>OX291558.1:4934204-6184204 GCA_946406115.1 Apoda limacodes
TTAATATCAAAAGCTTTAAAAAACTAGAACAGCGGTGAAACGATTTGTACTTTGTTGGCTATTATTAAGACCACAAAATTTTTAATGTTTTTCCAGAATATATTATATTAATTTAAACTTTTTTTAAGTTTTTGTTCTTTTTTTAAAAAAATATTAAGTAAAATTTAGGAAACTTTAAAGATTATATGGCAAATCGATTTATTATGAAGAAATCCAGGACGAGAGCGTTGCGGTGTGAAAGAAAGTGTGGTGACAAAGATTGAGAAAGCTATGTTAAGGTGGTTTGGACATGTTGAAAGAATGAACGAAAATAGATGCAGGAAACAGATTTATGAATCTGAAGCAATTGGTAGGGTCTGCAGACCTCGGCAAACGTATGTAGATCAAATTAAGTACGTGCTCAGAAAAGGCCAGGTTAAGAGTACTCGAAACCGTAGGAAATGTATGAAAGCATTGATGCGTATAGATGAGGCAAGAGAGATATGCCAGGATCACGTGGCAGTCTTTGGTCTCTGCCTACCCCTTTGGGAAACAGGCGTGATGTTATGTATGTATGTAAATCCAGGACGTTTACCTTTTTTTTTATTTAAATCAGGCGTAACTTAAAATACTGTAAATTCGATTATGTAAACTAAAAAAGTCTTTAAAAATTTTCATGCGTAATTACATTTATCGAAACTCGTGTCGGTTTGTATCAATCAAGTCACAATTTAAAGTCGACAGTGGCGCTGCTGCGGCCCTACTGAAGCGTGACGTAATTAATGCACAGTACGTGATTTCCGCGGTAAGGAGTAGAATAAATTACCGTCGTTACCGTAGCTGTACGTAATGCGGTTCGTGAGCTCACACAAATTCACTTTGAGTAAGAGTTACATATATCAAGAGTCGATTGTTATAAAGCAAATATTGTAGGTCGTTGTTATTTAGTAGTCAATAAATAATACCTTGGGTATGAATATGTACGATATTTGTTTTTTCTTCCAAGATGCCTTCTCTAAAACTATTAAACGTTTTTTCCTAAGAAAACACAATAAAATAGGTTATAAGATTATACACTGAAGGACCCGTGGTCAAAAACATGACTGCCTTTTCTTTATATACGATAGAGAAATAAAAGGATTACCCAAAACTTACTTAATATATATAAATAAACTTATATTATTTTCAGACGTTGTTTGAGAAAGTAACGAAGAAATGTTTATAAATTACAAACAAAGCTATTGCCTGTTACTCCGCCCGCTCTTAACTTTGCTATCGGCGTGGAATTTCAACAACAAGCAACTCTTCGATTTATATTTAGCGTTTTTTATATAGCAAGCTATAGAATAGGTCATAGTTAGTCTTGCGGAAACTTTTGACTTTTCAGGAATAAAATCTAGAAGGCTATGTGTTAACTTACAGTGAGGTATCTATAAGATATCTCATTTCCGAATGTCACTTAAGTCCATTCAGTTGTGATGGCGTGAAAGAGTTACAAATATACAAACATACATACTCACTAAATTTATATTTTCCCGCGGCTTTGCTGACGTGGAATTTCTTTTTCACCCACGGAAAAATCAAATGCTGTGGGACTTCTAGATCGATTAGAAAGTTTTCCATGTCCATCTTATTTCCAACAGTTATCTTTGCGCCGAAAATGAAGGTACCCTGTAGCTTCGTTGCTACTTGAAAGCATAATGTTAGACGATTGAATATTATTACATGAAAGTATTGTACATTTATTAACATTTTTTTTTTTCTATTATATACGTTCTTTTCAGAGTCTCCAGCTTAACGTTCCGCCTTTACAATATTCAATCTGTATACCTGCAGGTACTAATCACTATTAAATTTATCTTTTCAGCTGTGTCCGTCACAAAAATCAAGTCGATTGTATGTTCCTTTTTTATTTAATTTGGTCAATTTCTATTCATAGCGGGTCACATAAGAGACTTTTCTGTATAAATTTTTTTGCAAGCGATAGGAAGCGGTGGAAGAATTATGAGGCTGTAATATAGCGACGGACATTATAAAACTTTAAAAGTTTCGGTTTTGCCATTTGAATGCGAATTTAGTGCGGATGGAGCCGCGGAAAAAACTAGTAATTATATATTGTTCTTAACCACTTACGCCTTTTACGATATAGGTTTAGATTTTTGGACTCTTCATAAATGTTATATACCTACAGTAATTGGGTGTTGACAGAAAAACATAAACAGTTTATGGTTAACCAGACATTTGTAGTGTATAAAATAAACAAACATCCTTAACTATGTCAAATTTTAAATATTTCAAAATGAAAGTTATGGAAGCATTTACTACTAAAATGTAAGAAGATTTTGTGCCTGTAACACTCGGTAAAACTCGGTCGTAATTCCACAATTCTTAATATTCTCCGACTTTATCCATACATAAATGTATATTTTATAATATAAATATTGCTCACCTATATAGTTCCCAGTTTCAACCAAACATTCCTTTTCCTTTGTACCTATACAAAATTTGCCGCCAGCAACTCACAAAACTTCCAAAATTAAACCAATTACATGCTAAGCTCGGTTTCCCTGACGCCCGGTGATTGGAACCGAAAATTTTCAATTTTAATTAATCGTTGTTGTTAATTAGTTTGACTATACTTGAGCCTTCTTGCATTGCTTATTTAAAAACATAAACGAGAGCAAACAAATCTTAAGTTAAGATAAGTTAAGTTAACCGGTGAAATCAAAAACAATATTTTGATAAAACAATTATATCGACTTCAGATCTACTAAAAACAATATTTTTAGCCGTAAAGTTTTCTTGGAATTAAATATTTAAAAATATAAATTTTAATACAGTTGCTTCAAAAATGTCCCCTTCAAAGGCAGTAAATAAAATTGGTTTGAAAGTTGCACATTGCACACTTGTAATAAAAAAGTGCTCTGTTTGTGACCTTTTAGCCCTGCGTTCTGAAGTGCGGCAACGATTAGTTTAGACATATTCCAATAAGGTTTTTTCAATATATACAAATACAATATTTTTTCAGTGAAGATAAACATCGTGGGGAACCTGCATCCATCAATCCGTACTAGGCTCACGTGATTTGTAATGGTATGGTGCCCGAACGACGCAGGGACATGTTAAGACTGATAAGAACACTGAATTGCATAATTTAAAATAAAAAAAATAGTTTTGTAATGAAAATGGCTGATCGTGTTTGTGAATTTATTGTTATTACGTACTTTTTGGTGCAATAATTATCTTTATCTAGTAAATTTTAAAGTAAAACGTAAGTAAAGTAAAACTATTTTTTTTCTTATATCGATGTAAAAATTAGAATGCACAACACGAGGAAAAGTTATTTTAACTCACATTTTTTTTCGCTTAGGATTCTACTCTTGAATAACTTGCTACTCGTGTGATTCCACCTATAGAAACCCTCTCTACTCTTGGGATTTAACTTAGGCATGAAATCTGCCTTTTTAACACTTGTTGTGCAATATCCTATTATATTCATTTACATCATTCTTTTCTGATTGGTATTATCAACAGATTTGGTTTTTTTTTAAATATTGATGAAACAACATATTTAATGATATATTTAAATAAGATAATGACTGGTTTACTCTACAAACGTTTGCGATCTCGGATGTCGAACAAATATTTATTCAAACCAGTATGTGTTTAACGACTTCGTTTAAATTCAATTTCCGTAACGACAGAAACGACAGCTCCGTTCAATATTGTGCTGAACAGCGTAGAGGAGACAATGTTTTTTTTCAAGTTGATCTTTCTAAATGTTCAATCTTAACTTTTTAATTGATAATAATACGTCAATAAAACCTTTCTTGGCGCGTCTTACGAAGCCGAATTCCGAGAGTTGTAGAATTACTTACTTTGTCAAAGGACGATATAATTTTTTACAGTAGTTTATGACTAAATAAATGTATACACTACTGCACTAGTGGTAAGTTGAGCTAAAACTCAAACCGACTGTAAAGGTTGGTAAGTAACAGGCTTCCATTCATCGTCCCCTATTCAAGATATATCCAAATTGATGCCTTATTGCTTTCATAATAACATGTATACATTACTTTAAGTATTTGAGTCCCCATATGATTGCCTAAAATGCCCCAAGTGACCACAGTTTTATTCTTAAATATCCTAATTACTTGTAAATCTTTTTTACTGAAGGTTTTTTTGATACATCCCTGATAAGTTATGCTCCTTGGAGATTAACTCGATCTTAAGCTTACATCAGATCTGTCTGTTTTACAAAGAAAACAACTAAGCGCACAAACTTAAAGAACTTAGTAATAATGCTACTAAAAATAAAACCAATTACTTAGCAGATCTTTGCTTAGACTCGGTAAAGTTCGATTTATCATTAAACATAACTAAGTATAAATACCTACTTAATTAATTTCTCCAATTATAAAAATACTGAATACCAGTTAACCCTTCAAGTTTCACCCGCAGGAAAGACTATTTTATAAGTATTGTTTGTCCTTCTTTGTCCCTACTTTAAGCGCGTTACACCAGGTGTACTAGATTCACTAATATAACTGGGTTTTGTCTAGTTAGATTCAATAATTGTAAAAGGCGACGGCTGAAGAGTTTCTTACCGTTTCGTCCTTCATAACGCCTTTGCTGTTTTGAAAAGGCGTTTAATTTAGACAGTTTTAGTTTTAAGAGCGGTTGCCCAAGCCGAGGTTCGTGTCCAGGATACCCTTGTGCAAACTTTTCGTAGCAGAGTGCAAGCAGCACCGTCAAAAAAGATGTTAAGGCCATCTGCAAAAAAAAATGTTCCTTCAGTCTCCTTTGTGCCAAAAATCAATTGTAACTATATGCTCCGTAACGACAATGTGAGAAATAGGGACAGTCAAATATTTCCATGGGACATCTTGATCGGGGTTTAAAGTAATGTATATACTTTTTAGTTCCTCTCGTTATCCCTACACAAAACTCTGCCTGACAGTAGCCACATGTTCTTTAGTGATCGCAGTTGAGGACCGACCTTCATGAATTTTATCATGGACAGAAACACGGCCACTATCAAATTTTGCGTAACAAAGCCTTATGGTGCTCAAATGAGGCGCTTCCCTCCCAAAAGCATTTTGAAGACGAAAAGTGCAGTCTTGCGGAGTCAGTGAACTTTCAAAATCATCGCCCTTAAATCTTTTCGCATTAATTCCATTTTTTGCTATGGACGAAGAACTTCAACTTGTGATAAAAAACATCTGACACGCGATTTCCCACCAATTTTATGATTTAGAATCAAAGCATCGTGCCTGCCACGTGGGGCATAGCATTGTGCCTGCTCACCAAGGCCCTGGGCTAACAGTACTCACTACACGTCCATAGGTCACATAAAGTCAATCCCGTCCGCTTAAAACTTATACCTAATGGATGTGGACGTCGTGGGAGACATCATCGATCGGGCTTTAGGCAGAAGAACTTAATTGTATTTTCTGTCCCAATATATATTTGCAAACATTATACCTAGAAATCTGAGTAGGCAGGCTTACGGTTATCTGTCTTTCTGTATAGATAGGTAGTTTCTAATATTGTAAAATAAATAGCTCTAATTTCTATACGTAAAGGGTAATGAATCACCTTATGTGATCAGGCTACTTCTAACCATTAAATATTGTTAATACAACTTTGGACGAGTATGCATTACAACTTTCCTTGACCTCGAAAAGTGATTTTCGTTTTATTGACTAAAAATGAATGCGCTCTATGCTGAATTCGGCATTACTTCCGATTCCGAACAGAACGATTACAATACCTATTTTTTTTTATTTTTTTTTTAAATTATTGAGATAAAAAAACAATGACGCAATATTTAGTATTAAAATAAATTTAAATTTAATAGTTTTCCATAATTGTGACATCAGCATCATTTACCACATAATCAATAAATATTTTTCTTTACATACAGGTGTCTTTTATTGTTGTTTTCTATGCGATGTCATTGCTCTCAATGCCGTCAACAAAACTTAGCTAATATTTCCGAGAAAAAATAAATTTTGTTAAAATTACCGTCGTTTTCTAAAACGCAAATTCATTTGAATAAAAATTTGCCTCGTCAATAAAGAGGCAATCAAGGAAATGCTCGAAGAAGCTATATATTTTAATATTCTTTTTTTACCGGGAAATACACAGCCCATTCAAATACGGGCAACCAATCAATTATTACCTGGGTAAGGCATGCCAATGTGCCCTTCAAACTCAACCACTAACGTTTCTCCTATATAAAAGTCCCCGGTAACCTGTACATTCAAAAAACGTAAACCATCACGTTCAACGTAAATACGCAACATGTATTAAACATTTTTTCTTGGTAAAGGGGTCATCGTTAACGCAGAAAGCGAATTTCCTCGATAACAGCTGAATCGTGTCTCAAGAAAAATCGGTTAAATGCAAAAATTTGTTCAAAACACCACTCAGAAAAGTGTAATAAATTGACGACACATAACTGGGACTATTAAGGATGAAACACAAATAATGTCTTCCTTTGCAACAATATTACAAGATAACACTTTAAAATCTCTGGCGTGTAACAAGAGCTTATGAAATATTCAACGATAGGGAAATTAAAGCTGTTAGGAGAGTGCTCACAAACATTTGAATTTGTTTCCTTAAGTATAAAACTTATTTTAGATGGAATAGTTGCTACGTTAGGTAGGGTCGGTGGTAACCTAGGGGTTTTGATTTCGCCTCGCGTCCTGTACGGCGAAAATTTAACCCCGGCGGGTAATAATGAGTATTTTTCTTAATATCACAAGTACACTGATAGTTCACACCACTAGCTCTTGGGAGAAGTATAACATCGTGACTGAACATACGTTCGTTGAAATAAAGACGACGCATGTAAAGTCCGTAATCCACGGTTGGTCCGCCTCTGGACTCTGGCCCAAGTCCCCCTTTGTCGTATATTAGCTCAATAGCAATCCATAGGTAGTCGCGAAATATTTGTGTTGAAAAAAAATATTAAAATATATTTTCGAATAAGTGGTTATTCGCTATTATATTATATATATTATATTGATAGGTATGATTGTAGCATTCCTTATAAAATAATAGTAATAAAGTCACCCTCAACTACATTCTCTGCTCTTGACTTAAACTAAAACACTATGTATACCTTCCACAGTGAATAGAAATAACGACGGCATATAGGTACGAGTGGGGCAGCAGTGGAGGGTGCGGCTGCCATGTCAAAGGTCCAGGGTTCGATCCCGGTAATGGGAACTAGTATTATTACAATTTTCTGATTTAAAAAGGAATTTAGTAACTTGACGATTCAAAAATGTTTCTAAGAAACTAATTTAAAAAAACTAATTAATTTGACTTTGCCTTAAGATATTTTCTAGGCGGGCAAAGTTAAGGAATGTTCCTAATTTAGCTATTGGTGTACATGAGACCCTCTTCTATACATAATGATGTCTGTATTTCCTTGTAAAATATTGTGTGTCCTTTTTCAAAGGCGGTAAACAAAGGGTGCGTCCAACTGCCGTTTGTTTTGCTAGACTAAATACATAATATTTCACTGGTCTTCGTTGTGTAATAAAAAATATGATTTACGAGGAACGTGTAGAACTGGGGTAACGAAATTCCAACTGAAACGGGTTGTTACTGACAGACAAACTTTAGAAGGTTGTATTGTTTGTTTCGTTATTTAATACGAACACGAAAACTGACAATATTAGTTTGATATAAGGGCTTTTTTCATACGCAAAATTTAATTTTAAAATAAAAAAGTTCGAATTAAGCTCAAACAACTTAGGGTCCGTACCATAGCGACAAATACTTTTATTGAAAATACTACTGTAATTATAACCTACATTCCAATTTAAAAAAAAAAAACAACAATTGGCTTCATCATTTTGGGCCATAAAGGTAACATATAGCCTAATATCTTGATGAGCCATATTAATATCAAAAGCTTTAAAAAACTAGAACAGCGGTGAAACGATTTGTACTTTGTTGGCTATTATTAAGACCACAAAATTTTAATGTTTTTCCAGAATATATTATATTAATTTAAACTTTTTTAAGTTTTTGTTCTTTTTTTAAAAAAATATTAAGTAAAATTTAGGAAACTTTAAAGATTATATGGCAAATCGATTTATTATGAAGAAATCCAGGACGAGAGCGTTGCGGTGTGAAAGAAAGTGTGGTGACAAAGATTGAGAAAGCTATGTTAAGGTGGTTTGGACATGTTGAAAGAATGAACGAAAATAGATGCAGGAAACAGATTTATGAATCTGAAGCAATTGGTAGGGTCTGCAGACCTCGGCAAACGTATGTAGATCAAATTAAGTACGTGCTCAGAAAAGGCCAGGTTAAGAGTACTCGAAACCGTAGGAAATGTATGAAAGCATTGATGCGTATAGATGAGGCAAGAGAGATATGCCAGGATCACGTGGCAGTCTTTGGTCTCTGCCTACCCCTTTGGGAAACAGGCGTGATGTTATGTATGTATGTAAATCCAGGACGTTTACCTTTTTTTTTATTTAAATCAGGCGTAACTTAAAATACTGTAAATTCGATTATGTAAACTAAAAAAGTCTTTAAAAATTTTCATGCGTAATTACATTTATCGAAACTCGTGTCGGTTTGTATCAATCAAGTCACAATTTAAAGTCGACAGTGGCGCTGCTGCGGCCCTACTGAAGCGTGACGTAATTAATGCACAGTACGTGATTTCCGCGGTAAGGAGTAGAATAAATTACCGTCGTTACCGTAGCTGTACGTAATGCGGTTCGTGAGCTCACACAAATTCACTTTGAGTAAGAGTTACATATATCAAGAGTCGATTGTTATAAAGCAAATATTGTAGGTCGTTGTTATTTAGTAGTCAATAAATAATACCTTGGGTATGAATATGTACGATATTTGTTTTTTCTTCCAAGATGCCTTCTCTAAAACTATTAAACGTTTTTTCCTAAGAAAACACAATAAAATAGGTTATAAGATTATACACTGAAGGACCCGTGGTCAAAAACATGACTGCCTTTTCTTTATATACGATAGAGAAATAAAAGGATTACCCAAAACTTACTTAATATATATAAATAAACTTATATTATTTTCAGACGTTGTTTGAGAAAGTAACGAAGAAATGTTTATAAATTACAAACAAAGCTATTGCCTGTTACTCCGCCCGCTCTTAACTTTGCTATCGGCGT
The DNA here is from genome assembly GCA_946406115.1 of Apoda limacodes. Lineage (NCBI taxonomy): Eukaryota > Metazoa > Arthropoda > Insecta > Lepidoptera > Limacodidae > Apoda > Apoda limacodes. Next base: position 4,943,363 of record OX291558.1, read on the forward strand.
GGAATTTCAACAACAAGCAACTCTTCGATTTATATTTAGCGTTTTTTATATAGCAAGCTATAGAATAGGTCATAGTTAGTCTTGCGGAAACTTTTGACTTTTCAGGAATAAAATCTAGAAGGCTATGTGTTAACTTACAGTGAGGTATCTATAAGATATCTCATTTCCGAATGTCACTTAAGTCCATTCAGTTGTGATGGCGTGAAAGAGTTACAAATATACAAACATACATACTCACTAAATTTATATTTTCCCGCGGCTTTGCTGACGTGGAATTTCTTTTTCACCCACGGAAAAATCAAATGCTGTGGGACTTCTAGATCGATTAGAAAGTTTTCCATGTCCATCTTATTTCCAACAGTTATCTTTGCGCCGAAAATGAAGGTACCCTGTAGCTTCGTTGCTACTTGAAAGCATAATGTTAGACGATTGAATATTATTACATGAAAGTATTGTACATTTATTAACATTTTTTTTTTTCTATTATATACGTTCTTTTCAGAGTCTCCAGCTTAACGTTCCGCCTTTACAATATTCAATCTGTATACCTGCAGGTACTAATCACTATTAAATTTATCTTTTCAGCTGTGTCCGTCACAAAAATCAAGTCGATTGTATGTTCCTTTTTTATTTAATTTGGTCAATTTCTATTCATAGCGGGTCACATAAGAGACTTTTCTGTATAAATTTTTTTGCAAGCGATAGGAAGCGGTGGAAGAATTATGAGGCTGTAATATAGCGACGGACATTATAAAACTTTAAAAGTTTCGGTTTTGCCATTTGAATGCGAATTTAGTGCGGATGGAGCCGCGGAAAAAACTAGTAATTATATATTGTTCTTAACCACTTACGCCTTTTACGATATAGGTTTAGATTTTTGGACTCTTCATAAATGTTATATACCTACAGTAATTGGGTGTTGACAGAAAAACATAAACAGTTTATGGTTAACCAGACATTTGTAGTGTATAAAATAAACAAACATCCTTAACTATGTCAAATTTTAAATATTTCAAAATGAAAGTTATGGAAGCATTTACTACTAAAATGTAAGAAGATTTTGTGCCTGTAACACTCGGTAAAACTCGGTCGTAATTCCACAATTCTTAATATTCTCCGACTTTATCCATACATAAATGTATATTTTATAATATAAATATTGCTCACCTATATAGTTCCCAGTTTCAACCAAACATTCCTTTTCCTTTGTACCTATACAAAATTTGCCGCCAGCAACTCACAAAACTTCCAAAATTAAACCAATTACATGCTAAGCTCGGTTTCCCTGACGCCCGGTGATTGGAACCGAAAATTTTCAATTTTAATTAATCGTTGTTGTTAATTAGTTTGACTATACTTGAGCCTTCTTGCATTGCTTATTTAAAAACATAAACGAGAGCAAACAAATCTTAAGTTAAGATAAGTTAAGTTAACCGGTGAAATCAAAAACAATATTTTGATAAAACAATTATATCGACTTCAGATCTACTAAAAACAATATTTTTAGCCGTAAAGTTTTCTTGGAATTAAATATTTAAAAATATAAATTTTAATACAGTTGCTTCAAAAATGTCCCCTTCAAAGGCAGTAAATAAAATTGGTTTGAAAGTTGCACATTGCACACTTGTAATAAAAAAGTGCTCTGTTTGTGACCTTTTAGCCCTGCGTTCTGAAGTGCGGCAACGATTAGTTTAGACATATTCCAATAAGGTTTTTTCAATATATACAAATACAATATTTTTTCAGTGAAGATAAACATCGTGGGGAACCTGCATCCATCAATCCGTACTAGGCTCACGTGATTTGTAATGGTATGGTGCCCGAACGACGCAGGGACATGTTAAGACTGATAAGAACACTGAATTGCATAATTTAAAATAAAAAAAATAGTTTTGTAATGAAAATGGCTGATCGTGTTTGTGAATTTATTGTTATTACGTACTTTTTGGTGCAATAATTATCTTTATCTAGTAAATTTTAAAGTAAAACGTAAGTAAAGTAAAACTATTTTTTTTCTTATATCGATGTAAAAATTAGAATGCACAACACGAGGAAAAGTTATTTTAACTCACATTTTTTTTCGCTTAGGATTCTACTCTTGAATAACTTGCTACTCGTGTGATTCCACCTATAGAAACCCTCTCTACTCTTGGGATTTAACTTAGGCATGAAATCTGCCTTTTTAACACTTGTTGTGCAATATCCTATTATATTCATTTACATCATTCTTTTCTGATTGGTATTATCAACAGATTTGGTTTTTTTTTAAATATTGATGAAACAACATATTTAATGATATATTTAAATAAGATAATGACTGGTTTACTCTACAAACGTTTGCGATCTCGGATGTCGAACAAATATTTATTCAAACCAGTATGTGTTTAACGACTTCGTTTAAATTCAATTTCCGTAACGACAGAAACGACAGCTCCGTTCAATATTGTGCTGAACAGCGTAGAGGAGACAATGTTTTTTTTCAAGTTGATCTTTCTAAATGTTCAATCTTAACTTTTTAATTGATAATAATACGTCAATAAAACCTTTCTTGGCGCGTCTTACGAAGCCGAATTCCGAGAGTTGTAGAATTACTTACTTTGTCAAAGGACGATATAATTTTTTACAGTAGTTTATGACTAAATAAATGTATACACTACTGCACTAGTGGTAAGTTGAGCTAAAACTCAAACCGACTGTAAAGGTTGGTAAGTAACAGGCTTCCATTCATCGTCCCCTATTCAAGATATATCCAAATTGATGCCTTATTGCTTTCATAATAACATGTATACATTACTTTAAGTATTTGAGTCCCCATATGATTGCCTAAAATGCCCCAAGTGACCACAGTTTTATTCTTAAATATCCTAATTACTTGTAAATCTTTTTTACTGAAGGTTTTTTTGATACATCCCTGATAAGTTATGCTCCTTGGAGATTAACTCGATCTTAAGCTTACATCAGATCTGTCTGTTTTACAAAGAAAACAACTAAGCGCACAAACTTAAAGAACTTAGTAATAATGCTACTAAAAATAAAACCAATTACTTAGCAGATCTTTGCTTAGACTCGGTAAAGTTCGATTTATCATTAAACATAACTAAGTATAAATACCTACTTAATTAATTTCTCCAATTATAAAAATACTGAATACCAGTTAACCCTTCAAGTTTCACCCGCAGGAAAGACTATTTTATAAGTATTGTTTGTCCTTCTTTGTCCCTACTTTAAGCGCGTTACACCAGGTGTACTAGATTCACTAATATAACTGGGTTTTGTCTAGTTAGATTCAATAATTGTAAAAGGCGACGGCTGAAGAGTTTCTTACCGTTTCGTCCTTCATAACGCCTTTGCTGTTTTGAAAAGGCGTTTAATTTAGACAGTTTTAGTTTTAAGAGCGGTTGCCCAAGCCGAGGTTCGTGTCCAGGATACCCTTGTGCAAACTTTTCGTAGCAGAGTGCAAGCAGCACCGTCAAAAAAGATGTTAAGGCCATCTGCAAAAAAAAATGTTCCTTCAGTCTCCTTTGTGCCAAAAATCAATTGTAACTATATGCTCCGTAACGACAATGTGAGAAATAGGGACAGTCAAATATTTCCATGGGACATCTTGATCGGGGTTTAAAGTAATGTATATACTTTTTAGTTCCTCTCGTTATCCCTACACAAAACTCTGCCTGACAGTAGCCACATGTTCTTTAGTGATCGCAGTTGAGGACCGACCTTCATGAATTTTATCATGGACAGAAACACGGCCACTATCAAATTTTGCGTAACAAAGCCTTATGGTGCTCAAATGAGGCGCTTCCCTCCCAAAAGCATTTTGAAGACGAAAAGTGCAGTCTTGCGGAGTCAGTGAACTTTCAAAATCATCGCCCTTAAATCTTTTCGCATTAATTCCATTTTTTGCTATGGACGAAGAACTTCAACTTGTGATAAAAAACATCTGACACGCGATTTCCCACCAATTTTATGATTTAGAATCAAAGCATCGTGCCTGCCACGTGGGGCATAGCATTGTGCCTGCTCACCAAGGCCCTGGGCTAACAGTACTCACTACACGTCCATAGGTCACATAAAGTCAATCCCGTCCGCTTAAAACTTATACCTAATGGATGTGGACGTCGTGGGAGACATCATCGATCGGGCTTTAGGCAGAAGAACTTAATTGTATTTTCTGTCCCAATATATATTTGCAAACATTATACCTAGAAATCTGAGTAGGCAGGCTTACGGTTATCTGTCTTTCTGTATAGATAGGTAGTTTCTAATATTGTAAAATAAATAGCTCTAATTTCTATACGTAAAGGGTAATGAATCACCTTATGTGATCAGGCTACTTCTAACCATTAAATATTGTTAATACAACTTTGGACGAGTATGCATTACAACTTTCCTTGACCTCGAAAAGTGATTTTCGTTTTATTGACTAAAAATGAATGCGCTCTATGCTGAATTCGGCATTACTTCCGATTCCGAACAGAACGATTACAATACCTATTTTTTTTTATTTTTTTTTTAAATTATTGAGATAAAAAAACAATGACGCAATATTTAGTATTAAAATAAATTTAAATTTAATAGTTTTCCATAATTGTGACATCAGCATCATTTACCACATAATCAATAAATATTTTTCTTTACATACAGGTGTCTTTTATTGTTGTTTTCTATGCGATGTCATTGCTCTCAATGCCGTCAACAAAACTTAGCTAATATTTCCGAGAAAAAATAAATTTTGTTAAAATTACCGTCGTTTTCTAAAACGCAAATTCATTTGAATAAAAATTTGCCTCGTCAATAAAGAGGCAATCAAGGAAATGCTCGAAGAAGCTATATATTTTAATATTCTTTTTTTACCGGGAAATACACAGCCCATTCAAATACGGGCAACCAATCAATTATTACCTGGGTAAGGCATGCCAATGTGCCCTTCAAACTCAACCACTAACGTTTCTCCTATATAAAAGTCCCCGGTAACCTGTACATTCAAAAAACGTAAACCATCACGTTCAACGTAAATACGCAACATGTATTAAACATTTTTTCTTGGTAAAGGGGTCATCGTTAACGCAGAAAGCGAATTTCCTCGATAACAGCTGAATCGTGTCTCAAGAAAAATCGGTTAAATGCAAAAATTTGTTCAAAACACCACTCAGAAAAGTGTAATAAATTGACGACACATAACTGGGACTATTAAGGATGAAACACAAATAATGTCTTCCTTTGCAACAATATTACAAGATAACACTTTAAAATCTCTGGCGTGTAACAAGAGCTTATGAAATATTCAACGATAGGGAAATTAAAGCTGTTAGGAGAGTGCTCACAAACATTTGAATTTGTTTCCTTAAGTATAAAACTTATTTTAGATGGAATAGTTGCTACGTTAGGTAGGGTCGGTGGTAACCTAGGGGTTTTGATTTCGCCTCGCGTCCTGTACGGCGAAAATTTAACCCCGGCGGGTAATAATGAGTATTTTTCTTAATATCACAAGTACACTGATAGTTCACACCACTAGCTCTTGGGAGAAGTATAACATCGTGACTGAACATACGTTCGTTGAAATAAAGACGACGCATGTAAAGTCCGTAATCCACGGTTGGTCCGCCTCTGGACTCTGGCCCAAGTCCCCCTTTGTCGTATATTAGCTCAATAGCAATCCATAGGTAGTCGCGAAATATTTGTGTTGAAAAAAAATATTAAAATATATTTTCGAATAAGTGGTTATTCGCTATTATATTATATATATTATATTGATAGGTATGATTGTAGCATTCCTTATAAAATAATAGTAATAAAGTCACCCTCAACTACATTCTCTGCTCTTGACTTAAACTAAAACACTATGTATACCTTCCACAGTGAATAGAAATAACGACGGCATATAGGTACGAGTGGGGCAGCAGTGGAGGGTGCGGCTGCCATGTCAAAGGTCCAGGGTTCGATCCCGGTAATGGGAACTAGTATTATTACAATTTTCTGATTTAAAAAGGAATTTAGTAACTTGACGATTCAAAAATGTTTCTAAGAAACTAATTTAAAAAAACTAATTAATTTGACTTTGCCTTAAGATATTTTCTAGGCGGGCAAAGTTAAGGAATGTTCCTAATTTAGCTATTGGTGTACATGAGACCCTCTTCTATACATAATGATGTCTGTATTTCCTTGTAAAATATTGTGTGTCCTTTTTCAAAGGCGGTAAACAAAGGGTGCGTCCAACTGCCGTTTGTTTTGCTAGACTAAATACATAATATTTCACTGGTCTTCGTTGTGTAATAAAAAATATGATTTACGAGGAACGTGTAGAACTGGGGTAACGAAATTCCAACTGAAACGGGTTGTTACTGACAGACAAACTTTAGAAGGTTGTATTGTTTGTTTCGTTATTTAATACGAACACGAAAACTGACAATATTAGTTTGATATAAGGGCTTTTTTCATACGCAAAATTTAATTTTAAAATAAAAAAGTTCGAATTAAGCTCAAACAACTTAGGGTCCGTACCATAGCGACAAATACTTTTATTGAAAATACTACTGTAATTATAACCTACATTCCAATTTAAAAAAAAAAAACAACAATTGGCTTCATCATTTTGGGCCATAAAGGTAACATATAGCCTAATATCTTGATGAGCCATATTAATATCAAAAGCTTTAAAAAACTAGAACAGCGGTGAAACGATTTGTACTTTGTTGGCTATTATTAAGACCACAAAATTTTAATGTTTTTCCAGAATATATTATATTAATTTAAACTTTTTTAAGTTTTTGTTCTTTTTTTAAAAAAATATTAAGTAAAATTTAGGAAACTTTAAAGATTATATGGCAAATCGATTTATTATGAAGAAATCCAGGACGAGAGCGTTGCGGTGTTAAAGAAAGTGTGGTGACAAAGATTGAGAAAGCTATGTTAAGGTGGTTTGGACATGTTGAAAGAATGAACGAAAATAGATGCACGAAACAGATTTATGAATCTGAAGCAATTGGTAGGGTCTGCAGATCTCGGCAAACGTATGTAGATCAAATTAGTACGTTCTCAGAAAAGGCCAGGTTAAGAGTACTCGGAACCGTAGGAAATGTATGAAAGCATTGATGCGTATAGATGAGGCAAGAGAGATATGCCAGGATCAAGTGGCAGTCTTTGGTCTCTGCCTACCCCTTTGGGAAACAGGCGTGATGTTATGTATGTATGTAAATCCAGGACGTTTACCTTTTTTTTATTTATATCAGGCGTAACTTAAAATACTGTAAATTAGATTATGTAAACTAAAAAAGTCTTTAAAAATATTCATGCGTAATTACATTTATCGAAACTCGTGTCGGTTTGTATCAATCAAGTCACAATTTAAAGTCGACAGTGGCGCTGCTGCGGCCCTACTGAAGCGTGACGTAATTAATGCACAGTACGTGATTTCCGCGGTAAGGAGTAGAATAAATTAGCGTCGTTACCGTAGCTGTACGTAATACGGTTCGTGAGCTCACACAAATTCACTTTGAGTAAGAGTTACATATATCAAGAGTCGATTGTTATAAAGCAAATATTGTAAGTCGTTGTTATTAAGTAGTCAATAAATAATGCCTTGGGTATGAATATGTACGATATTTGTTTTTTCTTCCAAGATGCCTTCTCTAAAACTATTAAACGTTTTTTCCTAAAGAAAACACAATAAAATAGGTTATAAGATTATACACTGAAGGACCCGTGGTCAGAAACATCACTGCCTTTTCTTTAGGTATATACGATAGAGAAATAAAAGGATTAGCCAAAACTTACTTAATATATATAAATAAACTTATATTATTTTCAGACGTTGTTTGAGAAAGTAACGAAGAAATGTTTATAAATTACAAACAAAGCTATTGCCTGTTACTCCGCCCGCTCTTAACTTTGCTATCGGCGTGGAATTTCAACAACAAGCAAATCCTCGATTTATATTTAGCGTTTTTTATATAGCAAGCTATAGAATAGGTCATAGTTAGTCTTGCGGAAACTTTTGACTTTTCAGGAATAAAATCTAGAAGGCTATGTGTTAACTTACAGTGAGGTATCTATAATATATCTCATTTCCGAATGTCACTTAAGTCCATTCAGTTGTGATGGCGTGAAAGTGTAACAAATATACAAACATACATACTCACTAAATTTATATTTTCCCGCGGCTTTGCTGACGTGGAATTTCTTTTTCATCCTCGGAAAAATCAAATTCTGTGGGACTTCTAGATCGATTAGAAAGTATTCCATGTCCATCTTATTTCCAAAAGTTATCTTTGCGCCGAAAATGAAGGTACCCTGTAGCTTCGTTGCTACTTGAAAGCATAATGTTAGACGATTGAATATTATTACATGAAAGTATTGTACATTTATTAACATTTTTTTTTCTATTATATACGTTCTTTTCAGTCTCTCCAGCTTAACGTTCCGCCTTTACAATATTCAATCTGTATACCTGCAGGTACTAATCACTATTAAATTTATCTTTTCAGCTGTGTCTGTCACAAAAATCAAGTCGATTGTATGTTCCTTTTTTATTTAATTTGGTCAATTTCTATTCATAGCGGGTCACATAAGAGACTTTTTCTGTATAAATTTTATTGCAAGCGATAGGAAGCGGTGGAAGAATTATGAGGCTGTAATATAGCGACGGACATGATAAAACTTTAAGAGTTTCGGTTTTGGGATTTGAATGCGAAGTTAGTGCGGATGGAGCCGCGGAAAAAACTAGTAATTATATATTGTTCTTAACCACTTACGCCTTTTACGATATAGGTTTAGATTTTTGGACTCTTCATAAATGTTATATACCTACAGTAATTGGGTGTTGACAGAAAAACATATACAGTTTATGGTTTACCAGCCATTTGTAGTGTATAAAATAAACAAACATCCTTAACTATGTCAAATTTTAAATATTTCAAAATGAAAGTAATGGATGCATTTACTACTAAAATGTAAGAATATTTTGTGCCTGTAACACTCGGTAAAACTCGGTCGTAATTCCACAATTCTTAATATTCTCCGACTTTAACCATACATAAATGTATATTTTATAAAATAAATATTGCTCTTTTCCTTTGTACCTATACAAAAGTTGCCGCCAGCAACTCACAAAACTTCCAAAATTAAACCAATTACATGCTAAGCTCGGTTTCCCTGACGCCCAGTGATTGGAACCGAAAATTTTCAATTTTAATTAATCGTTGTTCTTAATTAGTTTGACTATACTTGAGCCTTCTTGCATTGCTTATTTAAAAACATAAACGAAAGCAAAAAAATCTTAAGTTAAGATAAGTTAAGTTAACCGGTGAAATCAAAAACAATATTTTGATAAAACAATTATATCGACTTCAGATCTACTAAAAACAATATTTTTAGCCGTAAAGTTTTCTTGGAATTAAATATTTAAAAATATAAATTTCAATAAAGTTGCTTCAAAAATGTCTCTTTCAAAGGCAGTAAGTAAAATTGGTTTGAAAGTTGCACATTGCACACTTGTAATAAAAAAGTGCTCTGTTTGTGACCTTTTAGCCCTGCGTTCTGAAGTGCGGCAACGATTAGTTTAGACATATTCCAATAAGGTTTTTTCAATATATACAAATACAATATTTTTTCAGTGAAGATAAACATCGTGGGGAACCGGCATCCATCAATCCGTACTAGGCTCACGTGATTTGTAATGGTATGGTGCCCGAGCGACGCAGGGACGTGTGAAGACTGATAAGAACACAGAATTGCATAATTTAAAATAAAAAAAAAGTTTTGTAATGAAAATGGCTGATCGTGTTTGTGAATTTATTGTTATTGCGTACTTTTTGGTGCAATAATTATCTTTATCTAGTAAATTTTAAAGTAAAACGTAAGTAAAGTAAAACTATTTTTTTTCTTATATCGATGTTAAAATTAGAATGCACAACTCGTGGAAAAGTTATTTTAACTCACATTTTTTTTCGCTTAAGATTCTACTCTTGAATAACTTGCTACTCGTGTGATTCCACCTATAGAAACCCTCTCTACTCTTGGGATTTAACTTAGGCATGAAATTTGCTTTCTTAACACTTGTTGTGCAATATCCTATTATATTCATTTAAATCATTCTTTTCTGATTGGTATTATCAACAGATTCGGTTTTTTTTTTAAATATTGTTGAAACAACATATTTAATGATATATTTAAATAAAATAATGACTGGTTTACTGTACAAACGTTTGCGATCTCGGATGTCGAACAAATATTTATTCAAACCAGTATGTGTTTAACGACTACGTTTAAATTCAATTTCCGTAACGACAGAAACGACAGCTCCGTTCAATATTGTGCTGAACAGCGTAGAGGAGACAATGCTTTTTTTCAAGTTCATCTTTCTAAATGTTCAATCTTAACTTTTTAATTGATAATAATACGTCAATAAAACCTTTCTTGGCGCGTCTTACGAAGCCGAATTCCGAGAGTTGTAGAATTACTTACTTTGTCAAAGGACGATATAATTTGTTACAGTAGTTTATGACTAAATAAATGTATACACTACTGCACTAGTGGTAAGTTGAGCTAAAACTCAAACCGACTGTAAAGGTTGGTAAGTAACAGGCTTCCATTCATCGTCCCCTATTCAAGATATATCCAAATTGATGCCTTATTGCTTTCATAATAACATGTATACATTACTTTAAGTATTTGAGTCCCCATTATGATTGCCTAAAATGCCCCAAGTGACCACAGTTTTATTCTTAAATATCTTAATTACTTGTAAATCTTTTTTACTAAAGTTTTTTTAGATACGTCCCAGATACGTTAGGCTCCTTGGAGATTAACTCGATCTTAAGCTTACATCAGATCTGTCTGTTTACAAAGAAAACAACTAAGCGCACAAACTTAAAGAACTTAGTAATAATGCTACTAAAAATAAAACCAATTACTTAGCAGACCTTTGCTTGGACTCGGTAAAGTTCGATTTATCATTAAACATAACTAAGTATAAATACCTACTTAATTGATTGCTTCATTTATAAAAATACTGAATACCAGTTAACCGTTCAAGTTTCACCCGCAGGAAAGACTATTGTATAAGTATTGTTTGTCCTTCTTTGTCCCTACTTTAAGCGCGTTACACCAGGTGTAGTAGATTCACTAATATAACTGGGTTTTGTCTAGTTAGATTCAATTCCGACCTTCATGAATTTTATCATGGACAGAAACACGGCCACTATCAAATTTTGCGTAACAAAGCCTTATGGTGCTCAAATGAGGCGCTTCCCTCCCAAAAGCATTTTGAAGACGAGTAGTGCGGTCTTGCGGAGTCAGTGAACTTTCAAAATCATCGCCCTTAAATCTTTTCGCATCAATTCCATTTTTGCTATGGACGAAGAACTTCAACTTGTGATAAAAAATATCTGACACGGGATTTCCCACCAATTTTATGATTTAGAATCAAAGCATCGTGCCTGCCACGTGGGGCATAGCATTGTGCCTGCTCACCAAGGCCCTGGGCTAACAGTACTCACTACACGTCCATAGGTCACATAAAGTCAATCCCGTCCGCTTAAAACTTAAACCTAATGGATGTGGACGTCGTGGGAGACATCATCGATCGGGCTTTAGGCAGAAGAACTTAATTGTATTTTCTGTCCCAACATATATATGCAAACATTATACCTAGAAATCTGTGTAGGCAGGCTTACGGTTTTCTATCTTTCTGTATAGATAGGTAGTTTCTAATATTGTAAAATAAATAGCTCTAATTTTTATACGTAATACTCATTTTCTGTTTCATCTCTACAACGTACTGTTCAATCCGTCTACTCCGTTATACTTGAAAGAGCTTTTCAATTTTATAGGGTCTACAGCTCATCGCGCCACTACAAACATGATGCTGAAAACCCCAAAACATTATTCGCAACCATATAATGATTCATTCACTGTCACAGCCATAAGGCTATGGAATAGTTTACCCTTTGATGTCAAAAAAGCATAAACTTTAAGAATATTTAAAAATCTCGTAATCACACATTACTTAAAAATTTAAGCTGTCTCATCAACACTGTTTATTCATCTATATTATTTAAGATGTATGTAGTTTGTGTATTTTTTTTTTTATTTTTTTTTATTTTTATGTTTTGTTATGTATTTGATATATATATATATTTATTTTGTTTAGATGTTTGTACGTATTAGTATTTTTTATTATTCATATGTATATAAATTTAGCTATTGCTATAAATGTATACTTATATTGTTAAGTTTCAGTAAGCACAATCTACTCAATAATTTTATAAAGTCTCCTCTACCCAAAGGTTGTCTGGAAGAGATCGCTCATTAGCGATAAGACCGCCAATTTGTTTAATTGTTTTATTTTCTATATGCGCAATAAAGTATATTATTATTATTATTATTGTTAAAGTGTAATGAATCACCTTATGTGATCAGGCTACTTCTAACCATTAAATATTGTTAATACAACTTTGGACGAGTATGCATTACAACTTTCCTTGACCTCGAAAAGTGATTTTCTTTTCTTGCCTCTGAACCCACTCTCCCCGGCTCTCTATCTCTTAAGCACCTGGCCGGTGCATCGGTAACAAGATACTCTGTTTTGTTATAATGCGCTACATGATTTCAATGCGCATATTCGTTCGTTTTATTGACTAAAAATGAATGCGCTCTATGCTGAATATGGCATTACTTCCGATTCCGAACAGAACGATTACAATACCTATTTTTTTATTTTATTTTTAAATTATTGAGATTACAAAACAATGACGCAATATTAGTATTAAAATAAATTTTAAATTTAATAGTTTTCCATAATTGTGACATCAGCATCATTTACCACATAATCATTAAATATTTTTCTTAACATACAGGTTTCTTTTATTGTTGTTTTCTATGCGATGTCATAGCTCTCAATGCCGTCAACAAAACTTAACCAATATTTCCGAGAAAAATTAAATTTTGTTAAAATTACCGTCGTTTTCTAAAACTCAAATCACTTGAATAATAGTTTGCTTCGTTAATTATTAAAAAATGAGTAATAAAGAGGCAATCATGGAAATGTTTGAGGAAGCTATATATTTTAATATTCTTTTTTTACCGGGAAACACACAGCCCATTCAAATATAGACAACCAATCAATTATTACCTGGGTAAGGCATGCCAATGTGCCCTTCAAACTCAACCACTAACGTTTCTCGTATTTAAAGTCCCCGGTAACCTGTACATTCACAAAACGTAAACCATCACGTTCAACGTAAATACGCAACATGTATTAAACATTTTTTCTTGGTAAAGGGGTCATCGTTAACGCAGAAAGCGAATTTCCTCGATATCAGCTGAATCGTGTCTCGAGAAAAATCGGTTAAATACGGAGCCCTTTGTTCAAAACACCACTCAGAAAAGTGTAATAAATTGACGACACATAACTGGGATTATTAAGGATGAAACACAAATAATCTTCCTTTGCAACAATATTACAAGATAACACTTTAAAATCTCTGGCGTGTAACAAGAACTTATGAAATATTCAACGATAGGGAAATTAAAGCTGTTAGGAGAGTGCTCAAAAACATTTGAATTTGTTTCCTTAAGTATAAAACTTATTTTAGATGAAATAGTTGCTACGTTAGGTAGGGTCGGTGGTAACCTAGGGGTTTCGATTTCGCCTCGCGTCCTGTAGGGCGGAAATTTAACCCCGGCGGGTAATAATGAGTATTTTTCTTAATATCACAAGTACTCTGATAGTTCACACCACTGGCTCTTGGGTGAAGTATAACATCGTGACTGAACCTATGTTCGTTAAAATAAAGACGACGTCGGTAAAGTCTAATCCACGGCTGGCCCGCCTGTGTACTATGGCCCAAGTTCCCCTTTGTCGTGGCTCAATAGCAATCAATAGGTAGTCGCGAAATATTTGTGTTGAAAAACAAAATTAAAATATATTTTCGAATAAGTGGTTATTCGCTATTATATTATATATATTATATTGATAGGTATGATTGTAGCCTTCCTTATAAAATAATAGTAATAAAGTCTCCCACAACTACATTCTCTGCTCTTGACTTAAACTAAAACACTATGTATACCTTCCACAGTGAATAGAAATAACGACGGCATATACGAGTGGGGCAGCAGTGGAGGGTGCGGCTGCCATGTCAAAGGTCCAGGGTTCGATCCCGGTAATGGGAACTAGTATTATTACAATTTTCTGATTGTCTTAACTCTGGATTGTGCCCGGCACGACGATAGGCTAGCACCTATATTTGTGGGACGGAATACCATCGATAAAATGTAGATATTACAGGCATAAATTCGTAACATCACTGAGGGGTCTTCGTGGAAAAGTGTCGTGATGGTATTTTTTTTAAGTACATAGCAGAGCTGGGTGTGCGGACAGACCCTTCGAAATCTGTGGCACAAGGTTTTGCCCGTGACAAGGAGTTTCTTCTTAGGCGCTTGAGATATTAAAACGCATATATGCACACAACAGACCGATTTTATTTTTATCTAACTTATGCTTCTAACTTATGCTTCTAACTTAATTCTAACACATATTTACAAATATTTCACTTTAAACATTATATATTAGTATCTGATGGATACTTCTTGAAGCTTTTTGATTGAGTGAATACAAATACAAAATTTGTTCTGTATTTATAATAAAAATAAAAACTCCATCAGAGGGAGAGGTTGTTCCATAGAACCTTCTAGATTTAGTACTTAACTTATTGTACTTACTGCGGTGACTGAAAATCTAGCCCACACAAAAACTTAGTAAAAGACAACATATAGTAGTCGATATAGACATATATCGAAAGTGTAGGTATATCTACCTAGCTATAAATCGCTACTGACAGTTGGGGTCTCTATCGGCTATTGCCATCACAGTCACACGATTTGCGGCTTGACTATAAAATAACGTTGTTTTACATTTTTAGGTTTTATAGCCAAACGGTAGGAGCTATAATGACGATTTAGGTGTCCTAAGATAGAGCTTTCGGAGGCGGTTCTAACAACATATAGTGGTGTATTCCATCGTCTACGGTTAGGCCACAGTGAGAGAAGAGCTGGAATTCTAGCTTTCAGGGCTTTCTGCCTATACTAGATGACTAAAGACTTTGTGCTATATTTCCAAAAATAGACCTAAAATTCGGACGTACCTTTCAGTATTTTCGTTGTCTGTCAGTATGTTTAATCATGAAAAAATGTGTGATACAAGTTTTCAGGATTTTACTTGTGCTCCTGTACTTCAGGGCTTAAAGTTACCTCTATGAAACCTATTTATCTTGGTAGATACCTACGAGAGGTATCTAATGATACATTTACCTTTATCCTATGTAACCCGGTTGCTAAGTAATAAGGTATTGTATTTCATAAGTTTACATGTTATTTGCGCCCTAACCATACTACTTACCGTAACGATGTAGATACCTACGTATAGGGGCAAAGGTGTGCATTCCACCTGTGATACTTATTTTAGGCATAACCTAAGGACTTAATGACCCTGGCCAGGTAAAGTTTCAGACAGTCTTTCTCTATTTTACCCGTAGACCCATCTCTTTTGTATCCCTATTTCAGTTTATTGTTATAGGAGTGAGGGAGAAAGAATGTACAATACTCAACACGCTAACTATTTTCACCTGTAACTTAATAACTTTACATACGATCTATATAGAACTTTACATAGTAGTTCTGTACATTTTGGCACAACAAATGGCATATGTTTTACATACATATATCAAACTAAATTTCCCGCTTTTTTGGGGATAGTCGTGCGTACAAAGTCGACAACATGTCGGTACTCACACAATATCATTTTTGATATCAACAAATAGTAAAGAGGGGAAATGAAACAAATCTACTCTACTTTTACCTAACTTAATACAATTTTACACTTATTGTTATAACATTTTATTAAATCTAAACTAGTCCCTATAAGGAAAATAGTTTTTATTATGTAAATATTAACGTGTTATATTGTGAAACATTATGAATTATTGAAATGCATTAATAGATGCAATTTGTGTTACATTATTGTAGCGGTGATAACACGATGTAGCGTGCGGTGTTAACACTGGGATTCAAACTCGGGACTCTCGCTAAAAAAGGAAAAATACGCATGAGTAAAATTATAAAAAAATCTTAAAGTAAAATAACATTTTGAAGTTTTGAATCGTTAAATTTTTTTATTGAGTGATAAAAATAATTTATTTTTAAATAATTCTCCACAAAACTTTGACAATGAAATAAAGTAAGTTTGATATCGAACTCAAAATATGACATGACAGTTTAACTCTTTTTCAGAATCTATCATAGATGCATTGAATTTTTTGCCATTATTTACGCCTTTCAAGTCTATTTCTATCTTTATTGTTGTTTCTCCGCACATATTTTCCCGTCAGAAATGAATTCCGTATTCAAAAGGCGGAATTGATGATGCGTCATTGCCGCTGACAGCATGTAAGAAGCCAATTTTGGCAGATAAAGAGTCGATGTAATTTTACAGTAAACAAAAAAAAATATCAGTTCTCCTTCGAGTGACTTGAGAAAAATAATACTAATAAAAAAATAATGAAAATAACATATGTTCTTGACTATATAATTTATTACCTGAGTAGTTTTTGCCTGCAGCCGTAGAAGAAGTAAATACTACCGTAACCCCACGACTTCGTCTGTGCAAATTACACTAGCTATATGGTATCTCATAGATTCAAATAAACGCCAAACACTGCTTCGACATTGCATGATGATTGAACAAAATTCTGAAATCTATTATTTTTAGGGGTGCCTAAGCACCATTTCGTAACCGTTTTTCGAGTTTTGTACATAAATATCAAAAACGGAGCCTTATCACCCGTCAGTAAGTCACAACCATATCTTTACATAGCATAAAACAAAATTGCTTTCCGCCGTCTGTACCGATGTACGCTTAGATTTTTTCAACAACGCAACGGATTTGAATGTGGTTTTTATTGATAGAATGATTCAAGAGGATGATTTATACGTATAGTATAATATTGTTTTGTGTTTATTTGTTCAAATATGACGATAATTGTTCAAGATGTCGGAAATATCATACCGATAGGGAGCTTTACATGGCGTGTGCTAGTTAAGAGTTCTATACATTTCTAGTAGACGGCGGTGTAAGTTAGTTTATCGACATAAACATGTCTGGATTGGGTAAGTATGTAATAGAAACCCTACCCCTACCTACCATCAACTTTAAGGGCAGTAACATCTGCCGGGCCAACTAGAGTTGTAATAAAATTAAGATTTTTGTAAGGGTAAGGGTTTAGCTTTCAACTGATGAATGAAAATTTGCGCACTCTGTTGTGTTTTGGGGGGCCTTGTTCCACCACGTTCAACCATCCGTTAAAGAGGTGTTTGAAAAAATATGACTGGGGACGGGAAAACTTGGTCAGATTCACCTCAGGGCAAAGGTTGCTAGTTTATCTTCGACGGCCCCAAAATCACAAACCGATTCCAACTGTTAAATAAGTCTAAGGAGAGAGTTTGTCTTCCTATGTGTATTCTACCGCTTGTATAATGGGATGTGTTTTGAGGAATTGTTCGAAATAATCCCCATGGATACCTTATGAGGTTCTTCAAGGAAGAAGTGATAATTTTTTATAGGGTCGGTGACCGCTTACCATCAGACGGGCCGTTAGCTTGTTTGCCACCTCAGTGATATAAAACAAAGAAAAAGATTTTATCTTAAAATTACGTATTTAAATCAAACCCCTTAGTCAAATAGGGGTCAAAGAGAAGTTTAATTTAATTTTACTGGGTTTAGAAATATTCAACTTTGTACAAAGGCTCCTTGTACAGTGTAAACTATTGGGGCAAGAACCAATTTTTGTAATGTTCGATCTTAAGAGCAAAATGGGGTACCAAACTATAGAGTTTCTTGCTGGATTCTTCTCGGTAGAAATCTGCATTGCGAACTGGATTTTAAAAAAAATGTATTTAATAACTTGACGAAAAGTGTTTGTAAAAACCTAATTTATTAAGCAAATAAATTTGACTTCGCCTTAAGATATTTTAAGAAATTTTAAGAAAAAGGCAAAGTTAAGAAATATTTCTAATTTAGCTATTGGTGTACAAGAGGCACTCTTCTATACATAATGATGTCTGTATTTCCTTGTAAAATATTGTGTGTCCTTTTTCAAAGGCGGTAAACAAAGGGTGCGTCCAACTGCCGTTTGCTTTGCTAGACTAAATACATAATATTTCACTGGTCTTCGTTGTGTAATAAAAAAATATTATTTACGAGGAACGTGTAGAACTGGGGTAACGAAATTCCAACTGAAACGGGTTGTTACTGACAGACAAACTTTAGAAGGTTGTATTGTTTGTTTCGTTATTTAATACGAACACGAAAACTGACAATATTAGTTTGATATAAGGGCTTTTTTCATACGCAAAATTTAATTTTAAAATAAAAAAGTTCGAATCAAGCTCAAACAATTTAGGCTCCGTACCATAACGTGCCAGAGTATTGTAAGTGTCGTAACATACTTTAATTGATAATACTACCGTAATTATAACCTACATTCCAATTTACAAAAACAAAAAAAACAACAATTGTCTTCATCATGTTAGCCCATATGGGTGACATTTAGCCTGGGGTACGCACCAGGTAACCTCCTCGTAAGTCGGATTCTCGCCTGTCTCTTCGGGATACGTCCTGAAAGAACAGTGAGGCTGGCTTGTGTACCCTGGTCATTAGTCGAGTAATTTGCCTTTAACTGCCTCTAAATGCTAATAACCTGGACTGGAGAGCCGCTCCAATGAGCCCAAGGCGTGGGCCATTCGGATGCGGAGGCCGCTTGCGGCTAGTTGGTGAGTTTTGGTGAGAGGGGAGGTCCTGGGCTTTCTTCCTTTGACGGCCAAGGTGGGGCCGTAGTGGAAGAGTTGTGTCGGTGTTTCGTTGCCGCTTAGCCTGCCCACCGCGGCCTTGGCAGGGTCACTCTGCAGTTTGCGGCAGGGTAGAACGCGGAATCAAATCAATTTCTTATGAAGAAATCCACATCATTTACTTTTAAATTGAAATATTAATAAATATATAAGGCGTAACTTAAAAAACTGTAAATTTGATTATGCAAAATTAAAAAGTCTTTAAAAAATTTCCCTGCGTAATTACATTTATCGAAACTCGTGTCGGTTTGTATCAATCAAGTCACAATTTAAAGTCGACAGTGGCGCTGCTGCCGCTTTACTGACGCGTGGCGTAATTAATGCCCAGTACGTGATTTCCGCGGTAAGGGGGAGAATAAATTAACGTCGTTACCGAAGCTGTACGTAATGCGGTTCGTGAGCTCACACAAACTCACTTTGAGTAAGCGGTACATATATCAGGAGTCGATTGTTATAAAGCAAATATTGTAAGTTGTTGTTATTAAGTAGTAAATAAATAAAAAAATAAAAGGTATTTTTATGTAAGATATTTGGTTTTTTCTTCCAAAATTTCTCTGAAACTATTAACTTTTTTCCAATAAAATAGATTATATACTGAAGGACGTCCCGTGGTCAAAAACATGACTGCCTTTTTCATATACGATAAAAGACAAAAAAATGATTACTTACACAAAACTTACTTAATTCATATATAAACTTTAAATTATTTTTAGATGTTGTTTAAGAAGTTAACAAAGAAATGTTTATAAATTACAAACAAAGCTATTGCCTGTGATTCCACCCGCGCTAAATTTGGCTATTCTCGATCTTTAGTAAGAGTGTTTAGATAGCAAGCTATAGATTCGAATATAGTTAGTCTCGCGGAAACTTTTGACTTTTTCGGAATAAAATATAAAAGGCTATGTGTTAACTTACAGTGAGGTATCTATAAGCTATCTCATTTCCAAATGTTACCAAAGTCCATTCAGATATGATGGCGTGAAAAACTGACAAACATACTAACTACATACTCACTAAATTTATATTTTCCCACGGCTTAGCTGACGTGGAATTCCGTTTTTACCCACGGAAAAATCAAATGCTGTCGGACCTCTAGATCTATTAGAAAGTATTTAATGTCCACCTTATTTCCAATATCTATCTTTGAGCCAAAAATCAAGTTACCGAGTAGCTTTGTAGCTACGTGAAAGAATAATGTCCCACGATTACGATTACATAAAAGTATTTTATGTTCTTCTCAGGCTCTCCAGCGTAACGTTCCTCCTTAACCATATTTAATTTCCAGCCTGTATACCTGCAGGTACTAATCTCCATTAAATATGTCTTTTCAGCTGTGTCTGTCCCAAAAATCGAGTCGATTAAATATTCCTTTTTTTATTTAACTCAGTCAGTAGACAATTGACAAACTGATTTTCACATTTACTGTAATCCATAGATATTACTGAGTATTAGTAGAATTTATTACGATATTTTTTTATTGTATACAGAAATTTCAATTAACATTTACATAATTTCAACAGAAAAATAAATAAAAACTTTTTACAAAAAAAAAAAAAACAACTGGCTTCAAAAAGATGCACTAAAAAAGGAAAAAAAAAATACTTACTTCCAAAAATCTGATCTGAATTACAGTTTCTATTACATAGTAAAAAAATATTTTCATGGGAACTTTCTATCGGTATAACAGTTTATTTAATTCATTCAATTTCTATTCATAGCGGGTCACATAAGCGACTTTTTGTATAAATTTTATTGCAAACGATGAGTAGAGATCGAAGAATCATGAGGCAGTAATATAGCGACGGACATGATCAAACTTTAAGAGTTTCGTTTTTGCCATTTGAATACGAATTAAGTGCAGATGGAGCCGCGGCAAAAGCTAGTAATTATATATTTTTCTTTAACACTTACGCCTTTTACGATATTGGTTTAGATTTTCTGGACTTTTAATAAATGTTACGTACCTACAGTAATTTGTAGTGTAGTAAACGAACAAACATACATAACTATGTCAAATTTTAAATATTTCAAAATAAAAGTAATTAAAACGTCTACTACTAAAATATAAGAAGATTTTCAGTAAATAAAAGTTATTAATTTCCGAGCTCACAGCAAAATGAACCGTTCATTTTCCAGACTCTAAAAAATTATTCTGTATCCTTACTAATATCTCAATTACCGTTTTCCGTTTATAGTACGTATTAAAGTATTATATAAGTCGCAGCTGCTTCGATTACAGCCTGGAAAGGAGATCTAATGCTCTTACAAAATTGCTTTGAGATAAAATCCAATTCAGATTGGCTTTTGTTTTCGTGCCAATTCTATTATGCTATAAGGGGATTGTTACCTTTTTTCGACGAGTTGCAAGTGTTTACATAAATTTGTTTGTGCGTATAAATCAATTTTAAAATGCAATCATTTTGCAGTCTTTTATGTATATGTTATGTATGATGAAATTTTCGATTTGGTACGTCTTTGAACTTTAAAAAACTAGGATAGCGATTATTTACTATTTCCCGTTTTAATTTTTAACATCAGCCAAAAAAAATTTATTTAAAAATTCTTTAGATATCTAAAAACCACGCCATCTAGCGGTAATTTTATTTATTTATTTGAAAATATGATGAAAAACATTGTGTAACACGGGCGGTACGGAAATTATAAACTCGAGTCATTAAAGCCTTAGACTTTCGGCCTTAGACTTCTAAATAGCCTCTCGTTAATATTTTTCTCCTTACCTTTACTACTTAATGTACTAATACCGAAGATTTAAATACCTACATCGTGAGTCGTTTGTTATGAATATTGTAAGTGGTTTTTAATTTTTATTTTTGTTACAGCAGTAGATGGAACAACTTTCGAGATTTTCAAATCTGGCACAGATATACATAGTTGAAAAGAGGGAAAAGAATATAGTCAAAGTTCCAAAAAAATCTCTCTCTTTTCCTGGGATTCAAACTATCTCCATGCCAAATTTGCCTGCGGTTCAACCCGCCCTTAATTCGGTTATCGTTGTAGGATTAAAAAGGTAACTCCTCAATCATAATAAAACAACCAACTCATACTTCAAGTTTTCAAGTAGCCTATGTTCTTTCTCGGGACACATTTCGCGGTGAAGAGGTAACAGACAGACAGAGTTACTTTCGCATTTATAATATTAGTATTAGTATGGATTGATCTTAACAAACAAGATTTTTGCAACAGAAGATACATTGTTGTTTATTAGAATAAAGTTTTTTATCCATTTCTCATATATACATGTTTGTTTATTTTATACGTATGGGTTCCGTAAAGCTACAGAATTTTATCCAATTTGTATGCATAACACGCTTCTTTGTCTTTCTCGGGACGCTTTGTAACTCTTTAGAACAACAAATTACAGGAGAGTCTACCTTTGTTTGTTTTTTAAAGGCTGTCATTTATTTAAGTATTTGAATCTTCTGCAATAGCTTACATTCAGAAATATTGGTTCCTACGTTAAATTAATGTTTATATAATTTTTAATGCCACTTATGTCTCATACGACATTGATTAAGATTTCATTAGGCTACTAGCATATTCCCGCGGCCGCGCCTGCGCTAAAGTTGCCATTTTATACTACTGCCACTTCTTTATTATAGTAAGAAAGTTAATTACAGCAAGCTATACCTATCTATGTGTGCATATGTAGCATTAGTTCGGGAACGTGACATTCGGTACTAGTTGTTCCTACAGGAGCTTTTCAATTTCCGGGATAAAAAGTAGCCTTTATCTCCGTTTCTTCAACTATTCCTGCCAAATTTCAGCTGAATTAGATGTCCTTTGCGACGTGAGGGCCTTAGGACAAATATACAAACTAACCAACTACTTATTTATAATAATAGGAAATTAGTATTGATTAACAATAAAAAACTGTTGTTTTTTTTTGTTGAAAAGTTTTTATTTTTTAAATTTGAATGACAAAATGCTTTTTTTTCTCGTACACTAAAAACATCCATACTCGTCACATTTTTTTTTACAATCATCAACTTAAAAAGCGTTTCACCAAATTAACATCATTTTTTTTTCTCCAAAAGTTTAAGTTTTATATTTACTATATTTATATAAGTTGTTACTATATTAATGTAGTAAATTGAAAACTAGAAAGTATACGCTTTAAATAAAAAAAGAATTTCTCGAACCAGTCCAGGAGTATTCGAGTAATCGAGCAACATACATTAAGAAAAAAAGAATCTGACGAATTGAGAACCTCCTCTCTTGTTGTCCTGTCTTTTTCTTTTTGTTGATAATATCTTTAATTTTATTTTTTATTAAATAAATAGTATTATATTATTTTATACATGATAAAGTTGCAGTCCGCCTGATGGTAAGCGGTCACCGCAGCCTATGGACGCTTTTAACACCTGGGGCATTACTCGTGCGTTGGCGACCCTTCCAAAATCTGATAAATACAAATACACTAAATTACTGAGTAATCTGTTTTTTATTGTGTAATTTAGTTTTTACCTAACCTAATTAAAATTTTATTTATATTTTCCCCGTTGAAATTGTTGAAATGGCTTATTGAAATTTATGCATTATTTTTTTTGTATTTATTAAAATATAATAATTAAAGATACCGATTAAATGTTACATACTGTGATGAGATATATTATGGACATCAAAACATTGATAGACCTGCCATTTACTGTGTTTGTCCAATTTGAAATCTTTCAAAACAAAAGTAATTAAAATATGTACTAATAAAAATAAAAAAAAAAAAACTAGTAAATGAAAGCCATTAATTTCCAAGACACAGCCCTGTTCACAGCATTATTGCCAGTATCTGAAATAAAATTCTGTAGTCTTATTAAAATTAATTTCCAATTACAATTTTCCGTTTAACTATGAAAGAATAAAATAAGTCGAAGCTGCTTTGATTTCAACTGAGAAAGAAAAGTTACGTCATAAATCCACTGTGAGGTTGGGATAAAAACCTAATCACGCATTGGGATCCTTGGTGTTGACATCTCCAGCGATGTTAAGTTCCAAGATCATTTGAAAAAGACAAGGTGAAATTGGCGTCCAACAAGACTTTAACAACACTTCAACTAGAGGTTGCTGTGTTACGAAAAGCAACACACAGAGAAAAAATATTGTTTGAATTAAAAACCTGTTTATTAAAATGCGTTTATACAAAATTTTATTCATTTTAACATTTTTTTTCTGGCAATTACAAAATAATATAATTTTAAGTAAATTTTATTAATTTCATAAATCAATAATTACAACATAGTTTTATTACTTTCCGAGAATTATAATTTGTACTTCGGATTACAGCATTTTAAAAATCCTATTTAACTTTCCTCAAATTTATGAGTAGGGTATTAATATCAACATATAAAGCTTACTAAAGATTACAAAAAGTTTTATTAAAGTGGGAAGATAAAACACAACTTGTCATTAGAGTGAAGGCCAATTAACGGTTAAAAACACCTTTCTAAGAATTAGTGAAGTTTACTAATAACAAACATCATATCGTACCGCTACGAATCAAGGTTGACGTCACGCGTCCTACATCGCGCTATATAGAAATTTTTCTTTGATAGTTCGCATATATACAAACCGAATCGCAAGTGCGATAGACCAAGGCGTTCTCAAAGCATAACTCCTCACCTGGCGGGGTATACCCGTTAACCGCCACTTCACAGTTGATGACCATGAGCTGAACAAATTTGACACACCTACACCGCAGCCCTACCAGATACACTAACCAGTTTTTTAACCGTACGCTACGTATCACAGATGTTCTTCAGGGCTTATCGGTGTAAACGCTTATTATAAGCGTGTTACGTTATTTCATTCCAATAAATTTTACTTGTTTTTAGTAAACGACACTGTTATTTCAACAAGACTAGTTTTATTTCTGTTAGTAAACACAATAAGTAAAACACATTGGTAACCGTCAGTGTAATTTACTTTTCCTCGGAATTACTAATATTTAATTGATTATTAGTATTATTTACTTGTGGCTACTAAAGTTTTTTCTTCATGAAGTTTGGCCATTTCTGGGCGGTTGCACCCGTATACCAGCTTAGCCAATTTGACTCGGTTCAACGACGGGCTGAGAGAATCTTTGACCTTATTTCCTCCTACCGACGATTCTTTATCTCCTCTAGCGATGCACTGTTATTGCCAGAGGCATACGTAAGGTCCTAAGGTCCTATAAGGGTTTCTATAAGCACTTAGATAACAAATTCTAGAAATAGGTTATAAAAAAATGAATATATTTGTATTAAGAAAATTTTGTGATGCCGTCAGTTTATAGATACTCTTCTTGTTTCTCTAAGCGTCATCTCGTTTCATAATAGCTCTCAAGGGAACGACAGATACGTCTCGTTGCTTATCACAACTTTTTATGTCGTTTCAAATTTCAATTTTCTCTCATTTTTCTGTTTTATGGTATCTTAGTAGGAAAATATTTCCAAACATTCATAAAGTGCCGGAAAAATGTCAACTATGATAAAAAGGACCTGTTAATCAGGCTGTATCGTTTATGTATGCACGTAGATTTTCATATCAAATTAAATCATTTATATAGCAACTAGGTCTGTGTGAGGTACTTTATACGTCGTCGTTTTCGTTTTTTTTGTTTGATATCTCGTAGGAGATATGTGACCTTTGGATTAAAGTTTTAAAATCAAAAGACCGAGAGCACTGAGCACTGTTAAATATGCATAATAAACTTAGTTGCCAGAAGACAAAGAGCACTGAGCAAAGTTTTTTTATTTTTAATTTTAAGTAATTAATCAGTTACATAATGATGTATTAATCAAAATATTAAGATACTAAACAGAATCAGATTCTGCTGCCATCTCTGGGTGGGTGAAACAACTTGGCCCTTATGACTCGGTTTAATGACGACCTGAGAGAATTGTCGACGATCCCAAACCATCGATATGAAAAAACAATATCGATGTCCCAAACACACAAGCCGTGTATGAACCATTTGGTCTAAGGAGAGTCTTTGCCTCTTTGTGTGATTTCTACCACTTTTATCATGGTCTATACCCTGAGAAATTGTTAGAAATGATGCCTGTACATACTGTCATCAATATGGGTTTTTCAAGCAAGGAGTGATTAAGTTTTTAAAGGGTTAGCAATACGCGAGTAATGCCCCTGGTGTTGTAAGTGTTTATAGGCTACGTTAACTGATATTGACCTTTGTAGAATGAAAAAGCTAGAAATAGATAAATAGTATCAATGCAATACACCCTTATAGGTGTATTGCTGTATTGCAACCAAGACAGGGAGAGTATGAGCATTGTTTCTATAAATATTATAAAAAAAACCCTAATTATATATCTGACATCAAACGGATACACTTTAAATCAACAAAATCATATAATTAAAATGAAAAAAAGAGTATGGCTCGCTTAGTGCAAGTAAGAAATAGCACCTATTTTAACAAAATACAAATAATATTGCTATAAATTAATTTTGCAATGCTGTCACATGTGATGCAAAATTAAACAAATACTGTTTAGATTTAAAGTTTAATACTGCGACGTGTTTTTGTTTGTTTTTGGCCTAAATAAACATACCTAATAACAATTTATCAACTGAGATGAAACTCCGTGGAAGTCAAACAACGGCAAAACTCATTTAAATTCTAGTTTACTCATTGAATAAGATATTTTGATGTTGAGTGATGGAGATAACCTAGAATTACAAAATAAAGATTTGTATAAATTCTTAACAGAAACATTAAACTGACTTCGTAAGTGCACTAAATATTTTAGAATTAGGCCTGACAGTTACACGTGGCTAATGTTCTCTTCACTTTGAAGTCGAATGCTAATTAATTTGTAGTAAAGATACCTTTACTTTCCTTTTTTTTAAAATTTTTAGTTGCCTCTTGAACTACTTAACACCTTTCAGTAGGTTATTTAAGTAACTAAAAACCACAGAATTTAAAATGAACCTCTGATTTTCCTGGTCCAATCCTAACCAAATTTAAATGGGACAACTAAAAGACAAGCCCTTGTTAATATATGAAAACCCTTAAACTAATTAAGATTTAAGAAGATACTTTTACCAGAAATCGGAGCTCCACGTTATTTTAGGATTTTTTTAAGTTTTTTATGTTTTGAGTAGTTTTGACGTGACAACGTCTTATAAATTGGTTTGCCGGGTGACACTTCAAGAAACTGCGTTACGCTCCGCTCACGTTATGCGCTCACAATGAGAGCGAGTGAGAGGCACGCGCCCGCCTAAGAGCGAGAGAGACAGACATAAAATCATTGTCACGTAAAACTTTCGCCCGTATACCGACTTTACAGGCAACCAGTTTTTTTTAAGCGTATCGGACGCCCTTGGTGATAAACCGACCATAATCAAAATATTTTTATAAACTTTTTTTTGAAAAAAAGCGCAGTGATGAAATCTTTTTCCTAAAAACTGGGATGAAGAAAAGTGATCTTTCACGTGAAAGGATTCACTGAAAGAATTTTGAAAAGAGACCATTTTATTCAATTTGTACCGGTCTAATTAATTAACTGCTTTAATTATTGCATACAAATTAATTATAATTATATGATATAACCAAGTAAAGCTTGTCATTGGATGAACATGTTTTAATTACGCAGGAGTTTATACAGCGATGACAACGGTGAATAATCTTATAATCCTATCACCAGGATCATTTGTTATACGCGTCTTTATTAATCCGTATGATCTTCGGATTAATGTTTCCATAATTATTATTTCAGTATCATGATACACAGTTTGATGTGTGCTAATTATTTTCTAGGGTAACTTCGTTATGTTATGCTTAGTCTTAATGTATTAGTTATGTAATTATAAATCTAAAAAAAAAAATTAATAATAATGAAAAAGGTGTATTAATATGGCGCTCATTATATCAAGCAGTTTTGTTTATCAGTAAAGAGAACTTTGCTTGCCCGCTTAGATTAAACGGCATACGAAAACTATTTATCAAAATTAATCGGCCAATCAATGGAAACATATACTAATTGGTATAGATACGCGAGGTTTAGAACACTAAGGAAACCAATGTTTCAACTTAAATATGAAGAATTTAAAAGTTCCCGTGGGAGTAACTATAAGTAAATTCTGCTTAAACAAACGCAACAAAAACGAACGAACGGCTATAACAAACTTCTTTAGTTTAATCTAGGAGTTGCCAGAAGAATCCCACGCCGATAACCAAATTTAGGGCAGGTGGAGCCGCGGACAAAAGCTAAATTACAATAAACGTTTGTTTTTAACTAAAAACTTGCAACCTGGCTAAGCTTTTGTAACAAAGTAAGTAGGTACTCGTAAATATTAATATTAACTTGTAGGAACTGTACCCTGACTGTAATTATTATTATAAATGTCAAAGGCACTGAAGGCTCTCAAAAGGTTTAGGTTTGAGTTTAATGTATTCTGACCTTCGTCGATGTCAGCGTTTGTGGTTCGACTGTAAGCTGTAGATATACCTACTGGGTTTTACCGAAGTTATGATGATTTATTGTGAAAAGGTTTTCTTACGTTTCGTTATGTTATGCTCAGACTTAATATACTAGTTATGTAATATGACATATAAAATACATATTTGAAATCATCTATTAAATAATAATAATTAATGATTTTAATAAGAAACAGGTCTGATATAAAACACATATTTAAAGAAATAACTAAAAATGCTTAAAACGTAGTCAATAAGTCATTTACTTAGCGCTTAAAATTCTGAGTGGCACCTCGTCTTTCTGCAGCAAAATAAAAAATTTAGTAAATGACAGCTTATTTGACTTATGCTGGTGAGAATAAATGACGGAAATAAGTATATCACTAGTAAGTAAGAAGGAAATAAGTGGACAGTAACCGCCCTTGTAGATGTTCGTATTAACACGGACCGGCAGAAAACGTACAATTCAGTACACGTTTTCAACAAAGTGTACATACAACACGTATATTTTTGGTCCAGGCAACGTCCGGTGAAAATACGGAAGTATGCAAGAATTCTCAGAGTTAGCAGGTGTCATCATAGTGAAAACAAGAATACCTATAGATAGGTATTACAAGGGGTAGGCCAATGTTAATTACGAATGTTAACAATTTTATAAAAAACACAAGTTCTGCAGATAGTAAAGTTTATTTGTTGTATTTAGTAAAGTTTATTTGTTGTATTCAATGTATTTTTTGATGCATTAGCTAATTTGATGCATTTAGTAAAGTTTATTTGTTGTATTTAGTTAAGTTTATTTGTTATATATGGTAAAGTTTATTTGTTTTATACAGTAAAGTTTTTTAGTGAATTTAGTAAAGTTTATTTGTTGTATTTAGTAAAGTTTATTTGTTATATATGGTAAAGTTTATTTGTTTTATTTAGTAAAGTTTATTTAGTGAATTTAGTAAAGTTTATTTGTTGTATTTAGTACAGTTTATTTGTTGTATTTAATGTATTTTTTTGATGTATAAGCTAATTTGATGCATTTAGTAAAGTTTATTTGTTGTATTTAGTAAAGTAAATTTTTTGTATTTAGTAAAGTTTATTTGTTACATTTAGTAAAGTTTATTTGTTCTATACAGTAAAGTTTATTTAGTGAATTTAGTAAAGTTAATTTTTTGCATTTAGCAAAGATTATTTTCGTATTCAGAATGTTTATTTGTTATATTTAGTGAAGTTTATTTGTTGTATTTAATATGTGCCCTTTAAAGGACTCCAAATCAACCAAAGACTTTCGTCGATAGTGCAACTTACTTTGAACTCGCAAAAATTGATGCACTTCAATGAGGTAGCTTCATGTTTTCAAATCTATTACTTAAGGGCTCGAAATATAACGAACAGAGATATATGAAAATAAATAGAGCTGGGAGTATGAAGAAAGACATTTTATAACCAGGTCCACTTATTATGTATTAGGCTGATACTGATTATTATCGTTTTAATACGAGTAGACGCTATACGCTGGTTAAGCATGACTTAGCTTATATTTACAGGCATTCGTAATACCATTATAAAATGAATGCGCTAATTTGTGTCTAAATCAATCTTTAGTGTCTATTTAGCCCAACCATTACAAGCAGTAGATTATTTTGTAGTGTTGTAATTACGAGGCGCTTGTACTTCTGTTATATTTTCTGAGTACAATTAGGTACAGCTTACTAGAACTAGAACAAGCCAAGGATCAAAATGAAACACAAAAGCCATATTGCTGGTTTATTGTTATTCCAGACGTTCATTATCAAAAATGGTCGCTTACAGTACGGTTTCAGAGAAACTTCCTCCCTCGAACGCGTGGGTTGTGGAATGAGTTCTCCAAGGAGTAGGAGTTATTCGATTTCTGAAGGGTCGGCAACGCGCAAGTGATCCCCTGGTGTTGCAAGCGTGACCGCTTACCGTCAGGTGGACCGTAAGGCATCTTAGTAGTATAAAAAAAAATCAAAATGCTGCTGCTGGAAATCTTTATTAATAAACTATCCTTAATTGCCAGCTATAATGCAAAAGTTTGAATATATGGATTTGCTTCTCAATCACGCTTCAACCACAGGATGGATCGGGATGAAACTTGGCACACATATAGGTTAGGTCCTGTAATAGGCTATTTTTCATCCCGGAAAATCAAAAGTTCCCACACGAGTAACTATAACCGATTTTCACAAGCGGGTTATAACAGCAGCTATAGGTAGCTGTACACTTCTTTAGTATAATGAAGGAGTTGCCGTAAACATCCCGCGCGCGAAAAACCAAATCAAGGGCAGGCGGAGCCACGAGCAAAACTAGTTAACAAATAATTTAAATCAAGTGATTATCCTACTAATAGTATAAATGTGAAAGTTTGTATGTCTGGATGGATGTTTGTTTCCCAATCACGCTTCAACCTCTGTACGGATCGGGATAAAACTTGGCATACATATAGGTTAGCATGCTATAGCAATTCATTATTATAACTAATTAATTAATTAATTAAAGTTAATTAAAGAAGGAGTTTCACGCCGATAACCGAATTTAGGGCGGGCGGAGCTTGCAAAGTCTGCTTATATACTTACTTTTATGTAGTCCTCTCAACAAATACCTATGTCGTTTATGATTTATTGTGTTTCCGTATTTTTATGCAAAACCACTCAATTTTAGCTCTTTGCTAAATGTTGTTGAAATTGTGATAAATTACACGTTGTACAAAATGTAAAGTGCAAAAACGAGAAAACAAATATGGCGTTCAATATACGTTTGTTTTGGTTCCTCAGTACTTCACGCTTATCTCTAAGCGTCATCTCGTTCCATAATAGCTCTCAAGGGAACGACAGATACGTCTCGTTGCTTATCACAACTGTTGTCGTTTCTTTTTATGTCGTTTCATATTTCAATTTCCCCTTATTTTTCTGTTTGATGATATCTAAGTAGAAAACGTCTTCTAAAAATACGGCATAGAGAGAATACTCAAAAATTTAAATTACTCTTTTTCATTTCCAGAACAGAAATATACTTTGTTCTTTAAACCAGAGAAAAATGTTCCAATTTAATTAAGAGTTTCATTGTAGTCAAGGGAATTTCATGTTATAAACTTTTGACGTCGAACTTTTCAACTCGTACTTTTAATGGAATGTGTAACTTTTTGTTATGAAAAATTTGCGTCAACTATATACCGTTAGCAGCGTAATTGCATGTTAATATAATAAGATTAGATTAAATAGATGTTTGACAATGGCCCGTAGGTACCTTTTTAACTATGAGTGTTTTTAATCGAATTTTTAATGATAATTTTAATGAGGCGCGCTGTGTTATTTTGGAAGCCTTTCGCAGCTGATATATATAAGTTTTTGGACAACGAATTTGGATTATCTGGTGATGTGTGTCAATTGAAATTGAAACAGAAACAGAGCATAAAATATTCATTCAGGGTCACTCTCAACTCAATTGGAGTTGGTAGTAGGTATGTGCAAACGAAGCATTTAAATTAAAAGTGTTTAATTATCTATTTTGAGAAACTGTAACTAATTTGAATAAAATGTATATGGAATAAAAAGTCGAATACAGCCATGACGTAAGACAGTTCAATAAAAAAGTAACAAACAAAAAATCAAACACACGTTTTTATCTACATTTTTAATGAAATTGTTTGAAAAGAATTGTTTTTTTTTTGCCATCATTACTCAAACTTTAGGTGGTCAACTGGAGGTTAAGTGATACCTATGTGAGTACCTATAACTACCGGTTTTTGCTCTACGGTAGGAAATGCAGACATAATGATGGTAGAGGACATTACTGGTCCAACCTAACCTTCAAAATATAATTAATATGGGAGGGCCTTTTATATTGAAAAAGTGATAAATTACGTGGAGGTTTTGCTTTAGGTAAATCGACGATTACGCCCTAGTGCTTTTTTATACTACCAATTAAAAATGTATCTATTTTAACATGAAATGAGTTATAATAAAATTAAAGTAGTAAGGGCACACAAATCCCTTGAAGTTGTGTGTTTACTTATTTAATATTGTGTAGAAAAGCGAAAAACGTGCGAACTACGTTCATATTTCTGTTTACAATTTTTAATAGTGCAATTTAAAGTACTGATAAATTTGAAAAAGCAATCAATTATTCAAGTAGCTGAAGTGATTAAATTAATACCGAAAAACATAAGAATGGACAACACAAATATAAGACATAATCCTTTTATCCACTTCATGGCGGGAAAAGAATTTAAAAGCGTAGGTAGGTATAACAATTTCATAGTATGAAAAATGGCAGAGGTTAAATCGTTATTGGAAATTGTGAAATGTAAATATAAATTATGAATAATTATAAAGTAATATACCATTATATAAAAAAGAAAATACAACCCAAGTGACGATATTAACGAGCAGTCTTTCGTCTCTGCGCACGCAGAAAAACGCGCGCCCTTATTTGTTACTGTTCATGTTTATTACATTACTAAAAAACATTATTTTGACGTGACAACGTCTTATAAATTGGTTTGCCGGGTGACACTTCAAGAAACTGCGTTACGCTCCGCTCACGTTATGCGCTCACAATGAGAGCGAGTGAGAGGCACGCGCCCGCCTAAGAGCGAGAGAGACAGACATAAAATCATTGTCACGTAAAACTTTCGCCCGTATACCGACTTTACAGGCAACCAGTTTTATGTGATTATTCCTTATTTTATTTTTTTGCAACTGTATTAAAAACAGTTATTCAATACACGTGCGTGCCTGTTCCAACTAGTTCGTTAGTTCGTCGTTTTTCTGTTATAAATATTGTTTTATCCAATCAAATTATTGTATAGTACATCATCAAGGAAAGTTTAGTGTGTTTGTTCTTTATTTATCAAAAAAACTACTGATCAGATTAGAATACAACATTCACAATGGATCCCAGATGGTTTGTACCTATATGTTTTCGATTCATAAGTATTTTTCGTACTAAAAATACTATGATAACTATGTAAAACTGAAAGATATAGGGAACTGGACAGCGCATTTTTTAGCTAGCTATTAAAATAGTCACAAAAGTGTGACGGAGACAAAGCGAATCTGTGGTCTCTTGCCTCTTCTAATTTGTTTTAATAAACATTAATAAACCAAATTGCGGACGTTGATAGAAAAAGAAAAGAGACACACACTTTAGCTTTGTCTCTTTCTAAAGGATAGTTAATTTTGTGAGGCTATTGGGCAGTCCATAGGAGTCATAGGACAGATTACAGAACCCGAAGTCTATGGTAAAACTTAAGTCTAAAATGCACACTTCTTCATCTTCTGGATACAGAAATTTCGTTGGTCACGTAACGTACCTGGGTCATTAGCAATAAAAACTAATGATGGAAATATCTCTAATTTTATTTTCAAGGATAAGTCAGGCAGGAATATTAACGGCTCCCATAAACATTGTCAGAGCTGCAATTAGTTTGAAATACCCATTCAATCCATGAAAATAACCCTTGGATTTATTAGACCAATCAAGAGTTTGAAGAAATAAAATAACTGTTTTAGAAATGGCATGTAGCCAAGCAAATATATTGTTGGGTAAAAAAAAAACCATAGACAATTGATATTACTTCTTAAGGACCAGGCTAACAGCAGCGTTTTCATGTTGACGTAGCTACCTATTTGTTTTAGCGATGTTAAAAATTAATACCACGAAACATGACTTAAGTGGTTTTATTTAGTATACGCGAGAAAAAAGAAAAAAAAAAGAAAGTAACTTGTAAGCATTTAATTGGCCATACCTACGTTTTATATCAATGGTTTGTACATATTTATTTTTTCGAAGATGAAATATATAGGTATATTAATGTAATTTTAGTATAATCATACGGTAGGTTATCAAAAAATAACCTTTTTATATTTTATAGTATTATTGTTAATAAAACAAATTATTTTGAGCCTGTTCTATAATTACACTCCGGCTACTTGGTTTCTAAGAGTACCCATAGTTTCAAAACATACCATGTTTGGGCTCCTCCAGGTGGAAGACGACTGAGCTCTTTTTTATAAAACATACCTCAAATGTTAGGCGATCCTCATCTAACGTAAAAACGTATGGGTCAGCAAGCCGTAAACATCCTACAGCTATTTGCCTGCGATAAAATATTAGGATTATATTTATGTAATTTTTTTACAAACTTGATTAAAGAGGTCAATTATAAACCTAACGCGACTCAAGGACGGAATAGTCGTTAAAATTGTTTTGTTAAAATTCTTTGCCTCATGGTAATATTACATTTGTTTATTGGTGGTTGAGAATAAAATTAAATACTTTCTGCGGAATCTCATACAAGCTTGTAAAGGGATATGATGTTTAAAAGTAATTCTGCTGCCGACTAACTTTTGTTTACTTTAGATTTTTCTTTGTTATGAAAATTATACTGTCATACGAATTTGTATTGTTTGTTATTTAAACTCGAATCAATGTTTACTTAGATAAAAAAAATGTGTGTAAAAGGCATTCTTTTAAAAACCAGCACAGTGCGAGTCAGGCCCGCGCACGAAAGGATAATCTAATTATTTATTTTTAAAGTGAATATTTTAAATTTCTACCTGTTGCCGTTATCAATATCCAGCAAAATCTAGCAAAAAAATCACGTTTGTTGTATGGAAGCCCCTAAAATTTTTATTTTATTCTGTTTTTTAGTATTTGTTGTTATAGCGGCGACAAAAATACATCAGCTGTCAAAATTTTAACAGTCTAACTATCACGGTTTACGAGATACAGCCTGGTGACAGACGGACGGACGGACAGCGAAGGCTTAGTAACGGGGTCCCGGTTTTTACTCTTTGGGTACGGAACCCTAAAAAGTTAGTAATGCGCTTTTGCCAAAAAAAGTTTATAATGTTTGTATGTTTATATCCACACCTGACTTCAAATCCACTCCGATGCGATTTTAATTACCCTTACATCAAGAATTCATACCCATCACGTAAAGTTGCGTCATGGTACAAGAAATGATGGTTCAATTGCAATGAATTTATGTTTGGTACTGCTAAATGAGCAATACCTTTAAAGCAGGCGACAGAAAAGGGGAAGCTTTACATGGTTAGAATATTTAAAGGGGCATGCACATCACAGTAATTTGTCGGGATAGTAGAAAAAGAGCAAAAGCAATCGTTTCCGAGCGCTCATTTGTTTCAATCCCGCGCGTGAGCGGAATTTGATACATTTAACCTATCAAATTCGTTTTTAACCGCGGGCTATTTGTTGTAACATGCGACTATTAGGTAAGTACAGTAAAACTTTCTGATACACATAAATATATCGTTTATTTGCTGTATATTGTCGACCTGCTCTGCCGTACAGAATCTAAACCGTCGTAAGTGCACTATTGGTGTTTTTTAGTTATATATTACAGGTAACAGTAGATGAAATTATCTTTTAGGCAAACTAATTAAAATCTTAATACAATAATCAGAAGTTTGATTTTAAAAAATAATTTATGTCGCGCATTTTTGGCTTGAAAATTAACAAGAAACTAGCTTATGTCACGGAAAACCATAAGCGGCAAATTAATTGATACTAAAAACTTGAATATAAACTGTACCATCATTAAATAAGTAAAGTAGACAATAAAATACCTATCAATTATTTACTAAATTGCCATAAATGTTACCCCATACATTGAGTTTGTACGACAAACGTTGTCTTACTATTTTATTTATTACTTACTAACTAAATTGTCGTACTGACTCTCATTAATTCATTTTAGTTAGTATTTATAGTATTATATAATCTGTGGTATTATGTAGCAATTATACGAAGGAAAACTAACTAAACTGACGTAAGTATGTGTAATAAGACACTATAATTAGTTTTTATATTAACAATGTTAGTTCAAACCTCTGGTTAAAATATAATAAAAGTAAGTTGACTACTGCAGTTTAATTAGTAAAGTTAACCAAAATGTTGTAAATAGAAAAAGAGTATTCGGACCTCTACGTCGTTTTAGTTCGTAAAACTAATTTGAAAAGACCGTATCGTTATAAGTTATGACGATATAATTAGTACTACATCCAAAAAAAATGTTTTATTGACATGAAACCCCCCACCTCTCAGTTGCGTCCTGGGCGCCGTCCAAGGAAGATTATGTGTCGTGGAAGTATCTTAATTGGCGCGAAGTAATTAGTTTATAGGTAAGAAATTATTTAAAAAAAGTATATTTTGGTCAATATTAAGTTTTTTATCGGCTTGATTTGGCGTGCTTCCGATTTTGGTTAAAAAGTAATTAACATCCGTCTGTCCCTTCAATCCCTATCCCTTTAACAAAAACAGCTTAATTTAAGAGGTTTACAGCTGCTAACTAGCGCCGCCAGTTAATATTTTTTTTTTACGACAAAGCATATTTCAAAAATGTAAATAATACAAATTTTTAAACTAGTTAGTTATAAGCTATTTTTAGAAACAATTTCGTTTTAAAAATTAAGTTGTTAACTCACTGACGTATTCCAGGCTCAGTACGAAACATTCTAAAAATAGCTTATGACTAGTTTTAAAATTTGTATTATTTACATTTTTGAAATATGCGTTGTGTAAGTCGTAATCAAAAAAACCGGCCAAGTGCGAGCCTGGCTCGCGCACCGAGGGTTCCGTACAAATTTTCAAAAAACGGAAAAATAATCACGTTTGTTGTATGGGAGGCCCCCTACATATAATAAACAAATCTTTTGATAGGTATCTATGATAGGAAACAAAACATACTTGGGATATAGATAAAGACTGAAAATAAAATAAATAGAGACTGCTAAAGTACACTGAGAGTTAAGTTAAGTTACTAGAACTTTCATAATTTTGGAAGTAGTAGTTTAACAGTCATTTGTGATTTAATTAAGTTTAAGTTTAAAAATAATGTTGAATTAAGTATAACAAAGTTCCTACTATTAACGTTAGAATTTGTAGCATTTCAGTAAAATATAAGTTTATAGAACAAAAATTATACAATTTTGATTAATATTTGAAAAATTTGTTTGATTTATTTTAATCCTATCGTTTTTCTAACAAAAATAGAAAACTTTTCTGTAAGAACACACTGTGTAGAAAACAATTAAGAAGTCCTTTGCCTATTCCCATGGGCTTAATTATGGGCTGTTGTAGTGTTGTAGTACCGATATATTTTACGACACTTTCATTAGTTTCATGCCACAAATTCTTGTGCAGTAACCAGCTATGAAAAAATTGGAGTTGTCATAATTTCTTTATTATTTATATTTTAAAATTTCAACGACAAAGACTGTAGATTAGTGATAAGTATTGCTTTCAGTATTCAGTTTAAAACTAAAATAATTTTTAACGTGTTTTATGAACTTTAAATACTTTAACCGCGTTCTTCTCCGAACCGCCAATTTGCACTTACGTCGGTTTAGGTTATGTATGGCAGTTCGTTGGTGTAGTGAGTTCGAATCCTGTAATGAATGTAGACGTTTTTATGCAGGTTTGAGGTATGGGCTGTAGTTATTTTTTCTAGTCACTATACCATAGTCACTATAATATAGTCACTATAGTAAAGTCACTATAATTTAGTCACTATATTATAGGTTTATCTGGTTTGGGGCCAATATTTGGTTATGTGTGCGTTTATTATTATAAATATTTGATGTAAATGACCTATCCTTATCCTAACTAATGTATATTTGTGAATGTATGTCTGTTTGTTATTATTGCCTAACGTAACGCCCGAGCAACCAATGGTAACGTACTAATGTAAGTTTTCATCCCGAAAAAGATATTTTTACCATTGCCACTCAAAAAAAGGCATCTTATTCATCGATAACAGTGAATAAAACTAACTTTTACTCACTGAGTGTATTCTACTCTAGAATCCTTCGCTGCTCTCAGGATCCAACTTAGTCCCTCAAATTAAATTGCCTTTTTTGTCACTTGTTGTATTACCTACTATTTCGCAGAAATAAATTTAACCAAATTTCGCGCGGACTAACTATAGCTAAATTTATTACTTTCATTAAACACTTGCAGCACGTAGCCGGATATTTTGATTTTTTTTGCTTGTTCCCAGAACTTACAGCCTTGGTTGCTATTTTATTTGATTTAATTCAATCTAATTTAATTCAATTTAAAATATATCATATTAAAAACTTTTCATAATTATTCAAGTATGTTTAAACGTCACATATTTTAATGACGTAAGACTTCAAATAAAGCGCTCTCTATTCAAAGAGTAAAGTCGTAAGCTCTCCTCTTTGAGAAAATTATCAGGTATCTCTCTTTGAACCATGTAAATTGGTAAATGAATAGAGTAAAATTTAATCTCTCTTATGCAGTTTTTATAAATGAAATCCTTATTAAAGAATTTAAGAGAAAATAGCTTTCTTAGTATATGGATAGTGGCTATGGATACTTTAACGGTTATTGCAAAAGGCTGAGGAAAGGTTACTGAATTATAAGTCACTTTTATAAACTTTTGTAAAGCAAATGTCGTTAAATTAATTGCATTTTTAAATTCGCTTACTTGTCCTTGTAGTGTTTTATGTTTTTATTTTTTATATTTTTTTTTTCATAATTCTGATGTGATCATTTTTAGGGTTCCGTGCCCAAAGAGTGAAAAATCCGTCCGTCTGTCATCAGGCTGTATCTCATGAACTGAGACAGTTGAACTTTTCACAGATGTATTTCTGTTGCTGCTGTAACAACAAATACTAAAAAACAGAATAAAATAAATATTTAAGGAGTCTCCCATAAAATAAACGTGATTTTTTTTGCTTATGTTTGCTCGATATTGATTACGGCAGCAGGTAGACACTGTAAATTCACGGAATATTTAGTTATATATTCTTTTTAAAAACAAATAATGAAACTAAAATAAAACAAAAACTTAAGGAGGGCTCCCATACAACGAACGTGATTTTTTTGCTGTTTTTATAGATATTTAACCTTTCGTGCGCAAGTCCGACACGTACTTGGCTGGCTTTTTGTAGGTATACATTTTCCACAAAATATTAATCGTCTAATTTGTTCATATAAAGGATATGTGATTTACCCACTATCCTCATAAATTATGATTCAATAATAATAAAATCTCTTTTTAGGTTTGGTTTCTTTTAAAAATAAACCTCTATATAACTTTAACATTTTTATATATAAATGAATTGAAAAATAGAGAATTTCTTTTCATTTTCTATATTAATTTATTATTTCGACAAACAGCCACATTTGACGCGACATAATGGACCCTAATCCAATTACAGCAAATTCTTGGACCTTTTACGGAACCTCAATATTCGGAGGGTTAAGTTCTGCTGTTGAATTG
Source organism: Apoda limacodes (assembly GCA_946406115.1). Classification (NCBI taxonomy): domain Eukaryota; kingdom Metazoa; phylum Arthropoda; class Insecta; order Lepidoptera; family Limacodidae; genus Apoda; species Apoda limacodes. The sequence goes on from OX291558.1 coordinate 4,982,977, forward strand.
ATTTCGCATGAGAAATATTTCATAGACCTAATTTGTTATAGACCCGTTACATTTTACATTTTTTTACTACTTTTTATACTATATAGATTGTCCACGTACAATTATTAGTAATTCACAATAATCATTATTACTTGACAATAATTATTAGTACTTTACAATAATTATGTACAATTATTAGTACCTACTTTACAAAAAATGTTACATACGGTTTCGAGTGTTAGTTTTTACCGAGAAATTCTTTTTTTTTGTGACAAAAACGTTATTTTTAATTCTTATTTTTATATTCTTTGTAATACAATCATTGTAATTTTAAAATCTTCTGTTAATTATGTTGTTTTATTGGAATAACGTAGTTTTATTCTTTTAATATGTAAATTACTGTAACTTCTGCCACTCTGGCCTACGTCAGGGCTTAGGGTTTGTTAAGGTATCACCACATAAACGACCTAAACTAAAAGATTCTATGCTCATAAATATACTGTGGAAATTTGAGCTCTGTTCTTTTCAGAAAACCGAAACATAATTTTACTTTTACTTTTGGTATTCATTGTATATATTAAGAAGTCACAACAGTTAAACTATAGCTGCACAGTAAATGCCATATACATAGGGTTAGCAGATTGAAGCTCATAATTCAAGCTCGTCATTTCCCGAACATTTCTTATCCAAGCTCGTCATTTCTAGGCAATTCCTAATCAAAGATCGTCATTTCCTGAACATTTTTAAGGTTCCGTTACAAAAAATAAACAGTTCCTTACCTAGATATTAAAATTAAATCCCAATATGTTAACAAATTTTTTACGAGTTTAAGAATTATCATTAAAATAAGTTATACAAATATCATACTTTAATAGAAAATAATAGATTAGCTAGAGGGACATCTACAAGATGTAAGAAAACATGAATGTCTGTGTCAATTTATCAAAAACCGTTTATTCGTCACGTCTCGCAATTGTTAAAATAAACATACTCACAAAACATATTACACTAGTAGTAACTACATTAATTAGTAGCAATAAATTTCATTAACGCATCAAAAATGTATCAATTATATTTCTTTTAAATTACATAGGGTGCACACCATGTGAAATATCAAAATTTAAATGTATCGTTACTCCTGAGATAGGTTCCTGATATTAAATAAATACTCGAGAATATATCTCGTGTGCAGTTCAGTGACAGTCACCGACGGCCCTTTAATCAGCATAGAGAGAGAATACTTCGCTCTTTGGTCGGTTTTGTCGACGCTTTTCGAATAAATCAGGTAGATATAATTCTATAAGAAAATTTACTTCCTAAAAATTTGTAATTCTAAAATGTACGTGATCCACATTGGTAGATGGATATTCATGTGGCATTAAAATTTTTTTTTAAATATTTTTCTTCTAGGTACCTTCAATAAAAAGTTTTATTACTTACTCAAAATTAGTTTCGCAATACTCACAGGCCAGCACGAAATATTGCTTGAAATTTATTTCGCACTCGCATGATTTCGCGGCCCCGTAGTTAGCCGAATATTACTGTCCAGTTATTAGCGCCATCGTGCGATGGGCCGGCGCGCACTTTCAGAGTTATATTGGCCACTTCGCGGTGTCGTACGATTTGACGAGAAATATTAAAAACACGGCCAATAATTTTTAGTGATTTTTATATGAATTAGAATCGGACTTTCAGGTTCCGTGCTAAGTATAAAATAGCTTTTTTGAGCAGAAAAAGTTCAGACGTAAGGTCAATCGTCTCGCTATGCTCCGAAGCAGGTAGTCAGGATAAAAAATTGCATGCAAATTAACCTTGACAGGGTTCAACGTCATTGTAGAAATTAACAAAGCTGACTAACAAAAATACTAAAATATAAAGGATTAACTACTGAGTTTCTTGCCGGCACTTATCGGTAGTTAAAGTTTTTTTTTTTAATTCTATATCCCTTTAGTCTACTTGATTAAAAAATTCTTTAAGTTTTAAATATTTTTTTTATTTTGATACTTATATTAAACTTTAGGAAGGCAAGAGTCTCTGACTGCCTCCAGCAGGTTTTGTTCAGACCTTCGTCCAACAGAGTCAGGCGACGATATGTCTAGACATTTTACTTTTATTTGTACATAGATTATCAATATATCTACTTAGATATCGCTGTAACAAAGTTGGCTGAACCTGTAAATCTGGTTGTTTTCAAATCTTAAATTACCTAGGTTATTGTGTGCCGTCTTTAAAATCTTATTAGGCTTCCATCGTTAAAGTGGTGACTGGCATTTTTGCGAGTTTAAAAAGATAAATATGGACAAATGCTACTGTCTACTGCCCGTTTTGAGGGTTCCGTAGCAAATAAAGTACAGAACCCTTATAGTTTCGCCATGTCCATCCATCTGTCTGTTTGTTAGGGATACCTTCCCTTCATGTTAGATAGGGATGATTTAATTTTTCTCTCTTCCATAGTGTGGTGTGTACAACTATTATCTACTGTTGTTTCATAATGTTCGAAATATAAAACTGTTAGCTTCTGCCAGCGGCTTCGCCCGCCCTAAATTTGGTTATCGGCGTAGGATTCTTACGGCAACTCCTCAATTATAGAAGAAAACAAACAATCAAATCTTTCCTCTTTATAATATTAGTATAGTTAGGAAGATAGATTAGGAAGGCATAATACATTCGTGTTTGTAAAACCATGGAAGTACACATACAAAATTTCAACCCAATCGGTCAAGCCGTTTAGTAGTTGATATACCGACAGCAGCGCAACCTACCAGGTCCAATGTATTTTTAAATCATCCAGAAAACCATCGAAATACCCATATAAGTTTCAACCCAATAGGTTCAGCCGTTTAGAAGTTATGTGAAAAAGATAAGTACGGAAAGATAATTCTTACTACCCGTTGTCTTATTACCCGTTTTCCCGTACGAATGAAGCATTTGTTCATCAGGCATAATGTCGGCTTCTAATGGTAAAGGAATTTTTCAAATCGGTCCAGTTGTTTATGAGCCTATTCATTACAAACAAACAAACAAACAATCAAATTTTTTGTCTTTATAGTATAATTATTTGATATTTGATAACTATGGACAATTATGGAAAAATAAAATCAAAATAATAAATAATATTAATGTTCAAATTATGCATTCGAATCGGCGGCGCTTGGCGGTCCTTGGTTCCAGCGAGGTTTGAACTAAATCGGTTTACAAGTTTTTCAAATATCCCAACAATTTATCATTCTACGGAACCCTAACTTAATGCGTGTACGACAAGTACTTGTTATTCTTTTTCTAAATGTGACATTAACTACTTACTTGAAGGCACTTAGACCATACACAGTCCATTTGTCAAAGGATACAAATCGTAAATCTTTAATTCAATTTTAAAGGAAGAAGCAATGAAAATATAATAAAACTGCGCGACTGACAATAAGAGCTGAAGCAGACAAATTTAATATGTGGTAGTTTTGCTCCACGTGTCGTTGTTACTGATGTAAGTAACTTTGAAAGTGGGAAATTTGGCAAATTGCTTAATTTTTTTATTTTTTGATTTAGTTGGTGACGGCCTAGAAATTTCGATTTTACCTTGCATCCTGAGTGGCGGAGGTTCGAGCCCGGCGTGTACTTATCAGACTTTTTCCTAGTTTCTTCAGTAAATTGATTATTATCACCACTTTTAAAAAAAAAAATTGCATACGTTATGAAAAAGACGTACGTAAATCGATAATCCGCACTGGGCCCGCGTGTGGACTATGGCCCAAAACTTCCTCGGTGATGGTAGGCCGTGCCCCAACAGTGGAGACGTATGATGTTCATGATATTTTACTTTTAAATGGCTCGCGGGCACTTGTATTTTACTATTAAAGTAAAATTCTCTTGAGTTTGTACTGTATTCTGACTCCCTCAGATGTTTCCCCATTAGTAAAAGGTTTTTTGTTTAATTTTGCAAGCTAACATATTTTCTTGCTCAATGTCCATCTAATCCAATCTTCTGTGTGTACTAACAACATTTAACTTCTCACACTAAAGTTTCCTCTTTTTATGTATGTATGAATATCTGCACGGTTTTTTGTCCCCTGAAGGGAGTAGCCAGCGGATACACGGCCACGTCATAAAATGGTCAACAGCCTCTTCTCATCAACCACCCTATTCCAGCGTGACAGGCTTCTGAAGCAGTGTATCTGGACTAAGGTGGCTTTATATATGACCCATACGTCGAAATTACTATCTTCAGAGTTACAAGCGGTGAAATAGAAGACCTGAGACAGAAAAAAAAAACTCCCATCACTAGTTCCTAAAGAACTTTAAGAAGTTAGTCAGTGGGTATTAATTAATTAAGGTAAAAATAAAAAAACTATGTAAATTGATAATTTTTTTGAAAAGAAGACTATACTTTACTGTACTTTATGGCTGGTAAGAGTTTTCCACTGTTTATACAGACACTTGAAATCTGCCTTAGCGTGATTGAGTCAGCTCAGCAGTTTTGATTCCAAAATATAAAATAATCAATATCTTTACCTTATCTACATATTTTGGTCCATTGCTGTACAACAACCAAGGTATTCCTTTTCTTGCGGTCCTTCTGCCCCATCCAGCCAACATCGGCCACTTTTAAAGGCATAGGTCCAACGGGTTGAAGTGCGTCCCACACTTCACCTTTCGGCCAAATAATAATTCAATTCAAAGACTTAATTTCAGACAGGCACTTAATAATATCTTTGTGAAAGTCTTTGTTTGTTGATTGTTGCTTTAGACTGCCATATACCCCATAATACTCCAAAGCAGTCTATTTTATATGTTCTAGATTGAACGAATTTACATTTTATAGCTTTATAAGCCAACTTTCCTAATACTACGCTTGGCTTGGCGTATAAACCCCATGCCGACAGTTAAATTTAGCGCGGGTGAAGGCGGGGGCAAATGCCATACGGATAAGTAACAGAAGAGCAAGCTAATAGGATATACTCCTGCAATTACGATAGTTTTTCGTTCTTGAAACATATGACTTTTGCTGGAAGAAATATGCTCAAGTTCTTATTTTGAGTTTTTAGAAAATTATTTCGCGAGGCCTACGCTGAACAGTGGACAACAACAAACTGACATTTTGTTGATCAATAGCACGAAAACAGAATCGGAAAGAGAGTAAACGTATACGTTCAATATATTCACGAAAACGGGATGGGTCGCTAACAAATTAGGTCTATGAAATATTTGTCATGCGAAATCAATTCAATAGCGGAAAGCAACCCTCCGCATATTGAGGTTCCGTGAATGGGCCACGACTTTACTGTAATTGGATTAGGGTCCATCCCATTGAGCCGAATGTTGTTGTTTGTCGAAATAATAAATTAGGAAAGGAAATGGACATAAGTTTTCTTCGATTCATTTGTATTAAGTTATTAAGTGTATTTTCTATTTTAATAAAGATTCAAATCCATATAAATATTATAGATGCGAAAGTAAAAGTCAAAAAAGTCTGACTGTTACCTCTTTACGCTAAAACCAGTGTACCGATTAAGATGAAATTTGGCATGGAGATAGTTTGATTTGATTTGATTAGGGCGGTTGGAACTATTAATAACTAAATCAAATATTTTTAACTTAAATAAATTAGAGGCCTGATTGACACACTTCTTAAAAATTGTCATATTAAAAATTGATAATCAATAGTACGATGGTAATTTGGAATATTGTTATAACTGTAATTAAAAATTTTAATTTCCTAGAAAAGGTACTCCGCATTCTAAAGTCAAAGTCAATGTCAACACTTTTGAATCGTCAAAGTGATAAAATCCTTAAGTTATTAAATACTAAGTTATCAAATTATGTCGACACTATTTGTGGATTAAGATGAAATTCGACGCGGCGATAGGGTATTGACTGCGGTTACTCCTGAGGTGGATGTGCTTATTCGTGACCGAAGCGAAATGAATACAAGAAAAATACAAGTATTGTTTCAATTTCCAAGATACTGCGAAAATATAAAAAATGGTTTAAAAATTAAGGCTTGAGTCTCGCTAAATTCGAATTGTAATTTCTTGCAAATACATTCAATAATAGTTTAGTAAATTCCAGCTGAAAATGTAGATTTCTTGCATACATATACGCTCTCTTAAAAATCTTTGACCAATAAAGCAAGACGTTGCGTCGTAAGACGAATTACGAATTATGTTACACGTCGTAAAATGGTCCGAAATATGTTTAAAATTATTAAATAAAGGCATTTCCGTTTGCTAGTATATAATAGAAAATAGTATATAAAAGAGTAATATTTACAGTATTCGTTTACCAATTTAATTAATTAATGCAATGAAAATAAACTTCAGTCTTTGAATAGAAAGTTCTAAAAGTATTTTGAAAGAGCTTTTACATCGTTAAATTAAGTATATTTTAAATTAGTAGGAATAAATAATAGATTCTTAGAATGTTATGATTAGGAAAACCATAACTTTATTTAATTATTAAGAGAATCTTTGACAGTTGTAATTGAAACATATTAAAATATCGGTTTAAATGTCACTGATATCACAAAATAAAATATTATGAAAATAAATTAATAATCAACATATCAACCTAGATTCAGACTTGCCGCTTGACTGCTGGACACAAGCCTTACCTAAATATTATGGTTGCGCAAAAATATATATCAAGGTGTGACAAGCAATCGGCTTTGCATTTTTATCTCTATATCTATATATATATTATAAATAGTGCCAGCATTTGTATTAAAATATTACGGTCTTCGTGCTGCTGTTCCATTTCATATTTGTGTTTATTGCACCTGAGAGTACGCGAAGGGCGGTCACACAGAAAACGGTTTGTGGCATTGTACAGTACTTCAGCATAGATGGATAAAAAATCTTTATTGCGCAAATAAAATGTAAAACAGACGAATTTTATGCCTTTAACTGAGGAAAATAAAATCCTAAGTGGCACACATGGCTTTAAAGTCGCCGGATTACAGGATAATTATAAACTCAAGATTTTACTAGCTTTATGTACAAGGGCGGCGTAGCTGGGTGACATAGCCCTTGCAATTTGAAATTGGTCCTCGAATAACCTAGGCCTTAGCATGACGGAGGCTCATTAACAGCTGCATATGTCATTGCAAGGGCTGTATAAAATTTGTATAATGGCTTAGACAGTTATCTAGAGGCTTTACAATGATTAAATATCATTCGAATAGAATTAGTGTACACGAATAAAAGCCAATAGTAATATTTGCTTCTTTTATACAGCACACAGGATAATAAGTAAGGTGTCATTTTGCGTTTAGGAGCCGTGCATATGCTTTAGTGTTCTAACGTTAGTAGCATTATATGCAGCCAAAGTCTGAACGTCAGTGAATTCAAATTCTACTCTAATGCATTTTGTCGCATTTTTCTCTTTTATATTATTATTAGTCAGCCTTACTGTCTAACAGTGTCAGAAATTCTGCTAAAGCAGTCATTAGACTCGTTTGATCCTCTATTCCAGCTGATTTACAGTATAAGGCTGTAATATAGCTTGTTTTCGGATATAATAAACGCTAATGTGCTACTTGGGATATAAGTAGTGCAAATAAATAATAATAAATAAACCATAATCCATACTAATATTATTAATGAAAATGTGAGTTTGTTTGTCTTTCCTAAGCATCTCATCAGAGCATTATATTTGATACAGAAATAGTTAAAGGGAGAAAGTGAAGGACATATTATTTAATCATAAAATTTAAAATATAAAGAAAGGACGATGAGATAAAGTTAACTTAATTTTGCCAAAAATGCCCTAAATTCGGTTACCACCATGGAATTTCTACGTGGACTCCTTTATTATACTAATGAAGTTTGCTTTAGCTGCAGATATAGTTCGTTTAAGCTTTGTTTTTTGATTTTTTCGGGATAAGAACTATCCTATATCCTTCCATTCTAGGACCTAACCTATATATGTGCCAATTTTTATTCCGACCCATCTAGTGGTTGAAGCGTGATCGCGTAACAAACATTCAAACATCCACACTTTCGTATTTATAATATTAATGGGGCAGCTAGTAATTAATGAATTTTGCCAGTGGCTTCATCCGCCTATATATGCATATATACACACATATAAACATATTATCTCTTGTATATGTTCATAAAATGCAAATTAATATATATTAAGGTGTATAATATAAAAAAATACATAAACATACATGTCATAAGTATATACATAAATACAAAGAAAGAGATATATATCTATATATATATACGCATATACAAATACATACACATATATACATATACATTTATTTATCTGTACATAGGTATAAGCAATAAATTCAATAGAGCATTAGTATTTGGGTAAAATGTTTGCAAAATAAACGGATGGAATTTAGTCGTAGGACAGAGTAAGTAAGTATTCGATTAATTTCTTTTTGCACGTGTAGTAGTTACTACTATAGATATTCAAAATATTGTCAATTTTCTTATAAACGTATGGCTTTAGAAAAGGGTGGTGTCTTTGTGCGTAAGTTGTTTTGTATTGGGGGACAGACTCTTTGATTATTCTCCTACGTAGTGTTTGGTCAAGGGTAAAGGTTGTATTAGTGTGCTGTTTTAAAATTAAAGTAAGGAGGTATAACTTTCGAACTGAAAGTACACCTATTTTATCGTGTAGAGATTTAGTGGGAAATCTAAAAGGTTTTTTAAGCATTCCCTAAGCAATACACGTTGTGATCTTTCCACCTGTAGTAAAATGGTTTTGGCAGCTCCGCCCCACGCTAAGACACAATATTGCAACAAAGACCGACAGAGTGCATAAAGTGCTGTTTTAGGACAGTTTCTCCAGCTACCTGTCTAAGCTTTTTAAAGACACTGATGAGTCTTCTTACACGACCACTCATATGTGCTATGTGTTTCTGCCATGATAGTTTGTCATCTAAGATTACTCCCAGGTATCTAATGTCATAAACTTGGTCTATTGCGGGACATGAACATGAGTTTTTACTATCACAGGTGTGAAGTTTAATGTCACATGAATGCGGAGTTTCTTGTGACACAGTCGTATTTTTGAAAATCATATATTTAGGCTTACTTATGTTAAGAGCCAAAAGGTTTAAATTAAGCCATTCTAAAATTTGTTTCATTCCGTGATCAAGGTGTTTTTGGACTTCTTGTTTTGATTTTCCGTGAAAAAGTACTACTGTGCCATCAGCATATGTTATTATTTTTGCGTTATCAAGCTCTAGCTTACATAAACCATTTATATAGACGAGAAAGAGAGTCGGTCCCAAATGCTACCTTGTGAAACACCGTATGAGATGGTTAACTCATTACTTACTCCCTCTCCTATTTTTACACATTTTTTTATATTTGTAAGGTAGTCTGTAAGCAAAAGTAACGGTACGCCTCAGAAACCGTTTTCTTCTAGTTTTTGTTTTAGGATTGAAGTAGAAACCGTGTCGAAAGCTTTCGCAAGGACTAGGAAAACTCTTATACATCGCTGCCGCTTATCGATATTGTTAACTACAAACTGGGTTAAAGATGCAACAGCATCCTCTGTTGATTTTGCGGATCGGAAGCCATACTGGTTGCAAGATAAAATATTAAAAGTGTTGAGGTATTTAACTAATCTTATATTTATTAAATGCTCTAGTATTTTGGAGAGAGTTGGAACTATAATAATGAAGTTTGCTATGTCAAGCTATATATGGTTTAAACTCGGTTTTTCTCGCGGGAACTTTTGAATTTTTCGGTATAAAAACTAATGCGTTTCCCCGGGACTTTTTAAAATTATATTTCTCCGCTAAAACACCCTTACGCTGACAAAGCCTAGAAGCGACCTAGAAGTCTTTCAAAATTCTCAATAATATTGCTGAAAGGAAGCTGCGTAATTTGATCACCTGACTGGTTTGCTGGTTTGCTGGATGGATTATTATTATTCTCATACAAATTTTGATTCCCTATTTTGCCCTCTAGGGAATAATTTTACGAAAATAGCAAAACAAGTCAATCTTAATTTTCACTCTAAACGAAATTTCAATTTTTGTGCATTTAGATTAAAAAATGACGGATTTCCATTCAAACTTCTAACCCCCATTTACCCCCTAAAAGGATGAATTTTGTGAAATCCTTTCTTTGTGCTCGCTATCGTTTAACAAAAACCTATGTGCAAAATTTCAAGTCTCTAGATATAGTAGTTAGGGCTGTATGTTAATATATCAATCTATCAGGTAATTGACTCTTTTTATATTCTTATAGTTATATCTTTTGTTATATTATTTGTTATGTTATATTATTTTATTTTAAACATAATTTATAATAGATGACAACTTAAATAATCAAAATACTATAATAATAAATGTATTTTACCCAAAACAAGTTATTGATGGGCCACTCTCAAAAAGACAGGTAAAGGGTAGATTGGTGTAAAAAACTAGTAATTGATGTGACAAATCCAGGCACCCTAACAAGATCAACGAGCACTGTTTGTATTTGTGAAAGCCTAGTTAAAACCTAGTAGATAACGAAGCTATTCTGTTTGAATGTAATTACTTGACTGGAGGCCGTTCAAAGCTGATTGCGCCACAGACGGATCGTAACTGGATCATTTGAACTGATGTGCACATGCTATGAATAAAATCGCCTTTCCTTGTTACTACCACCACCATATCGCCTTTGGAACATGAGGTATGGTACTTACTAACGCTTTACGCTCTGTTCTGTGCGATGTTACTAACTTCCAACCGTTTAAGAGCTTAAATTGCTTAAATCAAAACTTGCAACTTCATCACTCATGAGTCCTTAGTGTCATGCTCATTCATTTCTCCAAAAAGTTATCTTTATAGTGGGGACAGAGTATTATATTATTTTGACTATTTTAAAGTTTACTTGAATAAAAAATACTTTGATTTTGTCTATTTAATTATTCGCTAACGCATAGCGACATTATGAATTCCGTTATAAAAAATTGCGCGCTAAGTCGTGGCTAAATCTATGTTTAGAGTTTGGTAAACGCGATAATTAACGGCATTAATTATCACCTATTAAACCTTAGTATGGCCCCGTCACTAGTTGTTAGATGTAAAAGCAGGATGTAAATAACTCAAGTGGCCTAATTAATTACTGATTTAAGGGGTCCTAACTGGATACCCGAAACATACGCAAATGTCATGATCGATACAAATATTATAAACAGGTAAAGTTTGGATGTAGGTGGTCTCCAAAACTACAACAATCCTTTTATCAAAATTTAGAATGAAATATCAGGGTGCACACACGCTATATTTTATTTTGAATACCAAAAAAATTGCAAAAATTTCAAGTTCCATCCAAAAATTCATATTTGAAAGTCAAATCGGAAGAAAAAATGCCTTTACCTTTAACTTTGCAACGAAGCAACGGTATATGACATTATATGGTATATGATATACGGGGGGGCAATTCACAACCTGATTCGCTATCTGATTATTGTCATCAGATCGATATCATTCTACTGTTGGATCCTACAAACATGTATTAAACGATCTAGAATTCTTGTCTTATCGGATACCAGTTGCAAAATTTATATAGTATGCGTTTTGTTATCGAGATAGTTACGACGAATTGAATAAGGAGGCTGATTATGGCACAGGCATAGCTGGAGGGGACAGGGAAGCATAAAGAATACTTTTATCCTGATCAACAGTTTCCACGGGAATGGGTTTTTCGGGACACTAATCCTATTGTCGTAACTTGATTTTTAGTACATAGATAGCTGTAGTAAGGACTGAGAAAAACACACCCACAGATATAGGATTTTCTGCGAGAATTTTTGAGTGATAATGTAAAACATTTACTATCCATTATTAGATATACCAAATGAGACATCTTGAAATACCCAGGGATCAAAGGCAAAGAAATACTTATGTGATGGCGGAAGTTGTAACATGTTAGCCTCTGTTTCCTATCTAATCTGTATGCATTACAAACTTTTGGCTTCCTCGGAACATTTTGAAACTTTGTAGAACCACACAATTACGGACGGAGTACCTTTGTAGCTTTTCCGTGTACTAACTTTTCTTACGGTTTTATTTAAATATTTATGTGTCCATAAACTTTTTGATCATTCAAGTGATCTAAGAAGTTCAAGTTTTATTATAGACTCTAGTTTAGGCGAGTTTTGTAACAATCATTTGAAGACTTGTGACGTTTTGCGTATTCCAAGGTGGTTTGTAAAAAATGGTGTTTACCAATTTTATGTTGATCGCAATCACAGTCAGAATCGTGTAAGCAAAATCATGTCATACTTAACAGTAAAAATATTGTCAATTACATTTTTTTACAGTATCAGAAACGACTAATAAAATAAGTAAAAACTTAAGGGGAACCTATAAAAAAGATCGGTGTTTTTATTTTGCTCTATTATTAAACGGTAAACAAGTTTTAAAGGTATTGTTTCTTGTAATAATAGGGTAAAACATTAAAATAAAAAAATCAGCCAAGTAAAAGTCGGACTTGCGCTTGAACGGTTCCGTACCATTATTTATTACAACGGCAAAAAATCACTTTATTTGGAAAGTGAATATATGACTAAATATTCTGTAAATATTTCAACCGTCTACCTCTTGCCGTTATCAATATCGAGCAAAAACGAGCAATAAAATAACGTTTGTTGTATAGAAGCCCCCTTAAATATTTATTTTATTCTGTTTTTTAATATTTGTTGTTATGGCGGCAACAGAAATACATCTTCTGTGAAAATTTTAACTGTTTAACTATCACTGTTCGTTAGATACAGCCTGGTGACAGACAGACGAACGGATGACTACGGAGTCATAGTAAAAGGGTCCCGTTTTTAACCCTTTGGTTACGGAACCCTAAAAACAACAGATCATAAAATCGGCCAAATCTGCGTTCGCCATTGTATGTAGAACGGAAACCTTAGTGTCGCACTGATTTAAGGGTTATAGTCAGTAATATATCCATTTACTACCATGTAAATACACACATACCAAAGCGCGTAGGTAAGTTAGTCTTAGTATACTAAAATACAATTTAAATTAAATACATGGTGTTATCTACTTTGAGGTCGATGATGTAATTTGACACAAATAAACTGTTTTCATTTTCCTGATACACGTAGGTTTTACATGTGTTTATTAATTAGTTGATTACTTGCGTGAATTTTAGGTAAATTAATTATGTCACGAAATGTTATGAAGCATGTTGTGTTGTTATATAATAGTCGTAATATTTTTTTTGTTTATGACGTGATAGCAAAGCAGCATAGTAAAAATGAAGAAGTACGTTATCTTTATAAGGGGTATATACTATGGAAGGAAATATATATTGCCTAAATCAAATTGGTAGGAAGTATCAAGAATATTAATTAAAAAAGAAATGAAATTTTAAAGTTCTGATTCACCTAGATAAAAAAAAAAAATTAACTAATTAAAAAAACTACTGCTACTATGTACCATGAATTGATACTACTTTAGGCATTGTAATTTACAACTTTATTAAACTATAATTCATTTTTCAAATTGTTGAACAAACTTACTGTGGTCTACTTGCATCTACTGCAGGCGACAGATTTAAGCAACTAAGTTTTTCATACTGTACTTGACATGCAAAATAAACATACATACATTTCCTGCTGCCAGCCTTACCTGCTGGTTTTACTATCACGATAACAATATTACCAAGTATTGGTTTCCACAATTTATTTATATAATGAATAAAATAAATAATAAATATTTTTGGACATTACACACAGCGCCGTCTGCGCCCAAAGTAAGCATAGCTTGTGTTTGTGTACCAGACAACGGATAAATTAACATAAATATTACTTCTTTTTTGTAAATACATAAATACAAGACTATAATCAAGACTAACACAAATGTTTATATTATGACAAAAATTTTTGTCCAGTGCGGGAATCGTACCCACACCCTCTGCACAGCAGCTGGCCACACTACCTACTAGGCTGCAAGGGAGTCTATATTCATATACAAATCAAGTAACATTGACAACGTCACAATGCATGTTTTCTTTTTTGGTTTTGACAGTAAGCAATGACACAGATATTATCCGTAATCTTTTGACAACATGGCGCGTGAGGGGGGTAGCTTTTGACATTGACGTGGTGAGCTCATTGATATTTATACCTACTACTAAAGTTCTACAAGGCTTAACGGGGTAACTTAACGCGACTTGGTGGCTTAACGGGATCATTTCATTTAAGTTTTAATTATTTTTTTATTTTGTATGAAAAAAATTATCACGTTAAAGACAAAAAATACTTTGTTTGAAAAATATGCTGGAGGCTCTCTCTAATTTCAATTTAGGCACTATATTTCCTTCCACATTATATGCATATTTATAGGGGTATGCATAATTCAGTATAAATATACGGTGTTTTTACATTTATCTCGAACGTCCATTAAAAACTTGCCTCATCCAAATCTAGTTTTAGGGTTTCTTTTCGTACGAAAATAGGACCCTTATGGTAAGGTGTCTGTGTGTCTATAGTTGTCCTCAGCAACTTTTTTTTTTTTTTTTTTTTTTTTATACCACTAAGGTGGCAAACAAGCACACGGCCCGCCTGAGGTAACCGGTCACCGTGGCCTATGGACGCTTGCAACACAGGGGCATTAAAAAATCCAATAACTTCTTTCTTGAAGAACCCTATACTGATCAACACTTACTTAAAAAAAACTACACGGAGAAAAAACTTTAGTAGCTACAAGTAAATAATACTAATAACCACTAATATTAGTAAATCCGAGGACAAGTAAATTACACTAACGGCTACCAATGAGTTTTACTTATTGTATTTACTAATAGGAATAAAACTAGTCTTGTTGGAATAACAGTACGTTTACTAAAAACAAGTAAAATTTTATGGAATGCAAAAAGTATAACACGCTGACAATCAGCGATACGAGTTGGTGGTCCTGATGAAGCTCTGTGATTTACGCTTCCCTACGGTTGATATTAAATAGTCAATGTACCTGGTAGATGAAGGAAGGGCTGCGGCGGATAGGGCGTCACAAATCTGTTCAGCTCAAGGTTACTATTTATGGAGCCGCGATAAAGGTGAAACCACCGCCATGAGAAGAGTCATACCTGGAGAACTCCTTGTCATACTTAATTGCAATTTGGAATGTCGGTATATATTGGAACTATGGAAAAAACTTCAATAGCGCTATGTAGGACGCGTGACGGCACCCTTGATTCGTAGCGGTACGATATTTTGTTATTAGTAAACTGCACTAATTCTTAGAAAGGTGTTTGTAAACATTAATTGGCCTTCACTGTTATGACAAGTAGTCAAGTCACAGTCAAAGTCAAAATGTTTTATTCAAATAAGGATTTTACAATCACTTTTGAATCGTCAAAGTTATGAAATATTATTTTTTGTGTACGCGTGTATCATGCACCAACAGCTTATTTTTACTTATAGTATTTACTTTGTGAACGTCACTTTTCTTGCTGAAACTATTGACATTTTTATGTACATATAAAAGATTTTCAAATATGTACTGCGACGCTAAAGTCAAAATGTTTACTTCCCTAAACCTATCCCTCAGAGATATCCTAGATCCTATTTTATAAATAGCACGAATTGCCCTTTTTTGTAACAAAAATATTGTATTTACATCAGCAGCGCTACCCCACAATAAGATACCATATGTCATTAAACTATGGAAATCGGTCAATTGTCTTATTTTCT
The DNA here is from genome assembly GCA_946406115.1 of Apoda limacodes. Lineage (NCBI taxonomy): Eukaryota > Metazoa > Arthropoda > Insecta > Lepidoptera > Limacodidae > Apoda > Apoda limacodes. Next base: position 4,998,622 of record OX291558.1, read on the forward strand.
TGATGACATACACAGCAGAGCTTAGTTTTTTTGCTAGGTTATGAATTGAAAAAAATTGAAGTTTGGAGTTCAGCGTTATCCCAAGAAAGACTGTTGAATTAACAAGTTCTAATTGCTCGCCATTAACATTATTGCATGTCTGTATCTGACTAACATTTGGTAATGTAAATTTAACACATTTGTTTTTTTTTCATTAAGTAACAAATTATTAACGTTAAACCAATTAACAATTTTAGAAGTGTTAGTAGTTTTAGTAGTGTTTTTTATCTTCTCACTTTAATAAAGCTTTTTGTAATCTTTAGTAGACTTTATATGTTGATATTAATTACCCTACTCATAAATTCGAGGAAAGTTTTATAGGATTTATAAAATTCTGTTATCCGAAATACAAATTATTATTTTCGGAAAGTAATAAAACTATGTTGTATATATTAGTTTATGGAATGAATAAAATGCACTTAAATTTATATTGTTTTGTTATTTCTCGAGATTTTTTTTTGAAATTAATAAAATTTAGTATTAACGCATTTTAATAAACAGTTTTTTAATTCGAACAATATTTTTAATCTCCGTGTACTTATCTCCGAATTTTAAAAACAAACAAACTGAAAATTATTTCGACTTATAAAAGAAATCATAAAATTTCTTGGAATTTTTCAAAACTGAATATTTCCTATGTACTTAATTAAAACACTTAAAATTCCTATTTATAGTACATAACCTTTGGTACACACGCCGTCCTTTTCGTTTTTTTTTATTTATGGCTACGTGTCCGATACAACATGCAGTCGACCAGTTTTGTTTTAGTAAGAAGCTTAACGAAGCATATTTACATTTTATTCCCTGGGGCACCCTTATTGTTACGCATTGATCAACAGACCTCACATTTCTGATAGAGGCATTTGGCTCAAAGCCAAAGGCAAGTAAACAGGAAATAAATTGTTTTGCTTCCGTTTATTTACTTCGTTCTTCATTGCATTACTACTGGTTTTAATGCAAAATTTGTTTTAGTTTTTGTACGCGGATACATTTGAAAAAAAAAAACTCAAACGGTCAAAAAAAAATTGAGAATGTGTTGCAATATGAACCAGATTTAGCCGAATCTAGTTTTAGAAATGCGTTTCATATCAAAATGAAAAAAGGAACCCGTATGGTGAGACTTGGTCAGTCTGTCTTCAATACAGCTGTTTTTGTAGTATAAATTTTGTTCCCAAAAAAAAACCAAACCCGATACTACATTAGGTATAAACTAAGGATATTTGTTGGCAGTAAAAAGATTGTCATTTGAGTTTAATTATTTGTTGATTCTAAATAACAATTTTATTCAAATGCCTCGACGATTGACACATTCATACAATACATGTAACATTTTCCTACTTTAAAATGCGTGATTATTATTACATCGTTATTTACCACAGCCTTAAAAAACACACACACACATTCCGTGATATATATTTAATTACCAGAGTTTTTGCTTAAAATTCGATAGTAATAACAAAACCAAAAAAAAGAGAAAAAGAGATAGTGTAAGACCCTTATATTCTGGTAATAGAAGAAGTTATACAAAAAAAAGGTAATTGTGTGTGTAAAAAGTCTTGCACAGGAATCCTTACACTTCAATTAATGTACAACATATAATTTTTTCATGTTTTGACTCCTTTTTCATGTCTTAAATACACTTAGGCGCTCCCACTCGTACCGCTAACTTATTTGTATGCTTTTAAACCTTCTTGTTTACTTGGGAAACTTTGTTGAACAACAAATAATAGGACCGTCTACCTTTACATCCTTTTCTCACACCTTTTAAAATATTTATGAGTTCAAACTTCGTAAAGGATTTGGAAATTTCAATGTTAGCATCAAAGTTGCTAGGTAAAGTAAAGGCTAAAGTACATAGGTATGTAACACCTACAGAACCGTATTTATATCATCATCGAAGCTGTAAGACAGCCACTGCTTATAGTAGGCCTTCTTCGTATGTCTCCACAACGACCGGCCGTGAACCGTCTGAGCCTACCAGCTTTTTGCGGCTATATGCATCGTATCGTCTGCGCACTCCACCTATATATTAGGTCGCCCTAGGCATTTCCTGTCCGTGGTCACCACTCGAGAACCTTTCTTCCCCGACGGCTGTCGGTTCAATAATATACCATGTACGCCATATAACCTACCTCGGAAGTTCTTCTGCAATCGTATTGTACTATTGGTAATATTCACAAACATAGTTTACAAAAAAATTTGCGAATTAGGTAGGTTGATCATCCAAAATATGCGTAACCATGGCCTTTATTTATAAAAGAAAAAAGCCAAAACCCACTTTTTTTTCCCTTAGCTATAATGCACTGATTCTAGACATTCTAGTTAACCTAAATGGTCTTAGCCGACAAAGGATGAATCCTATTACATCCTCATCCTCCTGAAAAAATTGTAAGTAATGAAAATGGAGAGTTTAGCCTTAAATATTTTGAGAAATGTAATAAGATTTTTTGTAATGAAATTGAGATTCTAGATCATTAAATGGATCTATAAAATTGAGATTCTAGATCATTGGAATAGAAGGAGCTAAAATAATACTTTACTAATCGACTTTAAAGTTTTAAGGGGCACAGAATGGAGTATTGCTGATTCTTCGCTCTTTACTTTTCCAAACTTGGTTAACTCACTCCTCCTTTATTTAGATCTATAACGTTGGTTGTAGAATATTTTTTCAGATTTAATTTGGCATCCAACGAAAAGATTTATAGACAATGTTAATATTATACTAACAAATCACGTTCAATGTAATTTCATTTTGGCAATTTGTTGGTATACCAGAAGGATTACTTGGTCCATTTTTCTCGTTGGCTTAGTCCTACTTATATAAATTGGAAAGTTTGTATGTCTGGATGGATGTTACAATCACACTTTAACCACTGGACGGATCGAGATGAAACTTGGCATACACATAGGTTAGGTCCTGGAATAGCATATAGGCTACTTTTTATCCCTAAAATTCAAAAGTTCTTGCGGGTATAACTATAACAGTGTTAAAAGAACTATTGCTGCACCTATAGCATGCTATAGCAATTCATTAGTATATTAATGATTTAAGTAATTGTAGTTAATTAAGGAGTTCCACGCCGATAACCCAATTTAGGGCGGATGGAGCCGCTGGCAGAGTCTAGTCAATAATAATTTTGAGTTTTGTTTTAATGGTAACCTTATTTGTATAAACTGATATTATTTAAAAAAAACATTCTAGATCCTTATTTGTTCGATAGAATATTTCCGCAATTCACGAATTGTGATTATTTACTGAAATATTTATGGACGAAAAGCAATATAATCAAAAATATTTTCCAAAATACTTAGACTTACTTACAACAGAGTAGGTAATACTAGAATATTTAATGTAACAATAATAAAGCATGTCCTTTTAAAACATAAGTGACTTAGACAAAGTGCCTTTGAAAATTCCCAAAAAAAGTTTTTGAAAATAAATGATTAGGCTCTCTTTCTTTTGATGTAAATTGAAGGTAGTTACATAAACGCCTGACATTTATATTGTTCGAAAGTAAATCGTGCGAAGCTCGGAGAGCAATCAATAACATGGATATTAATATTTCACTGTCCAAAAGAAACTAGAAGATAAGATTTTATGTTATCCATTAGGATTTTATTGTGTTGAATTATCTTGATTAATATTATGAATCCGAAATTAAGTTTTTGTTAAATTATTAGCGTTCATTGTCTTAGCCATTACTTTCCTACTGTAGGGACACGGGCCTCCATTTAGAGAAATAGGGCTTCGGTCACAATCTACCACGAAGACTTTGACCCACGTTTCTCGAGCTAGGGGCCACCCGACTGTTACGAGTTTTTAAACCGCCCAAAAAGGATATGATTTGATTTTAACGATGTCTGACAATTATGACAACAGCCCGACCGACGATTCAAAGTGCTATCCGAAGCACAAAGTAGTCAAAAAAATGCACCACGAGAGCGATCCATCGATTGATCATACCTGACGTTGCTAAACTTCGCATAAAACAGATCCAATAATCTCGTTGGGCCGCCAGCTCCTTAGTGCAAGTATAATAGTATACAATGATTGCCGAAGCAAAATTGATGTACTCGTAATGTTATCTATATTTTGCTGATTCTAAGAAGTGAGTAGGCACCTAAGTAATTTCAAATTTAATGTATTCAGTGTACTCGAGCAAAGCCGTGAGGAGAAAGTAGCGGTGTAGTATACCTATATAAAATAGCGGCATAGTATATATAAAGTAGCGGAATAGTATATATAAAGTAGCAGTATAGTATATATAAAGTGTCAGTATAGTATATATAAAGTAGCGGAATAGTATATATAAAGTAGCAGTATAGTATATATAAAGTGGCAGTATAGTATATATAAAGTAGCGGTATAGTATATATAAGTTGGCAGTATATGTTAACTTAGTGCTATGGCATCAAGGAGTTTTCACATAATGTAATACCTACGTCTATGGTTGCTTAGCAATAATAGATTGTTATTTGACATGTAAGAAAATATTACGGATTATAAAATTTTTAGCAATATTTCTGTATTTTTATTTGTTATTTATTGATCTTGAACTATATCCACAAAATCAGGCGTAGCTGCTTCAGTATAGAATATTTAAGGGGCAGTATAGTATATACATAAAAAGTAGCGGTATAGTATATATATAAAGTGGCAATATAGTATATATAAAGTAACGGTACAGTATATATAATGTGGCAGTATAGTATATATAAAGTAGCGGTACAGTATATATAATGTAGCGGTACAGTATATATAAAGTAGCGGTATCGTATATATGTATAACATTTCGTCGTTTCACATGAGAGTGCCTGCATGGTTTTTTGGTTATATTCGTGTCTAGAATTTCCCAAACAGTGTAAATATATAAATTTATACAACAAAACAGACATCCCTAAAGATTTTATGGATTTGAGAATATACTTTTTCTAATTATGTTTGATATTGTATGTATTACATATAAATATTATTTTGCTTTGCAAAGTATGAAATATATAAGTCTTTATAGAAACTTTTTCAGTTACCTTTTTCTTGTGACCGTACTTAAAATTCACAAGAGTGCTTATAAGAATATTTTACCTTACTTAAATAGAAACTCGTGTTTGTTTCTTTACAATCAAAAGTAGAAAGATACGAAGACACAGAATATCATTAATATATATGCTCTGTGGGTCTACGTTGGAGTTATATACTTTTTAACCGACTTCAAAAAAAAGAGGAAGTTCTCAATTCGTCGGAATCTTTTTTTTTATCTTTGTTCCCCGATTTCTCGAAGACGCCTGGACCGATTCGAGAAATTCTTTTTTCATTTAAAGGTTTTACTTTCCAGGTGGTCCCATATTATTATAGTGAATTTAAACCTAAAACTTTTGGAGAAAATATAAAAATTAGTGTGAAATCACTGAGAAGAAAAAAATACTTTGCTTGATTTTTGGAAATTAGTAATTATTTTTACCTTTTTAGTGCATCTTTTTGAAGCCGGTTGTTTTTTTTTGTTAAAAAGTTTTTATTATTTAGATAATTACTGTTTTGTATGTATATTTTAACTAGCTGACCCGGCGAACTCCGTTCCGCCTAAGAGTCGATTCTTACATTTTTTAGTTTTTTTTTATTATGATACCTACTTAATTTTATTTTATATTTACTTATTCTATTATAGTTTTTTTTTTGGTTTCTGCATTTTTATTTTTATTATACTTTATTTTCAGTTTTCTGCGTTCTGAGCCCGCGCGACAAGCAGCATTTGTGATATTGATTCGTTGGTGGGAGGCGCCCGACGTTACGGCCCATTGGCATGCGCGTGAGCTGCGCGCGGTACTGGACAGTACTTGAACATTGCAACATTACTTTATTTTTCTAAAATAAAAGAATTTTTCTAAAATAAACGTAGCCTTAGTTACTCCTTATTACATCAGCTACCTGCCAATAAAAGACCCGTCAAAATCGGTCCAGCTATTTCAGAGATTAGCGGGAACAAACAGACAGACAGACAAAAAATATTTTGGTGTATGTACCGTATATATATTCATATACATGTAGTAAAAAACGGTTATTTCAATATTATAAATAGACACTCTATTTTTATTTATATGTATAGATAAGCCACTGCGTGGGTTCTGTGTGCGTAGCTAAAATTAATCCGTATTAATATTATAATTGCGGTTTGCGTTAAATTATTGCTCTAGTAACTTTTAAATTTTCCGAAATAATAGTAATTTGTGTCCTTCTACGTGTCTTTGACTGTCTCTGTGCCAAATATCAGCTGAATTGGATACTCCATTGCGACGCAACGTAAAGGTAATTCAAAACATACTGCATTAGTGTATATAATATTAGTATGGATGCTTGTTTTGCACGTCTATTTTAGGTTAAATGCATCAGATATATACCCACAATCAGAAATATAATAATAATAATAATATACTTTATTGCGCATATAGAATACAAAAACAATTTAAAACAATAAAAGAAATAACAAATTGGCGGTCTTATCGCTAATGAGCGATCTCTTCCAGACAACCTTTGGGTAGAGGAGACTTTATAAAATTATTGAGTAGAATGTGCTAACTGAAACTTAACAATATAAGAAAAAGAAAAAAAAACAACAGTAAAATATTGTATTGTATTGTAATGATTACGAGATTCTTAAATATTCTTAAAGTTTGTCCTTTTTTTACATTAAACAGTAAACTATTCCATAGCCTTATGGCTGTGACAGTAAACGAGTCATTATATGCTTGCGAATAATGTGTTGGGGTTTTCAGCTTGATGTTTGTAGTGGCGCGATGAGCTGTAGACCCTATAAAATTGAAACGTTCTTTCAAGTATAACGGAGTAGACGGATTGAACAGTATGTTATAGAGAAGAAACAGAAAATGAGTATTCCGGCGAAGGCGAACTGGGAACCACTTGAGGTTTAATCGAAATTCGGATATATGATCATATTTACGTAAATCAAATATGTATCTAATACATAGATTCTAGAGTCGCTCAAGCTTATTAAATCGCTCCTCAGTAAGGTCACTAGCACCCGCATAATCAAGGACAGGAAGAAGAAGTGATTTAGCCAGTGCAATTTTAGTGGCAATGGGCAAGAAGTTACGCAATCTGCTAATAGATTTAGCTGTAGCAAATATTTTTCTGCTAAATTCTTTTAATTGTGGTCCCCACGAAAATGTCTGGTCTATGATAATTCCCAAGTTTTTAACCGCCTCGCTATATGGAATGACTGTTCCATTAATACTCACTTTAGGAGGATTTTGTAAATTAATCTTAGATATCATTCTTGAACTACCCACAATGATAAGTTGCGTTTTATTTGGATTTACGTTTAGACCGTAAAAGGTACTCCAATCCATAATACGAGCAAGATCGTCATTTATAATCACAACTGCACTTCTTAGTTCACTAACCGGAGCCTGAGTATATATTTGAAGATCGTCTGCATATAGATGGTAGAGAGAAGATAAATTAGATGTTATATTATTAATGAAAATAGCAAAAAGAAATGGAGACAACACGCCACCTTGCGGGACACCAGCATTGGTGTAGCACCAAGTAGAGAAGGAATCATCTACCTTGATCCGCTGCCGGCGCCCACGCCAGTAACTATGAAACCAGTCGATTGCTGTTGGAGATATGTTAACAGAATTTAAAAGTGAAAGTAGTATATCAAAGTCAACAGTGTTAAAGGCGTTGGTAAAATCTAATAGTGTTAGCACTGTGACTTTTCTGTTTTCTATACCGAGACGAATGTCATCAGAGATTTTGACAAGTGCAGTAACCGTACTATGTCCAGGACGAAAACTAGATTGAAGGGGATTTAGTAAATTATTTTTAGTGAGGAAATGAGACAGCTGTTCATGAACAAGACGTTCAAGAACTTTAGAAAGGAATAGTAAGATGGAAATGGGACGATTATCAGAATAACAGACTGGATTTGCTTTTTTCGGCAAAGGAATAATTAATTAATCTTTCCATGAACCTGGAAATTCGCCAGAGGCAATAGAGTGATTAAGGATATTTGTGATGATAGGAATAATAATGTCAAGGATAGGAAGGATCATGTTACGGCTAATGCTCTTCTTAACATCACAATCAGAAAATCGACACAGAAAAACGGAGGAAAGTCAGGAGTTGGTTTTAAGGAAAGTGAGTTCAGCGTATTTATTTTTTTGTTGCCTTCAATAGTAGAAAACATTGGAAGAAAAGTGTTGATTAAGAAGATTGACATCAATATCATGTGAAAGGGGAATACGATTAGTCTTACCAACTCCTAATGACTTAAGAAATTTCCAGATTTTTGCTGGATCACCGTTTTAAACAGATTTATGGATATAGCGTCGTTGTGCATCTCTACACATTCTACTGCAGCGATTTCTCAGGAGTTTATACTTAGCAAGGTTGCTTTCACAAGGTTTGGTTTTAAATTTAGCTTTAGCACGATTTCTTTTAACCATCATCTGTTTAATTTCATCGGTAAGCCACTGTGCTGGTAGATGTTTTATTTTAATCATTCGAATTGGGGCATGGGTCTCAAAAAGGTCAGTAATGACTTTGTTAAATAATAAAATTTTCTCATCATCTGAAGATGCTTTGATAACAACGTCCTAATTTATCTTACTAGCGTCATCGCACAGTCGGTTGACTTAGCTTTAGGAGGACGTAATTTGTAGGATAGTTTAATCAAATCGTGGTAAAAAGGCATCAGCAGCGCACTGACCATGTTTGTACGCATGTGTTGGGGAGGAAACTGTAATTAAATCTTAAAGGGAGGTCGTACAATGAGGAAAAAAATGTGTAGCTTTAAGGGGTAATATTTGTAGGTTGCATCCCTCTACAATACTGTTGAGCAGATGAGAACGTCTATCTTTTTTTAAGAAACAAGTGTTAAAGTCACCCATAACAATTGTGTGTACTTACATACTTTTTTTTAAATATACACATATACATAGAAAACATTCGGATACAATTGTTTATTACATATTTTTTATAAATTATTAATTTGTAAAAAAACATGAAATCATTGTAATTTTAAATTCGTATTATTATTGTTTTCCATTTTGGGTGGTAATCGAACCACGCATCTCTAGTTCAGTAACTACCAACCGAGCAACTAAGCACTCCATTGGCTTTTTTTAAAGACATGTAATATGTAACCTTATTTTCCACTACACACCCAACTACTTGTATGGTGGAAACTCCTTCGAAAAAATTACTTTTCAACACACTTGCTCATAAAGTGGCTCTCATTTCACCGCAATTGGGCAAATAGTGACTGACACCTGTAATCAAACTGTGACTTTTTCATTGCTTTTATTCACAAATGAGTGTTTTTATATTATTGGTTGAGTTTCTTTGTTCTTGGAAAAGTTTCGATATAAAAAAGATCGTGTTCAATAGTACAAATTTTAATGTACCTATTGTTTACTTATTTCATACAACTTCGTATTTAATTTCAATTTCTACGTGTTTAATAAATAAAACTTTTACTCAAATATAACTTTTATTTTCACTGTTGACATTAGTTATTTATTTATTAAGATGGCTCAAATACTAGATATGAAGAAAATGATTTATGTTGTACATTGCCCGATATGAGATGTAAAACCCTTAACGTTATAGAAAGTTTACTACCTAAAAACTCCAAGGAAAAATATGTGTTAGCGTACCAAAATGTCATACAATGCAAAAACAACGAGAATACGCATAAGTCTTTTTCAGAAAATGTATTTATGGCGTACTTTAAAGAATTATCTTCTAAGTACAAACCTAGCTCTTTGTGGTGTATATACTTAATGTTGAAAAGTACAGTCCGAACAAAGAATAGAGTGGACTTAAAAACATACTCTAATTTGTCATCTTATCTAAAGAGATCCGATGGATTTAGAAGCAAGAAATCAAAGGTTTCATCGTCTGACGATATTGAAAAACTTATAAAAGATACTACAGATAACTTATATCTGGCTACTAAGGTTAGTTAAATTAATTTTAAATATCTACGCGACTTCAGCCTGTATTGTGTGTTGAACTTAATTATTGTTTCTTTTTTTCAGGTTGCTTTGATATTTTATTGTAACTGGTGTATGTAGGATACAAGAATTAACAAATATAACCGTAAAAGACGTAAGGGCAGATGCTTTTAGTGAAAATACCTATCACGAAAAATAAAATACCGAGGTCATTCACCAAACACGGTCCATTTTATGAAATTTTTGAGAAGTATGTAAGTTTGCTTTCACCAAAAGCAAAAAAAGGACCGTTTGTTTCTAAATTACCAGAATAGTTAATTTAACTGTCAGCCTATAAGTATAAACAAACTTGGTTCTATGCCTAAAGAAATTGCTAAGTTTTTAGGTTTAGCAGATGCTGAGAGCGACACTGGACATATTTTCAGAAGAGCTTCAGCTATATTACTGGCTAATTCAGAAGCTGATATAATGACTTTAAAGCGTCATGGTGGGTGGCGATCTAGCAATGTAGCAGAATCATACGTAGAAGATTCCATACAAAACAAGAAAGAAATTTGTGCAAAATCGCAAAAAGAATTAGATTTGATTCTGAAGCGCGTCCTACTGGCGAAGTACCAAGTACAACTTATGATTGGATTTCACCTAACTACACGAATAATCCAATGGCGATAACCAATTTTAGGGCGGGTATAGCTGCTAGCAAAAGCTAGTAACAAATTATTAAGCAGTTTAAAATAAAAAAATATATTTAATGATTACAAATCTTTTAAATACAGTATTCATTTCGTTAATACTGCATAAGAATGACGAATGTATACAATTAATTCGTACAATACATTCTTCCGTTACTACAACTGGTGTGACGGTCATACCCGTGGGCTCTGCAGCAGGCGTCCTTCTCGCGATCAATTCTTGGACAGACCTCGTTGCACGCTTCAACATAATCATCTGCTTCTACTGTGATCGCCATAACACAAGCAATCAGCAGAAGTACCAGGAGGGTCTTGTGGAAGGCGGCCATTTTTGTTGTAAGAGCTTGACGGTGATAGTAGATATGTAACTCAGTGAAGTATTCTTGTGGAGAAGACGATCTGTACTGTGAATAATCTAATGTTTTCGTTCCCTATTTATACTATGGTCAAAACAATCATTCTGTACATATGTTTACACAGCTTATATGATACTATTATGATATTGTGTCGCTGGCTAATGCCGGCTGTTTCACTTATGCCGATATTGAAGTTGATAAAGCTAAAGTAAAACATAAACACCAATTATTCCAAAACTCAAAAGCGGCAGTGTCTAGGTAAAAGAATAGGTTCCTTAGGATTTATACATTTATCGCGGATATATATATATCCCCGTGGGAACTCTTAATCGGAACAAAAACCATATTATGTCCTTTTCGTTTCTCTTGCAATTTTTGTGCAAAAATTAATGTCACCCTGTTGCTCTTTTGAAACGTGAATGAACAGTACTTTAGGTTTCACCTGTGATAAAATCTAGTCCCGTGGGAATCCTCGAAAACGATAAAAAGTATCCTTAGTCTTTCTCCATCCCTCCAGCTGATCTGATTTCATTAAACAGGATAAATATATGCTCTGCGACAACGTGGAAAATTACGAACAAACTGACCTTCGCATTTATGAATTAGTTAGGATTGGTAGTTACTATTTTTTCTTCTTTTATCCTTATTTCTCAGGAAAAAACAAACTACTTTTGTATTTAACAAAGCAATTATTAAGTAAATAGTATATTGTTACACCGTAAGGAAAAGTAAATAACCTTGCAATAACAAAAGACTTCATACGAAGTTCATGGTTGATTTTTTCCATACAATTACAAATATTTAAATTGTTTTTTTGTTTGTTGTTTAAATTGTTTTAAATTGTTTGATATATTACACTTCTTAATAACTGAATCGACACACACCTACTATACTTTATAATTTACTGTACCCTAAGATTCTCCGGATGAGATCGCTTTAAAGCGATAAGACCTCCATGGTTTATCTATTTGTAAATATGTTTTTATCACATTATTATGTTGATGCAGTAAAGTATATTATTATTACTAAAATAGTGGATAAAAAAAAAGTAGGGGAATGAATAAATAATAAATAACCTGTTGATTTTAAGGCGAGGAAAACACTTAGGTCAGGTTCTGTCTATTTTAAGGGCCTATTTTTACTTAAGACTTATTTTTCCCAGCAGTAACACCTATGATAATTTACCTTAGTGTCCTAACTACCAAGATGTACTCGTATATAACCTATAGACTTCCACAGTAATCTGGCTGTCTATCGCAGAAATAATTATTGAAATCGGACCGGTACTTTACCGTTTTTTAAACATACAAACCATCTAGCCTTTATATTACTATGGAAGAGTCTAAATTGTTTGGCATTTATAGATACTTATCAGCTCCTTAGAGTCGTAGCATAAAGATTTAATCTTTGTTAAAACGCGGGCTATCTGACGCAAAAACAATATTTCAAATCGGATTGATAGTTTTGAGGTTAGTGCGTTCAAACACACAAACTCGCCAACGATATAAGTACCACAGCTAAAACATTAATTTATTTCATACAGTCAATCATCGATTTTCAAAACCGACAATATCGAGACAGTCATGTATGACTGATGGGTACTAGTCTCGAGTCAACGTGTGTATTAGCAAGACTTCCGCCTTGCTTACGTTCATCTTCAGACCCACTTGAATAGAAGAACAGTTCAGGTGGTTCAGCATTTATTCTAATTCCTAGAGCGATTCATCCATTATTATAACTGGATTGACTTTGTCTGCTGGTTCAGTTTTTGTACAGCCAGCGTATCGGCGTCATACAAACATCTCAGCACCTCGGTATATCGCCAATCGAATTGACATCCACAGCCCAGATTTTGACTGAAGGTTTTTTTGTAGGCCACCAGGACAAGACAAAGCGGCTTATTACCTTCTGTGTTCTGTGAAATCTGCTGCACTGTGTGAATAAGGTATACGTTGCTGTAGCCTTTTTGAAATCCAGCCTGTGGAAGCTGAAAGACGACAAGTCTTCGGGCAAAACGATTCGTGATGTATCTTTCCAACAACTTATAAACGTATCCTAGGACTGAGATCAGCCTGTGATATTCTAAGAGCGTTTTTGCTACTATTTTTGAAGAATAAAGTGTCAACCACGACTCTCCTTTCCACACTTTAGGCGTAGTTCCGTTAAGGGTAAACGCCGCAGATTGTTTTCATACACAACGAATTTTGCTGTAATCTCCAAAGGTCTCCAAATTTTACTTTGCATTTTCATTCCCAAAAAAAGAACAAAAATCAAAGATCTCGCATTTTTTGGTTTCATGAGATTTCAATTAGCCATTATTTTTTTTTATTTTTTCGCAAAGGAGCCGGAATTTCTTGTATGCTCCATAAAATATGAATTTTCACAACATCATGAAAACAAAATTTTAATCAAAATACAAAGTGTCACTATTTTTTCACGCCGCAACAGAGCAATGGGGTGGCAATTTTTGGCACAGGGATTATTGTAGGAAAGGAAAACAGGCAAATAGCATCCCAGGTCATACAAACCAGGGTTCCGTAACCTTCACGGCTATTTCGTTGTTGAGAACGCACAAATAAACCTTAAATTTTACCGAGATAAAACTGAGAAGAGATATTTTTTCAACTTCATATTAAAATACAATATAGCCTTACACTAGTTAATAACATAACAAAAAATGTTTTAATTTGAAAATTATATCGAATGCCCCAATGAAAATACAAATCAATTCCTTTTTAATCGTTCCAAGCATTTTTATCATTTATGTATTCATCAACTTTGTAATAGCTTTTTTTCAATAAACTATCTTTGACATATATTTTAATTTTTCTGAGGGTAAATTTACCAAATGTTCTGGAATTTTATTGTAGAAAAATATACTTTTTATTGCGAAAGAGCTATGTACCTTCTGAAGACGACATTTTGAACAATCAATTTATCCTTATTTCTTGTATTAACACTGTGTAGGTCATTATACAATGTGTACATACATTATACAAGCGAAGATAAATTGGCAAGGGACAGTTAAAATATCCCTTCCCCTGTATAGTTCCCAAAGAGACAAAATGAGAAGTTTTGCTGATATCTAAAAAACGCATGAAACGATTTTGTCCAAGACAATTTTCATTACATTGCGTCATACGAAACTCCTGTATTGCTGTTCATAGAAAACACAATTTTATAAAATTTCATTAGAATCAACGTAAAGGCGAAATCATAAAGCTGATACATACGGGCAGACGCTTTTTTTTTATTAATATTTTTTTTAACAACGAAACTAAAAAAAACTCTAAAAACGTGGCAAAATTAAAAAGAAATGTCTAAGAAACATTATTTTATTTGTCAACACAATCATAAAGTGGCTCTAATTTCACCGCAATTAGACTCATAATGACACTTGTAATCAAAGTGTTACTTTTTCATTGCAATTATTCACAAGTAAGTTCCTTTGTTCTTGAAAAAGTTTCAATAAAAAATAGATCGTGTTCAATAGTACAAATTTTAATGTACCTATTGTTTACTCATTTCATACAACTTCGTATTTAAATAGATAATTTCAACTTTTACGTGTTTAATAAATAAATTTTTACTCAAATAAAACTTTTATTTCCTCTGTAATAAAGAAAACTTTAAATTCCCCATTTTGTACGTGGCTAAAACGCTATCCGTGAAAAGCCAAAAAAAAAAGAAATCTCATTCTTTAGTCCGATTTAAGGCCGATCGCCATGCGCGCGTTTAGGAAAACTGATTAATCTTCCCGCCATTGCGAAAAATTTTTCACAACTCGTTTTAACTGTTGACATTAGTCATTTATTAATTAAGATGGCTACTAGTACTAGATTTGAATTTACGAATTTCAGTAAATAATCTATCTATCTGATGAGACCGCTATGCCATCAAAAACAGTTAATTATAATTTTACTAACTGCACATTTACTAATTGTTTCTCTAAATAAACTTTTTATTTACTAAAAAAATGATGTTTTAGTATTAGTTTCTTAACAAGTGTGTTGAAAAATGTAGAATGATACACGTGTGTATTGATAATTACCGTCCTCGCTCTCTTAAGACCTTCACCTAACGGCTTGGGTGTCAATGGCGTCTCAGCGGTAATCGCCAACATTACACACTTGTGCCATATTGTACTATTACTCATCCCTGCTCGTTTTTTCACATTTTTGACACTTATTAAAATAATTCTAAAATACACGAGTAAAATCGCAGGCTCCAGTTAGTAAGCAGTATGATAAACAATAGGGAGTGGCACCCTGACGTGATTGCCTCCCGACATGCATATTGATGGAATGCATTACCGCCCTATTTCACGCATCGCCGATATGTGATTGATGGCAGCGTATTTTGTATTGATGCTTTGATGTCACAGAATTGACGTCAATCAAGAATTAATTAATTTGATTTAGATGACATAGGAAAGTACGTTTTCCTTTCATACGAGGTCAAAGTTACGAATAGCAAGTCAGATGCACTGTTGCAATTTTTTTTCTTGTAACTAGTTGTGATCTGTGCTTTTTCTCGCGTAATCAAAAGTGCCTAGCAGTAACGTGCGACTTCATCACCGTGAAGTTTTCGAAAAAAATAAAGCTTTTAACTGTTCCTTGTTATACCTATAAAAATACCGGAAATTTCATACCAATTTTATCCCCTATTTTTCAACTTAAAGGCCAAGTATTTCGCTTCGTAAATAAGAGATTTCAATACAAACTCCCAACCCCCATGTTACCCCGTTAAGGTTGTATTTTGCTAAAATTCTATAAGGAACTTACATGCCAAATTTCAAGTTTCTAGTTCCAGTATTGCATTGTAAGCATTGTGCAGTCAGTCAGTTTCTTCTTTTAGATTAGTAATAAGTAGATAGATTGAGTAACAAACATCACAAACTTTTACGTTTATAATATTTGTAGGAATATTTGTTTCTTTATTTTATTATTTATTTCTATGAGAACGCCGAACTTTTACTTTCGACCTCCACTCAATCAACTTGGTCTTGTGTCAGCAGGCGGTAAGGAAAAACTAGTGAAAATACACTCGCTTATTCCCCTTTCATATTACTATACTATACTATATGTATATAACTACTGAATATCTTAAACACTTGAGACTCAAGAATTGAGGGCAAAAATGTGTTCTATTATATTAATGTGTGCTATAATATAAATGTGTGCTATAATATAAGTGTGTGCTATAATATAAATATGTGCTATAATATAAATGTGTTCTATTATATAAGTCTGAGCTATAATATAAATGTGTGCTACAATATAAATGTGTGCTTTAATATAAATGAGTGCTATAATATAACTGTGTGCTATAATATAAGTGAGTGCTATAATATAAAAGCCTGCCTACATTTCTTGTTTAGTCTTTGAGTTACAATTAATAAATACATACGTTTCGCTGTAAATTCCTATAGTTTGACTTTACTCTTACAGATACTATATAGTATACTTACTTGTTATAGCGACCGAGACAAGTTTTTATTTTCCGAACTTCACTTCATCATGATCCATCTTAGCAATTACGATACGTTATAACCCGTTTAGTTCGGAGTTATTAAGAAGTGTTATTGATTTTCCGAAGATAAAAAAAGTGAGTGATTTGCTCGCGCAGCGAGATATCTATACATAATTATAATATGTAGATAGTTCTTCCATCATTTGATCAAGTCTCACTGATTTATGATAAATTTTTGGATATTTTACTATATTTGTGATGTAACATCTTGCTTCTTGCCCATTTTCATAGGTTTTGATTTAGCTTAGCTTTAGTTTAATTAAGATTAAAATTACCGTATTTTGTGCAAATTTTTTATTCAATTGACTTAGAAGCTTGATTTGTTTACAAATTTAAGTGCCCGTAGACTTTAGTATTTGATATTAATCACATTTTGATACCTCTACGCGTTCTTAAGTAAAAGGGTCTTGACAGGCGGACAGACAAGCTTTTTTTTTTAATGTCTTGTCTTTTACAGCTTTAAGGGACCCTAGATCTTAGTATATGATTTTATTTTTAACTTATGATACCATCGCGCGTTACTGAGAAAAAGGGGATTTTAAGACAGACGGACAACATCGTGATTCTATAAAGGTTCTTTTTAAGGGTTCCGTACCCAGAGGTTACCAACGGAGCCCTATTACTAAACATACGCTGTCTGTCTGTCCAACAATTAAAGGACTCTATCTTTTAGACCGAAATAGGTAGAAGCCTAAATTTTTACAGAATAGATGTTATAATGGGGGATAACCCAAAAAATAATAAAGTTAAAAAAGAAAAAATTGGGGTTCACAAAAGTAGCAAGAAACATATTTTTGTTGTCTTTGATCTATCGTAAAAACAGTATTACATAACAGTAATACGTACAAACTTCAAACAGCAGTGAAAAAAGCGGGTACATGAAGTGTGAGAGGGGTCGAGCCATAACTATTTTAAACTAGCTGACCCGGCTAACGTTGTTTTACCCCCTCTTCACCGAAAATATACGACATGTTAACTATGTATATGAAATACACTGATTTGTTAAAACTCCTCACGCCCCACCTGTTATAAAATAGGTCGTATTAATAAAATTTTGAGTAATTTTATTACCCGAATTGGTCTAGCCGTCTTCGAGTTTCCCTTTGTGCGCGAGTCAGATACGCACTTGACCTTTTATTTCTTTCGTAAAAACTTTGTCCTAACACTAACAAACACATCAAAAAAAAAATTAGCGAAATCGGTCTAACTCTATTGACCTGTTCACGCGTGATGGCGTGACCAAGGGAAATAGGGATTTATTTTTATATGTATAGATTACCGGTACAACGCCATCTTATGTGATAGAACCTACCATTGATAACACCGTGGCAATTACGTTTTGCGATGGTTTCTAAACTTTTTTAACAATATCTGTTAATAGTTTTTTTTTTTGTTGTGGTGTTATCGGTTGTTTGACAGATTTAATATCCTAATTACTGAGACACATGAAAAAGGTTAAAATTGCTTTTAAGAATTTCGTTATTTTTATGGAATATAACTACAAAGCTCGCGTGGCCGAGGCAAATTCGTCTTTCGGAAACGATAATTGTAGTTTGGGAACCTCAGGCGTGGCCAGCACCCGGATTGGTGACCACGATAGTATGGATGTTTTCATATTATCAATGTTAGCAGCGTAATTAACACTTACAGGAGCAAGCGAGCACTACATTTTACAAACAATAGGTACTTCTGAATTTTATAGATTTCGGTGGTGGGATAGGAGGATAATATCCCCCCCCCCAATTTAGTAATAAATTTAACTTGAAAATTTGAACTTTAATAGCAATAACTAAAATATAACAATTTTTAGATTTTTTTCTCTACTTAGGCTTGCTGCTTGACAAATGTTATGAATCCGGGTCCACGCCAAGTACCCTGTAAGTTTTGTTTTATTGCGAATGTCAAGATATGCACATGGTCGTATTTTTGGATTGCATTGATTTGAAAGATTGTCCTTTTTTTACAGTTCCAAGGGACTTCTGATCTAGATATTTAATTAAAAATCAACTTGATACGTCTACGCGTTTTTAAGAAAAATTATGATTTTTCTACAAACTAACAATATTTGAGAGATAGGTACCTTGCTTCTTGCCAAATTTTATGATTCTTGGTCAACGGTTACTACCCTTACAGGTTTTGGTTTTTTTTGCAAGCAACACAAAATTTACCCTATTTTTTGATTGCGTTGATTTAGGAGCTTGATTTGTTTACAGCTTGAAAGAGCCGTAGACCTTTATATTCATATTAATTTTAACTTGATAATTACACGTGTTCCTTAGCAGGTGTTGACAGAACAACAGACAGACCGAAGGACAACAAATGGAATCCTATAACGGTTGTGTTTTTTTCTTTTTAGCTGCAGAACCCTAATAACTGTTAAATGATATAAAATAATTAATCAATAAATATTTGTCGACATTACTCACAGCTCCGTCTGGAACCAAACTAAGCAAAGCTTTATAACAGCACGACCGTTCAGCTGATCCGTCTCCGGATGCTGTAGGAAACGATGGAAGTTTCTAGGCATCCACTCTTAGGTCCATTACCGTCGTTATGATTTTAAATAAAGATATCGAATAATCTCTGTTAGTTGTGACAACTCTATGTCATAACATATTGCTTCACGTACTGCTTGACGTGGATGAATAAAAATCTGCTCTGAGATGTTTTTAAACTAAATTAAACTGAATATCATTATACTGCAACACAGTTGCCTACTTATTATCATCTCTCTAATAAAACCGTTTTTACAAAACGCACGTTATTTTTAGTCACTACTATACCGTTGCCTTTCGGCTCTGTACCGTAACTGAGGTGTGGGAGAAGACTACTATTCTCATCTACTGCGTCAGCCTTCTAGCGACGTCAGCAATGAGGGGAGTCCTGGAGTTCTCTTGACTCCAAATCCTCTGCCTGCCTGGAGTACTCTATACTCCAAATCCTCGGCCTGTACGGTAGCCGTGCTTCAGCCTGAGCACGGCTAATCACCGCAGCTACGGGGCGAACTTCTGCCACTTGCTGCTTAGCATCGTAACAGCCCCGTGCGGCATTGCATTGTGCCGGCTTACTAAAGCCTTGGCCGTACACTGCTCACTACACATCGTTAGATTACCTAAAGTCAGTCCCATCTGCGTCTATCTACTTTGACGGCGGAGACCTGCGGGATTACGGATTACGAATCCCCTTATGTGAGTAGGCTAATACTGACCATTAAATATTGTTAATATAAACTGTGAACGAGTATACATTATAACCTGCTGTAATATGTTAAATGTTACGGATTACGAATCACCTTATGTGAGTAGGCTACTACTGACCATTAAATATTGTTAATATAAACTGTGAACGAGTATACATTATAACCTGCCTTACCCTAGAAAAGTAATTTATTTACTTGCCTCTGAACCCGCTCTACCTAAATATCTGTCTTCTGAGCACCTAACCGGTGCATCGGTAACAGAATAATCCTACTCTGCCCTACTGCTTGTACCATGGATACACATGGAAATCTATAGATCTTAGATTTGTATGTAAACCAGATAAGAGATAAAAATATACTGATATACAGTAAAACTCGCTTTGGACGATTTCATAGGGACCCAGCCAAAAACGAGTCTTAAGCGAGAATGCGTATTAAGCGGGGATAGCGTAAGTAAAATATATTACTACTACTGTATTAATTTCGTGTGTTAAATCACTAAATTACATTACATCATAGTATTATAATATACATTTATGATGACATTACTTTAAGTGTTCACATTTACAAAGAGATTTTGATGTAAACTGGTAACAGAAGATCAGCAGCTAATTGTGTTTGATTTTTCTTTGCCTGAAGTTACAATGCTTTTCGCTAAAACAGCCACATGAAATTAAACACATGTACAGATGGCGTATTAAACGGGTGACGAATCGTATTAAGCGTGATAAAGAAAATATGCCTCAAGTTGCTGAAACTGACGTAAAATGGCATCTTATATGGTAAATCGTATTAAGCGGGTTTTACTGTACTTATATACATAATTCATAGAAACGCTCAGACTTTAAAATGTTTTTTTCATGTAATTTAAAACCTTACGTTCATATAAAAAATCGGTCAAGTGCAAGTCGAAAGCGCACACTGTGGTTTCCGTACGACTATTTAAGTAATTTACGAACACAGACAAAAAAAGTGTGCCATTAAGCGGCCACCTATCCAATAACTGACCAAGTAAAACGTTTCTAAATTTTAAATATCGTTTCCAACAAAACAAAAATAACTGTTTCTTCAAATATAGCAATATGGCGCTGAGATGATAGTTTAAGATTCTAATGGCTCGGGCCTGTCTCACACTTGGCCGATTTTTTATATTCGTTGATATACTTTTGAGCTTACAATATAATCACGATAAGTTTGAAGCTTGAATGTATTACTGCTTTTACGATAGAGCAAAAACAACGAAAACGTGTTACTTGTAAGGGGGGTGTACCCCCTTAAACTTTTCCGTTTTTATGTTTCTATTATTTGTTAGATAATTCGCCATTTTGTCACATATTTGGAAAAAAAATCTGGCTTCTGCCTAATTCGGTTTAAAATATAGCGCCCTTTAATGGTTTATCAGCTCACCTTTGAAATGTGTTGGGTGTGAAAAAAATGGCAAAAACACGATTAAGATATAGGAGATAAAAATATTTTCTGAGCTTTATAATAGTTCACGTGCAATGGATACTGTACTACGTATAGAGATTAATATATAGGTAATAGTGGTTTTAGTCTCAACGCTAGCTTAAGCCGTAAACATCCAATCACAATCTAGTTTAATTAAGACGAAAACGCTCTCGAATCTCGAATGTGTTTCTTTTGATTGAAAGAAAACCTTGACGGCAATAAAGATGTATATAAAACGTAAAAATACATTTTTTTTGAAACGTATTTAAGAAACTATCCTTATTATTTATTAGAAATGAATTTGTGTGTTTGATATACTTATCCAGCAATAGACGCAATTTCACAAAGTAATAAATTACAAAATTATATTCAAATGATTTCTTTCCAAAATTCATATTAACGATTTTCTGTTTTGAATTTTGGTTTTGTCCATATATTGTTTTTATATATCTTATGATGTTTTTTTACTATGATGGGAATATACGACACATTAAAGTATTTTTTTAATGATGTGAACTGTTCAAGAGTGCCAGACTCGTTGTTACGACTTGCGATTATAATTAGCGAGATTATGCATATTTTTTTAAATTGAATACTAGCTTTTGTACCCGCCCTAAATTCGGTTATCGGTGTAGGATTTCAACAGCAACTTCTCAATTATAAAAAAAAACGACTCATTCTTGTCGTTTTCAAGTAGCCTATGTCCTTCCTTCGGTCTCAAATTATATCCATGCTAATTTTTCATCTTAACTGGTACAGCAGTTTAAGCGTGAGAGGCAAAAGACAGACAGACAGCGTTACTTTCGTCTTTATACTATTTATATGGATATATGGATATTTGATGAAATACAGTTTGACGGTATGATTGCCGTGATCTGATTATGACTAACAAGTAGTAAACTTCTTCACTTCTCCTGATTTTAGTGATACGACGACTGTATTTTTGCCAGGTTGCTTGTTACCATTCTTTGCTTGTTTACTAGGTGACTAACATATTGTGTTTACGCATAGGCTGCAATAATAAGTATTTAGAAATTAACCCAGACCAGAGTCAAACTTGCGCATGAAGGGTTCCGTACCATTATCTATAAAAACGGCAAAAAATCACGTTTGTTGTATGGGAGCCCCCTTCAATATTTATTTTACTGTCTTTTAGTATTTGTTGTTATGTTGCGGCAACAGAAATACATCTGTGACAATTTCAATTGTCGAACTATCACGGTTCATGAGATACAGCCTGGTGACAGACGGACGGATGGACGGATAGCGAAATCTTCGTAAAAGGGTCCCGCTAATAACCTTTTCATCTCCGCGACCGACTTCGGCACGGTCGTAAAACTATCGCTAAGCGGCCTCGGCACGTACTAACGGCCCCAGATAATGATCTCGCTGTCCAGATGGCGAGTTAAGTCTCTATGACCTCCCCTAATAAGGCTTACCCCCTAACACGACGCCGACGTCCCCAAGGCTTGCTGGCCCAAGGTGCTCAATCGCAACCGCACCCGCGTAACGGGGAACTCCCCTCATGGCGTTGACTCACCTTTGGGTTCGAGACTCACGCCAGTCGAAGGGACGCCCCTTAAAGCGACCACCCAAGCCGAGGCTCCCCCCAACCCTTGAGCGTTGGGCGCTATATGGGCCCCAAAAAGCCCAGTGAAGCAGTAATGGCTGCAACAGCTAACTGCATAGTGAAAAAAAAAGAAGATAAATAAATAATAACCCTTTGGGTTTGGAACCCTAAAAACCAACACATAAGTCTACTACTACTTTACCTCGTAAAGTAATTTTTGTTTAATTTCTGAAATATCTCCAAATGTCGAAAAATGGTATCGTATTTGTCGTTTGAAAGGGTAAGTGCATCAATTTGTGCAAATGACACGGTTCCGGTCAAAGCATCGTATCGGACTATAAATACGAGGGCGCTGAATTTAATCATTACCAGAGTGAAACAACCTTGAATCTTCTACATGCACACCTACATCAGAGTAATGAATAAAGGAACTCAATGCCTACGTATTTAGGTAGGATATCCTCACGGTTCTTTTGCCCGAAGCGTTTAACCAGTTGCTAGACCACATCATAATTTGGAAGTTAGCCTCTTCTCACCAACCACTTTAGTCCTTATCAACCTTTTGCACGCCTCATAAGCGGATCGGTGAGGTAGTGCTCTACTCTCGACATGTCAAAAAACCCAGTCTTTCGAAACTTAAATGACGTTTTTTTTTAATATAACACTTACAGGATAATATGAGTGCACTAATATGAAGTTAAATAATCTGTCTAGCACATATGGTACATTTTATAAACAATTAATTTGTTTAATATAATAAATAATAACATTAAAACTAATCATTCTTGGACGTCCGTGAGTCTGTGTTTATGTGACCATGTATGTGGCAGGGAAATTGGTCGAAAAATTCATCTTACCGGAATACTTTTGTTTTTAATATATAAAGTATTACACTGTGCTGATTCCTAGTTAATATTAGCGTTCTAAGTACTGTCGTTTAATTATAATTTAGTTTTTAATATACCACTGTATACTGTATATCTATATATATTTTTTTTATTTTTATTTTATAGTATATTTTTTCCTCACCTTATTTGTTATTTTATTTTAAAAAACTTGAGTTTTTGTTTTAGATTTTTTTTTTTTTAATGTGAATGACCGCTATGAGGCGTGCACTTTTGGATTTTCCAAATTTTACTTAGTACTGCACTCGCTATTACTTGTACATCTTTACATTTACTACTTTTACATTAATTTAATGAAGCACTAAAATTACTATGTATATTTCTAGATAATTTTGATTTAAATAGTTTATAGTTATATAATTATATAGTTTGAGATTTTCTCCACTACGAAGTAATTCACCAAAGAACCAAAAATGACCAACATAGCTCAAACAGTTATAGCAAGTTAGTTACATTGCTCGTTAGACTGATAACCAATGGGAAAGAAAGGTTCTCGAGTTCTACATCCAATAATAGACGTCCACCGTCTCAGGAGACGACGAATTATTCAATATTGTAAAAAAAAAAAAACGAGTTGCACTCCGGGCCGGCAGAAGTGAAAACCTTTACACACGATTCGCGCTTAACACTCAAATATGTCACAAGACATGTCTTTGACATTGTCAAGAAATAATAATGTTTGTTTATTTGCTTTTTTGACGTAGTATATTTGACATCGCAATCTGTCATAGAATTAAAATTCCATATCCAACCTCCCTGTACTACTCATAATCGCGAATACTAAAAATAAAAATTATAATAAGCGTGGAATTACGGTTTCCGTCTTACGAATTTCCACGATTAGGACACGTGACCTGACGCGAGTTTATAATTTTTTACCCATACCAAAAAAAGTGCACAACGCCGCTAAAGAAGTTTTTACTTCAATAAAAATTATAATAGGCGTGGCATTACGGTTTCTGTCTTACAAATTTCCACGATCAGGACACGTGACGTAGTATATTTGACATCTCAATCTGTCATAGAGTTAAAATCCCATATCCAACCTCCCTGTACTACTCATAATCGCCATATACTAAAAAAAACGTCACGTGTCCTGACGCGAGTTCTGTCTTACGAATTTTCTATCAGGACACGTGACTTGACGCGAGTTTAAAAAACCCATCACACAAAAGTGCACAACGCCGCTAAAGAAGTTTTCACTGCAATAATATTTTTGAAAATTTAAATTTGTGACGATAAAGTTGTTTTAGAAATCGGCCGACTATTTATCATTCTGTACAATATTATATCTCTTTTATTAATTTAAAAGATAAATGTAGTGTGTACAGCAATAATGTATTTTCTTCGACGTTTACATCGGCCTCGTTATAGAAAATGTTCCGGAAAGAAAGAAATCTTTCAGAAGTTTATCGAGTTGTGCCAAATGTCTTTGTGTGCCTCGCGCATTACAATAAATGATGTCATTAGTTTATCTTTGGCAGAGAAAAATCATTTGTAAAGACAATACTATTCTTTATTCTGTACAGTGAGTACTTTAATTATTTATATTGACAAGTTACGTACCAAGATAAGGTTTGATTTGACCTTTTATAATTTGCTATCAGGTAAAAAATAAGAGCAAGAAAAAAATGTTCATTCATAACATATTTAATAAGGTCAAAAAAGATGTTTAAATAATAAGAGGTTAAATCAGTTATATTTATACTTATGCATCGTGAAGTTCACTGCCAATGCTGTAATACCTACTAATATTATAAATGCAAAAGTAACTCTGTTGTCTGTCTGTTAGAGATAGTTTGGATCACCGGGAAGGACATAGATTGCTTGATAACTGACGAGTTGCCGTTGAAATCCTAAACCGATAACAGAATTTAGCGCCGGTGAAACCGCGGGCAAAAGCTAGTAACTACATATATACAAAAAAAATAGGTACATGAATCAGTTATATTTATACTTATACATTTATAACACATACCCATGGAGAGTTGAATCGTTAAATACGGAATTCAAAGTCGCCATTTTTAGCTACAGACGTTTAGGTTGAGATACGGCGATAGCATTAAAATCGTAATGTCTTAAATACCAGCATATAGAACTATGAAAACTAAAGATTCACTAAAGACAAACGTTTCAAGATATATCCGACTGAAGTTAATCTTTTTTGTGGTATCAAATAACATCGTAACGGAGTTTCTTTACATAATATTCTCCTTAAGTTTAAACATTCGTAATTATATTCATTTATATTGAAAGTAATAAAAATTTTAATGACGCAAATACATTTTCTTAGAACAGCTAAGAGAGATTAAACGAATGAAAAGATCTATTCAGAAACAATCGGTGACCGTCCCGCTTAGAGAGAAGCAATTATAGATGAATATCTCAGCAAGAGAGCTTTCAGAAATTTTACCTCTTGATTGCTTGCGACTTCTTTGTAAGAAAATCGGGGTATTAAGTCACCGTTGGCAGATGTCACCTTAATTTTGCGTTTTAACCGACCTTTGTGGGGAATTAACTTTGGATTTTGTCAACCAGCTAAGCTTATCGGTTTTTTAAATTTTTGTTACTTTGGAAATAACTTAATTCATTTCAAAGATTGGCAATTTGAAATTGCAAAGCAGGAATAAAGTGTTAGCAAATATTTAAAATGAATAGGTTTTACTATTAAAAGTATACTAATAGTAGTGTTTATTTATATAAAACTAAGGTGGCAAACAAGCTTACAGTCAGTCAGATGTAAAGAGGGCACTAGATGGGTGTGTGTGAGGGGTTAAGTTTTGTTGACTTGAAGAATTTGTTATTTTGGAAATAATTTAACTCATTTCAATTTGAAAGTAAAGAAAATATTTAAAATGAATAGGTGTTACCATAAAAGTATACTAATAGTAGTGCTTTTTTTATATACCACTAAGATGGCAAACAAGCTTACGTGATAGGTTAAGTTTCTTTAACTCACTAGATCTCAAGTACGCTAGCTATGAGTACAAAACTATTACTTTTTAATCTGCTGGGAACTCACAAAATCTTAAAACTTTATTAGTCACTTACAGCGAAAGCTAAGTAAATCGTGAAGTGAGGTCTCTGCCAAAGTTTTCTCTAGGTATTATTACTACTATACTTGTATTTGTCGTTCTCTATAAAATAAGTGACTAGATTTCTACAGGGTCTCCTACGCGAGTAGTTCGCCTAGTGTTGCAAGCGTCCATAAACTACGGGGACCGCATAAAAGTTCTAGCCCTATGAACCCGGGATTGAAAACTCATTAACCCTGGATTTTCGGGATTGATACAAACATATTTTTTAAATAGAATAACGACCCATAAACCCCGTAATTACTACTGTGTGCCCTGTGACATACCTTACATGTGACCTTAGAGAAAGTATGGCTCACTAAGCTTTGACTTATCCGCAAATCAATAGCGACGAAAACTTGACTCTGAATCCCAGTTAAATGGATTCAGTTTTATTTAAAATTGCACAATGAATGGAAAATCCTGTGACAAAACTTTCATTATTCCATCGAAAGTTTTCCTGAATAATATAGAATAGGAATTAGGACTTTGTTTATAGAGTTATTATAAAAAAAAAGAAACAGGTCTAGCGAAAGCAAGAGAAAAATATATTACTCTATAACTTGAAAAAAAAACTAATGCACTGCAGTCGTATTCTAAGGCTGGGTTGCAACCAACTAACTTTGACGTTAACCAGACGTCAAAAAAGGGAGATTGTATCTAAATTTGCACAGACAGCTATTTTAAACCGACTTCAAAAAAATGAGGTTCTCAATTTTACCCGTATCTTTATATGTATACATGTATGTATATGTATGTATGTTTATCCGCGATAATCTCGCGTATGGCTGCACAGATTTGGATGCAGTTTTCAGAAAAGTATTATTTACATTCTGGAGAATCTATTCAAATATCCATTTGTTGTATACCAAAACCTTGGTATACAACAGATGGATACCCCGTGACGTCGTCCACATGGATCAGTTATTAATTAAGCGACATATCTGTTCAACTCGACCGATTTTTTTTTGATGCGGTTTATTTTGTCGACAATATTTTAGTACACATACGAGCAAAAATAACTAGTCGCTTACATAAACGACTAAATTTCATAAATAAAAGATAGCTTCATGGAACAACGAGTAAGTATATTAAAAATAGTTATAAATAATTAAATACGCTTCAATGCTCCTTTGACTTTACAGAGCTATCATGAGTTGTTTAAGAAATATTGTCGTTTATTTAAGTGACTAGTTCAGGAAAATTATTTTTTGTTTAAAAGGGTATACTTCCCAGGTGGTCCCACGGTCATTATATATATTGTAGGTCTGTATATAATTGTGGGATCCTGGAAAAATCAAGGAAACTCTTTAAATTTTTATAGGCATATAATACAGTTAATAATTTTCAGGACAAGGTTTGTGTGAAAGATTTTTCTGGTGGATTTTCCAAAAAAAAAAAACACCGGAAATGTTTCCCCGCACGAATAAGTAGTTTGAGATACGTTTAATTGGAGTTTATTTGTACTTTCATATTTTAGCGATTTTATATCTAATTCCGGCGCACTTATATAAATAAACTGGAGATAAACAATTTTAACAAAGATATATTATAGTTGTTTTCTTTATGAAATTTCAAAACTTTTTTGTGTAAAATAGATGCATGAAGCTGCTAGCTCTCAACAGTGAGTTATAGCTTACTTTGGAGTATAGCACAAATAGCTAATAAATTTACAAGTAAAATTTTATGGGCAGGTAGGTGCTAACTTAATGTACGTTATTCCTTTTACGGAAATTGTCTCACTAACTACTGAACCAATTTTGATGATTATTTTTATTGTACTTGCGTCGTGTTTATGGTTTTCTCAGTGCGATGTCTTTGTGTTTGTAAAACACATAAAACTTAGGATAGTTAAGGAAATATATAATTTTATTGGGGCGTACCTCAATAAATAATTTACTACAAAGGCAATACCTACCTAAAGTTTATAATCAAACTTTTCAATTGTCAATTTAATTAATATTGACCTTGTGTTTCGAAGTCGGTTAGCAATTATTCTTTATATATTTTGACATCGTCTTTAAAAAAATCTCGAGTGAACGAACTTGCGCTCCGAGGATTCCGTTTAAAGTTTAATATTATTAAAGCCTAGTTTAGATGAAATTATAGTAAGAAACTTTTCTCACGAGGTGGACCAATGTCTGCAGTCGCCGTATTAACATGGTGTGAACTTACTCGACACTATATAGCGACCTTACGAAGGTTCAAAAAAGTTTGTTGCACTGTACGTCGTATATTGGTGTTGCCAGTTTATAGTGCATACTGCATAATTTTTAGCAATTTCTAACTAGTTACTTATTGCTGTATTGTAACAGGGACAAAATTACAATTCTGACAGCCGTCTTCTTTAAACTAGTTTTGGCATGGGACTCTGAAAAAGGTACAGATAACCGCATATTTAATCTTATTTCCTGTATGGATACTAGGTACATTCAATTCTAACATGCGTGCCACAAATTATGCTGACAGCCGTAATTTGTTCTTCGAAGCTTCCTGGTAACTCGATCAGTGTGCGCGGCAGGTACGAGAGGTATTTGCATAATTTGGTAAAGTTGCTGACGTTATAGTAACGTATAAAAAAGAAATGTACGTTTCATTCTTGCTTTCAGAATATGTTATGCAGGCAGAAAACGTTGTATTTTTTTTTTATGAGCTACTACAAAGTAACGTGAAAGTTTAGTGTTGCAAATGAATTTATGTTTTTATTTGTATGCGTGTATCAATGACGTCACAGTTTTGTATTTAAGAAGGTAAAGATTAGTCAGTGGTGACCTGGGGGTTTCGATTTCGCATTATCTCAGTGGTGGAGGTTCGAGCCCGGCGTGTATCAATGAGTTTGTTTCTTAATATCTCAAGTAGGTGCGTTGATTTTATTTACACACATAACAGGCTTAAATAACAGAAAAAAAACATAGGAGACAATAATAGTTCAAAAACTTTAAATAAACCATGATTTTTTTTATCTCATATACGTTCCGTTTCTTACTTTTGAGGTATGGAACGTAACCCTAAAAACTACAAATAAATGTATCTCTAGCTCCAATAGCCTTAAGAAACCTGGCAGGAAGTTCTTGCCTTGTACAAATGTAAAAAATAACTCAAGTCAATTACAGGTGCCCGACTTGCACTTGACCTGTATTTTTCTTGTTCTAATCAATTTTGGTTGAAAGTACATATTTACTTCTTTTGAGAAGTTGTTATAATAGGTCCGAAAATCGAAATCAATAATTTTGAGTTTTCTTTACGTTGCAAGACCTGGAGAATCATTTGTAATCAATCATTTTTAGAGTGATGTCTGTGTGTGTGTGTATGTATGTATGTATATATTTTTGATTTATAAGTTTTAATTAGGCACTGTGATTTCTTTCAGGTTTTTAAATACAAGGGTTCAAAAGCTAGACGAGGGGAAACAAAAAAAACTACACAGTTGAACTACTACAAAAAAGATCTTTGATTAGTTCAACGGTTGAACTAATTACGTGTAGGTACCTAGTAGTGGGAACGTAGAATTTTAAAACCTTAAAGGCTAATAACTCGTGTAGTATGCACCTTAGAGAAATATTTATTAAAAACTCTTTATACATTTTCAAATTATCCAATGATACGATAGAGTGTGTGAAAAGTATAAATATTTTCATCCCTCAGTTCAATTTATGGAGCTACCCCTAAATATTTTTTCTTAATTTCATTACAAATCTGTGTGGCGGTTTACATAAGACTTTCCTGAAAAATTTTATCACAATATACATAGGCAAAGATAGCGGAATTTAAACGCTGTGACATACGGATAGACGGACGGACATACGGACGGACATGATGGATTTCTAAGGGACCTTTTTTCCATTTGGCTATGGAACCCTAACAAAGATCTCTGATTTTATTTGTATTCAGTAGGGAGGTACCAATAATACAATTTTTAATATAATAAATTATTTATTTATGTGTATACATTAATATATGCATGTTTATATGTATCATGGTTGGGGTGTACAAAAGGGGGCGCTGAGATTTTTTTTCCCTTGCCCCTTTTAGTTACCTGTATTATTATTGTCGGTACCTACATTTTTAAGATTAACCTGCCTATTGTAATTATTCATTAATATATGTATTTACCTGTCAAGATCTTTTGGGTATGTAAAAAAGGAAATTTCCAGTTGAAACCGGTTTATACTCTAGCAGGCGCCAGTCTACGCCCCGCGCGCCGTGTCAGTGGCAGGCCACGCACACATACCCGTGCTTGTAGTAGTGCTCTCGCTAGCGCCGGTTGTTTAAAGCTATCAGTCTGTTGGTTATTTAGTCTTGTGACCATAGTGTTGTAGTTTACGAATTAGCGTTTCATGTTTAACACAGACAACGGTTTTTTATAAATCGCAAAAGACACCTATAGCATTTTGCGATTTCTCCCAAGCATCAAACTCGTGTTTCATTAGAGTTACACCTGCATCGGCAGTACAGCGTTCTGTATTGAGTAATTTGGACGTATTAAAATGGTTCAAAAGTTGTAAAAACATGATTTTTTTTAAATTTTGCTCAACGCAGGGAAAATAGAGGTAGACCTCTACTTATTCTGGTCATTTTCATCGCGAGACTTCAATAGTGTTATTAAGTTCCTGTACTTTATCAGATCTCGAAAAACTCCCTTATTTATAAAAGCGTTAAAAATTACACATAAATAGGGAGCGATAGTATACTCAATGTTTGATAATGATTTTATAGATTTATTCCACAGATCACCAATATTTTTCAAATTCAATGACTTTGTCATGTCAGAGGGAGAGATACATACAAATGTAAAAGTGTCTTTACTCTCAGTCCCATTCTGTTTGAGAAGAAATTTTGCTACAGATATGGAGGAATTTAATGAAATAATACTAGTAACAGGTGCTGAAGTAAATAATTTTTGGAATACATTGGCTACTTCATTATCCGATTTCAGTATTTTACTATCAACATTTAATAACATGTTTTTAGTTCGGAATTAAAATTTACCTGACTCCTTGTTTATAACATTCCACGATGCTTTGATCTTATTATCAGATTGTTTATTTTTTTACATGAACTTTGTGCCATGGCAAACTTTCTTGAACAGTTTTGAATATTTTTTAACATAGCTGAAAAAAGCAGGTTCATGGTTATATTTATATTTATGTATTTTTGGCTTATTACGTGGTATTATATATGTATAAAATTATTTTGTAAGACTATTATAAGCCACAAGTCTTACAAAAACATTTACTAAAACCAACCACACTTAAGAACAACTGTGATCTTATATCCACATTTTCTAAGCTTGTTTGATTTTATAACGGGGTTATTAAATGTTATTGTAAAATTGGTAGTCTTATGTTTTACTAGCGTAAGAGCACTTTAAATACACCGTTTTAAGCTCTTATTCAATACAAATTTTAGATCAGCAGCATGGGATAGATCGATGTAAGAGTGATATAAGATAAACATTTTTAATACACTGTTATCCTTAATACGTAGTGTTACAAATATATTCCCAAAATTAATATAAAATCAAACAAACTT
Source organism: Apoda limacodes (assembly GCA_946406115.1). Lineage (NCBI taxonomy): Eukaryota > Metazoa > Arthropoda > Insecta > Lepidoptera > Limacodidae > Apoda > Apoda limacodes. The sequence goes on from OX291558.1 coordinate 5,030,945, forward strand.
TAAATTGTCCTTAACAGTGTATTAAAAATGTTTACATAATATTCAACTTTATTAAAACGAATTAGCAAGAAATAGTCTTATAAAGTTATCATGGAGTAAGTAAGGGCTATTTAAGATGTTTAGAATTATTTGCTTAAAGCCCTATATTGGTGTTTGACACTACACTGATAGTTCAGATGGACGGTTTAATGTGAAATTGCGAAGAACCTTAAAACTAGAGTTAGAGTTATCTTTTTTTAATCATTAATTGTCTCCTTTCAATTAATCCTTTTGAATACAACTAATTTTTTTTTAGTAGCCGAGTATTACGTTCAATAATTTTTTTTCTTGATTTGAGCCGTAAGAGCTACATTTTCGGTGATCGGTACTAATTCATTACAGAGTTGTAATGTTTGGATCTTTGGATTGGAATTTGGATTTGGATGTCAGCTAAATTTTGTTTTCTAGTCTATCAATGTGTTCATTTGAGTTTGCTAATTGATTTTCTAAGTGTTCAATATGACTCAGGGCAACTTCAACATTTTCTACGCAGTGATCATAAGAGCTGATTCTTAATTGTAGGCTGTCACGCTGGTAATGCATGTCTTCCAATTGAATATCCAACTCTGTAAGTTGGTTTATATGACTTGTGTTCTTATGAATAATGTTTTCTATTTAGCCTTCGGCCTCACCACGTTCTCGCGTTAGTTTATTGCATAGATCCTTTGATACTTTCAACTCCTGAAGAGCTCCTTTTAGCTTCTTCCCTATATCTTGAATGTTTATTTTAGTACGGGTTATCATTTTATATATATAATTATTAAGTAAAGTCCAACATAATACAATTTAACCACTAATTCTAATTATTTAAAAAGACTGTAACAAAAAAACGGACAAAAAAAAATATCAGTTAGAACAGGATTTGAACTCGGAACACCAGTATGCATACAGGGTTTTTAAGCCTCTAGACCAGAGATTTCTTAGCTGTGGTAAAAATTATGTACAGGATTTGTGATGTTGTTACGATAATACTCATAACTTCGGAATGTTTCTTAAAACACACTATGTTCTTGCAAAATATTATCAAATCTTTAAAAAAAAAATCATTATTTCACTTCACTTTAGGCTGTATATTTAAGTAGGTTTACATGTAAAAACTCGTTTAGTTTATAAAAAAAAAAACATTATTTCACTTCACTTTAGGCTGTACATTAAAGTAGGTTTACATGTAAAAACTCGTTTAGTTTATACCGTTTATAATTTTATGCTAATATTTGTTCAATAGTTTTTCACAACATTTATAATAATATATTTGTTAACATTAGTTTTTCATTTAATTTTTATTTGTGCACTCCAATTAGTCTCTTTGAAGCACTTTTCAACTAAATATATTAATTAATTAATGTTAGGGTATAGTACTTCTATTAACAATTAAATTTGTACAGAGCTAATTTATTTACAACTTGTCACCTCAGTGGCGACACCTCTCAATTTTAAGCCTTTTACTTACCAAACACAGCGCTGTTACGAATCAAGTAGTAAGCGAATCCGATCTTACGTAAAAATAATATAACCTTGAGCTGGCTAGTAAGATAGAGTACGTAGACCAATACTAGCTTACACGGCTAACAAGCTACTGGAGTATGATCAATATTAGACTGTTCAATCTTACTTTTGATTGTAAAAGATTACTAAATACGAACGAAATTAACCTAGACTGATATATAAACGACATAAAACTAAACACACTTATAATAAAATTGTGCCCAAATCCAGTCTTTTAAAATGATATTAAACTGATATAAGATTGAAAAAAGTAGACTATTAGGGGTGCACTGAAGTGTACTTAATCATTAGGTCGCAAAAACAACTCGGTCGTCGCAATTATAAAGCGGAGCTTATTCTTTGTATGTACCCACCACCTGATACCCACCCATCACCATTGTGATGTTGTGAGGCGATTTTATACTATTAAGGTGGAAAACAAGCAGACGGCTGGCCTAATGTAAAGCGACCCCGCGGAGATCGCGGAAGAATGCAAAAGCATATCCGTGGCCACTGCACATGGCAACTGTTGGACACCGCTGGGTTTTAGCCGGTAAACATCCGGGATTACCTTCACGCTTACCCTGGGGCTATCTGGACCGAGATTTCATCGTTCATGTTCTCTAATTTGTAAAGTCAGCTTTAGAAACAGTAATAATTTTAAAGATGAAATTATCAATCAGAGACAATATTATAGACTGTGCCAATTTTTGACAAACTATGAAAAGTAATTAAGATTTAAGCAAAGAAATCGAATAATAGTGCTGTCAGAGTTTGTGACAAGTATAATATTATTTTGGTTATCTGAATGTCACACTATGCTTTGATACTTTAGCGGCCCCGTAGCTCTGTTGGTATTAATGTTCGCCTGCCCATACCCGAAGCACTGGTTCGAACCCCGCACAAAACAAACATTTTCCTACGCAATGAACATTTGTGTTAAAAAAAAATCAAAGCAAAAAGTATAAAAGTTTTATTTGTAACCGTTATCTGGTACCCACTTATAGCTTTTTTTTGGGATCAGGTGGCGGCGTGTGTAATCTTCAGGTATATTTTATTATTTACTAAACAAAAACCTATGCGTGTCTATAATTTAGTCTGGTTTAGAGTGTGTTCGTTTTGGGATAAAAAGTTCCCACGTCTGATTTTTATTTAATACACTTTTCACAAAGCTGGTTTTGCTACCGACACTTATCGTTCGTGTAGCTTTGAAATGTTAGTACTAAAATTTGGTTGCAAAACAATCAGCTCATACACCATAAATATGTATAGACAGTTTGGCAGATTAGCATCAGAACCTTACCTCCGGAAATGGGTCTATAGTTTCATTTTTTAGTGGCAAAAGTGTCAAAAGTAACAAAAATATCGCAAATGAATGCTTAAAAGTTTATTACAGATGAAACTAAAATTTTGATATTTGCTAATATATTATTTTTTGTGTATCTAAATTTTTAAAATAATGTTTCTTCATCCCAAAACGAACAGACCCATATAGTTACCGTGGAAATGGGGTAATTTATCTTGGCGTACACAGAACCCATATGCAGAGTAGCAAAGGATAAAGTTTCAGAAAAAGCTGAAAGCTCTCTGCGCTTGTGCAAAGTAGGAGCTTCTGAAAATTGCGTTTCTGTCCCTCAGTTGCGTTCAGGGCTGTCTTCAGGCCGAAGGTTGGCTGCCCAAAGAAGACATTCGACTATTCAAACTTTATAGTTTCGTAAATTTAAACGAAATTCTCAAAGTGTAGAGTAGTGAAAATTATATTTTAATGTTTAAAAAAAAAGTTGAAAGCTTGTGAGTGATAAAAAAAATTTAGAGACGAAGTTTTGAAACGAACTTGTGCTTTTTAAGAGCCGAAACTTTCAAGGTAAACAAAATTTTTTGTCAGAAGCTAATATTTTTAGTTAGTTTATTAATATCAGTACTCGAATACATTTGAAAATAAAACTAATATAAATGAAGGACAGTTATAGAACATATTATGGCTTGGAGCAGATAAGTTAAAATAAATGTGTTTTCTTATAACTTCCATGCAATACAAATAAAAATGTTACAATTAGGCTAATTACTAGCCTACTAGCTTTTGCCTACGGCTCTGCCTGGTATTCTTACGGCAACTCTTTAGATTGTAATGGCAAGCTATAGTTATATAGTTCGTTCAAACAGAATTCAATTATAGTTACTTCGACGGGAACTTTTGAATTTTGCAGCATAAAAAATGCCCTTTCTGCTATTCCAGACTTTAATCTATATCTGTGCCAAATTTTATCCAGATCCATTCAGCCGTTCTGGCATGATTGAGTAACAAACATATATCCGTCCAAACTTTAGCACTTATAATATTAGATACCCAAGCTTTATCAGGTACTCAAACTTCAGATAATAAGGGAGAGTGCATAATAAAAGTAGTCTAGGCGCTAGGAGACTATTGACGTATAGTACGTCAATTACGAATATCTTCTAAGTAAAAAAATTTTTTGCTGTGTAACACTCATAATGCATATAACAACTTAATAAAGAATATGATGTAACTTATATGCATAACTGTAGTCATTATGAGTCATGAGGCATTAGACTACTCTATAGCTCACGTCACACACCCTTTTGCCTTTTAAAAATTACGATAAAACTTTACAAATAGTTTTAAATAAACTAGTTTAAGAAAAATATGGTTTGAAAGTTTTTCTGATATGCCCAATTATTAATTCTTATTTTACGGGACGGATTTTTAACGGAACCCTTATCTGATGCGTGTACAATACGCACTTGTACGGTTTTTAATCTGTCAAATTATATTACGAAAGTTAAATTAACAATATTTTTATCCAAATTTGTGATACTTTGGTGTGTTATATGAAAACAATTCACCTCAGCAACATGTACCTAGTATCAACTTCTAAGGCAACTGGTCCTTATTGATAACTGCTTTTACAGAATGAAATTATCTGAAGATAATTTTAAAATTTATTTTATTGATCTGCACAATGTTTAAACTATTATTTTATAGATTTATGAGGTATATCAAGAGAATGCCCGAATCTATAGACGAAACTTAGCAGCCAGGCAAGTATCAGCTTCAGAAATATTACCTAATGGTTCCCAATTTTGCTTGTTTTACGTACTCAAAAGAAAATTTTCTTAAAGCAAGAGTATGTAAAAGAAAATCAAAATCTTACAAAAATATTTTTTTAATTGCGAGAAAACGTGAAAGGAACAGACAAAGGTCTATACTATCTTATTTTTAATTTCTTTCTTTATATTAAGAGAAGGCAAAATTTTAGTCTCGTTTTTCCTTGAGGTTTTTTAGGTTAGTTTTAGGTTGTTTTCATCCCTCAGCTACCAGTGTGATAAAATTGATCCAAATCGCCACATTACCTAATTTATTGCAGAATTTAATTTGAAAATGACTTTATCATTTTTGGGTTCAAATCTATTAGGTAGATTAAACAAAACATAATAGGCTACATGTATATTTTTCACCACAATTACTCGTAAACAGTGCCATTACGTAAAGCAAGTGCTGAGACATTAAATACTCCCACGGGCTTTTTCTTTGTAAATATTACTTTTTTAAAAACTGGAACCCATGGGCGGTGATAACGTGCCTATTCTTTCAAGTATATATAAAATTTATTACAAGTTTTCGGCAAAAACTTTGAATGAATAAAAAACCGTCATCTGGTGTTGGCATTGTTTTCTCTATTTCTATTCCCGCCATTTTTATTGTGTTAAGGTGAGTTTATTTATTCATTTACCTTACATTTTTATTCATTTACTCGAAAATTAGATAGAGGATCTTGTTTTCATATGCGTTTAAATTTACACAGCTGAATAAACGACCTATGAGAACATTTAAAATACGTTTCCAACCTAATTTACACCCGGTAATATTTGATTGGAAATTCCATTCGTAAAACAAGAACCGATTTTAGCATTTCCAGAAACGGTTTCATGGTTTTGTGATTTTTGGTCTACTAAAGTGTCATCGAAAGCAAATGTAGGTTACGTTTGATTGATTGATGACTTAAATCGACTTGTATTGATGATATTTTGTTTTTATATAAATTGAGCCAATTTTATACTTAAATAATAAATGCATTGGTTTACAGTTCTTCAGAAGATACACAGAGCCAATGAAAATTTAAAATTGAGATTAATGTCAAAGCACGGCTTTAAGATTCTTTATTAGATAAGCCAAACTTTAAGCTACGACGTTTTTAATAAATTTTATTTTAAGTACCTGCAAAAAGATAAGAATTCAACTATGATTTAAAAAATGTAAGCTAGTAACGACAAAAGCACTCAGTGTTATTTTTATCTATAAAGCCATCTGGTGTAAAATAATTTATACATCCCAAGTATAAAGATAAACAAAAAACCGATTCTAAATTGATCATTGCTTCACCGAAAAAAAGGCTAAATAAATATGCCAATTTTCAGTATTTCTTTTACATATTTATTTACTTTTTATAATCATTATGTAATCAAAAAACCAAATTGCGTCTATAGCTATATTGATTTTGATAAGTTGATGTTAAATAGATAAAAGTATAAAAAAAAATTGATTTTTTCCTTTCATATTTTGTTGTATTACCTATGAAAATATAATTTCGACAAAGCTCCACAGACTTATAATTTTATTAAAATTAGAGTTTTTGTATAATTCAAAATTAATTGTCCTTTTAATGTTATGATAATAACAAATAATTCTAAAGAAGTTTATTATAATAATAATTTACTTTGTAAAAATAATTTTCTTTTTGGAAAAATCAAAATCGAACCCACGCTTTCGGTTCTGCAGGTAGGTCCTCAGTCACAGAGGCTGTCAATTAAAGAATTAATATTATACAATTAATAATAAAAGAAATAATTAGAATGATACAAACAAACAAATATCTACTATATTTTCGAATATTTTTCTATTTAAAAAAAAATGTCTTATACAGTTTTATATTTAGGCTATTAAATATTACCAAAAAAATCGTACAATACAGTTTTCTATTTAGTCTAAAATATTACAAAAAAACGTACAATATAGGTTTCTTTTTAGTCTATTAAATATTACCAAAAAGTGTCGTACAATACAGTTTTCTATTTAGTGTATTAAATATTACCAAAAAAAACATAACTATATTTATGACAAGAATCTATATTCATCTAGTTTAACTTGCATTAAGCTGTTTTTCTTCTTTACGTAGACATGCACTTATAAAATATTATCTTAGACAACAAAAAATGATAAATGAACCTCTTGGGTATAAACTAAAGAACGGGTTACTCATCAGCAATAAAAGGTATATAAAAGGGTGCAGTGAATGGGGCGATAAAGTGCCGTATGAAATATTAAATTATTTTTCTCTATTTTTTTTTGTTTTGGTATTTTCTTGACTGGAGCGCCTCGTGTGTTTATGTGATCTAATGTTGATATTTTAAAATATATTATTACTAGACTTTGCCAGCGGCTCCACCCTAAATTCGGTTATCGGTGTGGGACTCCTTTATTTAATCTCAGTATTAATACTATCATTTATTCCTTAATTAGCCCGCCCTAAATTCGGTTATCGGCGATTGTTATTTACTCCTTAATTACACTAATAAAGTTTGCTATATCAAGCTGTAGCTATAGCTATAGTTCGTTCCCGCGGAAATTTCGTGATAAAAAGTAGCCTATGTGCTATTCCAGGTCCTAACCTATATATATGCCAAGTTTCATCCGGATCCGTCCAGTGATTGAAGAGTAAAAGAGTAACAAACATCCATCCAAACAAACTTTCACATTTATAATATTATAGTTCATCCTACTATATACCTATTTACAGAAAAACATTAAAAATCCCTTTATTTTGTGTTGTTAAAATATAAATACTTAGTAACCTTTTTAGCATTATGGAAAAAAACAGTCTTATAAACACTTAGCTAACGATATACAGTTTGGTTTCATAGACCACTTTGAAAATTAAGCTGGTTCTGGTGGACCTCCTGCCTAAATGTGAAGGTTAGATCTAACTATTGAAATTTGCTCTATATCTAAATATGGTATATGCAAGTTTTTACAAGTAACAGTCGCTGAGGTCCTTAAAATATTATCTGCCTATATTATAGGTGAATTCAAAGCAATATTTTAGTTCTTTACTATCGAAAGCAGATAAATTTTCGTGGAACCTCGCTTATGAATTGTGAACACTAATGCTAACGTAGACTCCCGTCGGGTCCCCCGTAGATCCCTGGGGACGTGGAGTATTTTGAGAACTACTCGGCTGGGCAAATATTTTTAAGACTTCACTGGCTTTTTCCGGCGGCCCCGTCTGCGCTAAGTTCGGTTATAGGCATGGGATTCCTACGACAACTCCTTGATTTTAACAAACATACTATACACATATAATATTAGTAGGATAACATATATCCCTAAGTGGAGAAAGCTAAATTTTATTTTATAGGTCACTATTTTTTGCATGACATTGTCGGCGGAAATCTGGGGGAAAAGTTTGTCTAAAAATAATAATATAGAAATGTCCATTATTGTAGTGGTGAAAAAAGTGTACGATATAGAGGCCTTGAAAGAAACAAGCCTGAAAAGAAGAAGAAAGTAGCCATAAGAATCATTTTAAACAGTTCCTTACGACATAACCCTTTATACAAAAACATAGATAGGGGGGCAAAGTCTCTTCTAAGACTTAAGGGTACAATATCACTTCTAAGTTTCGGGGATCGTCAACTATTTTTACAGCTCGTCTCTGAACCTACTAAAAAGATCAAAGCTGATATTCAGTTACATCCGCCAACAGCTAGCGGCAGTTTCATGTGGGGTTCGACAGTTGACTTATAGATTACCAACCGTTTCTCCAAAGTGAAGTATCTGTAGAGTACACCGATTGTTTCGGGTACCAACTTGGCCTTATTTGACAATGATATTGTTATCGGAACTGAACGTCACAGAAAACGTAAAGGATTTCAATGCAAGACATGATAAAGTCCTTGCTATTAAATTTAGAAGCTACACTTAATTGGTTTTTTAGTAGGCACTACTATTATCGCCCAAAAACCTGAAAGTGGCTTTTATTTTAGCACTTGAATAAATCACTTAACACGGGATTTATTCCTTGGAGGCATTTTAAAAATCAAAATAAATAAAAAGATTCTGTTAAAATAATTTTATTTTGTTATAAATTCATTTAATACCAAAACCTTTGCTGTTAATGCGTACAATACATTCTTCCATTACTACAACTGGTGTGACGGTCATACCCGTGGGCTCTGCAGCAGGCGTCCTTCTCGCGGTCGATTCTTGGACATACCTCGTTGCACGCTTCAACGTAATCTGCTTCTACTGCAATCGCCATAACACAAGCAATTAGCAGAAGTACCAGGAGGGTCTTGTGGAAGGCGGCCATTGTTGTTGTAAGAGCTTGACGGTGATAGCAGATATGTTACTCAATGAATTGTTCTTGTAGAGGAGACGATTTATACTGTGAATAATCTTATGTTTCGCTCACTATTTATACTCTGTTCAAGACAATCTTATGTTGATGTGTTTACCCAGTCGAGATTATTAAATCACATAGTAGTTTCACTAGCAAATGCCCACGGTTTTGCCTATGTGTATTTAGGTAATGGCCTCAAAGTTAAGTTAAAACGTACACACGTACATTTTACTATCCATCAAAGGCTATCCTGGCTCTAAGTATTATTTGGTAGCAGGTAGCTTGCATCTTGACTGAATTTCTTAGTAGGATTAAGTACGGAATATATTTTAAGACTATAGACTTTTCATAGGTTTTCCTGTTATCTTTAAGCAAATAACTGTTTTAAGGTTTTAGGTTTAGTAGTTGCGGAGAAAATTGGTTATGAGGGACGGATAATGACACACGATTGAGTCTATAAAAGTTCTTGCGTTGTTCCATTTGGAAAGATAGAATCCTAAAAAAAAATATCTTTATGAAAAAACATACAAAACTTAGGTACAACGCTAAGGGAATACTGAATTCATGGTATCAGTTTTTGTTACGATGTCACTTATACCTGGTATGCACATTATAGTTAAAAAGGGATTTTAAAAAAGAAATTATGTTTCTTAGACATTTTTTTTATTTTGCCGCGTTTTTAGAGTTTTTTTTTAGTTTCGTAGTCAAAAAGAAATTTATAAAAAAAAGAGTCCAGTTTTACATTTTTTAATTATTTAATGATAAATGATTGAATTTCCCTCTTATGTGTTTAATTTCCAAAACAAAATATCTAAAATAATTTGCGCATTTAGGTACTACCTAATAATATCAATTTTTTTTTAGGATAGCACGTGATACCCCAGTTCTGACCCCTTTGCGGGATCTCTTCAATACCAGAACTACGCCTGAAACGTGGAATAGGTATATATTCTTCAAAAAAGTAGAAAAACGCTCCTAGAATATTACAGGCTGATCTCAGTGCTAAGCTACGTCTATAAGTTGTTCGAAAGAGATATCACGAATAGTTTCGCCCGGAGATTTGACGACTTTCAGCCTCTAAAACAGGCTGGATTACGAAAAGGCTACAGCAACGTGAACTACATTTACACATTACGACTACGACAGCAAGATGTTATATTCCCAAAACTGTTTACCAGCGCACTAAAGGATGTCTGTAATCACGTTCAAATAATGGATTAATCGCTGCAGGACTTAGAATAAATGCTGAACCGCCTCAACTGTTTATCTAGACTAGTGGGTCTGAAGATGAACGTAGACAAGACGAAAGTCATGTCTAATACACAAGTTGACTGGAGACCAGTAGCCATTAGTCATACATCACTGTCTCGATGTTTTTGAGTTTATTAAAATCGATGATTGACTGTATCAATGAAATGATTGTTTAGTGGTGGTACCCATATCGTTGGTGAGTTTGTGTGTTTGAACGCACTAACCTCAAAACTACCAGTCCGATTTGAAATATTGTTTTTGCGTCAGATAGTCGGTTTTACGACAAAATCTTTACGCTATGACTCTAAGAAGCGGGTGAGCAGCTACTACTACTACTAACTACTAATATACTAATATAAAGGATAGAGAAATTGTATGTTTAAAAAACGGTACAAGTACCGGTCCGATTCCAATAATTATTTCTGCGATAGACAGCCAGATTACTGAGGAAGACTATATTTACGAGTATATCTTGGTAGTTAGGACACTAAGGTAAATTAACAGAGGTGTTACTGCTGGGATCCGCTTGTAAGTCTAAAGCCAAGAATTGGACCTTAAAATAGACTAAGCTTGACCTAAGTGTTTTCCTCGCCTTAAAATCGACATGTTACATTCAGTCCACTTTTTTTTTTATATACTGTTTTAATAATATTTACAAAAATATATTTACAAATAGATATGACAAATGGTGGTCTTATCAATTTAAAGCGATCTCTTTCAGACAACCTTAGGGTAGAGGAAATCATAAAGTTAAACATAGTATAGTAGGTGTGTGTCGATAAAGTTATTAATAAGTATATATATATATATATATATATATATATATATCATACAATTTTAAAAAAATATTTCTTAGTTGTTTGGAAAAAACAATCACAAACTTCGTATGAAGTGCTTTGTTATTGCAATGTTATTTACTTTACCTCACGGTGTAACAATCTACTATTTACTTATTATTGCTTTGTTAAATACAAAAGGAGTGCAAGTTTGTTTTTTTCCTGACAAATAAGGATAAAGGAAAAAGAAATAGTAACTACCTATCTTAACTAATACATAAAAGCGAAGGTCAGTTTGTTTGTAATTTTTTCACATTGTGGCAAAGCATCCATTTATCCTGATTATTGGAACCAGATCAGCTGGAGGGATGGAGAAAGACAATGCATACTTTTTATCGTTTCGAGGGTTCCCACGGGATTTGCCTTTATCATAGGTAAATCGTTAAGCCTAGTTCATTCAAGTGCCAAAAGAGCAACAGGGTGACCAGAATTTTTGCACTAAAATTGCAAGAGAAACCAAAAAGGACATAATATACTTTATGTTCCGATAAAGACTTCCCATGGGAATGTATATTTCCGCGAGAAATATATATATCCCAATCCCCGGGAAGCTTTTATTCTGAACTAGACACTGTCCGCTTTTGGGTTTTGGTATAATTGGTGTTTATGTTTTACCTTAGCTTTGAGACCAACATCAAAATCGGCATAAGTGAAACTGCCGGCATTAGCTAGCGAAACTATATCACAATAGTATAATATTATTAACTGTGTAAACATATGGACAGAATGATTGTTTTGACCATAGTATAAATAGGGAACGAAAACATTAGATTATTCACAGTACAGATCGTCTTCTCCACGAGAATACTTCACTGAGTTACATATCTACCATCAGCGTAAAGCTCTTAAAACAAAAATGGCCGCCTTCCACAAGACCCTCCTGGTACTTCTGCTGATTGCTTGTGTTATGGCGATCGCAGTAGAAGCAGATGAATATGTTGAAGCGTGCAACGAGGTCTGTCCAAGAATCGACCGCGAGAAGGACGCCTGCTGCAGAGCCCACGGGTATGACCGTCACACCAGTTGTAGTAATGGAAGAATGTATTGTGCGTATTAATTGTATACATTCGTCATTCAAATGCAATATGAATGACGAATGAAAAAATGAATACTGTATTTACAAGATTTGTAATCAATAAATATATTTTTGTATTCTAAACTTTTTAATTATTTTCTTACTAGCTTTTGCTAGTAGCTACACCCGCCCTAAATTTAGTTATTGCCGTGGGATTGCTACTGCAAGTCCTTGATTATATGACTTCTTTAGAAGCCTACGTATTTTCCTGAGCTATCAAGGTCTATCGTCTAGTCCAATTTTATTGAAATCAGTTCAGCAATTTAGCCGGGAAAAGGTGAAAACAGACAAACACACTTCTGTATATCTGTGTTGTTTATACAAGTGTACATAACAAGTGTCACCTTCAGATTTTTAGTGCGCTTAATACTCTAATTGAAAATAATCCAAAAGCTAAGCACTGTAGACAAAAATGAGAATTTAAATATATATGCCTAAGTCTACACCGTAACAATTCATAATGGTACCAAACCAAGCAAAGCTTGTTCTATGGATCCCACGAATAAAAATATATAAATACTTTTTTTTTGTAAATTAATATATATTTATATATAAAAAACTCCAGACACAAGACAAGCACAAAAAAGTTCATAACATAAATGTTTGCCCTGTGCTGGAATTGACCACACATCCTTTGGTTCAGCAGGCAGGTTGAGCAATTACTTGCTGAGCCGTGAAGCCACTGAAATAAAGTTTACACTCTCTGCCTTCTTAAACAGTTATGAAGTTTACATTCTTAGTTTTGTGTGCAAGGTGCAAGCTTAGGTACAGGTAAATTATGGAAATGTTTGAGTTCCTATCCAGGTCGAACTAATAATATCACACCCTCAGACAACATGCACTATAGCAATGTCTACATGACTCACACGTTAAGGCTTGAGCAATGGGTACCTGATAACAAATTTAAACACTTGCATACTTTTTTTGTAAAAACATAGAGTTACATCGATATTATTACATAGGAAACACCTAGGCTCGAGACAAACATAAATCGTTCGTTGACTTGTATGTTGGTAATGATATTTTTTTTATACAAATAGGGTGGCAAAAAAGCTTACGGCCCGCCTAATACGAAGTGGTGACCGTAGCCTAAGGATGCTAAACGATTAAAAACTAATCACTTCATTCTTGAAAACATTAAATAGTGTAAATTTTTTGTCAGTATTTGATGAATAAATATTCTATGCATACATATCGTAGAGTATAGAAGGGTTAAAATTTTGTGTCAAAATAGTGTCTGAGATTTATATGTTAACTAGCTTTGCGCCTGTGGCTTCGCTCGCATATACTTTAAGATTTGTACAATTTTTTTTAATCAACAAACTGCACAGTGTACCCCTTATTGTCACCTCCTATGGATTAAAAATCCAAAAATTTAAAATTAAAGTATTCTTTTTAAATTTTAAATTTCTAAGAAATTTGAGCTGGGCAATGAAGATTGTTAATTAATTCAGGGTTAAATTTTGAAAAAAACTGGAATTATTTCTTATTTTACCACCTCACGGATTGTTTTTCAAAACAGTAGGTAAGGTTGTCATTCTAAGTTTTAAAACATATTTTTGTGCCTTAGCGATTGAATTTCAAAAAATCCTTTCTTAAATGAATAAGAATATAAATTCCTCCAATATAAAAGCAATCATTTGTCTAAATTTAAAATTTGTATGCTTAATGGTTTGGGCTTGACGATGATGAGTCAGAAGGTACATTGCTTTTAAATATATAGGTTTGACATTAAAAATATTAGTTCCCATACAAAGTTTTGCCAACCCCTTTCTCCCCCTTGGAGCCTGAATTTTGGAAAATATTGTAATACTTGTGTCATTGATTGTGTTTACGAATATGTACACCTACTTATTAGTAAATTTGACATCAAAGATATTATACTTCTCATACAAACTTTGCCACTGCCTCTCACTCTCCCCGTTAGGGCCTGAGTTTTGGAAAACTCTGAAACACTTATTTTATTTATGTTGTTGAAGAACATGTATACAAAGTTATAAGTAAATTTGACATTCAAAAAAATTTTCATATACTTAGTTTCCACTTCCATTCTTCCCCTCAGGGGTTGAATTTTGAAAAACGCTGCTATAAGTGTTCCGTTACCTGCATTTAACAGCATTATATTTAGTTTTAAGTTAATTTTCTAATTAATATATTATTTTCCATAAAAACATTGCCACCTTTTGAATTTGAAAGAAAAAACACCGAAATACCTATTTTATTTATTGTGTTGGAGAGCATAAACACTAAGTTTTGTATAAATTTGACCTATCCTATTGTTCTTAAGAATCAAATTTTGAAAATTCTCGTAACACAGAATACAGTACTTGTTTTGTTAAGCATACATATCAATTTAATGTACTACATTAACCATAAAGATATTTTATCTTATACAAACTCTGTGACAAAGACCAATATACCAAAATACCAAGTTTTATGCATTTAGCTTCAAAATTGACCAAGTTTCATACAAACTTTCGACCACTATTTAAAACCACTTAGGGGATGAATTTCCTTAAATCCCTTCTTAGTGCACACTTAAGTCATTTTAGTAACGTTTGTGCAAAAGTCAGTCAGCCAGTCAGTTTTTTCTTTTATATAGGTACTAGATTTTGCCAGCGGCTCTGCCCCCCTAAATCGGTTATCGGCGTGGAACTCCTACATTAACTCATTAATTATTATACTTATGACGTTTGCTATAGCAAGCTATAGCTATAGTTGGTTTAAGCTTGGTTATAGTTATTCCCGCGGGAATTTTGGGATAAAAGTAGCCTATATGCTATTCCAGTACCTAACATATATGTATGCCAAGTTTCATCCCGATCCGTCCAGTCGTTGAGGCGTGAAAGAGTAAAAAACATCCAAACAAACTTTCACATTTTTAATATTAGTAGGATATAGATAGAATAGAAGATATACAAGTTGTTTCGATTGCTCTTCAAAAATATCCTTGCACAATCTAGATGAGAGTTTCAAATCTGGAATAATCCTAAAGCCCGGTAACCCCACATTAAACTCGAACATTATGTCCCATAAAAGCATTTCACTTAACGGCTAGCCAAGTGTAACATGTCATTAAAAGCTGTTTTAAAGTTATAAAAGCTCATACGATAACACGGCTAACACCTATGTCCAACAAACTGGGGTAGTTTATTATAGCCTTGTAGAAAAATACGATAAAAAGTGGTACTTCTTATGTTTTAACCAACTAGTTAGTGAGTCTACTTTGCCCTTGTTGTTTGTTTTAATGGTAAGTACGTCCTTGCTAAGCTTTGCCGTGCTCGCTATGTCAAGGGCAAGGCATTATAAATGTGAGCTTGGCAGGTAATTGTAGAGAGCACTTACCTTTCCTCTTGGCATTGCACGCGTTTACCTTAAAGTGTTTATTTATTGCAGTAACAAAATAATTAAAATAACCTTTCTCCCGCAAACGCTGACGTTGAGCTTCCTGCTAAGTAAGTATGGGGTTCTTCAAGAAGGAAATCATTAGATTTTGAAGGGTCGGCAACGCGCGAGTGATACCCCAAGTGTTGCAAGCGTCCATAGGCTGCGGTAACCGCTTACCATCAGGCGGACCGTAAGCTTGTTAACCACCCTAAAGGTATAAAACAAAAATTAAAAATTCTTCTTAAGTGCCTTAATCGCTCGCTTAAGTGCTTTTTCATTTGATGTGTTTGTTGGCACTCACCTGCAAGAAAGAAGAACACATACTGTCTGTTATATCTAAGGGCTATTTTTCACCATCCAGTATTAATATTCATTTCATTTACACAAACTCGGTGTGCATCGAAGTATCAAATCGATTACTGGTTTATGTGATTCTAAACTTTTTTCTTCCCTTTGGTTCTATTATTTGAAATTTTTTGATGATAAATAATTCACCATTTGCAGAATAATACGTTTTCAAGTCAGTATTTTTCAGGAAATCTCAAATGTGTGTCGATCAAAAAGGTTGTATACTTTTAAAAAATTTTTTTATCAGACCCAATCAATCATGAAAGCTTGACCTATATTAGGTGTCCGATGACACGGTACAACAATGAAGCTTATATAAAATCATAACCGTTTTGTTGTACGGCTCGATGACGTTGTTCGTTGAAATATATTACACGGTTTTGAAACAGCTTTAAAATACAGTGTTTCTTCTCCTATCCATTATCACTAAAACCTATACCACCATTATTATCACTAATCCATACTTATATTATAAATGCGAAAGTAACTCTGTCTGTCTGTCTGTTACGAATTCAAACTCAAAAGATAGTTGCAGTCCCGGGGAAGGACATAGGTTGCTTGAAAACGTCAAGTGTGAGTCGAATTTTTTTAATTGAGGAGTTGCCGTGGAAATCCTACACCGGTCATCAAATTTAGCGCGGGTGAAACCGCGGGCAAAAGATAGTATTATGAATGCAAAATTAATTCTGTCTGTATTTCTATTTGTTATTTCTTACTAAAGCAAATGCTATAGCAAACTTCTTTAGTGTAATTAACCACTGCCCCGCGGGTTGTTTTACGTAGTCGTGATCATCAAAATCGGGGTACCGTATTGCTCACTTTCTTCTTCTAAATCTCAACCAAATTGAATAAAAACTACTTTATCTTAAAGGTAATGAATTATTTCGTGTTTGTATGTTTCGTTTTCTTAAAAATTAGTCTATCCAAAGATGTAATGAAAGAAGGATTTTTTTTTACGATTAAAATTAAGGAGTTTTTCATAGGAATGGCATATCATAAAAGCAAAACATACAGACATAGTGATTGTGTACATCTGTAATTCAAAAACAAATAATGCTCTAATGCCGAAATCCAGAGAGCAAACAGGGGAAATTGTATGGAAAAATAACAGCGAGATGTTTCCTCTTAAGGAGTTGACGTAGGAATTCCACGCCTATAATCACGGCAAAATATAGGATTCAATAATTTGTTCTACGTTTAAAGTTATGACAATATGAAATTCATTGTATATTATTAATAAATTATTTAAACTTATATGGCAAAAGTCGATAAAATGCAATTTTATAAATTATTACAAAAAAAAGACAGAAATTTGGCAATTCGTTCATGTTTTTCAAAATTTTCGATAGTACAGCAATTAAAGTAATGGGTCGATAGTTATTCATATCCTGTTTATTACCTTTTTTATAACGGGCTTTAACGATTAATAGTTTTAATTTTTCTGGGAAGATTCCCTGGACAAAAGAAAGGTTAATGAGATATACCAGAGCAGGAGCTAGTTGAGTTGTATAAAATTTTAGTGCGTGTGTAGCTATACCGTCAAAGCCCACTGATTTGGTATTATTAAGTGAATTTATAATTTTTATTACTTCACCTTTATCACATGGATTTAGATATAACTACTACATACTAGAACATATGTTTTTTGCTTTTCCGTCATTTCATCGAGTTTAACAGTTTTTGTAGACGATGGAACACTATCGATAAAGTAATTATTAAACACAGTTGCGAATTCACTTGGCTCATGTATAGTTGTTCCGTTTAATTTTTATAACTTAACGCCTTGTGGAATACCTGAACTTTCAGTCTTATTTTTTATCACATCCCATGTGGCCTTACACTTATTTTTTGCCTTAGAAATGTATTTATTATTACTATTCTTTTTAGAAAAAAGTATACAATTCTTTAAAACTTTGTCATAGTTTTTGTATGCAAGTCTGTGTATAATACTTTTATGTTTGTAATACATACTGCCTTAGATGTCTTTTAGTAATACAAGATTTTTTTATACCTTGTGTAATCCACTTCGGCGTAAATGTATTTGTCTTAAGTTTTTGTTTTTGTGTAGGAAAGCAAAGATTGTAAAATAGACAAATATCTTCGTGAAATTTGTTGAAGGATGAATTTAAGCCCTTATTATAAGTCACATGCGACTAAGTCAAACTTGAAAGACATTGCTGAAATTTGTGTAAATTTTCTTAGCTGTAGTTTCTTTTAAAAGTATATAAATTTCGTGGCATATTATTTGTTTCTATCTTTTTGAAAGTTAACGTTTGACCGGTATTGTGGTCAGAAAGAAGAAGGTTATGTGTTTCTCCGGTCGCTGTTTTTATATTACTTGCTATGTGGTGTACACAGGTGCATTGTCTCGTTGGTTCATTAATGTGTAGATTTATATTATAATTTAAAAGCAAAATTCTGAACTCTGAGGATGTTTTATTTTCCTTAAGTGTATTAATATTTTAATCACCAGCTAATATTTTAAGTAATTTTTTTTATAGTAACTCTATGTAAGAGTTTTTCAAGCTTACAAAAAAAACTGAAGTATTCGATTTTGGTGTTCGATACAAGCAAATGGCTATGCTTTGTAAATCTAGGCCGCAACATTCAAATGTTTTTTCTGATGATAACTCTCTGCATATTGTTAATTCTTTAAATTCATTATTTTTTCGCAATAAAATACAAACTCCTCCACGCTTTTCACTTGCTCTATTATAAAAACAAGCTAATTTAAACCCATTGAGAGTAATGTTTAACTCATCGCCAGTTTTAATAAATGTTTCCCAGAAGCTCCTACATACTTAGGAATAGAGCGACAACCCAAGCCGAGGCTTCCCCCGCGGGGAGCCCTTGAGCGTTGGGCGCTATATGGGCTGAGGCTCCTTCAGAGTCTCGCCCCAAAAGTCCGGTGAAGCAGTAATGGCTGCAACAGCCAACTGCATAGTCAGCTCTGAAAAAAAAAAAAAAACTTAGGAACTTATTTTTCTTACTAAATTAATCGATATATACTTTTAAAATTGGAAGTTTATTAAGAAGACCTGCTATGTTTTGGTGGAACAGTATTATGTTTCTATAAATGTTTGTTTGAGGTACGAAAAAAATTGTTATGAACCAAATTTACAGCCGATCTTACTGTGCCATCACGTGTAGGTCTTTCTACTATCGGAAAATATTCAGTTAAGGACAATTTCTTTACATTGGTGTTTATTTTTAAAGAGCGTGTTTGATTTGAATTTTTTAAAGTTAAAAACTTATCTTTATAATCTTGAGAGTCAATGATAAGATTTATCTTTCTACATAATTTGCACATATAATTAATGTTGCTCAAATTACCTTTATAGAGTTTTATAAATTCACAGTTACGCATATTCGAGCATAATGTTTTTAACATATTATTAAGTTTGAATTTATTGTGATACTTGTTTTGGTTAATACTAATTATTATAATTTTCATATTTTTTAAACATTTTATTGCAGCAGACTGTTCCATAAAAAGTTATGTTGGATTACTGTCGTTTTCACCTACACATATTATTAGATACTTATTATTATAGTCTTTGTTATTTATTTTATGACACTCTTCCAAAATTTCTTCCCTTGTTGCAAAAGGTTTTTAATGACGGCTGATATTTCATAGTTTTCGTATTTGGTCTTGTATCTAGAATGAATCAGGTATGATGCCAGACCGCAGCATTGTTGTCCAGCAAATATATTTATTTTCCGTTTTCTTGGTTTTTCTACTACATTTATATCATTTTCTAAGCTTTGAGCAATGGTACAGCTAACGCCCTCAAGCGGCGAGGAGGCAAGAGTTTTATTTTCTTTTTCTAGCTGATAGGGGTCTTTGCAATATTCAGAATTTTCTTGGCAATATACACCATCTATGGGTGAGTGTACGCAGTTTTAATCATCCTTGTTCAAATCCTTGTCCTTGTGTCAACATATCCTGACATTTTGATACACTAGCACCCACTAGGGAACTCTCTAACTGGTTATTCAGCACATTGATTTTTTCCTTTAAGTCATCTATTTCACTATCATAATTTGTTGATAAGTCTGGCAAACTTTGTCCTCTAATGGCTGAATGTGTAGATGTAAAGGATAAATCCATTGATTCGTCCAAGGTTTTTGGACGACGTTTTAAAATTACATTTGGATGCTTCAATGTTATTACTTATTAACACTATTTCAAGTCTGTATTTCCACCAAATGTTTGCATACAAAATGGAAGCAAATAAAAGATTTAGCGATGTAGATGTGTTATCATATTTATAGCGAAAGAAAACAGTATGTGCACTATCACTAAATTCTACTGTTGACTGAAACATGTATTTGGAGCAAAAATACTGATTACATAGATACAAATAACAACAATACAGTGAATATATTTTGAGCATAGAATAGAAATTAAGGCTAAGATAGGTTTAGGTTATAAACTGAGATATTTTATGGTTTAGGTACGTACTTAAAACGATATTATGCATTAATTAATATCTGTACCTTATATATGTATATATATATATAAATAAATATATAAAATAATATATATAAAATTAATAAATATATATTTAATTTTATATATATATATATATATATATAAAATTATATTAATAACATTAACAAACAAAACCATATTTCTTCAAAAATTGACACCGTATAAAACCATCACACTACATAGTTTAATTAAGCCGGCTACTCACAAGCCTGCAGCAGGGGCAATGTAACACGTATGATGGCTGGACCAATAGTGGATGCTTCTCTTCACATGTAACTGCCATTCAAATGTGAGACTGATGCGGGACCGACCCGTCGTTTGAGGATGATGCCAATACTATCAAAATACCTAAGAATCGGTACGGTTTTCGTGGAGCTACCTCAAAAAAAGAAACTAACCCCTATCATAGACTTCGAGTTCAGTAATCTTTCCTATGAACTGCGCAATAGCCTCACAGAATCGGCCTAACTTTAGATAGAGACAAAGTTCGCCTGTGGATTGCATTAATGAAAATTGGAAATAGAAAAGGAGAGAGCAGGCCGCCTTGTGGAATGCCAGCCCGAATATCACACCAAGAAGATAACGAGTCCTCAACTTGAATTCGTTTCCGGCGTCATTGCAAGTAAATGCGAAGTCATTCAATTGCCTATGGAGAAATGTTAATAGACCGTAGCTGACTCAATAAGATAAGATATATATGAAGATATGTATATACATTATAGGTATATCATAAAAAATCTTTTATATACTGTTTATCTTTCCTTAATGACGGATGTGGACTCACTGGACATATTATCATAGGTATATTATCACAAGCTGATTACATCACTTAACTCTTTATTTACAAACTGATTAAACGAGAACTTAGCAAATAAATGAAAATAAATATATCTGCCTTTCGTACTTATACTTAACTATATGTGCCCCGCAGTTTAACTCGCAGAAACTATTTTTGTGGGAAAACTCAATCGGGATAAAGGCATCTTTAGTTCTTATCTTTCCTGTAATTATTCTACCCTAGGTAACATAACATGTACGCACGTCCTAACTAATATTATAAATGTGAAAGTTTGGATGTTTATTACTCAATCACGCTTCTACCACTAAACGAATCGGGATGAAACTTGGAACACATATAGGTTGGGTTCAGGTATAGGATATAGGCTACTTTTTAAAGCACCTATGGAAACACTATGACTGAGCTTAAACAAACTATAGCTATATCTTGCTATAGCAAACTTAGCGAATTTAAGGCGGATGGAGCCGCTGGTAAAATCGTAAAGAATTACCCTCTTGGAGTCGGGTAAAAACTATTTGAAATATTTTCTGAATTCTGTAGGTTTCTTGTATACGTTAACAAGCTTACAGCTAACTAGAGAACTTGCGAGGTGTAACAATGATTTAACAACGAGAACTTTTAATTGGTTAATTAGTGGGGATGCTCGTTACAGGGCGGCAAGGAACTTTATCATTATTTCGTGATAGTGTTCTTGTATATATAAACGACAAGTGTTAATGATGTAACTTTGATGAATTTTCATACATAATTTATTTTTTCTTTTTTTAATTAAGTAGTAAATAGATGTGTGTCGTATAAATTGCAACGTGCTATAATTCTGTCATTCCAAAAACATTGAACGACACGTTTATTTATATATATATATGTTCTTGCGTTTTTGTTTGCCACAGCTTAAAATGCATGTACTCTTTTAATTGGAGTCGGAAGGCAAAGTATATAGGCTGGGTCGCGTTAATACGCAGTTTTTTTGCTATACGGGTAGAAATTTGAAATTTGAAGAAAGAGTTATGAGTATTTTGTACACATCGTTAAAGATTCTTTGAAATCCTTTAAGGGTGTGAGCTGCGCATAGATGCGTAGTAATAAGTGGACACTCAAGCTGAAGATTTTATAGGTAGTTATTTATATGGATACAAAAAGATTTTTTTAAAATTCACCCTTAAGAGCGTAAAAGGGCGTGGTAAATTAGGTATATATTCTATTAGGCTCATATCACTCAGAAATCATAATTTTCGAGCAGGGTTTAATTTTTTCGTAGGTTTTGTGGGCTCACCTTCTTAAATAAAAACTGTTATAAAACAATTATTTTACTCTACACCATTCTTAAAAAAAAGTAGAGATCGAAAAAAAGGCAACTGTCTTTTCTGGCGAGAAATAATATAGTAGTTTTTTAAAAATAGGCAATTATTTAAAACAAGGAAAAGGGTTTCTTATGTAGTAAATTAAATAATTTCTAGTATTAGATTAATAGCACAAAAAGTCTTACGCCAAATACAAACATTCTCGTCAACAGTAGTACGAAGCACTCTGCATTGTAGTCTCGTAGCACTCTATATCGGAGTCTCGTAGCACTCTGTATCGTAGTCTCGTAGCACTCTGTATTGTTACTTCGTAGCACTTTGGTAGCACTTGGTGTGCGTAGTCAGGTGGTAGTGTAAGAGCATTTGATTTTGATAACAATATAAATTTGAATAATATTGAATGTAAATAACACAGCACGCCTGTAATAGATTTCCATAAAACATTGGTGGCATGTTTTTTTAAAATTTATAAAATATAATATTTAGTATAATATAATATTTATAAAATAATATACTACTACTATTTTGCTATGTACATAACTACGACATGTCGCCTGTTGTTTTCCCTTCAGTAATAACATCTTAAAGAAGATTTGATTAAGTATTATGTTTTATGTCATGTCCATTAGATAAAGATAGAATTAACAGAGGTTTTATAGCTATATCCTACCAGATTAGCTACGTTTTATGTTTTAAGAATAGCTTTCAACAAACTATAAAAGTAGCTTATCTCTTAAAAGCTAAACGAACTATTCAATCTCATTGGACAAAATAAACTTAAGTAGGTAATTTTATGTACAAATAGTCTTCTTCTCAAGTAAAGTTTAAGGACATAAATCAAACGTAAAGTCAAATGACCCAGTGAAACTATGCAAAATTGGCGTAAATGACTTAAAACCTTAAAGGTCAATAGTTCAATATCAGTGTAAAAAACTCATAATATAAGAATATTAGAGATTCCGGCCCCGGTCGGCTTTTACCCTAAGCCTCCTTCTTTTAGAAGTAGAATTAGTAATATGGTTGACGCAGGAACGGATTCCTAAATATACTCTAATTTTAAGCACATTATTTCTTCTTTTTTCAGGGCTAAATTGAGCAATATAAGTTTGCTATATCCTCTGAAAAATTAACGTTTAATTAATTTTAACAAAAAAAGGGGGAATTTTACAAAAATTAAGAACATACTTAGATTTGTTTTTCGTAGCAGAACTTGTCAGTAACGACTTAGTGTTGGCAGTACTAAAACTTTGTGTTGGAAGTAGGTACTAAAACTTAGTATTGGAAGTAGGTACTAAAACCTAGTGTTTGCAGTACAAAAACTTAGTGTTGGCAGTACTATAACAAAATTTAGATTAAATTTTTAGATCCTTACAAGTAAATTTAGACACTCGCTTATGTTAACAAGGTTTGTAGTACAAAATTTACGAGTAACAATGATTGTTCACCAAAACTTTTGATGAGGCAATTTATGAAGTAACTATGACGAAAGGAAACTTTACATTTACACAAGAACATTATTTCGTTATAACTTAGTTTTAACTACAACCATTATCCCTGAAATGTACTTTGTTTGTAAAAGCAATTTTTTTTAAATAAATGGACAATTCTCATCACCATCATTATACCAGCTTATATTGCCACTAATGGGCATAGCATAAGCGCGCCATCTCTACCGGTCGTCTGTCTTCGATATTAAGCTACCACCGAACATCTTTTAAATTGACACCGGATAACCAGATTATCAGATCTGTTTAATATCTTAAATGATTTACTTAAATATTTATGCAATTCGTGTAGGTAACAACCAAAAAAAAAAACTTAAAAAATAAACTGACTCGAAAAACTCCTTTAAAATTGTGCCTTTAATGAAAAAGTATGTCTGCATTTGGTGTTTGTTTTTTTCTTTTCAGTGTATTTTTTTATTTAATTCAAATTTCTTAATTTATATGAAGACAAGGATATTATTATCTGCGTTTTGTAAATTGAAACTTTGTAAATAAATCTTTTTTTATATTTTTGTCAATATTTAAGGTACTAAATTATTTCAGTTGTAACAAACCTTAAAAAGTTCGTTAGAAGAGAGACATTTAGCAAAATTTTCGTGTCATAAAGAGCTGGAAGAATTTTCAGAAATGACAGAACTTGGATCTGCACGCCGCCACCGTGCAAATAAAAAACAATCTACATCTCACTTCATAAAAAAAAAAATATAGACTTCAGTTTAACGTTTACTTTAAAAGATACTATGTACTTTCAGGACAGCTGTCACGGACTCAACATTATATGTTCTAACGTTTGTCTTTTGTATGTCCATTTTCTTTAATCATCAGTCTAAAAAATATCAAAACAGTAGTTTCACGTTTCATAATGTGTCCACAATAATATTTATTTTAAAACTGTAAACTATATTTTTTTTAATGAAGTAAATATTGTGAACGTTGTTAATATTTAAAAAATTGAAAGTAAATATTGAAGTAAATTTTTTATGAAATAAATATTAGTGTAGAAACATTATGAAACGTGAAACTACTGTTTTGATATTTTCTTAGTGAGATGATAAAAGAGAATGGACATACTATAGACAAACGTTAAAACATAATAATGTCTGGTCCGTGACAACTGCACTGAAAGTACATAGTATCTTTTAAAGTAAACATTAAACTCTCTTTTTTAAATTTTAACATTTCTATCACTTTTTACAATTTTGGAAACCTGGACCAACAAATTCAAATTCGAATTAAGTAACTCAGCAGCGCCAGAACTGATTTTTCATAAGGAACAAATGTTAGGGTAGTTGTAGCAATAGTTATAATAATGTTGTTGAACCCAAGTTACAGTTTGGTTAAAAGGTACGTGCATCCGACTTCCTCAGTGAGTTGGTTAATTATCCCCTTTTATCTTTATAACGCAGTAAAGAACCGGCGCAGCTGAGAACTTTAACTATAAATCCGGTTTGATTGCGATCATCAAGTAAACTGGGGCCGAAGTTGGCTTAAGGCGCTTTAGTTTCTTCCCTCTTATGGCGAAACTTTTGATTCGAGATACTGCAATTAGTAAGGAAAATATCAAATCAGCGCAACTTATAATCATTAAATATTTGGTGGATTTATAGTGCCATATTTATCAAAATGTAATCATGGGAATCAAACTTAATTAATTTTTGAGAGATAGTTTCTAGGAATCCATCCGGGACAAAGTCTTCTGAATTAAACATGTTTATTAATTCTTTTGTAATTGACTCATACCGTTTAATATACCCATATTAATATAATCATTTAAACTAAAATTATCTTGATATTTATTAATTAATTTATATTTTTTATTAATTATCACAAAGTGTTCACAAAACACTTGTCTTTACATCAGAATATACATTACAAACATTGTGCCTTAAAATTGAATCATTTATTGAATGATTTAAAAAAAAAACTATAAGATTATTATCTACCTAGATAAATTTTGAAATATCTACACAAATTTTCATCCTCTGTTTTACATCCTAGGGAATGATTTAAAAAAAACACGAGTATCTACATTTCTAATATTATTCAATACCTATTCATGGGATTCGTTTATAATATTAACTTTCAACCCATTTTTAACCTCTTAGAAGATGAATTTACTATTGTTATATATATTATATATATACTATTTTAAATCTTAACAGGTAAGTCTAGACTCAGCTTTTTCTACTCCTATATATACATATAGATCTAGTTATTTTTTTATAAAAACGGTAAGTACATGTTATGATTGTTGTTAAGTTGTTTGAAATTTAAATAAAAAACTACTAAAATGCCTTAACCAATGTAAATCAAATCAAGTACTCACTTTCGTACCCTAAGCCCACGCAAATCCCGTAATAACAATAAATCTTTCAAAGAACTTCCTCTTAGTTGCTACTACAAGTTTTCTTTCTGAAAACAGCTTATTGTGCTGTTCCTCTCAGGCTTGCGGTTCTTTGTTGTGTTTATATACGGATGACATTGCTAATAATAACAAAGTTTCAATTTATTAAAAAGACATCCTTTCCAATAACTAGAAGATATATATATATATACACACGAGCAAAAGCTATTTTGCAATATTTCCTAAACAACTCATGATAGCTCTATGTAGTCAAAGAACATTGAAACGTATTTAATCACTTATTTAAATATTCATGTGTAAAATACAAAAACAAAACTTTATCCCATGAAGCTATTTTGACTAGTTTATTAAATATTGTCATTTATGTAAGTGACTAGTTATATTTGCTCATCAGTAATGCAATCTACCCTCTTTCTTTTAGATATATATGTTTGCCCATAGACTTTGTACAAACTCGCAAGTACGCCAGTCATCCCGCGATCATGGTGTTTGCAACAGCATCGAAATATCTGTAGCTGATTACCTCGCCTAATCACGGTAATGATCCCGTAAAACATTATGTTCAATAATAGTATTGTTATAATTTTAATGTTTTTTTTTTTAAACCACTAAGGTGGCAAACATGCACAGTCCGCCTGATGGTAAGCGGTCACCGTGGCCTATGGACGCTTGCAACACCAGAAGTATCACTCGCGCGTTGCCGACCCTTCAAAAATCCAATTCCTTCTTGAAGAACCCCATACTGTAGTCCTTAGAGAAAACCTTGGCAGGGAGATCATTCCACAACCCAAGCGTTCGCGGGAGGAGGTTTCTCTGAAACCCAGTGCGGTTACGCGCAGACTATAATGTGCACCTGGGAGCCAATTCTCACGCGATCGAATTAATCACGAATTCGAAATAAAGTACGAATTTAAACTTTTCTCGAACGAAAATGTAGTTTAGCAATTCTGGTAATGTCGAATCCGAAATTTCTCGAACGCAAGCCGCTCGAACTGCTTCGAGTGGTCGGGACCGTTCGAGACTACATCTCGCATTCGAATCATGACAAATTTAGTTCAAAATGATTGGGTTCTAAACATTAATTCTAAAAGAAAAGAAGAGAAGCATATTAGAATAGGCGTTTTTAAAAACGCTCTACAACTGTGCAACGGAACGTACCTCATAGCTTAACCGGTTTACAATAGCAACATTCCACCGCTTCGAACGACATTTTGTTCGAAGGTTGTTTTGATTGATAGTGAGAATACAGCAAATGCGAAAATGATGTCGACGATCGAAATTTTACAGTCGAGATAGTGCCTTCCAGATAATCTCTAATACGAGATTATCTCGGATGAGAATGAGAGATGAAGTGAGAATTAGGTCCCTGGGAGCCAATTCTCACGCGATCGAATTGATCACGAATTCGAAATAAAGTACGAATTTAAACTTTTCTCGAACAAAAATTTAGTTAAGCAATTCTGGTAATGTCGAATCCGACATTTCTCGAACGCAAGCCGCTCGAACTGCTTCGAGTGGTCAGGACCGTTCGAGAATACATCTCGCATTCGAATCGTGACAAATTTAGTTCAAAATGATTGGGTTCTAAACATTAATTCTACTCTTAGCGTGAACTTTATGTTCTAAAATCTAAAGTACAATATAAGTCTGAGTAATTAAAAGGGCGGAAAAAAAGACTTATATTACCAAATATAATATTTTTTTGCCTTTATTACGGTCAGAGTAATTGAAAGGGGGCGCAAGGGAATTTTCTAAGTCTTTTTCCTCAGCGCCCCCTTTTGCACACCCCAACCTAATATTCTTCTGTTTCTATTGATTTTCATCATTACAAACACTAGGTTACATCACATTCAATAACAAAAATGTTTGAGGTCCGGCGCCGCCATCTTTAGTGCTGCGTAGTATTTTCATAATACTAGGTGGTAATTTCATGTGAAAAAATTTTAAAAAACATTTCACCTTTGAAAAATAGGAATAACCTAAAATTCTCAACCAAATAAACAAATACAACACTCAACAAAAACAGAGTTTTTTTTTTAATTTATGTCTAAATACGTTCCGTTTAAAGATTAAAGCAATTTCTCGAAATAGGGATTTAGTTTACAAACTTAGTTATACAAATTATTTCCTCATTAATAATGATGAAACACAAGTAAAATGTTGCTTCAAACATTTTGTAGTCACCGAACCCTTTTTTAATATATCAAAAGAAGCATATTAGAATAGGCGTTTTAAAAAACGCTCTAAAACTGTGCAACAAAACGTACCTCGTAACGTAACCTGTTCACAATGGCAACATTCCACCGCTTCGAACGACATTTTGTTCGAAGGTTGTTTCGATTGATAGTGAGAATAAAGCAAACGCGAAAGTGATGTCGATGATCGAAATTTTACAGTCGAGATAGTGCCTTCCAGATAATCTCTAATACGAGATTATCTCGGATGAAGTGAGTATTAGGTCCCTGGTACGTCGGTTCCGTCCCACAAACGTGGTAGGTGGGGAGAATACCATCGGCGAAACGTGGTTGTTACGTCGGGGACACGTAATGTGATGGTATGTTATCATATATCTATCTAAGGGGGCCGAAAAGCCATTAAAACCACTTTTCGAAATACCTTTAACAAAAGAAAGTCCACGTGAACAAAGCAAATAAAACACCCCAAAATTGGCGAACATAAAATATCGCTAAAAAAAAGTCTGGAGTAATATTTTTCTTCAATAGACAGTTTACGAGTCGATAATAATATCTCAACTTCTTAGTTGCTGAAGCCATGTCTACAAAAACTTCGTCATTACGACTTCAGATCGTTGTTTTAACGATCGGGAAAACTTTCAGAGAGTAACAAAAAGCTTTGGATTATGAACTTGTAGGAGGTAATATCTATTAAAAAGACTATTTTATTCTTCAAATGACAAGTTCTTAAGTTCTTCTCAGGTTGGATGGTAGTTAAAATGATGAATCCATAAAGTAGGATAACATATTTAAGAGTCTTTAAAACCTGGTAGTGCGTAAGATACATAAGCGATACATGTTATTCAGTGTGCGTAAGTAGTTCAGTTAGAATACTAACTATATTTTTACTATGATAAGATATCCTCTTTGAAATAAAAAAAACTGGTTGCCTGTAAAGTCGGTATACGGGCGAAAGTTTTACGTGACAATGATTTTATGTCTGTCTCTCTCGCTCTTAGGCGGGCGCGTGCCTCTCACTCGCTCTCATTGTGAGCGCATAACGTGAGCGGAGCGTAACGCAGTTTCTTGAAGTGTCACCCGGCAAACCAATTTATAAGACGTTGTCACGTCAAAATTAAAGTTGACATATTTTACAGACATGAGAAAACAGATATTTTTGTCAGTAAAATCATAAACATTAAATCCATTTTCTTTAAAAGTCACTTCACTTCATTTTACGAATGAAATCATGGGAATAGGCCAGTTCATTATGAAACAAAATTATTGAGTATTTTTTATATAATAGAGGATCATGCTTAGCATAAGCAATATTATAAAATATAGGATCATGCTAAGCATAAGCAATAATATAATATAATACAGGATCATGCTGAGCATAAGCAATAATATAAAAAATAGTTCCATTAAAATAATTTCTGTACACTCCTTTATTATTTCATGAATAAATTGAATTTTAGATAGATATAAATATAAGTTACATAAATATAATTGAACGAGTCACTCAGCGCCATCTGGTCCCAAACTAATTTTGGCTTGAAGCATAAGAATAGTTTTCAAAATTATTATTTATTCTTATTTGGTTAATTTTAAAATTAATATATATTGTACGAAATAATAAAATAATACGATTTTAAAAGGAAAAAAATTATAAAATTTAAAATTGCGTTAAAAATCTTGTTTGAAAGCTTCTTTACTCCAAATGGTTTAAGCACAGCCTGCATAATAGTTTCAATAGAACCTAAATAAAAATAATGTTAAGGCTGCTGTTATAGTAAATCTTTATTGAAAAACGTAAGGTTTTTTTTGGGTATTTTTTTTTTTACACCACTAAGGTGGCAAACAAGCACACGGTCCGCCTGATGGAAAGCGGTCACCGTGGCCTATGGACGCTTGTTACACCAGTAACAATGGTATTACTCGCGCATTTCTGACCCTTCAAAAATCCAATAACTTATTTCTTGAAGAACCCCATACTGTAGTCCTTCGAGAAAACCTTGGCAGGGAGCTCATTACACAACCCAAGCGTTCGCGGGAGGAAGTTTCTCTGAAACCGCACTGTATGCGACCATTTCGGTTCTAAAGTGTGAGAATGAATTCCCTGCCAATGGTGAGCGGTGCGATGGTAGAAAGTAGCCGTAGGCATCATTTCGAACCATTCCTCAGAACACATCCAATTGTACAAGCGGTAGAACACACACAGGGAGGAATTCTCTCCTCAGACTTAAGGGTTGTATGTACGGAACAGGTAGGAGCTAACTTATTATATCTATCTTAAAGACTCGATTGAAACTGTGAAAGTATAATAATGTGCTAATTAGTTAACGGGATCAGAATTAAATAAAAATTAAGTCATTAACTCGTAGTTACGAAGCAGTTGAAACTGACGCCATAACGCAAGTTTAATTACGCTCATTAAGTGAATTAGAACATTCGCTTCATTGCTATTGTAAATAAGTAGGTAATAAAATAAAAAGAAAATTAGTAAAAATATTTTTTTTTAATTAAAATTAGATTTTTACACATACTTTTAATCATTAAAGTTATGAAATAATAGTTTTGTAATCCAGTTCACAAATGTTGACTTCTGCCAAGAAGAATCCAGCAAGAAACTCGATAGTTACTTTTTAAAAAATCATCATTAAGCTAACAACATAATTAGTACATATTATCATAAAAAGAAATACAATTACGCTCATTAATGTTTTAAATAAAAAAAATAAGCCACACAATTTTATATTTTTTCCATTTTAATTTTGTTTACATATGCGTCCTGTAATTGAACATCTTCAGTCCCATGGGATTGTTATCATTTATATAGTATAAGTTGTTTGTTGTTTGATAAATCATTTAAATTTACTAATTGATAGCTTTTGAATATTATTAGGAACTTTTTTTTAAAAGTGTATACATTGCACCATTAAACAGTAACTAATTTTGTGTAGAAGTGTATCATGCGCCAACAGTGTGCTTAGTGTGAGTTTTTCAAATAATTGTAGTTTACGGAATTATCGCTTCAACTTTGTTGATGTCAGTTAATGGTTAGTGTGTGAGTGCGAGTTTCTAAACTACATACTGTCAGCATAGCGTTTACTCATGGAATAATAAGTTATATTTTGATTTTTTATGTTGCCTACCCTGCAGCGCCTATGGTTATACGACTTTGTTGCAAAGCCAACTTCTGTAGTATTAATGTATAGATAGGTACTGAATTTTACTGCGTTTTTTGCTTGTATCATTTAAGATTGTCTATCTCTTTTGGGTATATTAGAGCAAAAGAGAAACATAGATTGCCAAGAAAATGTTGTGATGAATGAACTCGCGCATTTGGGGCCAATAACGATTTCTTATGAAGTTTACCTACCTACATACTTATATTTTTAATTAGTTTTGTTTGTGAAGTCAAGTTTATCAGTACCTAACCAACTTTAAAAAATGGGGACAAACACTATCCAATTCGATATCATGATGACTTACCTAAATGGAGCTAAGTAAATTATTTACTATGTTTTATTTTGTGTAGGTGTATAAATCTTTTCAATTAAACAATGCAGTTTCAATCAATCAATCATGTAGGTAGTGCTATTACTTACCTATTATAATTTTATACTTATATTTATCAGGCATGGGGATGTTAGCAAACTCTCGGGGAACCTCAGAGGTAAAATATATTCCATTTAAATGTAGTGCATTGCCTACGCCGTATATTTTGTACTAAAAAAAACCACTCTTCTCACAACAAAACTTACTGGTGAATGACTTAACTGCGAAGTAAGTGGATATCACTTCGGTAAATGTTAAATTTGTAACTCGCACCCACAAAAACAATGCAAACGTGTTCAAAACGTTATAATATTAACAACAATCACGGTGACAGAGTAAACATTAATCGACGCGAGTATCACATTGGCGGTAAAAATCACACTCGCGTCACATAGTTCTTAAACCGTCCGCCAGGGGCGCTGTTATTTTCTCTATACTAATTCCGCGTTAAAGTAACTGTAAAGTTATAGTTAAAAACTCACACTAAGCATTATGCTTATTTTTACTTCTAGTTCTTTACTTCTCGTAGAAATAAAACGTACCAATGGTTCATCGTTTTCTTCACCACTTTTGATTTCTTATTTATTCACAATTGTGGTTGTTAAAAAAAGTACTAAGAACTGACCATGTAGGATTATTAGAAAGGGGGTAACATCATAGGGGTACTAAGCGAGCATCACCAGAGATACTTTAAAGTAGGTATATAAGCATTTTAGAAAAAGGTATCATAACAGAACTTTCAGTGGAACAAACTTTTCTGACACGGTGTATGGTCGCTAATATCGTGTAAGTTGACACCATTTTAATATGGCAACTGTAGTTGTGATTTATGACCACCGGGTCAAAAAAGTTTGTTGCACTGTTTTTTTATTAATTTTTAATTACCATCAAAGTGCCTTGCAAATTAAATTTCAACAATAAATTATTGTAATTTGATAATTAGGTAATAACTTAAACAATAGAAATAGAAGGAGTGACATTAAAAGTTACAACGCAATTAAAACTGACGCCACGACTTGAATTTAATTACGCCCATCAAGCAAATTACCAACTCAAGCTCAATTACACCACAAAGAAGCTGCTTCAGCTATTAATGAGAAATTGTAGAGAGGAAATAAATAAAACAGATGCAAATTGCTTATGTCATTCATTATTACCTAATTGATGACTGAGTTTTAATTGAAAAATTTATAATTGTTTTTGTGCCAATTGTGAAACAGAGTTCAGGACAAAAGTCTGCGTATTATGTGTATTTATACGTCTTTATAGCTTATTTATTTATTTATTATTATTACAAATCAATAATTGTGTATAGAGAAAAAAAACTAGTACCTTCGAATATTACAGATTAAATGTTCGAATCAGAATACATAATACATACATATGTTTTTTTCACTATCATACCTACACATTTAACGTGAATTTGAAATATTGGTATCTAAACTAGGCTGAGCCTGTATCTTAGATACCAGAAAAAAACTAATCTATAATTTCTGGAACAATTCGATGCGGCATTTCTCATTGTGCGTTGGACCTAGAACGTTCTCAAGTTTTTAATAAAAAAAATCCCTTCTTGTACTAATGTATGGTATAAAAATAGTTTTAGACGTTCAAAAAACACAAACATAGGTATTTAATTAAACAATAAAAACAATCTTGCGCGTATTTAAATACCAGTTGTTTTTTCTTTAACTATAAGACTAAAAAACAATATTATACAACAGAGTTTGATGTTCTATTAAAATTTATGTTTGGAAAGTCAGCCTTTAGATACCTACGCTATGCATTCAAAATATAAAATTAAAATGATTTGGATTTTGAAAACTAGGATACACCCTTGAGGTATGTATTTTATCAGTTCATAGGTTTTTTTTAAAAAAAATAGGACTTTTCATAAAACGTTTCTTTTTCAATATTTTTTAAACTTTCTAATATAATATTGCCCTTATATTCACAGGATTATAATACTTACAACTTTCCAAGATTTGTTCTCTGGGTACATGTGACACATTATTCAACATTATAAATTGTACTAGTTACTTATCTCACTATTATTATTAAATTAGTAAAACTCAAACACATATTTTGGAGTTTTTGATAACAAATAAATATTTAGTCTATTTCCCGCTTTTAAGCCGTTTATGAAAATGTTATTCTCTAGCTCGGAAAATTTGTAAAATTGTTTACTTAAATCAGCATATATTTTACCCCTAAATAAAAGGAAATATACATATCATGATTCTTAAAAGAAAGAATGTTTGAAGGCGGGACAAAAGAATTTCTTTTTGTTTTGTCGGCTAGTTTTCAAGATTCACACGAACATTGTCTCGGATAATTGCTATTATAAATAATAGCTAAGATATCTATAAATCTATGTTTATAGAGCATACAATATCAGAAAATTTTATCTTACACGATTTTAGTCTACTATGATTTCGAATTTCCTACTTCTGTACTTTTATGCTTACCAAATTTTACTATTTTACCACCTTAGCAAATTTATCAACAAAGTATTTATGACATTTTCAGCCAAAATAGAACAAAAATACTTTAATATAAAAGAAGCAAAAACATTTGCTTAGCTGTTAAATCACAAACTAAAAAGCAATTATGTAAATTAGAGTAGTATTATTAAATAATAGTTACATATACTAAAGAAAACCATATAAACTCGTTTAATAAACAAACCTCTTATATTTTAGTTGACGCTACATAGAGCCACAGCACTGATGACTACACGAACCTTTTTTGGTTGTCACCAACCCGTGTAACTGTAAATGTTTGAATACACAAATCCTAAAAAAATTATATATTCATATAAATGATGTATATCAAACTTCAAAAAGATATCGAATTGCAACCAAAAATACATGAAAATGACGATTAAGAAAAATCGGTAGTTCCCGTATATATTTTTCCTGTCTATTCCATTGGCAAAGGCTTAGTGGTTGAACCTTTGGGTTTTTAATCTTTGGTAATTTATACCTACTGTTTGGTCCACACCGTTACAAAATAAAACCGTGTTTTTGGCAGATGACATACGAATTGCTGAATGGACCAAGTCCTTTTCCTACCAAGTTATTGCCAAATAAAAAAAAACTTAAATAAGTTGTTACTTAAATTATGTTGATTAATTGTTGGAAATAGTTTGAATTATATACTCTGTAGTGTTATTTCATCTGAATGTGAGGAAACCGTAACCCTTAAAACTAGGACAGACTGTTTAGGTCTGCGCGTTATTTTTTATACTACGATAATATTATAATAGGTTTGATTAGATCATCAACGAATAATGCAACTAAAAACTTTTGCCATAACAAAGTTTGGTAGTCGCCATTAAGCCGTCACAGACACAATGGCGCTTTATATTGATTGTTTTCTTCCGCTTGATGCAGAGGTTCACAGTTTCATCTCACACAGTTTAAAAGAGTAGTTAGTTATGTTTTTAAAGAGCGATCAAGTGTTACAAGTTAAATATGTGAAGTAATATGAAAAATAAGTTAACAGCCATTTTTAACAAGAAATAACTATGTTGTAAAGTTTACTAGTAGATGTTGTTTCTTCTTGTTATAGGGCTTTGAATAAGTTGGTCACAGAAGTTCAGCAATGAAAAAGCATTGTAAGACTATAATCATTAAAAAAAAACTAATAATACTGAACTTCTTTTGAAGTTTCAAACCGACAGAAAGAATACATACTATCTTAAAGCACTTTTTACACTTCGAGTCTTATAGATAATCTGATAGTGACGAAACGAAAGCCGATAGGTAAGTGAACTGGCTGGTTTGGTGACATATGAGGAAAGCCTACGTTCAGCATTTTACATCCTCCGAGGGTAAAAGCACGACGTTGCATTGAGGCTACAAGCTATCATGATTTGAGCTCAAATCAAGGGTATTTAGCAGGTTCCAAATCCGAAATACTCTGCGTTTTCACACGCATCTGAGAGCAAAATCTCTAAAAATATTGAAATTGATTAAAAAATACACGAGTAGAACTTACACAAACAGTACAGTTACTTACTTGTAGAAATAATAATGCAGTACCTTAAGAAAAAATACTTTTTTTTAGTTACGAGAGCTCCAAATTAGTGAATGTAGAAGTAGCACAGAAATAGTTCAGTTTTAGTTCCGACAAGATTATGAAAAGGTTTATACAATAGTTGTATAGCCAAGTCCACTACATGGCTTACATTTACGATTTTGATAATACCTTTTATCCTTGACAAACTAGGTCTTTCCTAATTTATTAGTCCATTGAAGTACATATAAAAATAATGTCTACTACGCGGTAATGTAAAATGTACTTTGAATATTTGAAATATACAAGTAATGATAAAATGACCTACGTGTTTATTGAGACGACTGGACTCAATGAAACAACAGGGTCGTTGCTCTACTGTGTTAAATTCTTCTAAACGACTACGTTTTAATAACGGGGATCAAAACTTAGACCGGGTAAGTACCTGATATACATACACACAAACACACTGTTATTTTGTTTACACGTAACCGATGTGCCACTAACATAAATTAAATTACTGTCCCTACACATTCCCACGTCCGACTCGCACTTGGCCGATTTTTAGGTTGTAGGAGGTTCCACACTTCATTTAGATTCACTCTTATTTTGTGTAAAACCATATTCTACAATAATTTCCAGGACTTCATCCTCTAACTTTTCACATTTTTAAACGTCGAGCGTTTTTCGCTTTCATCTCTCTTCTCTTTAATAGGTTTATTTTATACCCGGCAGCGCTTACATCATTTAGATTTTCGTATTCAATCACTTAAAATTAATACGTATCCAAAATCAAATTCTAGTCAATGGACTACAACCTAAAATTTGTTATTGTTACAATAGTACAGGGATAAGCAACCCAAAAAGTACATCAACAATAGTTATATAAAAAACCAACTCGCTACAATATTATTTGAAAAATGAAACATGAAAATAATAAAAATGAAATCTTTTTATTAACCTTGATACCATTAATGTTAATGTAGCAATTATTTATTGTTAGATATTAATATTTTTACACCACCTGTCTTTCCTGTATGTCGGCTTACAAGCGAAAGCACCTATGGCAAAGAGTATTCGTAAATGGATATCAATATTCGAGGTAACTGGGTCTGCGGCAATGCGGTAACAGTAAGAGTAAGGATAGTCAATAAAGG
Source organism: Apoda limacodes (assembly GCA_946406115.1). Classification (NCBI taxonomy): domain Eukaryota; kingdom Metazoa; phylum Arthropoda; class Insecta; order Lepidoptera; family Limacodidae; genus Apoda; species Apoda limacodes. The sequence continues at coordinate 5,068,161 of OX291558.1, forward strand.
CTGAACAAATAGTTAATAAAGGCTTAACAAATCAGCTCGAATACACCAGAGGCTATCAATAATGCTAGCAACGCCATTTCGAAAGCGACTTGTGCAATGTGATTTTCATAATTTCTGCCTTAGCCGTTATAAATGCAGGAGCACAGGCCTCGCCTTGAAAAGGAGGCTTAGGCCATATTCCACCACGCTGGCCACTCGACTGTCACATTTTTTTTAAGCCGCCCATCAGTTATATTACATTGTTTGTAATGGACAGGCCAGGACAGCCAGGACCAGCGGTTTACGTGCCCTCCGAAATACGAAGAGCTCAGGAAAATATGCCACTAGGTTACCCATCAAGTAATGACGTTGCTTGACTTCGCATATCGTAACCGACAGATGCATGTCACCGGGCAACTTTTTTGTTGCGCAAGAATTTACTAGGAAGCATAAAGTAAATTGGTGGATTCCCACGGTAATAAGTTTATTTTTCTACGAGCAAAAACAACGGTACCCCAATAGTTAAAGATCTCAAACCTAACAATAAATAACATCAGTTTGTGTAATATAGAAAAAGAGAAAATATCAATTTATTTTCTAAGCATGAGCTCTATTTTCTTTGTTACTTAGATTTATGCTTTGTATTTCTGGTCACGTAGTCATTTAATTTATCAACCCTTTGTTAGATCTACTTCATTACCTGAATCTACATTACGGTAAGAATTAACTTAAGATTATCCTTTCCCTAATAATGATTCTAAAGAAAACAAACTTTTGACTTCACTTTGCAAAGACATAAGAAAATATAGCTTCGTTTTACTATATTAGAACGGAATTTCATTTGAGATGAGGGGAAATGTATCTTTTTCCTTAGGGCTCATAGCAACTCATATCCCTGTACACAAATATAAATCTTGGAGCGGAAACATGGCCTCCTTTCAGGTTTATTTCTCCAACTTTAGTTATAAGTGAAGTAGTTTCGTTATGTATCGACCTTGAAGTTAGAATTATTTACAAGTTGTTTTAAATAATAAAAAATATTTTTGGACGTTAAATAATAATGTTACATACGGAGCCGTTTGGTCTCAAACTAAGCAAAGCTTGTGCTATGGATACCAGACGACGGATAAAAATACATTATATTTTTTTTTTTTAAATACATAAACTGCACACAATGTAGTTGCTAGTGTTGCCTATACCAAAATATTATAAATGTTTGTTTGTTTGTCTTTTCTTTACACTGCAATGAAGCATCTAGTTGAGCTGAAATTTGGCACTTTTTGAAGAGATAAAGAATGAGATAGATTTAAAAAATCCCACAGGAATAACTATAACATTGTAGAAATCCCACGTCGATAACCAAATTTATCGCAAATGGAGCCGCGGGCAGGAGCTGATTTACAATAATTCAGAACTCTTGAAATTTTAACTCAATCAAAATCAACGACCATGAATTCTGTCTGATCCAAATTAGTTTTTTCCTGAATTATTTATGTTTTATCTAGGCTACTATTAAAGTAATCCAAACTTTTAATTTATTGTATTTGTTACTCTAACTAGACTGTGAATTCAAAAACAAGATTGCTTTTATGTAAATTAATCTAAACAAGACAGCTATTCAAACGATACAGTACGTGATAAAACTTCTGATAACTACAAAGTCTATTTATATTTAAAAATGTCTAGCTTTAACTAAAGATGTTTGGTTATAATTTTAAAGTTTACATGATTTGTAAGTAGGTCAGTAATTTTTTTAGGGTTCCGTACCCAGAGGGTGCCATCGGAGCCCTATTACTAAGCCTACGCTGTTTGTATATCCGTCTCTATGTCCGACCATTAAAAGGCTCTATCTTTTAGACCGAAAAAGGTAGAAGCCTGAATTTCTCACAGAATATATGTTATAATATGGGATTATCCAACAAATAATTAAAACTTCAAATTAAAGGGGGGTCCCATTCATGAAACACATTTTCGTTATTTTTGCTCTATCGTAAAAACAGTAATACATAAAAACTTGCAGTGAAAAACAGTGTGAACTCTAAATATAACAAGAAATAATAAAAATCTGCCAAGTGTGAAACGGGCTGAAGCCATTGCCATTTTTAAATTAGCGGTACAACATATTTTCGTTGTTTTTTTTTCTATCGTAAAAACAGTAATACAAAATTTTAAAGTTTGTAACTCAAAAAGTGAAAAATAGTGTGAACTCTAAAGTATAACAACAAACAATAAAAACCGGCTTATTTTATATAACTGGTAGAGCGCCATCTAGCTTTATATTAAGAAATCAGTAACATATTTGTTTGTTAGCAACGAATATCGAAGTTAAACAACATCGGGCTGTTTACGATAAAGCAACTATGTTATTAAGAGTTTATAAACAGGTACACATTTTTTTGTTGGAAATTTTATTCAAACTTAAGCAACGTCGGGCTTGGTCGGTGATTGGATGGGTGACCGCTTAGCAGCACACTTTTTGTTTTTGCCTTTTTTCATAAATTACGTAAATTTACATGTATGTTATTAAAATCGGCAAGTGAAAGTCGGACTAGCGCACTATGGGTCTGTACCACGATTGACGTAATTCATGCAAAAAAACAAAAATTGTGCCGCTAAGTGGTCACCCATCCAATCACTGACCAAGCCGGAAGTTGCTTAACTTTGAATAAAATTTGCAACAAAAAAATGTGTAACTGTTTATAAACTCTTAATAACTAAGTTGCTTTATCGTGAAAACAGTAACATATACGAACTTCAGCCTTGCAGCTCTAGTGTGTGTGAGTTCTAAAGTATAACTACAAATAATAATGTTACAGCGGTATTTAACATATTATTAAGAGAAACAGTAACACATTTGTTTGTTGGAAACGAACGCTTGGTCAGTAATTGGATGGATGACCGCTTAGCGACATACCTTTTTCTATGTGTTTGTAAATTACGTAAATGGTGTCAGGTACGGAGGCCCTTGGTGCGCAAGTCCAACTCGAATTTGGCCAGTTTTTTATATTTTTTATATCATTAAGATGGCAAACGGTCTGCCTGATGGTAAGCGGTCACCGCAGCCTTTGGACGCTTGCAACACCTGGGGCATCACTCGCGCGTTGCCGACCCTTCATAAATCTAATAACTTCATTCTTGAAGAATCCGATATTGCATTCCTTAGAGAAAATCTTTGCAGTCAACCGAAGCGTTCGCGTGATGAACTTTCTCTAAAACCGCACTGTACGTAACCATTTTTTTAAGATGTGAGGATGGATTACCTACCGATGATGGCGAGCGGTGCGATGACAGAAAGTAATTTATTAAAACACTTTATTGCACAACGGGTGTACAAGTAACAAATTTGATTTAAATTGTTATATCTACCGTTAGCTAGAGTTATGTCAGAACAAAAAATGCGGGGTGTAGGTGTGCACTGTAATATCAAAAACATTGCTGATAAAATATAATTAACTCAAACTATAATTACATGAAATCAAATGCATCAGTTGTACTGTAATTTTTAAACCATGCACTGAAAACACACAAACGCAATATAAAATTGAATTACACACATAATAGATATGTGAGCAAACGCAAGCGTTGCAAAGGAAGAATCTAACAAATATATATACGTAAAATATAATATTTCACACAAAATAAGAATACAATTGTATCATCCATTCTGTGCAAAGTAATGCAAGCAAATGAGCCAGAGCTTTGAGACCAATAAGCCATAAAATCTAGACTTTCATATTTTATCGCTCAAGATTTACAACCCATTTACTAAGCTGCAACAAAAGAAACATACAAACACTCGTATTTAACAAACTGTTTCATCTTAAATATCTTGATTTCTATATATATTTTTAAAAGTTGTACTTTATATTTCAATACCAAACCGATATTTTAAGGTAGTTTTTTTATTAATATAAGTTAATTTCACAGTATATATCTACTTAATGTTTAAATACATTAAATGGCTATTTATGCAACTGTTGCAAATGTAAGTACTTTTTAACATGAGTGATAGTGACGAGTCAGACTTTTTTTAGGGATAAGCGAGTTTAGGGCGAGCGGAACCTCTGGCAAAACTGGTATGTTATATTTAATGACTTTACAGTGACATAAACATAAAGCGTCGACAGTTACTCGCAAATGTGTGACTAATGACTATTCCATGCCAATGCTGCAACAACCAACAAACATACAGAAAAAAAAAACAAAAAGTAACAAATACGATATACGTTAAGCTGCCAGAAATCTCCTAACAGCCTCACACGTGACTAGAATTCCTGAAACTAACTGCAAATTAAAAGCCGACTGTTCGGAGAAAGTGAGGAGTGCGTGAGCCTTCTCGTATTTAATAGAAAACGCCCTATTTTAGGACTTATGTGTAGGTATAGTCTGTCTACAATATGTTGGCACCATAGACTTCGAATTGTGTAATCTGTGCTATGGACTGCGCAATAGCCTCACTAAATTGGCCACACTTTATTTTGTCTCTGTATCTCATTTGCGACTATTTTTTTTCCTATCTGGCTAGGATATGCGCTGTTCAGTTATCTTTGTCTATGGTTGGCACTGTAAAAGTTATTTTTATATAAAGTTGTTTCAATGCTTACGTGCGTTAAGCTTATTTATAGTTTCTCGTCAAAATAATTTGTTATAAACTATAAGAGAAAAAAAAAAGAACACATACGCAAAAAAATAATAAAAACATAAAACTTATTCTGAAATTAAAAAACATCAAAATTAAACTTAATAAATAAACTTAAATTTATTCTTGCATGACTAAGTAGTATCCACTTACTGAGACTCGATGTGGTTGTTACCTCCCTCTAAAGAACTGCAGTCCCCCTTCAGCAGGGACCTCGGATACTGTCAGGAATAGACAACTCTCGAGATCCTGGATGACACTGTAGCTCTCACACTATTTTATGTCTTTTGTCACTGTCACTTTCAAAGTCCATAAAAGTGAATTATAACACTCGCGACGCGTTAAAAAAAAATAATTAAAGGTACCTGTATAGTTTTAGGGAAAGAATTGTTATATTTGACATGTATAGATTTTTTTAAAATTAAGGATATTTAACATAATACGAAGTCAACACGTCGAAACAGGAACCGGCGAACGCCAAAACCATCTTGTGCTCCTCTGATTTTAGACATAAAATTAAATCTAAGCGATTCATATACCAAAGATATATCTAGTTATAACTAGATGTAGAAGTTTTTACCCTAACCGAACTTGTTTGGTCACACCAGCACTCCATATTACCAAACCCTTTCGGAAGTCAGAAGACAAGACTTCCCCATCAGAACCAGCTAGCAGCACTAAAACAATCTAGACAATCAAACCATCCCTCCATACGTACGGAAATAAGTCTAAGCGTCCAAATCTCTCATTTACTTTTCCTTAGGCACATACTAGTCTCAAATCAACTTTCTTACAACCAATCCTGCATGAATCTTAGTTTTAAGATTTATTTTAGGTAATCTATAATTTTTGGTTGTAGATTAAGTGTGTTCTAGAAATTAGGTTGCCTCGATATAATTAGACCTCATCGTTTAAGTAGTCGACGATAAATAAACTACAGGTCCAAAAATACCAAGAACCATTTCCAGAGTGTATCCTCAATGTTTGATATGTGTTTATCTAGACTTAGTCCAGATATAGTATGCCGTGAATCTGTAGCGAAGGACCGTTAGCGAAGATCTGGTCTAGATCTTCCTTCCGACTCAAACTCCATTGAACACACAGATTTTGGCGTGTGAAATTAATGTTGTGAAGTGTAGTTTTAATTTAGTATTTTAGCAATTTTCTAGGACAAATAAAAATCTATCCGGTTTGGACAAAATTTCAGTATCGCGGAGCTCATAAATGGTTTTTATAATACCTTTGTCCTTGATTTAGATTCTTTCGTTTATTTGAAACTGAAAATAAATTGTCACCCCTCCGTAGTATAAAATTGAGCAGTGATTTAGATTTCTCGTAGTTTAGATATGTAGTTGTGGAACTCGTAGATTTTCAGTGACAATTTTTAATTTAACTCAGTTCAAATTCACCTCTTATGAAGATAGTTGATGAAGACAAGGTAGAGTCTTAAAGAAAAATAAGATGAGCTGTAGATCAAATTGTTTGTGAGTTCTAGAAATTAGGTTGCCTCTATATAATTAGACCTCATCGTTTAAGTAGTCGATGCTAAATAAACTACAGGCCCAAAAATACCAAGAACCATTTCCAGAGTGTATCCTAAATGTTTGATATGTGTTTATCTAGACTTAGTCCAGATATAGTATGCCGTGAATCTGTAGCGAAGGACCGTTAGCGAAGATCTGGTCTAGATCTCCCTTCCGACTCAAACTCCACTTTTTTTTTTTTTGTGTGTTGATTTTGGCGTGTAAATTAGTGTTGTGAAGTGTAGTTTTAAGAAATTTTATGTAATAAAAAAAAGAAAATCAAGTTTAATTTAATTTTCAGTGACAATTTTAAAGTTAACTCAGATCAAAATTCTACTGTCATAAAGATAGTTGATGACAAGGTATAATAAAAAAAAATTAGGCTGAGCTGTAAATTTAATTGTTTGTGTAACAACTCAGTCAAAATTTGCTAAAAGTATTATCTAGCTTATTAAAATCTAGTTCATTTTTGTAGGCTTTCAGTTACGTTAATTTTGAAAATAAAGTGTAACAATAAATATTTTTTTAAAAACACACAAAACTCAAACATTTCACAAAATTCACACACTTTCCTTAACATAAAAGAAAATCGAGAAATATTGCCCTATCACCTTTGTTCTGCAAAGTTTTCCCATAAAAATAAAACCCGGCTGAAAAAATAATAGCCAGACTTAGAAAGTCTAGGTTACCTAGTTCTCCTAACAATCTATAAGACAACAAAATTAAAGAAAAACAGCTAAATTCTTTCTTATCTGAAGAATTAGACAAAGAAAGACGAAATCCTTGTGTTTCAGAAAATTATCCGGGAAAACGGGGATTTTAGAGCTCTTGTAAATCTAAATCTAAAAAAAATTCTACCTCTGAAAAAAATAAATAAATAAATTAAACCCTTTTTGAATCTATGTAACTTACAGAATTGGTTAAGTTTTCACTGTTTTAAAATAATAAAAAATTAAGACACTTTTCAAGCCTGACGGACAGGCTGATTTCTCGAATCGCACAACGTGTAAGCTCGATAGCTCGACAATTTTCCGTATTATACTAGACGTCTAAACTCAACGATAGTCTGACAATCTCTCTCCTGAAGTTCCCTTCTCAATCTTCCTCAAAGCCTTTGGAGTCAATCCCCACTGTAATGCCATGGAAAAATACTGAACATCATACAAGTAAATTCTTTGTTTCTAAGTTCTATATATTAAATTCTGGCTGCGATCTTTGTTTATATAAAAGCCCGCCAGAAAATCATGTCACCATGAAAACGTGAGCAAATGTAGTCCTTACAATCACAACATTACAATCCAACACATTTGAACCAGAAGAAATATGCGTGTGGTAATTCCAACGTTCTCAATTTTTCAGCCAGTATAAATTGGTCTATCCGTTGTTGTACGCCTCACGCCCTTCTCTCCCCTAACTCGTCTACAAACAAAGGAAATATTTTGAGAACAATAAGGCCTTGTTTTAAGCTGCCGCCTAGCTTAATACACCCCTGTACCCTTCTTTCCTCCGTTCCTCCAAATATAAACAATATTTACCACTGACATGGTCAACACCACCGCACAGAAAAACAACTCTATTTATATAAGGTTTGAATTTGTAGAAACGACATAGCTATAACATGGTAAATTCATTACTATGTGTGCTAGCATAGCGTATGGTTCACACCAATTTGTCATATAAGCGTTATGCAAGTGTGAAATAGAACAAGAACAAATCCCACACGAGGGCACCAATGTTAATATAAACATAAGTTCGTACCTCTGGGAACAATGAGAAATAAACACTCCCGACTAAATTTTTTGAAACAAAGGGTACAATGAGAGTGCTGTCTGTTCAAATTACTGAGAAGTGTTTATTTTAATAAGTACAAAGTTTTGTACTTTGGTTAAATTTGAAGTAAATATTTTAAGTATATAGTACAACCATACACTCGTTTTGCGAAATAAACTCTGTAGCAGAAAAAATCTGTTACAGCACGCACGCGGGCCCTCCGCACTGTGCTTTATGAGACTGTGTTTTTAAAGTTAACAATAAACAAATAATATTAGGAAAATCTGTTGTTTACTTACACATCTTTAATGACAGTATTGCTCTCTACTTACACACACACCCTTGCATATATGTTGGTGTTTTTAGGACGTGCCAAAATATTTCTGACGCACTAAGTATACGTAGTTTGGTCTATAATTACTTGCTTTACCACCGGTCTAGAATTATTTACAACGAGAAGAACCGGCAAGTAACTCAGCAGTTAGTCTTTTACATATATTCATTCATATTATATCATATCTTCATATTAAAGTACAATAATCTAGAGGAGCTCGTAGTCCAGTTACATTCTTATATCAGAAACGATATGCAAGGTAAAGCAACGTCAGGCTTGGTTGATCATAGAAAGGGTTTATTTTATTAACAATTTTATGATGCCCTCCGTTTTCTGGATAGCACGTAAAGCTATCGCTCCTAGCTCTTGTCATATGATACCAGTCCAACCAAGTCACAGCTCTATAGGCAGCTTGTCAACTCTGAGAGTCAAGTGGCTACTAATTCGACAACATCTGCCAATTTGTACTGCTCCAGCGCAGTGGACGGTAGTATCCCTAACAGCGGCTGAGGCAACTACCAATCCAGTAGTAGCAGTTATCTACTAGCCTTTAGTATTCTATCAGAAACATAAATTAAAAAAAAAGTAAGTATATCCACCAAATCACCCATTAAAACTATTCAAAACATTTAAAATTAAATTTAAAATTAACCTAGCTTTAATAATTTTAGATACTACTTTCTATTTTAAATTAATTATGACATCAAATAACTAGATTGCCTTCGAGTAAATAATCCTTCGTAAGATGACATTTCTACGTGACAAGACTAGAAACTAAAATCTAAAGTTTATTTTTTAAAAAACTTTACTGGCTTGACTTTTAGATGTATGTAGATAAAAGTAAAATCTAACTGTCTTACACACCTCAATTTAAGGTTCAAAAAACTACGATATCTTCACGAAATTACATAGTATGTTTGCCAAGCTTTCATAAGCGATAAAATTTGACATTCGTATTTTTATCGACATCGATAACTTGTGACGAAATGACATCACGTATTTTGTGTGAAGTAAACACCCCTTCTGTATTAGTAAGGTAGGTATATGGTTTATTTATTTATCCATTAAAACCAACGGCGTAAAAAGTAAGGATTAACAAAAGTATTTATAACAATAAATCTAATAATAGGTAACAAAAAAAATATAGTAAACGTCTACTAGCATAAACGTGTGTAAACATTACGCAGGGCATACAACAAATAAGTTATTAAAATATAAACAACCAGCGTGGACTACTCACTGTGCAAGTTAATTATAAACAACGAGCGTAGCTACTCACTTTGCAAAAAAGAAAAATAAGAAATAGGTAATAAGATTATAATTATCGTCTGTCATGTTCACACTGTATAAGTACCTATATAGCAGCTGATTATTATCACATTATTAGGCTACAGTGACAGCTTACCATCAGGCGGACCGTGAGCTTGTTTGCCACCTTAGTGGTATAAAACAAAAAAAAATACACATCATTTATTTTAAGATGTAAAAACATACGCCTATGTTACCCATATATTTATATATTCTCATACATTTACATATATATTATATACGCAGTACACATCTATATGCCTCCCACATATTTTCTATACAAAAATCATAATAAATAGTTCATTTATATACTTCCGTGTACGTGATATTATCTTAGGGCTAATAATATTTTGAACTTCTATACGCATAATTTTACATCTTTGCATATAAAATAAGATCGAGTTAACACGTATCTACCTGTCTGTGTACCTGAATAACCACTTTTTAACATCTTTTGTATTAATTCGGTTCATAATCATTCATTCGTAAACATGGCCAGTAATTTAGTTCGAGAATGAATAAATATAAGTAGCTAGATCAGTTATACTGACTCAAATATATTGGAACGTGCCTACATTGTCTGAACGTAAAGAAATTGCGTGTAGGTACTTGATTACGCTGTTTAATAGTTTTATTGTAACTTTTAAATGTTGCTTCAGAGAGATCAGTCGCTAAATAGCATATTGTTAGTGTGAGCAAGTCGAGTGAGTATTACATTTTGGGCGTAGTTAGTGGCGTGCCAGGGCACGTGTAGCAACAGAGTGTGGCAGGTACGACGCGGTGGTGCCTCCGAGCACCTACACCTGCAACCAGTGCCGGGCAGTCGACCTAGCGCCTCATTATGTCGTACAAAAGACACATATCTAGTAACTTACGTCTTAACTTAATTGACTGTATAATAGACTGGAGACAACCGAAAGTTAAAGTTTATGTGCTTTATAAAAATCTTTTGAATACGCTGTAAGCGATCACTATGGGCAGTGTATATATGATACCAAATCGGCGCAGCATACTGTAATTTACTCCGCACGTAAGCGAAGTAGATGGACATAAGAGTTTTTAAATGACATTACATGAGCGGAGTATGAAACCATTCTTAAAAGCTTTATTAGCAATTAGATTAATATGATCTGTAAATGATAACGTACAATCCAGCAGAACTCAAGCTGCCATCTGTGGGCGGGTGCACCCGGATACCAGCTTGGCCCTTATGACTCGGTTCAACGACGGGCTGTGAGAATTGTCGACGATTCCAAACTCACTTGCGGTATCGAGCCCTTAAGTCTGAGGAGAGACTTTGCCTCCCTGTGTGGGTTCTGCCGCTTGTACAATGGGTTGTGTTCTGGGGAATTGTTCGAAATGATGCCCACGGCTACTTTCTACCATCGCACCGCTCGCCATAGGCAGGGAATTCATTCTCACACTCTAGAACCGAAATGGTCGCGTACAGTGCGGTTTTAGAGTAACTACCTCCCGCGAACGCTTAAGTTGTGGAATGAGCTCCCTGTCAAGGTTTTCTCCAAGGAGTACAGTATGGAGTTTTTCAAGAAAGAAGTTATTAGATTTCTGAAGGTTCGGCAACGCGCGAGTGATACCCCTGGTGTTCCAAGCGTCCATAGGCTACGGTGACCGCGTACCATCAATGTTTGCCACCTTAGCGGTATAAAAAAAAAATTGCAGGCATTCAACTCTCTATTGGATTGCCTTTAAAATTGTACGAATGTACAACTGGATTTTTCTTTCGAGTGAAAGAGATGCAGACATTTATTGACATCTACCTTTATTTTATTTTTAAGATAATACGTATTTAGTAAATAAAGAAGCAATTTTTACAAAAACTACATAACCGACTTTTTTGTTATTTTTTTATAGTTGCACCATTTTGTTTGTCTGTGAACAAACTGTTCATTGGTCTAACACCCTTTTTACAAGAACTACATATCCATGAGATATATTTATTTAAAATCCAGGGTATTTTACAAAAACAACATATGTACATTGAGGTTTGGCAAAAACTGCATAACTCTTTGGCTTTGTGTAGTTTTTGTAAAAAAAAAGAAACGTCACTTGTCAAAGTTTGTTTCCGATTGTCGCCGTTTGGAATATAAATTATTTACTTTTCAAGCGTGTATTATGGCTGATCAAGGGTTTCCGGAAATAACACGTAAAAAACGTAGAGAGAAAGAAAAATGTTATCAAATTAAAGAAAGCTCAAGGGTTAGAACGTATCAGTTTGCCTAACAGCATTCTGCAACATTCATGGTATAAGAAATGGTGGCATTCGAAGGCTGTAAGGTCTTATATCTACTAATGTACTATCACCTAAAGATATGCATGGGTCACACAAAACTCACAGGTACTAAAAAACACCTGAAGAGATTCTAAATTTAGTCCGTCTATACATTGATTCATTCAAAACCATGCAATCCCATTATTCCCTTAGGCAGGACCCTAACTGCAGATATTTGCCTGAGGAATTATCTGTCTATAAGATGGATAGTTTATTTATGAATAGTTACCAAATACATCTGCAGCTACTACCTCATCGGCTAATGGTGTGGATAATGATGAAAACAGTTAGTATTTAGTCTTACTTTTTTGTTTTGTTTATTGATACTGTAAGACATTAATTATTTCTTAGTGATGAATACATAAACTGTCTTTTGTTTATATTAGATACTTTTTTATGTTGTGCGTGTGCTTTATATTTCATGTTTTTTTTATGTTTGTTATGGAAAGTGTCCTTTTATGATATACATATTTTCCAATATTTTAATTGGATGCTGTAAGAGAAAGGGAGAAAAAAAATGCCCTTGCTGAGTTTCTTGCCGGTTCTTCTCAGTACAAGGTCTCCCGCCCTGTAGACTTACGAACCGATGGCGTAGTGACATTCATAAGTGCTCAATTATTGTAGCCTAAACTGAATAAATTATATTGAATTTGGATTTGAACAGTAGTGGTGCAGAAGATTAATAAGTAAATATAATATTTAAGTAAAAATCGGCCAAGTGCGAGTTGGACTTGCATTATCTATAATTTTGTATGGGAAAAAATTTAAAAATTTGTTTCATTTTAATTTAATTATTTATTTTTATAATGACTATATAACTAAATATTCTGTGAATATATTTTAAGCGTCTACCTGTTGCCGTTATCAATATCGAGCAATAAACATCACGTTTGTTGTATGGGAGTCCCCTTAAATATTTATTTTATTCTGTTTTTTAGTATTTATTATTATTGCGGCAACAGAAATACATTTTATATGAAAATTTCAACTGTTTAATTATCACGGTTCATGAGATACCTGGTGACAATCGGACGGACGGACGGACAGCGAAGTCTTAGTAATAGGTTCCGCTAATTACCCTTTGGGTACGGCACCCTAAAAATTAAAAAAATTAAATTCCTAGTAAATAGTCATATAAATTTTAATTGAAATGTGTTTCATTTTGAGAAATGAATTGTGCTTTTTTTACTTTATTTTATGAAAAAAACAACATAGCATTACATAAGTCCATTTATTTTTTTACAAAATCAGTCTAACTAACAACAAATTTTCTAACAACAAATTTATTTTTGAGTTATTTACTTTAGGTTTTTTTTTTAATTTTAGGTTAGGTATTTAATGTTAGGATTATGTAGGTATTTATATTAGATACTATTTATGTTTTTTTTTTATACCTAAAAACTTGTATTCAATTTATCTATATATGTAAACCCCATGGATTATCAAAATTAAATATAATGTATGTTTTAAATATGCACGTACTACAATACAATACAATACAATATTCTTTATTGCACAGTTAAAAATGCATAAAAATAAATAACAATAGAAGAAAGGTTATATAATATAAATACAAACAATATCTACATAAAGTAATAAAGATAGATATGTTTGAATAACCAGAGGTTGGTCAAAATAAAAGAAAATTAGGAAGTAGTACGTAAGTAGGTAATAAAATTTTAATGATTTCTTGAAAACAGGTAGTGACTGTATTAGCCTTATATCTACAACAATAATACTCTTAGAAATAATAAAAGTCACAGACTATTTTTGTACTTTAAGCTTCATTTGTAAATACCAGAAAATAATAATTAAAGCTAAGTAAAGTTCGTTGTCGCACCCTCAGTCTGTCCAAGAGAAAGATTTATGTTATTGTAATGTTGGGGTCAGAATCTTAGATAGCTTGGAGCTATCTACGAACCCTAAAACAGTAAGTTCATTCAACTATCTTGAATGATTTATTGTACTTGCTTTTGTATATATTATGCTTGCTTACCCTGATTCAGATTAAAATAAAAAACTGGTTGCCTGTAAAGTCGGTATACGGGCGAAAGTTTTACGTGACAATGATTTTATGTCTGTCTGTCTCTCTCGCTCTTAGGCGGGCGCGTGCCTCTCACTCGCTCTCATTGTGAGCGCATAACGTGAGCGGAGCGTAACGCAGTTTCTTGAAGTGTCACCCGGCAAACCAATTTATAAGACGTTGTCACGTCAAAAAGTATATCTACCGCGTGTAACAAAATAGCTTACCAAGCGGATATTCTAAGTAAGTGTTATGAGTATATTTTAGCATTTAGCACTATCCATCTTCTTTAAATAAAGGCTTTCTTTTGCCTAAAATTGACAATTTAATTATTAATTTTAAAGATCTTTCCACCAGAAACATCACCAAATAAATTCTGTTATTTTTGTTATTTGGCCTAGTTCTACTAAGAAAGCATCCATGCCAGTGACTTATCCGTCACAGTATAATATATTACCTTCATATCTCTTTAATTATACATGCTAAAACATACATTCATTATGTGATACAGTCTTTTTTAAAAAAAAAAACAGCAGTATTTAGGGGCTTTGATATTTTAAGTGTCCCTTGCAAATATAATATCTACACTTGTATAGTGTATGTTTACAAAAATTGGCATTTATTTGCTTAAAATAGTGACCTACACAGTATTAATAGTAGGAAAAAGGATAAATTGGTAGTTCCAAAATGTCTTTAGCAATACTTATCACTAAACAAAATATTTATCAAACTGAAAATTAGTTTTGCGAAAACGCAAAAACAAACGAACATGAAAACAGATACCTATCCTAAAATTTTGGGATTCGGTTTTGTACTTGACCCGTTTTTAGGGTTCTGTAACTAAATGGCAAAAACGAAATCCTTATAAATTCGTAATGTCCGTTCGTCCGTCCGTATGCCACAGCCTTATAGGAATTATAAAAAAAATGCTGACTGGGTAATTCTAATAAAATTAGACATGAATGTGCCTTTTGTGAAACACACACAGATATATTATGAATATTGAGAAAAAATTAGAGGGATGAAAATTTTTTGTACGTTCCCCATCATGTGGTGGTATCATGTGGTGGTATCATGTGGTGGTATCATGTGGTGGTATCATGTGGTGGTATCATGTGGTGGTATCATGTGGTGGTATCATGTGGTGGTATCATGTGGTGGTATCATGTGGTGGTATCATGTGGTGGTATCATGTGGTGGTATCATGTGGTGGTATCATTGGGTAGGGATTTAAAAAATGCATTTAAGGTTCTTTAAAACTTTTTCTTTACAACATATATTTTGCGAGAGTTTCTTATATTTTTATTATTTTTAAAATTGAAACTACCATTTTCAGCTACGAATGTTCTAAATGTGCGAAATTTGGCTATTATTATTCCTGTGGGAACTTTCACAGGATGAAACAGACTTTTACCAATATATACTAGCTAGGATTTCTACAAGACAGCCGTAAAAATTTGTAAGAAGGTAGTATTCGTACAGGTATTAAATAATGTATTTAGTTACTCATAAAAAATAATGAGAATAAGTGTAGTGTTTGTATCTAATTATTAGAAATAGCAACACTGTATCACACACACAAGTAAAAGGCAACCGTCAGAGTTAGTGCGTGTAATGGCGCTAACGAGACGAGAGACGAGCATTACGGGTAGCCTTAAGCGCTTGGTGTGTTGTAGTGAGCCAGATTGTGATCTCCAAATAAAAACAATACAGAAGCCGTTACAAACCCTACAATAAGTTTTCAAATACACTGACAAAGCAAAAATGACCAGTCACTTACATAAACGATGATATTTAATAAACTAGTAATGATAGCTTCATGGAACAAAAACTATTAAATTATTAAATACGCTTCAATGTTCGTTTGACTTCATAAAGCTATCGTGAGTGGCTGAGACTTGTCGTCTATGTAGGTGACTAGTATTTTTTGCTAAAAATACTAAACTAGTATTTTCAGTGTAGTTAAAGTCAATACACACGTGGTTCTGAAATTTTACTTCATACACTTTGATGTACCTAGCTGAATTATTTATAGTCGTATAAGGGAATTTTATTCTAGCAATAGAAGCTGCGGCCGAGATGAGGTCCGCACAAAGAAAGAGGTACGTCGTCATACTAGATTTTTGTGTCCCTCTAGATACGCGAAGTGTCACTCGGCTTCAATCTTTATAAATTCATGACGCGACTCCACTCAATTGTTCATTGTACATTCAAGGCAGTTAAATGGAAATTTAAATGTGCGTATTAAAAATATATCTTTTTGTATACAAAGTAATTTATCTGATTAAATGTGTGTGGTTAAACATTAAAATATTTTGTTTCAATCAATGTATCACAATATTATTTTTTTATTACAATGTT
The DNA here is from genome assembly GCA_946406115.1 of Apoda limacodes. NCBI lineage: Eukaryota > Metazoa > Arthropoda > Insecta > Lepidoptera > Limacodidae > Apoda > Apoda limacodes. The sequence goes on from OX291558.1 coordinate 5,084,388, forward strand.
ATTCTTTCTGAAAGTTTTAGAAAAATCACAGGTGGGTATAAATTAAAACATTAAAACAGTATAAAATATAGATATTTAATATGTATTACTTCGTAAAGACCGTGGCAGCAGCGTCTTCAAGTGGACATAGTTTTTTGCGCTCGTGGTGTTAATAATAAACCCCGGGGGGTATGGCTAACGTGATTTTACTCAGTATCTGCGAGTTTTCTATCTCGCCAGCCTTCATATGACCCCACGGTTGGGGCACGGCCTATCCTCATAAGCAAGGGTGATTAGAGCGTTAGTCCACACGCGGGCCCAGTGCGGATTGTGGACTTCACACACGTCTTTTTTTTCTTGACGTATGCAGGTTTCCTCACGATGTTTTCCTTCACCGAACAGCCAGTAGTGTGAATAAATAAATCAGAGTACATGAGAAATTAAGAAAATACTCATTGTTACACGCCGAACCCGGGGTTCGAACCTCCGCCATTTGGGACGTGAAGTAAAATTTAAACCCCTTTTGTTATCTCAAAAACAACAGACATTAAAATATTACTTGATTTTTGAATTTTTTTACTTAAACTATTAACATAAAGCTTGTTTGTTTTAATACCCGATGTGTATTTATTGGTTCATTCATTACAATATTATGTATCGTTTGTAGTTCTACGAAAATGGTAACTATTGGATGCTTGCAATAAACTAGGGCTGTAATAAGTTTGTAAAGCGCATTGTAGTTGATTCTTTGAACGATTACAAAGTGTTTCTGGAAACCTATTTGAATAAAAAGATTTTATGCCAGAGGATTACCGCAATTTTGCCTTCAGTGAGATACAAACTTTGGTCAATGAAAAAATTTACCGTGAAATAATACTTGCAAACATTCCCATTACAGAGTTTTTTCCCCATTAAATTTACACTTACTTCTTTTTTTTTATTCAGGGGTATCACTCGCGCGTTGCCGAACGTTCAGAAGTCTAATAACTTCTTTCTTGAAGAACCCAATACTGTAGTCCGTAGAGAAAACCTTGGCAACAAGCTCATTCCACAACCCAAGCGTTTGCGGGAGGAAGTTTTTCTTAAACCGCACCGTACGCGTATTTCGGTTCTAAAGTGTAAGAATGAATTCCCTGCCGATGGCAAGCGGTGTGATGGTAGAAAGTAGTTGTGGGCATCATTTCGAACAATTCCTCAGAACACATCACATTATACACGCGATAGAATACACACAAGGAGGCAAAGTCTCTCCTCAGACTTAAGGGCTCGATTCTCACAGCCCGTCGTTGAACCGAGTCAAAAAGAAAGCCCTAGCTGTTAACCGGGGTCACTCACCCAGTTATGGCAGCATTACTCCATACGGGACCAAACTTGCGACTTGTAAAGCAGCAACCATTTCGCTGACGTGATTTACTGCTTTGCTCAGTTGAGTACACCAAGTTTTTTGGACGCCAGCTTCACCTTGTCTTGCAAATGATCTCGGAACTGAACATCGCTGGAGATGTCAACAGCGAGGTTCCCAATGCTCTTGGAGAGAGTGATGAGAGTGTTCTGGAATTGTGGTACCACAATAAATGAGATTTTCTTATCGGTGAACACGCAGACTTTTGTCTTTGTAGGGTTGAATCGGACCGAGTTTTTCCAACCCTAGCCAGAGACCTTGGACAGAGTGGTCTTGATTTGTGACACGAGTTCTCCACGCTATACCCCTACAACGGGACGAGGGATGTTTGCACTACCCGTGTTATAAGCATCTCCAGTACTGTTATCTGCATAGCAATGTATGTTGTCGATGTCCAACATGTTATTGACATGGAGTAGAAACAGCGTAGGAGACCAACACAGAGTCATGCGGGCCACCATCATTATTGTTCATGCTACCAGAGCCATACCGTCAACTACGGCTAGTATGCGCCTGCCGGACAAAAAGCCAGCCACCAATTTGCACAAACCCTTGGGCACTCCGTAAGATGGCAACTTCGATAGAAAACCCCGATGCCAGACCCGATCCAACACCTTCGCTATGTTCAGGCGACATGCCAATGCCTCCCCCTGACTCCCAATGGCTAGTGCCCATCAGTGTGTGAGATAAACTAGAAAGTCACCAGTCGAGCGATCGTGGCGAAAGCCATATTGACGGTCACTGACCAGGTCGTGCTTTCCTAGGTATCTTAGAAGCTGTGTGTTGATCACACGCACCATCACCTTAAACAGGAGGCAGGTAATGGCGATAGGCCTGTAATTCGATGGATTTCCATGAAGACGGAAAAGTGTGGTAGGAAAGCGCGTGAGTACAGGATATAACTCAAGAGCACACTGTTTAAGCACTACTGCTGGTATACCGTCTAAACCACTCGTCTTATGAACGTCTAGAGAAAGCAACGCTCGCCCTCTGTCATTGTCTTATCCAATGCAATAGTCGTGTTACCTTACAAGCTCCTAGGTTATAGTAAATACTTGAATATTACTTATACAATTGAATATTAAAAAAAACTTTATGAAAATATTCACTACTATAATATATATACTATACTATAATCAAAGAGGAAAAATTATCCACAACTGTTAACCAGACTAAATATATACAAAATGTACGCATCAGACTCAAGGTATAAAAGCCGGGTGAATGTACATAATATAATTGGGTTGTACATAATGTCATTCATAATTTTTGTCTATAAAACCAGAGGTAAAAACTTCAGACAAAATAAAAACAACAGACATACATAATGGTATAACATGTTGTACAAGAAAGGCGTTAATAGTATTTGTTCCCCGACTGTACTATCTTATTTCTAGACAAGTCATTAGGACTCGGGTCCACGGGACGGGTAATTCAATCTTGAACAAGATCTTCTCTTAGACACTAGTTGTGCTGAATTCTTTAGTAGAGTGAGTACTTTTACTGAACCCTTTTTTACTTTCTTTTTTCTGTTATCGCTGTCCATTATTTTTATTAAGGAAAAGTTTTTATGGTAGGTAAATTATACACTACGACAGCTGACCCTGCGAACGTTGTTTCTCTTTTTAAAACAAATAGCGCGCTACCTATTGTGAAGCGGTTGTACTTATTTAGTTACCAAAATTTCGTTATAATCGGATTATCCGCGAGTCCGACTCCACACCTGACCCTTTTTTTCTTTTATAGAAACCTTACCCTAACAATAACGAGCACAACAAAAATATAATTATCCAATTCCAAAGATTAATTTTTATAAGGATAGATTACCTACTAGTATTTACCCATTACTGGACTTTTACCGCCTAACAGCTAATCACAGGTATATTTGAACTGCACATCTTCATTTTTTTTTTAGTAAGCGTAGGTACAACAAACTTCGATTTTATATATCTATTTATTAATGTTTACCCAGCAAAAGGATATTCTACACACGGGAAAGAAAATTAAAGACCATAAATCTATAATTATGCGATTCAAATTTAATATAAATTATTGCAAGTTTTTACAGCTAAAAATTAAAAATTATGTCGCACTATTTTATCTCTTAAATTTCGGAATTGAAAAATCTATAATAAATCATATACAGATAACTTAATTATTTATATTTTCGAACACAGGTTTTATGATATGAAATTAAACTCCTTCCCCTCTCTATCTCGCCTCCCTATTGATTAGTTCTTGGACATCTAGTCCCTCTGCCCCGGGCGGGGGTATGTTTGTTACAGAGGTATATTCCAAAATTGACAACACTAGGAACACACCTTTGCAAGTCATTTATTGTCCGGTCAACTGACGCACCGCGCGCAACTGAAACCTGAAACCAATTTACGTCTGTCTACAAATTATAAGGTATTATGTTCATCTGTCTACATTGTGAAGGGTGATGTTTATTTTATCGACAAGAAGATCTACCAGAAGGACCTTTGACGTCAAGCACACACAACAGCACGTAAGAACAATGAACTTTCTATTTTGATTAAATTATTTTTTTATAGGCATTAAGTATTAAGGGTGGAAAGGCGTAAATTATTTATTCGAGAGAGGCCTAAGGCCGAAGGCTCGAGTTCCTAATTTCCGTACCGTCCGTGTTACACACAATATTTTTCATCACATTTGCGATTAAATAAATAAAAATATCATGTAAATAAATAAACTTACCATAACACATTTAAAATGGCGGGAATAGAAATAGAAAAAACAACGCCACCGCTAGATTGAGAATCAAAAAGTTTTGGCTGAAGGTAAAATTTGGCGCGTAGCTAGTAGATAGAATAGATGCGTCAATACCGCACGTAGGTTTTATGAACGCCTGCTTTGCATTGAGAAAAGTTAAATTAAAAAAAAAACTTTTACCAAAAAATACAGAAAAAACAAAAACAAATTTTTGGAAACAAGTAGTTATTATTTCCTAATATATAGACTAACTATCTTTTTGAAGCCGGTTGTTTTTTTGTTAAGAAGTTTTTACTTTTTGCTTTGGAGTGACGAATTGCCTTTTTTTCTCGTACACTAAAAACGTACTCGACACAAAATTCTGTTTTATCGTCAGCAAAAAGGCGTTTCAACAGTTCTAAATTACCATCAATTATTTTTGTCTCCAATATTTTAAGTGTTAAATTCACTAGGTTCATTAATATGGCACCACCTGGGAAGTATACACGCTTTAAAAAAAAAAGAATTTCTCAAATCGGTCCAGGCGTCTTCGAAAAATATAAAACTTTTACTAGCGGCCCAGACTAGTGCAACTGCATTCACCGGTTTTTTTTACAGTAGTTTTGACAATCGACAATAAAATTAATTGACTACACTAGACTACTCACTAGAGAGAGCAGAAGCTGTAAGCACGCCATCTAAATAGGATTCCTGCGCTCGATTGGACTTCTGATAAACAAGGCGAATTATTAGAAACTAGTTCTAACTGTATACTACCTATATATAGGAAGGATACAGGAGGAACAAAGGCGTCCAATTGACGTCTTTATACCAGGAACCCAGAAGTCCATTGTAGGTACGTTGTCGTAATAAGATTTTCTTCGTTCAAGAGGGCTTTGATATGAATATCAGAGATGGAGATAAATAGAAGCGAATATCCTGTAATAAAATTACGAGTGTACCTATCTAAAATATCTAAATGAGTTTTTCTCAAATTCAGAAATTGGAGCAACGAGGGAATCAAAGATATTATTTTTGTTTGAATTATTAACTTACAAAGAAAAGCCATTTAGAATTACATTGGTGTGCATGGTGACATAACTACCATAGCGTATAACTACTAATAGTGAGCGAACTTCTTTGTCTCGGCGCAAAATGCCGCCAGACACGTAAAATGTGTCAGGGTTGTCACAAAAAAAAAGCAAGTACGGAATATATACCTATACTATATATCCATACCTATATTGAAATGGGGATTTTTTTTTGTTACACACCCCTTGTGTGGGGTGTCGTTGGATAGGTCTTGAGAAATATATTCTAGTTCTATAGTTAATCTCTCTGATGCCTACTTTTCAAGTTATAAGCTTTCAAAGTTAAAAGAAATGTGTCTTTAACTTCTATGTTGACCTCCGTGCAATAGGTTCAACAGCTTAAGAAAAATCCCTGCTGATAAACGGATTTTTTTAAATGCGCCCTCTTAAGATACTTACTCGACAGTGAAATTATGTAATATTAATAAATAACTCTAAATTATTATGCTGTGGCTTTACCTACGGAACGGCTGTCAAACTCTACTTATCCAGCAAACGCTTATTTTTGCGGCCTTGTCAGTAATGTTCCTACTATTGACTTCATATAGTTTTGTTCTAGCTACTTAAGCATTATCGAAATTTATTATGCCTAAAAATAATATACCTATAGTATTTTATTTATAACTGTATATTATATAACCTGTCTGTGGTCGATTTTCTCCCTAAATACTAAACGGATATTATTTGAGTTATGTGGTAAAGAGGAAAGTGTAGATATATTATTTAGGGTTATTTAAGTAAATGTTAAAACCATGTAAGTCAGTTAGTGACGACGCAATAATAAATCCTTGAAATTATGACTATCGGCTGGTAAACATCAAATAAATGAACAAAGTGACTAATGAGCTTAACTATTTATTACATCATAGGAAAAGTTATTATTAACATTATATTAAGGAAAATAATACAATTTAATCACAAATCATAAATATTCATTGCAGTAACATTTTTCTTCTTTTTGTTACAGCCGGACAAGAGTGCTGTACAAACTAAAAATCAACATGTGAAAAAAACCTCATTTGGACCACAATACCAAAAATAAGACAATGTTGTCATAATTGAAAAATAACATGGGCCTGAAGTTCTTAAATCCTGATATAAAAAGCCTCAAAGAACACATTCAGAAAATGGATCTCCCAAAGTACACCATTTGCTCCAGCCATTGTCAAAATGCAACTAGAATAACGGCCATTCAATTAAGACCTCCAGACCCGAACGGGACGCTTCTCAATAGACAGTTCATCGTCCAGAGGGCAGTGAACGACACAGGTTCAAGCAATTTTAGGACTATATTCGAACTAAATAGCTCTATAAGTGAATTATACAACTTTGATAGGACGTTTAACGGTACTTTATTAAATTGCACTTTTGATAATGTGACTTGTGTTAGAGAAGTGCAAGGTTATAACTTTTGGGCTTTATCATTGTTAGTGTTTCCATTGTTAACTTTGTTTGGTAACGTTTTGGTTATATTGAGTGTGGCAAGAGAAAGGAGTTTACAATCGGCAACGAATTATTTTATTGTTAGTTTGGCTGTAGCTGACTTGTTGGTGGCTGTGGTAGTTATGCCGTTTGGAGTGTATTATTTGGTAAGTTTTTACGTTTTTACTGTAATTTTTATGGGGGGGTATTCTTGTGAAAAAATGTGGGATAAAGAGTACTATTTGTTCTTGTCCGTCTGTTATAACAATCTCCTTACCAACTTTCCAACAATCAGTTCAATAGACTATTCCTATTTTTTTTTTATTTTTATATGAATTTTTTTTTTCCTTTGAACTTTTATGCGAATAACATTATCATACGAAAAAAACTGATAGAGTTAGAGCATTTTAAAGTTCGCTTTTTTAGTGCGTGAGCAAAAAAGCTAGCTCTTACGTGGTGCTAGCGGTTCATGACGTCACAGCGCTTGAGACTGCGTAGTTACAGTGCAAATTGCTATAGGTGCGTGCACTAATCTACAGAACGCCCCTCCTGACGGTGACTCACCTTCGGGTTCGAGACTCACGCCAGTCGAAGGGACGCCCCCCAGGAGTGACAACCTAAGCCGAAGCTCCCCCCGCGGGGAGCCCTTGGGCGTTGGGCACTACATGGGCTGAGGCTCCTTCAGAGTCTTGCCCCAAAAAGCCCGGTGAAGCAGTAATGGCAGCAACAGCCAACTGCATAGTGAGTCAAAAAAAAAATACAGAACGAGAGTTGATTAATATTAATTCTGGCTAAGCAGAAGTCATATAATAAATAAAAATATTGTGTTGTTCCAAAATGCAAGTCAACAACTTTATATACACCGGAAAAAACATTTATTAAGGTGCCTAAAGACGTAAGGGTCAGAAGAAATGGGTCAGAGTCATGAGAAGGGATGAGCTCTCAACAAAAACAAAAGCATATAGCTGTGAAGACCATTTTGACGTAAGTGTTTATTTAGATAACTACTAAATAGGCAATACTTAGGTTTTTTACGCTTTACCTTCTTTTTGTATCGGGTTAATCTTCAAAGGATAGATACCCGGTCTCCTGGGGTAAGAAATCGGATTATATTACACAAAAGCGTACCTACTGATGATGATTAACATGTGATTGATTACACCTATTTATATTGGCAAGACCTTTTTGTTACCTACTTGCTTTGGCCTTTGTTGAAATACCTACAGTAGGTAGTTTATTGCGCGTGAAAAGGCGGTAAACAAATACACAAAAATACACACACTTTCACGCAAAACGTTTTGTTTTCGTTTCATTATTAAAAATATCAAATCAGATAATGACATGGAATGGAATATACACCTCCAAACATTACAAGGAACTCCCTTGAAGCCTAGTTGGTAGTGTGGCCGTCTGTAGTGCAGCGGGTGTGGGTTCGATTCCTGCACTGGACAAACATTTATGTGATAAACATTTGTGTTTGTCTTGACGCTGGATGTATTTATCATAATATGTATTTTTTACAAAAGAAAAGTATATAAGTATTTGTATGCCAGTTTGGGACCAGGTGGCGCTGTGTGATTTGTGCAAAATTATTATTATTATTATAGCTAATATAGCAAGTAATAATCTGCTTCCCGTAAAATTTAGGTATTTAGGGTGGGTGTACCAGTCGCAAACCAGTGGTTGACCACTCCCATGTGCAATTGAATAAATTAAGAAATGGCGCCCCTTTACAAAGGAAAGTTTATTGGAAACAGTTAGCCAAATAGTACAAGAGGATGACCATAAAAATCCTTTTAACAGTGGGATTCCTGGACGTAAGTGGTTCAATAGCTTTCTTAAAAGACATCCAGATGTAACACAGCAACATGCTGAATCTATAAACTGAGCACAAAGCCGAGTAATGGAAGAAAGTCTGAGAAAATGGCATTCTGATTTAAGGGAATTCTTAATAACTGAACATGCCGAAAACATACTTGGTGATCCTGATATAATTATAAATGCAGATGAATTTAGTTTCAGTATTTGTCCAACGTCAGGTTTAATGCTGGTTCCTAAGGGAATGGCTAATTTGTACGAAATTCAAAATAAGAAAAATCAAAGGATCTCTTTCAGCATCCGGAAAAGTCTTGCCGGTCCTTATTATTTACCCCTACGAAAGGAATCTTTTGAAAATAGCGCGAAATTTACCAGAAGAATGGGCCAGCCGAAAGTCACGAAAAGTATGGATGACATCCAGAGTTCTCATCTCATCTCGTGTAAAGAAGAAAATATTATTGAAGGATAAAGAAAAAGATGAGCAACCTAAAAGAAAAAAAGCCATTGAATTTTTATTCCCGAAAATCTAAAAGTCTTGAAGATAGCTTAGAAGTGGGATCTTATATCATTGTCAAATATGAGGGTGAATTCTATTCTAGGCAAATCTAAAACATTAATGGATGTAACGCTAAAGTCAGTACTATGGTGTTATAATCTGCGTACACTTTCAAATGGCCTGGAAAAGATGATGCCAAATGGTATGGCCGTGAGAGCATCGTAGGAGTTATAAAAGAGCCTGTTCCCATAAATACCAGAGGTTCGTAAAAGGTTAAAGAGATGGACAAATTTTTGCAATGGATATATTAAAGTTTTTTTCTTTCTATTGGTGAAGCCTTTGATTTTGTTATTAATTTTTTTTAAAAATATTTTCTATTAATGCTATGGTTTTGAGAAAAAAATTGTTTAAAATACGCCTACCTCAATTATGATGCCACTGATTTATTTGATTTAATAATAGTAATAAAAGTCTAAAGTTATTTTTCTATCGTATTTTAACATTAAGTGATCTTAAAGTTTATATTCCAATTTACATGTTTGTATTTTTCTGATTAGATACTACTTGACTTCGACTGTACCATTAAAAACTGGTTGTAAACCCACATCTATTTTAAGTCAATACATGAAATTTTATTTGTGTAACAAAATAGTGTTTTATTTTCAATTAGCTACCTTTTGGTCATTTATTGGTGCAAAACTGGTTATTCATTGGGGCACACAGGTCAATCTTAGGCACACTCCCATTTTTCGGTATTTTTCATCTAATCTACAAAAAAAATCTACAAAAAAAATGTGGATTCAAATAATTTATAGATATTGCAGCGTTACTAAACACTTAACAACTTATACATATTTTCTACGTAATACCAGTTAAGAGCGTTTCAAAGTCAAAATTTGTCCTTATCTGGTTTATTTTTTTCCTTAATGTGTTTTATTTTATCAGTTACAGATAAAATCTAGTACGCAACTCCACAAAATTCATTGGTACTTTTGAACTCGCGACATGAAAAAATTATATTCATTTCATATCAGTAGTATAAATAGCTATATTAAAAATAAATATTCTTTACTTATAACGTTAAACACTTTAATCTTACACTATTGGATTATACATTAATGAAAATGGAAATAACGCATTCAATATGCACACTGCGAGCCAAACTCTATGTAAAATGCTTACACTTGCGGCGATCTTAGGCGCTGTGACGTCAGCCGAGGGACGGTCATCCGTTTCACCCGTTTTGCGGGTCAGGCATTTTACCAAAAACTTTGATCTCGGTCAGTTTTCGGTATTTTTTAATAATTAAAAAAAAAATTATTTATATAAGAATACTGTCAATGCAAATCGCTTATCAAATTGATACTTCTTAACTTAGTGGAATAGTCTATCAGTGGCCCCTTGCGCCACTAAGCTGTAACTTACTAACAAATAAACAAAAAGACTCGCAAATATTAGTGATTTGAAATAGCTGCTTTTATTAGAGCACATTAACTGCCCTTTCTTAATTAAGGCATATGAGGCATATACTACCTTTTGTTATTTTGTACAATTATTAACAAACAGTTAAAAAAATCTTTAAAATGCCTTATCTGATTTTAAGGATTTTTTTTTTTTTATATCACTAAGGTGGCAAACAAGCTTACGGTCCGCCTGATGGTAAGCGGTCACCGTAGCCTATGGACGCTTGCAACACCAGGGGTATCACTTGCGCGTTGCCGACCCTTCAGAAATGTAATAACTTCTTTCTTGATGAACTCCATACTGTTTAAAAATGTAGATCACTTTTATGTATTCTTTTTTAATTCTAAGGCCACAAAGTTAGGGGAGAAAGTATTAAAAAAATAAACTAGGTAGGTATTTGCCTACCTGTTTCCGCAATAGCAACAAGGTAACACTATTAACATTTTTTTCAATTGACAGTTCAATGGAGTTTGGGGGTTACCAGCGGTAGTGTGTGACTGCTACATTGCCATAGATGTGACTTGCTCAACGTCCAGTATATTCAACTTAGTAGCAATATCTGTTGACAGGTAAGTTACTCTTTATTTATGAAAATGATCTTTGTTGGAAATGATCACAGCTGCAATAAGAGGACGATAGACGCCAGTTGGCCAAGTCAAGTATAAAAAAAGCTAAAACCATCTTAAGCCTACTCTCTTAAGGTTGAACTTCGCACGACACACGTTTCATGTCGCTTACGCTTACGTTTTTGGCTGATTTTTCATGTTTTTAATTTATTTTAAAAATTAGGCTTTATATAGAAATTCTAGTCGATTTTTCTTTTAATATGAAATAATACCTAAGTAATGGATTGAAAAAAAATGTTGGGTTTCCTGACAAAATATCGTTGACTATGACAGTAAACTTAATTTTCAGCACTTTTTAGTGATTATTTAAGAATAATTCCTAATTTATGAACCTTTTTTTTTCTTTTAATTAGTTATTTCCCTAATTTTTTTCTGTGATTTGTAGTATGTACCACTTCTTCAATCTAGAACAAGTAAGATATACTGAATTGGGATATTAGGGTATATCCTCGTCTTAAGGAGCACCGTACACGAGACGTCTTGCGACTAATTTTCAAATGCAACCAAAACGCATGGGTTTCGTTTCTGGTGTGCGAAGCTCCTTATTGCTCAAATCTAAGTTTATTTGGAACTGAGATGTTTTTCCTCGGTCACCTTTTTTTGTTTTTAAGTAGATAGTTATAATACAAGTAGAACTAAAAGCTAAATACTAAAACTCGACTGTACAGATACTGAATTCCAAAATGGGAAAAATTATGTTTATATATTGTTTTCAATTAGTCATATTGAATTATGTGTAACGTCATATTAAGGATAAAACTTATTTTATTTAGACTGCTAAAATATCTCTCTTCGCAATAATCCACTCTCAACATAGTAACTTTTAATGTTTGCTTTATAACGTTTTAAGTTTTAATGTTATTAAATAAGGTTTAAAGTTAACAAAGATTTTAAAGCACTGCAGAATTTAAAAGTCGTGTTTGCACGCATAAAGCCAATAATTCAACTTTTAATACATAAAATTAGATACTATTTTTTTTTTTTATTTATTTATAAATAAGATTAAACTTGTAAAGCCGTTATACACTAGACTTTTGTGCAACAAACTTTTATGGCTCGGTAGCCATGGTCAAACTAAAGTTAATATGTCGTAAATCAGTGTCCACTTACAACGAAAGTATTTGTTGTACATCATGATGACTTAATAATTATTAAGGGACACTTAGCAGCTAACTAGCGCCTAATTAGCATAGCATAGCAGCTAATTATAACATTTTCTTTGTAGATGAATTTTAAAAATATAAATGGTGAAAATATAAAACTAGTCGTAAGGTATTTTTAGAACGTTTCCTATTGTTTGCAGATTTATCTGTGGATTTTCTGCCATAAACGGCAATTTGACACACAGCCTACTACCACCTACAGGCCTTTAAAAATACAAAACGTTCTTAAAATAGCTCGTGAATAGTCTCTTCAGAATCATTTTCTACATTTAGATTTTGTATATTCGTTTTCTTCCAAGAGGAAATTAAGAAAACCTAATGACGGGCCCTAGGCAAAGGCTCGATGCCCCTTAACTAGTGAATAAAACGCACTTTATGTTCTCGCCATACATGTTTATAATTTAGTTATGTTGTTATCAATACAACTAACTCATCAGATAACAAAGACAAATTTGATTAATTTGTAAATGTAGTTAGTTATCTTCCGTTGACTCTTTGATGTAGCACGGTAAAATTTTCAAATAACCATAGCATTTCAGATTAAATTCATGCATCGGTTAGTTTTTGAGTGCCGCCGTTGCCGAACATTGATAATATAATTTTAGCTCGAAATCAGACTTGTATCTACGTCATACAAGTAATGATTAATATTGACATTGATAAATGTGTAGATATTCGTCTAATTTTCTTTATGTTACTAGACAGAACGTCTGTTTCTTTGATTATAGCTCGGGATCTAATATACTTAGATGTTTCGATCAGCTTTGACTATCATAATAGGCTAACCGCGCAACACCCTGTTTTTAACCGGCCGATCAAACAGTATTTGAGTTGCGACGATTTAAATTACTCGTAGACAGACCGCGCGCATTGCTTGTTATTTATTAATCAATAGTTTACCCTGTATCTAAACTAAAAACTATCGGCCGATTAAAATATGAGCTGGTTGATTGTATTTTTTCCTCCGTGTCACAAACTCTATAAGCACTCTAAATTATTAAATCTTTGCTATTATTAGGTGATAGCCAGATGGAGGTACGTGCAATAACTACTTTACATAATATGTATAGTTGTTTTGTATTTACAGGTACATCGCAGTAACTCAACCAATCAAATACGCTAAACACAAAAGTAATGCCAGGGTTTGGTCTATGATTGGGGTAGCGTGGCTGGTCTCTGGCGCTATCGGCTCCCCAGTGGTTTTGGGTCTGAACAACACCCCCGATAGGAGTCCTGACCAATGTTTGTTTAACAATACTGATTACGTCATTTATTCATCCTTGGGATCATTTTTTATACCTTGCATCATAATGATGTTTTTGTATTACAGTATCTTTAAGGTGAGTTTATAATTAAGACTATATTAATTTGTAATTATTATAATATCACTAACTACTACTATTAAAATATCTGAACATGAAAAAAAAATCATAAAGTTCATATGGATGATTGGTTATTAGGATGTTTGGATGTTTTAATGTTTGTCAATCAATCATGCGTTTTAGATTGACATTTAAAATTTATAAAGGTTTTAGCTACAATTACTGTTACATCTCCATTTTACCCTTCCTATCAAAAGTTCTACAACGCCTTGTCCACCAGCAATTTAATAAGTTTCTGACTAAAAATAGCCACTTTACTCCTGTCCAATCCTGTTTTCGTCCTGGTCGACTGGCGAGTCCGACTCACACTTGGCCGATTTTTTATTTTTATTTGGTGCACAAACCTTTGATCATTTTTATTATATCCTGTATCCCAAGGTATAGGACCTTGAACCAAATATTAATGAATTTTATAACAAAAAATCATGCAAAACAAATACAAATCTAAAATCAAATCCTATATGTTGTTCCATCGCTGATCAAAAAGTAAAACAGGAGGGGCCTAACCGTTGAAACCAATTTCAATAGTAAAATTGTAAGGGAAGAAGATTTTAGTTTTTGAAATAAGTCATCTTTGGTTTTGAACCTTGTTGAAGTTTTGGTGGCCAATTTCGGAATTAAAATACTTTACTTGAATCGGTAGTCGACGCCGTTTTGACGTCAATAGAACTAAGAATCTAAATGAGGGCTCAGAACTAATCTATCACCAAATACATAAATTTATGGAATTTTCCCCTTTTTATATACCTATATGTACCATAAACAAGCATATACCTATATGTGGCATTTCAGTTTGAGCAATAATTTAACCTAATAAACCTAAATCTACTTATTGCAAGGTGTTGTAACTTTACCGCTATCACAATTTTTTTTTTTTTTTAATTTTAAGGACACCGATAAAGATGAAAGTTAAGCTTACAGTTGAACTAAATTAAAACTGGATTGTGATTTTAACTGATTTTGATTGTTCGCGCACATGTGTCACATAAAAAGGTCAGTTCCTTAAAATGAATACGAGTGATAAAAGTATTTATAATTTCACAGGCAATAAGGTTAAGAGCAAAAAAACAACGGTCTGCTAAAAAGGGAACCTCAGCCCTGGCCTCTGCAGTTTCAAGTGGCACCGCAGCAGTTGTAATAGAAAACGTTGCACAGACACAAAGACTTACAGACAGCGTTCTACAAGATGACAAACCAACCAACACTGCATCGGGAAGCAATGATGAAGAAGACGATAAGTATGCTAGAATTGAAAAAAATATGATTTTAATATCATTATTTTTTGACTGCCAGTTCAAACTTCTTTCATCATGCTTATCTTCTAAAAAAAATCTTAAAGTAATCGATATTGACCTAAAATAAATAAAATGCTTTAATTTGATCCAAATCTTTATATATGTTTTAAATTGTAATAGAAGGTTTATTGACTATAATAGGTGGCTAAGTATTCATTAATGGCTTTTGCTTCTTTACCAGCACTTCGGACAGAACAGACATAGGAGCACTTGCAGAGTTGGCGAATACAACGTCTACAAGGTTCATGCTGGCTGCTGTAGTGGAAGAAACTGGCCTGTTGGTATACCAAAAAATTTCATCCATTATGTACCTTTTTAGTGATCCTTGAGAAAATTGGAAAAAATATTTAAGTGCCTCTATCATAGGAAAATTTGTTGAAAGTTCACAAAGGCACAACAAGTCAATTTGCATATTAACGATTAGTTAGGAAGAGAAACATAAAATTATACGTTGGTGAAATCGCTGGTAAGAGGTTGTATTGGTTAAAAAGTATTATGAGTACATTATCTTGAATTACTAAAGACAATAATCCAAAACATTCTTTTTAAGATCAGTATTAGTAGTAACCAGGCAAATGCGGTGGTAGCGTGGAAACGCGTAGAGAATAATAATGCGCAAATACACTTGTCTGATTAGTTTGTTGTTTAAATTACTGATGTTATATTTGTATATTTCCGGCGATGCGCTTCGTTCGGTGCGAAGTTTCATATCCTGTTTTACATAGAATCTAAGATTTATTTGGGGTAGTTGATGCCATTAAGTACGCGATACATCGTCATTTTACTTACAATGTAATAAAAATTATATTAGTAATATATTTGGCAGGATAATGGCAAATCTTGCGTCACCGATCCCAATGGTTGACCCTAATACAAATAATGATTCTGGCTATGCTCCGTCTACTAACCTCGATGGAGACACGAAAGAACCTACACCACCACCTTCACCTCCTCTACCACAACCACAAGAAGAAAAGAAAAAAGAAGAAGATAAAAATGGCGGTGTAAATAAACCAGAGTTGAAGTAAGTAACGATAAAATAGATATCTACGTATTATGTTCAAGCACAGTAACAGTTATTTCTGATTCTATTGTATTTGAATTAGATACAGAGTATATACTTTAACGACACTAAGTAGCTCGGGGCCCTGGTAATTCCTGAATTAAAACAATGTTGGGCGTGATCAGTACCTGGGTGGAATACTGCCTAATTGCCCATATTTTTGAGTTTCTCCGTTTTTGGGAGGCACATTTAACCATCGGTCCTGGCTGTTGTCATAACCAAGCCAAGCCAGAGGCCTTATGGGCGATTTGAAAACTCTTACAGTCGAGTGGTTACTATTAGCTTGACACCTTCCGCCCAGTGTCACTAGGCCAGCGTGGTAAGGCGTAAAGGCTGAGGCAAATAAAATGTTTTGCATTCCAAAATTATTAATGAAGCTTAATTTGATCATTTAATAGACAAGACCTCAATCTGAGTTTCAAGTCCATCTTCTTTTTTCATATTAATGAAGACAATTACTAAGATCAAAAACTCTCACCTTAACAAAGGTGTTGTGATACTTTTAATTTGTAAATTTAAAAGAAAAATCTTTAATCACTGTCCAGGAAAAAACTGATTCGACTAACAAGCAACTCAGTAATATCGACTCCTAGAAGAAGATTTAGAAGTGCAGCATCTGCAGCAAGATTTACCTTATTCAAGGCAAACCGCGACGGGAAGTTACGAGCCAAGTCTTTTGCTAAAAAAGAAAAGAAGGCGACACAAACTTTAGCGATCGTTCTTGGTAAGATATATTTACTTTTGTACGTCTCGCTCACTCCCTTGATCATAATACTTGAAACATAACAATTACAAGTTTACTCTTACGGGGGAAAGCATGTTATAGCATGTCCAGGTCTTTCAAAAAAATCTTTTTAGGTATTCTTGTTCTATTCCAATGCCTGTTCAAAACCGGGCGTAACTTTAGATTATCCCCTTAATTCCCATCATCTACGCCAGTGTCTGTGTGTGATATTAATTGTCTGTGCATATTTCGACAATTTGCCTAGAGAAGGCACCCTATTGTTTGATTTAATTTAGTTTATAAATAAAATTAAACTTTGTTTGTTTTAGTGTTAGTGTTATTAATGAATCGGTAAACAGTGATTTAGTCAAATTTGATGGAGGTAGCCCAGTTGTTACGCTTTCTGCCTCGCGTTTTATGGGGCGAAGGTTAAAGCCGTGTGTACCAATGTGTCTTTATGTTTGATTTCTCAAGTATATTATTTTGTTAACATCACTATTTTACATCAACGGCTTTTTAGTGTAAAAAAACATCGTGTATACGTCAAAAAGACGTATCTGAAGTTTACATTCCGCACTGGGCCTGTATGATGGACTATGGTCCAAATTGCATTGCCGAAGGTGTGGGGCACAGTCTACCCAGTAAGGACGTATCAGGCTAGTAAGGAGAAAGAGTCCATAACTCTTTATCATTGTTTATAAGTAAGTTGACGATAAAATAACTCACAACTATCATATTTATAGGTGTGTTCCTGTTCTGCTGGGCGCCATTTTTCACTTGCAGCGTGTTCGATGCCATCTGCACCAAGTTTGGACTACCGTACTCTCCTGGAGTGACCGTCTTCATACTTACCACGTGGCTTGGCTATATCAACTCTTTCCTCAACCCAGTTATCTATACTATTTTTAATCCGGAATTTAGAAAGGCGTTTCGGAAATTACTGCATTGTGGTACCTAGCGCATAGATTACTACGTGGTGTACGATTGAAAAGAGGAACATAAAGGCTGAGCATCGAACTCTCATCTTTATGTAGTTTTTATTGGACTGCGGAATTTTCTACAATAATATTGGAAACCTTAGAAGCTATTATCATAGTAAAAATAGACAAGTAAATTATCTGCATACAAATGTAGGTACATCTCGCAGATTCTATTTTCTATGACTGCTCCGTGACTTAGTTGGGAGTAAACCTGCCTGGTGAACCGAGAGCGCGGGTTAGATCTCCGCACAGAATAATTTATTTATGTGATAAACATGTGTGTTATATATGTATGTATTTACATAAAAAGGATATAAGTATAATGGTTGTCTGGTACCCTTTGTACATGGCTTGCTTAGTTTCGGGCAGTATGATGCTATGTAAGAAGTACAGGAGTTTTAATGTGGCACATATTCTATACATAGGGAGGACAATATCCGCGGCATTAGTATTATAAGATATATATCATTTTGTGCGTATAAACAGGGCGCGTAGGCACACATGCTAGCCCAGTAATATACCTTTGTTAAAGATTACCTGCTTCTTTAATTTTACTATACTATTATGATCAAATTATTACTAAGTAATTAAAGGCTTAAAATCTTTAGAATCCCTGTAGCACATATAATTTTAATTAATTATCAATTCGTCGTTTCGAAACATACGTTACGTCATTTTTAATAATAAAGAGGCATTATTTTAAGTTTTTAATTTAATTACGGTTGTGATACTTATAGTTATTTATTAGTTATTAAAATGGAAAAATGTTTAAAGTAAGAAATTCTGTAAATACAAATAGACGTGACATACTATAATACATAAAATATATTGTAAAGAGCTCTAATATTTTAGTGAAACATATTTTATATGATTTATAGCTAAGTCTCGCTTTCAGACCTCTCAAAAAGATAACTCATAAACTTTTGCAATAAATTATGAATATTAGAAAACATCTTCTACCTTTTTATGCTAACTATCTACTTTGCTTTTAAATTCTTATTTTTCTGTTTACCTATTTGCCAGAATATTCTGCAATTTAATAGCATCGTAGACCATATTTACGTTTGCTATTGTTTAAGGTGTTGTATTAGAATAATGTGTTTTTACTATTTTTGTACTGTTAGCTGATGAGCTTCCCGCCAAGGTTTTTTATCATGGAACAAAAAAAGGAGTGAGTAGATTTTAAAAGGATCGGCAACGCACATGTAATGCCCCTGGTATTGCCAGCGTATATTAGCTGCGAAGACCGCTAAACATCAGATGGACCGACAGCTTGTTTGTCACCTTAGTAGTATAAGCCGGTGTAACTTACTTTTTAGGATTCCATCTATTTTACCTCCAACTAAAAGCTTTAACCTCTTCCCTTAGTGCACGAAACATATTTTTCAAATGTTGTAAAATATTTATTTACATAGACTGTCTTGTTTGTTATTAATTGTGTTAATTATTTAATATTATCTAATTTTACTTTTGACAGAGATAATAGTAGTGTGAAAATGTTTAATCTTAATTAAAATAAGTGTAAATAAATTTGTAAATACATATTTATTAGAAACATGTTGTATTTGATGTTAAAATAAATGGATTGCAGAAATTATGAATGTTCATATTACTCTTTACACGAATGCAAATAAAAATAAAATAAAAAAGTGAGTCAAGCGTGCATGCTATGTAATTTTGGTTCTTTTAACGAGAATATGATAAAACGTCTTCAAGCTAAAACGGGGAGTATTTTACATAAAGTTGATATATGCTGATTTATGTATATTTGGCCCATTAGGTCCCAAAAACTACAAGAGATGCGGTATGGTGAGGCATAATATTTATCATATTATGTATGGTTGGCTGGTAGAGAATGCCTCATAGCATTAAGCTCGCCATTGTACACATTTTTTTGTGCAAAAAGATTAAATAAAAAAAAAAAACAACTTAAACTTAGTTTTTCCAAACTACCAAAACAAGAAACGCGAGAGTCGTACTTTGAACCTTCGAAGGAAGGAAGAACTGTCTACATTCGGTCCTTCGGGATTTCTTATTTCGCTTAAACTGCTTATAACTTTGGAAGTATGGGTCAGATAGTTTCAAACGACAGAAAAAGCTTGCTCTACCCGTATATAAAAAAACAATTAATTATTTAAAAATATTATTAAATTACACAAACGAAAAAAAATATTGAAATCACGCAAAATTCACACGGGTCATTTGCGACTGAACACCTGCGTTCATATCGGCAGAGAAAAATGTAGCTTTTTAGGGGTCCGTACCTAAATAGTGACATGGAGCGCTACTAGGTTCGCTCGCTGCGTAATAGTCTACACCATCTGTCAGACTGACCATCAGCTTGTCTGTCACTCTATCGGTCTGTCTGACCTTCAGAGAGTTCTTTTTTTTATACCGCAGATATTTTTACAGAGCGCAGCGAGCGAAGCTTACTTGCCGGTGACGCCATATGTGAATCTTCCATTCCCTTTTCTCGGTAATGGCTGAATCGATTTCCATAAAATTTAGCTAATCTTTTCATCGTAAGGAAATTTTTAATTTCGTCCTAGATTTTGATAAACACCAGGTCGAAGGTCCAATAGCTACGGATAAATAGTAAACGCTGACGAACAATTGCGGGCCGCATAGAATTTTTATATTTGAATACAAAATAATAAAAAAAACCTACCAATTTTGGTTCGTACAATTCGTATACGCAATAGTTAGGGTTCCGTAAAACGGAACTATTTAAAAACGGAAAAACAAATAAACTAGATTTTTTAGATAAAATATATTGTAAATATTAAATGTTTGTAAAGGTCTTGCGTCGTCATGTCATGTCTGTCTGTCCGTCCGTATGTCACAGCCACTTTTTTCCGAAACTATAAGAGCTATACTGTTGAAACTTGGTAAGTAGATGTATTCTGTGAACCGCATTAAGATTTTCATACAAAAATAGAAAAAAAAACCCTAAAATTTTTGGGGTTCCCCATACTTAGAACTGAAATACAAATTTTTTTTTTAATCAACCCCATACGTATAGATACGTACGAGGATAGGTCTTCAAAAATTATATTGAGGTTTCTAATATCATTTTTTTCTAAACTAAATAGTTTGTGCGAGAGACACTTCCAAAGTGGTAAAATGTGTGTCCCCCCCTGTAACTGCTAAAATAAGAGAATAATAAAACGAAAAAATATATGATGTACATTACTATGCAAACTTCCACCGAAAATTGGTTAGAACGAGATTTAGTAAGAAGTTTTTTTAATACGTTATAAAACGTAAACCGCAATTTACCTTTCATTCAATCAACTGAAATATAAAAATATTTTTGTTTGTATTTGTAAATTAAATAAATTGTGGTAGGTACGGAACCCTCGGTGCGCGAGTCCAACTCGCACTTGGCCGGTTTTTATTTATATTTTTAGGTCACGCGGTTCAAAAGTTACGAGGGGTACGAAGATTTTTCATCTTTGGAGCTAAGAATTTGCAAAATGTACTCTTTAGGAAAAGAGCACATTGAAAACCTTAAAACCTTTTTTCAAAACCTGTCAAATGACATGCCATACATTGGGGTGCATTGAAAATTATTTTATCCTACAAATCAAAATTAAAATAAGGATAACTCTCAATACCTACAGAAAGTTATCGTTATTTTAATTAATTCCATTACCCTATGGTGGTCTACATAAAACGCCTTTCTGTAATTTCTACAGATTCGATGCCATTGCAGAGAAACTACGAGGCTGTAACATACGCACGGACTGACGAACATGACATGCCGAAATAACAAAGGTTTTGTTTTAGCAACATCTGTTGCCAAATGCTTTACAAAATGTCTTAGCAATGTACCTACGAGACCCACAGCACGTACCAGAAAAACTAACGTTCCAATGGACACCGTGCTCCTTGACGTTCCATTGCGCACTTTCATTACAGTAACCTACTTTATAGTGCAACTGAAATCATACTGAGATGATAGCAAGAAAAAAGTAGTCTCCGAGATCAGGGCAACCTCTGCAATGCCTTAGTAGGACCCACTTTACCCCTTATGAGTTTCATTGCACTCGCATAGGGCACTAAAAGTCTTTACCATCACCGAATATCGCGAAGACCGAAGAGCTCATTATACTGTTTTGCAGAGCCAACAACGTTTCCGCTTTCTTTTTAAGAACTGCTTGCTAACTTCCCTCGGGTCCACACTGTCACTGATAGATTTACAAGGAGTATTATGACCATCCTTTTAGTTTTGGAGGATCAATATAAGTCAGATCAGTATTAAGATCAGTATGTGCGATTGCAGTGGTCTGTTTCGTGACAACGAGTCTTAAAATAAACTTAAGGGCCTAAAGAACACGGTTTCTAGTTATATCACATAGTTATCATAATAAGTAAACAACAAAAAAGGGAAAGCTTAACATCTTTCAAAAATGTGGCAAACAAGCATTGAGTTACTTTAGTAAGAACCATCTGACATGTTAAGAGACGATGGAAGAAGGCCAGATGGCGCAACACTAGCACCGTGAAGTTTGGGACGTACTCTGGTATGGGACGCTACGTGTGCTGACACTCTTGCGCCTCCTTACTTCCAGAGTACTTCTATTGGAGCTGCTGCTGCAGCTGAAGTAGCACAGATACGCAAGCGTCGCAAATATATTTCATTAATTAGCAATAATAAAAAGTTAGTGGCGCTTCCTGTGGAAACATTGGGTCCGTGGTCTTCAAATAGCAAGGCTTTTATAACAAAGTTATCTAAACGGCTAGTCCTTGCATCAGGAGATTACAAAGTTGGTCATTTCCTCGCTCAAGGGATGAGCATCGCCATTCAGCGAGGTAATGCCTATAGCTTTAGTGTTCGGTTAATTCCTTGGAACAATCCAAGAATGGATGTTTAGTTCACCCTTATTTTAGTTTGCACATATTATAAAAATTAAAGTTTTAATTGAGTAATGTTTTTTACAGGAGTTATGTTTCCTATTTTCAAAACATACGACCTTATTCATACCGATGTGGACGCGACGATATTATCAGGAACATAAATCCTCGCCAAAACGCTTCGTTTATTTTTTCTTGAAGGCTTAGCTGGATCGGATCGTGCAATACAATATTCAGTGGAATGTTTTGATATTATTTTTTAGTCCCTATATAGAAAATTGGTTATCGAAATAATAGTAACTCTATTGAACAGTAACCTGCACGCACAAGACCAGTGTTTTTTTTGGCATATAAAAAAAGTTCATATGTTTTATTGCATATTCAGAATGTGATAATAATTGGTTAAAAAAATTAGGCTTTTACCCTCGTAAGTAAAGCCTTTTTCCCCGAGCAAGGAAAAGTGTCATTTTGTCCAATGTGTAGAGAGCTGTGATTCATCTTTGTTAATTTTTTTACAAATTAGTGTGGCGGTTAACAGGAAAATTCTGTGTTCAAAATTAACGTGAACTTATGACATCGTTTAGTTATAGCCTACTATACTTTGGTTTTAAATGATTTTTATTTTTCAACCATCCTAAAGGAAGAATGTTCGCATTGAAATACTTTTCTAGAAAATAGATATACAAATATGACAAAACATTCCAACGTTTGTTTTAGATTATTTACCTAATATTTTTTAAGTAATTATATTTTATAATACGTAGGTACGTTTTGTTAAATGTAATTAACATCATAATATTATACATGCCATGTCTATGGCTATATCATCAATAATAAATTTTTTCATAGCAAAGAGGCAGTCAAAAGATTAACCTCGAGCTAGGAAATAAAAGAAACCGGCCAAGTGTGAGTCTGGCTCGCGCACCAAGGTTTCCGAACAAACTTATTATATACAGATAGTTCTTCCATCAGAGGTTCTTGACAGACAAACAGACTCTCTTTGTCTGACCGTCCGTCCGTCTATCTGTCAGACAGAAGACATTCTTTAATTAATACATAAAAAAACTTTATAAAAGGGTGCGCAAAGAGTAAAAAAAAAAACTAGTTAGGCTTCGCCCTGCTATAGTATAGGTGACCTTTCTATTTAAAAGGTCATAGGGCATAGGCATCAGAACAATAAATAATACGAGAAGAATAGGTAATACGACAAATCAAATTGTACCTTTTAAGAAAATATCTTTAAGTACTAATATAGAGTATATATGTTTATATATATAAATAACATATTTAGGGTGTAAATTAAAAAAAAATACACTAATAGCTTATGACTAACCAACAACCAGAGTTGTTACATTCAATACGTTATCCGGATATAGGACTTCGGGTGGACCTATTTCAGTTTATATGTACAATAGTCTGGAGGCGATGGGCTCACCAGCTGTCACACAGGCACATATTATTTGAGTGTGTGCCCAGCCACTATTTGGGGATTGAAACCGTAAAGAATTTTTCAACACACTTGCTCACAAAGTAACATAATTTACTGCACCGTTTTCAGCATCTTAATAGCGTCCATTACGTACTAGTGCGATAATGACAATTATGCCTATGAACAAACTTCTTATTTTTGGAAAAATAAATTCAACGTGTTTGTCAAAAACATATCAAAAGTATTAGATCCTATTAAAAATTTACTTTTACAACATTTATTATCCTTCATTGTTTATTATCCTTTAAGGGTGATGAAAATAGTCATATGACACTCGTGAGTTCTACTTAATACACACTTGGCTGTATTATGCCATCGCTTTCGGCTCCGACTGCAACTCACAACCTCGTCTGTAACCAACCTGGCCCATTTGTATCATTTGTATCATAATACATAATTAATAAAACATAATTAATAATATTTATCAACAACTGTGCAAATGGACTTAAAACTTGTAGGCAACTTAAATACCTTCCTTACATTGTATCTTCTATACAATGCTTTTCAGTCCAAAATACGTGAATTTCGTCCACAAGTTTACGACTAAAACTAAGTAACGATCGTAACTTTGTTGACTTAATTTTACTTAGTTTAGTGTCTTAACAAAATTGGTTGGTAAAGTTATTACAAAACCAAATAGGCATTAATTCGATTCACGATCTTTGCTTTATTTGAATAAAACTTAGTAAAAAGTTATTAAGTTACAAACAAGTTGCTTCAATCGAATTGATTAATGATATTGAGGCGGAGGTTAGCCATTAGATTTAATAAAAAGACTAACTATCGAAGTCAATGTTATCGAATAATACTTCTTGTTATCGGATTGCATTGAATATTTCATGCACTTAAGGTTTACGTGACAATGCATTAAAAACGTAGTCTGTCTGTCCATCTATGTAAAATTTCTTGTCAATTTTGACAAAGTGTTTGTTATTTGATGGAGGTGCAATTTGTCTTGCAGTATTAACTTCACATAACAATAAAACGAGTAGTTTGCCTTGAACTGATACATCACAATTTTCCATTTTTACCTTGTAAAAAAATGACAGTATAACCTCTAATAAATAGGAGAAATGGAAACAACTAAACAGTTATTTAAAGTACCAGCGTCGAGTACACAAATAGTTACTTGATTGATGAAAAAGATAAGGTGAATTTAGGTCAATTGAGAAAAAGTCGAGCTTACATTAATGAACACGTGTAGTGTAATAAAGTGTATTTTAAGAGACTTACCCTTTTAACGTCAACTTTATTATGAAACCTTGAATAGGTGTAACCAAGGTGTAAGAAAGTTTGAATAGATTTATTAAGTCATGTGTCATGTAAATTTAGAAAGGCGTCTGGTGATTATAAGAATATGAATGAATTTCGTGTGTCATTCAACAGAGATAATATGTTACAAAAATATAAACTAATTTTGTGTTTACTGAAAAAACATGTGGCGATAAATATAACAGTTATTAATGATATACGTGCGGTAAGTTGGTTATTATAAACGAGTAGACGAATGTAAGCCCGAAACGAAGTCGAGGGCTAACCATAGTCACGAGTTTGTAAATACCAATTCCGCATTAATTTCATACAACGTTTTTCAACACATTTGCAAGAAAACAGTATAATTTATAGGTAATCTTTGTTTACTTAAGTAAACGTACCTTAATAAATATTTTTTATCTGGCGCGTCATTTAGGAAATTTTCTACGTTAGCTGCAGTGAATGCTTTAGATTTTTTACTTGTATAGCCATCTAACAGTCGTGTCAAAGATACGTGTAACTTTATGTAGGTACTTTGATAAATCTATGTCACTGTTTTTTTGAGAGTGCTATTGAACATCGAATATATTGACCATTATGAAGACGGCTTATACTTTACACGTAATTCATTGAAATAAACAATTAAAAAATTCTAGAAAAAGATTAACTATTTCTTCGAGTTTTCCATGATATAAAATTATTGTGAGCCATTAAATATCAGTCTCGCGATTTTGGCGGCAAGAGTCCATTTTCTGCAATTTGCGCCTCATTTTACACTTCAGGTGGAGTAGATTCTATATTAATATCGGGTTTCTCGCTTGAACTCATTATTGTGTAAATAGATATCAGTCGGAAAGTTGCAACAATCTTTTTCTAATATGAAAATGGCGCGCATCTGCAAATAGCGCCACGTGCGGTTGGTGAAAATTAGAACTACATCTTTCATATCTTTTTCCTTTTAGTATTAAAGTGAGCCAAACGTATAGATCAAAAGCGCTTCCAAGATGGTTAGATCGAAATTAAAAAAATACTGTATAGGATACGCACGGCGCCATAGAACGGGGCGTGTGGTTCCGTTGTACGGTGCGTAATTTTGAACTTTCGAACAATAGATACAAGCTTCGTAAATGCATTTTTTGGGCAAATGTGTTGAAAAAGTTATTGTCTGTATTATGTAGCCTTGGTAATATAGTGATGGATGGGTTTATGTGTCTGTCGGCTTATAAATTGTAAAAAAAAAGTCCGTCATACATATAACTTCTATACAATAATATCAACAATTGAATAATGAAGCTTCTTTTCCACACTAGTTTGTAAAAGAAAAAAATATAAAAATATGAGCAATCTAAGACAAACCTTTAAAAATTACTAAGAAGCAAAGTAATTTCTAAAAAAAATAATAATTGCTTATATTAGCAAAGATTGCTCATATTTTTATATTTTTTACTTTTACAAACTAGTGTGGAAAAGAAGCTTCATTATTATTATTATAAATTATATATAAATTATAAATTATAAATTGTATTATAAATTGTTTATGTACAATATAGTAGTTTCTAATTTACTGTATTAAAAAAGGTGTGACACGAGTGCCAAGGTTACTGCAAATCCCGTTTCAAACATCACCGCAGTGATGGAATGAATTATTAATATTACATAACAGTTAATTAATTACAGAGTTGTTTTTGTTACTGAGGTCTTATTGCCACCTTATGGCTTCATCATCAGATCAGCTCCATGGTATTTATTATTGCAGGCACTTGTATAAGTATACCAAATTTAAGCATAATTGGACACCGATATTGAAAAGAATAGGTAACGGTTTTTGTGTCGTACCGGGGGCTACCAATAAAAATCCTAATCCTAATAAAAAATACTTAAGCAATATTATTATCTACAAAAACTACATTTAAAGAAAACTAACTATTTCTCCCTGTAATTACTTTTTCCCAACAGTACAAAAACAGTCGTTCAATGCGGGACTTACAATGAAATGTACTATTTCTAACCCATACTTACAAAGTAGCTCTTATTGTACCGCTTATAACCACCACCAACCAAAAATAATAATATACGGTGTTGTTGTCATCGCTGGCTCGTGAGTTTACTTCATTGATAGTGTATATCTACTTCCACGAGCTCACCATGCGTAAAAGAGAGAAAAAAAAAACCCTGCATACCCTTTGGAAACGGAATCATAAATCAACGGCTTAACAAGAAGGTAATCACCATTAGTGTGCCTACCGTGACTGATTTTACTAATGCTCCTTTTTTCTATTTTAACAGGTAAAGTTAAATAGGTATTGCTAAAACAGCCCACAAAAATCTCAAAGTCTCGTTTAAGATCGCAAGTCAGCCGAAAAACAAATGGCACATGACCCGCATTTAAATTTAGACTCGATCTATTCGCTATTCTGTAGAGCGTGAGGAGAATTTAGAGCTATTTGTATCGTTGAGATCACATGAAAATCGTAAACGGAGTAGATAGCTATTAAATTAAAGTAAAAAGTATTCTTAAAACTGAAAACGTGAGTTACAATTTGATGCCAGAGTTATTCTACTTTAAATTTTTTTTCTTTAGCTGAATTACATATGTTCGTAAAGAATAAATTGCAGAATTTGTAAGTAGGTATGGGTCCCTCTAATCATATATATCCTCCAAAGTCCCTCTCTGTAAAAGAATGTTAGAGCACGTATGTGGGAGTGGGACTATATAGACATCCTACTAAGGGTGGGCAGAAGATGTAGGTTCGATACATTTATTATCTTTTAGCGATCTGCAAATGTTTTTAAAAATAAAATGTTATGACTTTCTGTCCAATTTTCAGAAATTCAAAGTTTTATTTCGGCAATGTCGCAAAACAGTCGATTTAGTATTTTAAGCTTAAACTACACTTAGTGTGTGTAGTCTTAATTTTTAATTATTCGTAATTTACTTTTTTTAAAGCAGAAACTATTTCCGGCAAAACTGCGGCTATGTCTGTATTAACAAGGGAAAAAATACGATACCATGGTACCAGGTAATAAATTAAAAAAAAACATTTATTTGATGGTTACACGAAATAAAGTAAAATTATATTTATAAACGTCTTAATTTAAACTAAGTTGCTTTCATTTTGAACTTCGAGTTTGTAGCAAACGATTTAAAATTAATTACTTGCAAAGGAGACATTTCAAATGTTGTATAATAATTATATTGTAAAATCTAACGGTTGTGGTTATTGTGACAAAGTTTAGGTGGTAAAAATATTACTATAACTCCCCTTAATAGAGCGGTTGCAAGAGGGAACTAATGAACACCAATGCCCACACATTTCATATTGCGGTTTTGAACAAACTTCTGGGGTAAACTAAAATAAATTTTAGTCATAAAATTTTGTTGTGGAGGCTATAAAAATGTGAAAGAAAAAGCACTAGTGCGATTATGTAAAGCAAAGGCGCGTGTGTTCTATAAACCTGCATCATAACTTTGAAAGCGATGCATTAAGCGCCGCTTAAGTGTGTTAAAAAGTAGATATCACAAGTGTAAAAGGAAAGTTTTATGCTTGTTTTGAGCCTCGAGAGTAACGAAGGATTCAAAGGTGCGAAATATTTTTCACAAGTGAACCACTCTATTTTATGCCATTGACTATAAGAAAAAAATAATTTTACTATACTTACATTTGACGTAATCAACTGCGGACAGTAATTAAACATATGTAAAACATAACAGAAACTTACTTTAATTTGATTGTTATCTTCTATTTGAGTAATATAACGGGTCCAAAAACGAAATTGCTGGATTTGTGTTTCTTATCTGTTTCTGACCTAGAGAATCGTTTCGTTAAAAAAAACTGATAAAACGAGTAGTATGGGTGGTAAATTCCAATGCTTATGTTTTATAATCCAATATGGCGGAACAAATATGGCATGTAATGTTTTTGTCAAAATTCTTCAATATCAAGATGCAAATTGAGATTATATATTTTTAAGCCGTGCAGTAGTTGCTGCCAGATCATTTTTTTGTTAATTGTGGCAAAAATTATGCAATTACAACAAATATGCATTTAAAAAAACAACGTCAGCCATTTTTGTAACAAAGTTTTTTTTTTATTTAAAAAAATATTTTGTTTCTAATATTTGCCAGAGTTTTAAAATCCAAAGTGGCGGATCTAATATGGCGCACATTTGGTTTACCAAAAATTCTTCGATATCAAGACACAAAAAGAAGTTATTAGTGCGTTAGTTGCTGCCGGATATTGCACAAGAAAGTATGTAATTACAATAAATATTCACATGACACTTCAAAGAAAATAGCGTCAGCCAATTTCGCAACTAAAGTTTTTTTTTTATTTAAATGAAAATTTCTTTTAAAACAAGCCAGTTATTATTTTATTTCAAATCTTTAAAAAAAACATAATAATAATGAACTTTGATTTAAAAAAATAAACACTATTTAATTCTAAATTAGGAAACCCGTAGTCAGTTAATTTTAGTAGCGAAATTATATGATAATAAAAAGAGAGGTTTAGGTTAATGCAGGAAAAACTCGGTCAAACGCGAAGCTATGCGCTTGGAAGAGTTTTATATAGGATCTTATTACCGTAAGGTTGCTCTTTGAATATAAATCACTCCATCAAAGCCCGAAAAACAGTTTGCCTTATTGTTTCGGCACAAGGGGAGGAATTATCGGTTCTTAAATTATATATATAACTTTTTTTTCAGGGCCATTGTTTTGGCTATGCTCCTCTTAACTTAGTGTTTAAACTAATCAAACTTAAAACCGCACTCACTTGTTAGCACTAAATATCATAAAAATCCGGCAGCATTTGCTGTGCAAGTGAATTACCTATTTGTTGTTGAATAGATTCGCCATCTTGAACTATGAAATATGTACTGACAAAAAATAAATTTAACACCCTTAAGTATATCTAATGGAAGTTGTTTAATTGAAATCGAATAATTTAAAAAATGGACGCCATTTTGGATCTTGTATTTTTCACAATACAAAAATTGCTAATACACTAAAAATAGATAAAAACTGTTAAATCAAGAACCCTTTAAAAACCTAACCACTTTGTTTCAAAAAAACTAAATATATTTTTATAACAGGGACGCCGTGTTGTATCAGTGATTCAGCACCCTCAAAAACCCAAGAGAAATTATAAGAAACACATGGACACACAATAAATATTTAAGCAAAACTAATTGATTTTTTCTAGGTGTAGTAGATGGAATCGATTGGGATTCCCGTAAAAGAAATTGATCGATTAGTTCTCAAGTTATGCGATCCTAAAAAAGTTCACGCACGTAATAGTCGCAAAAGAATTCCTAAGATCTCAAAAGGTAAGCAAAATTCAATTTTGGCAATCCCGTTTTTTGGATCCGTTATATCTAGAGTTCGCAATTTTTTTTATTACGCCCCCTACTGCTAAAAAATGCCCACTTTCTCCCTCGGCGCAGCAAATGGCAGCAAGTGGTCTAGCTACGCAATTATAAAATATAATAATGGTAATAAATTCCAAAATATTTATTTAAGATGTTTTATTGCTTTAAGTATTTTAAGAAAAATGCACTATACTTGGAAATCTATCTTACAAGCGATGCCTGCGAACGTTGTTTCGCTAAAGCTGGCCAACAAATTGATAATGGGTTGAATTAATTCAGAAACCTTCCCCGGCATGTGCACTTTGTTAAATATTTTGTTAGTTAGTTTTTAGTAAAAAAAAACTGATCGTTTTTTTCTACTATAGAAACATTGTCCTGATAAAAAAAAATCCAAATCAGTTGAGCCGCTCTCAAGTGATGCTCCATCATACATTGGCAATTGTTTTTTACTTAAATAATAAAGATATCCCAACAGATGTGCTTGTGAAACACTGACAAAATCTAATGCCTTCCTACATCACATTGTATCTTCTCGGTTCAGTCCCAAATACGCGAATTTCGTCCACAAGTTTACGACAGAAACTGAGTAACAGTGTAACTTTGTATGCTTAATTTCACGTTGTTTAGTGTCTCCACTAAATTTTGTTGGTGAAGTTATTACAAAACCTAGCAGATAAATTCGTTTCATGGCTGAGAACAAAACGACGACAGCTTACAATATCCAAATAACATTGTAATTTCTAATACTAACTAATAGTAAAATGTGATATTCTATTTGTTTGTTTGTTTTAGTTAATGTTGCAAAAAAGCATCACATATATTTCTGTCACATAAATAGAATTTGAGCTTAGTGAGAGAGAGAGACTTTTATGTGCGAAGGCTTTCTTTCTCTTTCTCTCCCACACACACACACACCCACTCACCGTCATATATGTACTTACACAAGTAAAAATGTAGATATACCTAATTATTTTAGTTATAAGTGCCAGTTGAAAGATTTTAATGGCAATGATTTAAAAACACTGTCAACATACCTATGTAGGTGTATGATACTCTATTTTTTGTGTTATGTATGACTGATGACGCCTAAAGAAATTTGTAAAATATTTAAAGAACTGTGTTTTTTATATTTATATTAACATATTTATCTAAAATAAAAAGAACGAGCCCAATCAGCACGAAATATATTTTAAATAAGTAAACACACACATATTTTTTATCCGTTGTCTAATTTTCAAATTACAAGCCTTGGTACCTGACGTCGCGGCGGCGGCGCTATATGATTAGATATGCAAAGATATACATAGTGTTGGAAATTTCCAATAGATGGCGTTGCTCAGTTGTTCTCAACTTAAGTTCTTCTGTCACGTTTCAGTCTTATTGTGTTGGAAATATTAAATTATCCTATATCTAGTAAGTATAGCAGTCCAAATAACCGAACTTGATTATCAGAATTTTTAAGGTTCCGGACTTGGCTAAGCAAATAAAAGTGCGCGCCACGTAAGTTGAGACTTGGCGAGCGGTAGTGAGGTGTTTGCGCAGCTGTACAGTCACTCACATGCATAGTTATAGGTACGTTTATTAATGTGAGGCAACTACGGTGCATGCGCTTCCCCTGCCCCTTCACCCCTTTGCGTAAGGGACCTATATACACGTGGTGTGCGAAGTCATGTCTGTGAAGTTAGCACCCCAATTCGCAGCACCCCCGAATTTAGGGTGAGTTCTGGGTCCTTTTACAATAGTTCTAGAGTTCCCGACGGGGTGCAATGATAGTTCTGCCCTTGGGGGGACAGAATTAAAAAAAAAAAAATGGGGTGCTAACTTCATGCCGCACCCCTTTTTCTTCAAAAAATAGTTCTGTATTTTTTTTTAGGTCGTCCTACAATAGTTCTAGAGTTCCTGAAGCATTTCACGAATAGTTCTGCAAAAATTCAAAAGATATGATTTTTTTTCGGAAAATAACATTTTTAAACGACCCAATCCACACACGAGCTAATATAACCGGTCTAATTGGTTAAAATCGACATCAATATGAAAAGACACTCGGTACAAATGTTGAAAGGTATGTTACGTGAGCGAATAGTAAGAGAAATAAATA
Source organism: Apoda limacodes (assembly GCA_946406115.1). NCBI lineage: Eukaryota > Metazoa > Arthropoda > Insecta > Lepidoptera > Limacodidae > Apoda > Apoda limacodes. The sequence continues at coordinate 5,117,070 of OX291558.1, forward strand.
ATATTATTAAAAATCACCATTTGCCAATTTCACGGTTACATAAATTTCTTAAATTATAGGTATCTTGAAATAATCATAACAAAACGAAAGTTCTGATCAGCACCCCGAGAGTTCTGCATCTTATTGCGATTCTTTACTTCAGGGAAACCAAAATATCAGATGTATTTCCAAAAAAACGTTGCACTATTCGCGAAAACTGCACGGCAGTTCTTTCAGAGTTCTGATCAGCACCCCGAGAGTTCTGCACGCGAATGGCACTCCTGAATTCGAAAACAACAAAAAACAGTAAAATTGTGCGGTTAAATTTGCATTGCATGCAAAAAACTGCATCGAAGGAGGTAAATCTTAGTTTTGACTGAGAGGAAGAGAGGTTTTTTCAGAGTTCTGATCAGCACCCCGAGAGTTCTGCATCTTATTGCGGTTCTTTACACCAGAGAAACCACAATACCAGATATATTTCCAAAAACAACGTTGCAATATTCGCGAAAACTGCATGTAGTGATAAAAGTGGGAGTATCGCATCTAGAGGCAGTTCTGTCAGAGTTCTGATCAGCACCCCGAGAGTTCTGCACGCGAATGGCACTCTTGAATTCGAAAACAACAAAAAGCAGAAGAATTGTTCGGTTAATTTTGCAGAATGCAAAAAAAACTGCTTCCAAGGTGATAAATCTTAGTTTTGACTGAGAGGAAGAAAGTTTTTTTCAGAGTTCTGATCAGCACCCCGAGAGTTCTGCATCTTATTGCAGTTCTTTACACCAAACAAACCCAAATACCAGATATATTTGCAAAAACAACGTTGCACTATTCACGAAAACTGCATGTAGTGATAAAAGTTGGAGCATCGCATCTAGAGGCAGTTCTGTCAGAGTTCTGATCAGCACCCCGAGAGTTCTGCACGCGAATAGCACTCATGAATCCGAAAACAGCAAAAGTCAGAAAAATTGTTCGGTTAAATTTGCATTGCATGCAAAAAACTGCATCGAAGGAGGTAAATCTTAGTTTTGACTGAGAGGAAGAGAGGTTTTTTCAGAGTTCTGATCAGCACCCCGAGAGTTCTGCATCTTATTCCGGTGCTTTACACCAGAGAAAACAAAATACCAGATATATTTGCAAAAACAACGTTGCACTATTCGGTAAAACTGCATGTAGTGATAAAAGTGGGAGTATCGCATCTAGAGGCAGTTCTGTCAGAGTTCTGATCAGCACCCCGAGAGTTCTGTACGCGAATAGCACTCTTGCATTCGAAAACAACAAAAGTCAGTAAAATTGTGCGGTTAAATTTGCATTGCATGCAAAAAACTGCATCGAAGGAGGTAAATCTTAGTTTTGACTGAGAGGAAGAGAGGTTTTTTCAGAGTTCTGATCAGCACCCCGAGAGTTCTGCATCTTATTGCGATTCTTTACTCCAGAGAAACCAAAATACCATATATATTTGCAAAAACAACGTTGCACTATTCGCCAAAACTGCATGTAGTGATAAAAGTGGTAGTATCGCATCTAGAGGCAGTTCTGTCAGAGTTCTGAAGGTGATAAATCTTAGTTTTGACTGAGAGGAAGAAAGTTTTTTTCAGAGTTCTGATCAGCACCCCGAGAGTTCTGCATCTTATTGCAGTTCTTTACACCAAACAAACCCAAATACCAGATATATTTGCAAAAACAACGTTGCACTATTCACGAAAACTGCATGTAGTGATAAAAGTTGGAGCATCGCATCTAGAGGCAGTTCTGTCAGAGTTCTGATCAGCACCCCGAGAGTTCTGCACGCGAATAGCACTCATGAATCCGAAAACAGCAAAAGTCAGAAAAATTGTTCGGTTAAATTTGCATTGCATGCAAAAAACTGCATCGAAGGAGGTAAATCTTAGTTTTGACTGAGAGGAAGAGAGGTTTTTTCAGATTTCTGATCAGCACCCCGAGAGTTCTGCATCTTATTCCGGTGCTTTACACCAGAGAAAACAAAATACCAGATATATTTGCAAAAACAACGTTGCACTATTCGGTAAAACTGCATGTAGTGATAAAAGTGGGAGTATCGCATCTAGAGGCAGTTTTGTCAGAGTTCTTATCAGCACCCCGAGAGTTCTGTACGCTAATAGCACTCTTGCATTCGAAAACAACAAAAGTCAGTAAAATTGTGCGGTTAAATTTGCATTGCATGCAAAAAACTGCATCGAAGGAGGTAAATCTTAGTTTTGACTGAGAGGAAGAGAGGTTTTTTCAGAGTTCTGATCAGCACCACGAGAGTTCTGCATCTTATTGCGATTCTTTACTCCAGAGAAACCAAAATACCATATATATTTGCAAAAACAACGTTGCACTATTCGCCAAAACTGCATGTAGTGATAAAAGTGGTAGTATCGCATCTAGAGGCAGTTCTGTCAGAGTTCTGATCAGCACCCCGAGAGTTCTGCACGCGAATAGCACTCATGAATCCGAAAACAGCAAAAGTCAGAAAAATTGTTCGGTTAAATTTGCATTGCATGCAAAAAACTGCATCGAAGGAGGTAAATCTTAGTTTTGACTGAGAGGAAGAGAGGTTTTTTCAGAGTTCTGATCAGCACCCCGAGAGTTCTGCATCTTATTCCGGTGCTTTACACCAGAGAAAACAAAATACCAGATATATTTGCAAAAACAACGTTGCACTATTCGGTAAAACTGCATGTAGTGATAAAAGTGGGAGTATCGCATCTAGAGGCAGTTCTGTCAGAGTTCTGATCAGCACCCCGAGAGTTCTGTACGCGAATAGCACTCTTGCATTCGAAAACAACAAAAGTCAGTAAAATTGTGCGGTTAAATTTGCATTGCATGCAAAAAACTGCATCGAAGGAGGTAAATCTTAGTTTTGACTGAGAGGAAGAGAGGTTTTTTCAGAGTTCTGATCAGCACCCCGAGAGTTCTGCATCTTATTGCGATTCTTTACTCCAGAGAAACCAAAATACCATATATATTTGCAAAAACAACGTTGCACTATTCGCCAAAACTGCATGTAGTGATAAAAGTGGTAGTATCGCATCTAGAGGCAGTTCTGTCAGAGTTCTGATCAGCACCCCGAGAGTTCTGTACGCGAATAGCACTCTTGCATTCGAAAACAACAAAAGTCAGTAAAATTGTGCGGTTAAATTTGCATTGCATGCAAAAAACTGCATCGAAGGAGGTAAATCTTAGTTTTGACTGAGAGGAAGAGAGGTTTTTTCAGAGTTCTGATCAGCACCCCGAGAGATCTGCATCTTATTGCAGTTCTTTACACCAAAGAAACCCAAATACCAGATATATTTGCAAAAACAACGTTGCACTATTCACGAAAACTTAAACAACACGATAAAAGTGGTAGTATCGCATCTAGAGGCAGTTCTGTCAGAGTTCTGATCGGCACCCCGAGAGTTCTGTACGCGAATAGCACTCTTGCATTCGAAAACAACAAAAGTCAGTAAAATTGTGCGGTTATATCTGGTATTTTGGTTTCCCTGGAGTAAAGAATCGCAATAAGATGCAGAACTCTCGGGGTGCTGATCAGAACTCTGAAAAAAGCTCTCTTCCTCTCAGTCAAAACTAAGATTTACCTCCTTCGATGCAGTTTTTTGCATGCAATGCAAATTTAACCGCACAATTTTACTGACTTTTGTTGTTTTCGAATGCAAGAGTGCTATTCGCGTACAGAACTCTCGGGGTGCTGATCAGAACTCTGACAGAACTGCCTCTAGATGCGATACTACCACTTTTATCACTACATGCAGTTTTACCGAATAGTGCAACGTTGTTTTTGCAAATATATCTGGTATTTTGTTTTCTCTGGAGTAAAGAATCGCAATAAGATGCAGAACTCTCGGGGTGCTGATCAGAACTCTGAAAAAACCTCTCTTCCTCTCAGTCAAAACTAAGATTTTTCTGACTTTTGCTGTTTTCGGATTCATGAGTGCTATTCGCGTGCAGAACTCTCGGGGTGCTGATCAGAACTCTGACAGAACTGCCTCTAGATGCGATGCTCCAACTTTTATCACTACATGCAGTTTTCGTGAATAGTGCAACGTTGTTTTTGCAAATATATCTGGTATTTGGGTTTGTTTGGTGTAAAGAACTGCAATAAGATGCAGAATTCTCGGGGTGCTGATCAGAACTCTGAAAAAACCTCTCTACCTCTCAGTCAAAACTAAGATTTACCTCCTTCGATGCAGTTTTTTGCATGCAATGCAAATTTAACCGCACAATTTTACTGTTTTTTGTTGTTTTCGAATTCAGGAGTGCCATTCGCGTGCAGAACTCTCGGGGTGCTGATCAGAACTCTGAAAGAACTGCCGTGCAGTTTTCGCGAATAGTGCAACGTTTTTTTGGAAATACATCTGATATTTTGGTTTCCCTGAAGTAAAGAATCGCAATAAGATGCAGAACTCTCGGGGTGCTGATCAGAACTTTCGTTTTGTTATGATTATTTCAAGATACCTATAATTTAAGAAATTTATGTAACCGTGAAATTGGCAAATGGTGATTTTTAATAATATTATTTATTTCTCTTACTATTCGCTCACGTAACATACCTTTCAACATTTGTAAGGAGTGTCTTTTCATATTGATGTCGATTTTAACCAATTAGACCGGTTATATTAGCTCGTGTGTGGATTGGGTCGTTTAAAAATGTTATTTTCCGAAAAAAAAATCATATCTTTTGAATTTTTGCAGAACTATTCGTGAAATGCTTCAGGAACTCTAGAACTATTGTAGGACGACCTAAAAAAAAATACAGAACTATTTTTTGAAGAAAAAGGGGTGCGGCATGAAGTTAGCACCCCATTTTTTTTTTTTAAAATTCTGTCCCCCCAAGGGCAGAACTATCATTGCACCCCGTCGGGAACTCTAGAACTATTGTAAAAGGACCCAGAACTTACCCTAAATTCGGGGGTGCTGCGAATTGGGGTGCTAACTTCACAGACATTGCGAAGTCTCATCTTACGTAACGCGCCCTATTATCAAAATTATGACTACTGGAGGACTGCACTTGACTAGCCATATGCTCGCCGCGCACGTTATTTCACAAATGCGCTGTCTAGACGCATTCTATGGATTGTATGAATGAAATGACTATTTAAGATGTAATTTTGTGTTACTTTGTGGTGTAAAATGAGAAAGTTCCAATGTCTCCTAACATTATCTCCAGGGGATAAGAACAAGATTTCAAATTGACGAACAACCAAAAGAAACATGACTTGAATTTGAATTTCACTCAATTTGTTTGCCATTCGATGAGACGTGAGAAACATTTGAAAGTATTCGATCCCGTTGCGATCGCTGCACATAGCAAATATAACATTACAGTAATGCCAAAGAGAATTGGCTTTTCCTGAGTTAAAATAACATCAATCAATAAAAAATACTTATTCAAGTAGGTTTCGGACAAGAGCCGGCAAGAAACTCAACTATTTAAAGTAATTATACAATTCTTTGTTTGTCAACTAACAAGTATACAATCTATATTGAAACACTATATAATATAAATAAGTTAGTAAAGCTACTAAAAACCAAAGTTGTATTTACACTTTTCAATTATTATTTTTTGTTTTTATGTAGCATAGAGGGCGCAGGGCTGTAGCTAGAGTTGAATCTAAGGTAGGGCAGTGGTGGTTTCATGTAGGGCACATGTTATTTTAGTTTAGTAAGTAATTGGGTGGGAGCACGGGAAAACAAGAGCAAAATGGTACCATAAACACTTTAAATGCCACCATAATGTAACCATTTTGCATGTAATCTATGGGCTTCATAATTAATTTGATAGATGTCGCTATTAGTATGCAATAAAAATTATTTTATTAATTTTAATTACGGGAAAACAATTTATATTTATTATACCCTAGTTTATGGTATTTATAAGCTAGGGCATTGCCCCACAATCCCCCCCCCCCCTTAGCTACGGCCCTGAGGGGGCGCACCATGTAAAGCGTCAAATATCGTCAATCGTGTGAAGAAATTTGACTATTTAATAGTACTCCGATATTCAATAGTACTAGTTGAAAACTTAATATTATAATACCTACACATATACACTTTTTTATTATTAATGCGAAAGTGAGTTTGTTTTTTTCTTTTCTGTCCTGCCTTCTCGTTGCAACGGTGCATCCAATAAAATTTCATACAGGGATAAAGGGCGTTTTGTTGACAAGTATTACACGCATTGAATGCGCTATGACGTCACTTCCGGATCGCATTCAACGCATTAGCTGCACATGGTCGGGAGCTAGAGTAGTGGATGTGCTGTCAAATAGTGAACGGCTATATTGTTTATTTACATTTGGTGAACAGAACTATTTCAATACCTATGCGATGTCATAGTTTTCAATGCCGTCAATAGAACGCACCAATAGTTATAGAGATAGAGAAGGAAGCAGGCTACTTTTCATCTCAGAAAAATCAAAAATTCCCGCAGGAATGAACCAATTCCAGGTGTATGAGCTAGAGCTACAAGTAATGCTTGCTATGGCAAATCCTCTAACTCTAGTTTTCCTTATCTAGATAGATACCTGATAGATAAACTAATTAGTCTAAAAAGAAAAAAAAACTTAATTTAAGTAGGTCATTTTAAGCTATCCATATATTAAGTCATCAAAAGTTATTTCAAATAAAACTCTAGATGTCCTAAAATTTGTCGCACCCAGATATTCTGTTTAGTACAATACCAGATTTATATCTCCAGTCGAGAAAGGGCGTGGGCGGTGACCCTAATTAATTTTGTGTCGAGTCATTTGTTTTGATAAATATCGGTTTAAACAGAAACTTGGCAGGCGGTAAACTCATCAATATTGAAGATATTGAAGGATTTTATTTTGTAGGTTGACTTGTTTTCCTTTACGAAATACACTGTTATTATTAAAGCTATCAGAACATTTATAAATTTTAAGGTAAATTGTAATCAAAAACTTTGAATGTAGTAAATATAAGTAAAAATGAAAAAATCAAAAGATTTTTCAAAGCTCTCCGGTGTCGTAAATACTGATTTCACTCTGAAATTCACAGTAGTTTCGAAATGGGGATTAATTTAGCATCGCTTTTAATTTCAACACAGCGAAAGTTCCTAAAGGAAAGTTATGTAAAAGGTAATTTCAAAGGTGAAAACGAGACGTTTTCGTGTTATAGAAATGATGTTTATCTGGGAGGTCACTCCGGTGACGGTGACGGTGGTTTGTGCTCAACGGAAATTACGAGTACAAACGTGAACAGGTAGATGTAGATGTGATTTTTGCCACTTTAAGCGGTAAACCAAAATATATTTATAGAGTGATGTAGAACAATCTTTTAAGCAGAATTTATTTGGAGTATTAGCTTATGATACCGCTTATGTGCTAACATTACTTAGAGTATAATATATTTATATTTCGGAGTAATCATTGGTCATCCATTGTGTCGTATGATGGATACTTCAGAACGCAAGCAACACCTGCAGTTAACTTCAGGGCGTTCCGGCAGAGTCTCGGTATCGGTATTACATTACCTACAGTAATGACTATAGTGGCAGACGCGCGCGTACTGAGTAACTGTCATACGTTTTTATAGTGTCCGTGAAGTCATAGATTACATTAATTTGTTATAAAGTATTGTTAAGTGTTAGAATAGTAAAGAAAAATTAGACATAAATACCTAGTGTTAAAGAACTGTAATTAAGTGATAATTAGAACTTAAGAATATTAAAACATTATAAAGTGATTGTATTTGTGCATAAATTATTTGATATCCCAATAGTAAACAAAGATGTCGAAAAAGGAACAATCTCGGCCTCTTGATCCAACATATATACGTATATAGTCCTTGTTGCCCTTGGTGTAGAACCCTAAAAACCGCACTTTATCGAACTTGGGCAGAAACCACGCCCGATGGTGTTTAACTTCATAAATCATTTCCTATAAAGAAATTAGGTCCGACATATCTAGTTTTCTTTGTTAACAAACTAAATTTCTACATTACATGTAAACTATTAGGTACGTAGCTGTATAAACGTAATTTATTTTATGCAAAGTAAACTCAAACAATATTTAAAATTAAGAACAAGGCTCCAAAAGTAATTGAGTGATTCAAGGTTATTTAATTTAGAGAAGATCATTTTCATCAATGTAAAAGTTCTTAAAATTATTTTACCAAATTAAATTTACATAGGATATTAGTTTTATTTAACTTTGTGGTAAAATAAATGAAACTTATTTTAGAATTTCATTTTTAAGCTTCGTGTTTATTTTATGTTTTGTAAAAAATATTTTCTGTTGCTAAAATATCGATACTTATTTATTTTGTGCAAATTTTTAATTTTCGTGTGTTAATTTTATTAAAATTGTTCAGCAATGTTTGCTATCAAGAAAAAGTATTTTAACTTTTATACCTATAATTTTTTTTATTATAAAGCAATATACAAAAAGTGCCTAATCTAGTGTTGCTGAATATCCTGTTATGTTCAATACCTGATCTATAAATTGGTCTCTGGAGGATAATTGCTAACGTCGCGTGGGTTGTGACCCTCATTAATTTTGTGTCAAGTCATTTGCCTTGATAAAGCTTGTCGAAAACAAAAACCTGACATTTTCATCTGCACCTGTCTGGCTTTATTTCAAAAGTTAGGATTTTAGGATCAGAATTAATGTTTAGGATTAAACTTTGAATTTGTTTATATATAATTCACTATTAACAATGATGCTATCCAGGAATGAAAATCATTATTACACTGAGTATAATATTAATTGCAAAATCACGGTTCACATTTATATAAATCTCTCTCTTCGATGTTATAAAAGTAAAACGTGTGAGAGTATCGGTAACTACTTATATTTATATACTTATATAAGCTAGGAATAATAATAAAAAAAAATCTAAGTGTTTTAGTTTCTAAGATATTTGATGTATATTATAATATACATTGCTACCGATACAAGGAAAATTCTAGCCTTAGGAATGTATATTATATTATACAATGTTACACTTGCAAGCTACGTTTTGTGTGACATTTTTATAAGATTTAGTAATTAAAAATAAGATTTTGGAAATAAATATAATGTTATTGGTAGTTGTATGATTGGTGCGGAAAGAGAGAATAAAAAAATGTAATAAGGAAAAAACAAAATGTATTATTAAAAGGTTTTGAAAAAAATTACTTCTTGTGGTATGCGACAAAACAATTTCTTTTTGATACATAACATTAATTTACTTTGCATTTGGTACAACAAGTGCTAGCCTGCCCTTTCTTACAGTACTGGTACTTTTGATATTCGGAGTGTTCTGGCAAACAGTCAAAACAATCATACCTGACCGTATTAACTGGTCTTTCAGCTGCTGTTCATCACGTACAGTTTTTGCCATCTGCCGATTTATTTTTAATCAAACTTGCATAAACCTCGTACCTGAACTACTTGTGGTGGTCTTATTTTTTTGTAATATGAAGATTTGTAATGCCGACGACGAAGAAGCCAGCCGTTGTTGATACACACAGATATCTATGATTTGAGAAAATATGTTTAGATACCACCGATGAGTTTTCATTCTAGTTCGATATAGAGCAAAGAGCATATCGGCGAGATCTACGCCACCCATATGCCTGTTATATTGTTTAACTTTTTGGGGGCAGGGTGTATCGACATGTGTCTTAGACTCTTTGCTGAATCTTTTTACTTTATCGATTGGAAAAGAATCAACATACCAATTGATCAAGATAACAAGCTCATTATCGTACCATTTGACAATGGCTTCTTTGTTCTTGTTGGAGGTTACCTGGCAATGTGCTCCACCCCCTTTTTTTTTAGGGTTTCGTATTTTAACTTTTTTGCAAATACCAGTTGGAGCCCTACGTTTTCTATGGTTATGTGTTGATATAGATCGTGGCGTAGATGGTGACGGTGACAGTGACAGTTGAATAGATTGCAAGGAGAGTAGAAATTATACAGTAGGTATAGCATTATAATCGCATTGGGAATTAAATGGAAAAACTGTTTCTAGTATAGGAGCGAGTGGAGTTTGAACTTCAGAATCTGGTGCTTTGGGTTTAGAGCTTGGATGTCCCAAGTGTTCTAAGTCTGGATGAAGCAACGATAGAGAATCTTCAGACGAGTCTTTGCATTAATCATCAGATATAACTAGGTTATCTAATAAATTGAGTCGTTCTAGCGATGAATCTATAGATGGAGGTAGAGACGATTGGTGGTTGTTTACTTTACATTCATCACTGGAGCCATTACTGACTTCGGAATCAGCACTAATCTCTGGTACAAATGCTAATATTCGCCTACATATCGTTGTCCAGGCTACAACAAAATGTATACAGGCATGCATAAATAGGAACAAAGCCCACACAAAGCAAAAACAAGGGAATATATAACTAAATTTGTGCAAAACACTTCACCGCAACTAAATATAGTTTGCATTATGGGTTTTTTATAGGGTTACAGATTATAACGTAATTTATTATAGTAATTTATTACTTTACTCAGAGTGAAAACGATTTCAAGTTCTAAAGAAAACTGACTTCTATAGCGATAGGCCTATTAGCAATGTATAGAATACCATACACCCAAAACCTGACATTGTTGCCAGCAATCATTCGCAATGTATAGTATGCTATACATCCGAAATGGAGTGGGTAAAACACATGAAAGCAATGTAAGTAGAGCGATATTTTTGTATTAGTATAAGCTCACCACATTTATATTTTGAATTTTTAAAACGCATTCGTGATTTTCATTTTAAATAAGAAATTATAAATTATCTTACCTTAACAATCGCCACATTTCGCCGCATTGTTATAATCGTGTCACACAACTGTCTAACTTTCTTTGGATAATGACAGTTTATTTATTTTTTCTTAAAGAGGAACATTCGTAAATCACTTTTAATTAAAAAACAAAATGTCAAAGGGTTTAGTTTACCTCATAGAATTAAATATGAAGTGTGTATATTATACCGTACAAAAATTACCATAAGGGTTAATTGAGTTTTTGTGGTATTTTGCAGTAGCTTTTGATGTTAGCATCAAAACAATATTGGTCCATTTGCGTCAAACTGGCTAGGTAGAGCTTGACGAATGGTGTCACACGAACTAAATGATGTAATACAGCGCGACGTGCACCATGAGGCATGCCGACAGACACAGAAACGAAGAAATTTAAACCGCTTCACTACACTTATTAGACCTTGCGTTCACAACTTTGAAAAAAGTGGCCTCCCTGATGCATCCGGTGAGTGACAGTCAATAACACTATACCCGAGATATTGCATCACTGGATCTCTTCGAATGTGCTGTGGTTCCAGGAACGTATTTTTATATTAAATCAATGAAAATTACATGTAATAAAATAATCATGCATATCGAGTGCGGTACAGGTACGATAAACAACGAATATATTCGACCAAATATGACCAAATGACGACACAACATCGGGTCCACGACGTAAAATAATCCAACTTAAGCCAACTGATTACAAATAACCACTGCTCATAGCATGGTTTTTCTTTTTTTTTTTTTGTTGTTTTATCTGTCACTGTCAGATATCAGCTCGTAAATAAATACTTGAATTTTGTTATGTTTTATATTCGTTAAACTAGTTGTAGTTCATCTTTGCTTAAAAATCACAGTTAATAGCCAGATAACCTTCTATCAAGCAGAAACCTACAGTTTACGAAAGTAAATGAACTTTAACTGTAACTGTCAAATATAGACTACGGATCCAGATGTTTAACTACAACAAAAACAAACTTAAAACAACTTAATACGTGATATTTTCTGGTCGTTTCCTGGACCGTAGCCATCATATACAAAATTATAATAATATAAGATGATAATAAAGTCTATTGGTCTACTGTCAAGGCGTCACGTCAAAAAAATATTTCATTTTATTTTAATATATATTGTATATTCCTTGTTATATTTCTTGGTAATTCTTTACTTTCCAAGAACGTGAGATTTTTACGTAATAAAAATTTCTATTGATAGAATATCAAATTTATATATAAATTCATTTCATACAAAATCAGCCATTACACAACAATAAATATCTACAAAAACAAAACGCGTGAGAGAAAAAAATAAAAAAACATAACATGTTGCCAGTATTCAACAATCTAGTACTTACTCTGTAAAGTAATAATCGATGAAAAAAATCTAAGAAAAATTTTAAGAACTACTTGTTTAGTATAGTCACGGCGACTCACTTTGGAACATGAAAACTTGCTCATGAAGCCAGGCGGAGAACATGAAAATTAGCGCGCAAACAAATCGTACTTGTGACACTCAGATCAATAAACCAGTGTCTACTGGCATTCTAATCAATATGATGAATTAATTGTGAAATTGACCACTTGTTTTAATAAAGGAGAATATGACAAAGGCCTCGTTTTGCAAAATTCTTATTTACCACATACAGAGGTCTATGCAGTCATTTGTTTATCGAGCTCTAAAGATTTCATACTTAGCAAGTAAGGAACTACACAATCGAACTAAACACTAACTATAATATACGGTCTATATATATATATATAGATACCGTGAAAAAGGAAAAACAAGCCAGGCAATCGAGAGATATCACCAAGTAATAAAATCATATCTAAATTACCAAATAAAATGCAAAGATGTATCCAAAGAGTTGTTGAACCGAAATCATCACAATGGCTAACTATTATCCCTATTGCGAATAATACACATCTCACAGCTACCCAATTTAAGGATGACCTAGCCATACGTTATGCTCATGAACCTATAAATCTCCCTGCAAACTGCGACGAATGTGGTGAAAGTGATTTTAACCTTAACCACGCACTTAACTGTAAAAAAGGTGGTCTTATGAAACAAGGTCATAATCAACATAGACGTTATTGCAAACATTGGGTTAAATTAGCTTGGAGACCTAGTACAACAGAATCTATATTGCGTGACGCAAATACAAGTCAACCAGCATTTATTTGTGACTTATTATTAAATGGTGTTTGAAAACCTGCAAGGAAAGCGTTCTTTGATTTTCGCATAGTAAGCGTCAGCGCTTCTTCTTACAGCAACCTCACCTGGCAAAAAATAGCACAAAGGCATAGTAGAGAAAAACATTTAAAATGGTAATGACCTTAAAATAAAAAAAATACCTAGAATTTTTTGTTACAGCAAGTTGGTTTTGTTACTCCTAATATTTGTTACTGGGACAGACATGTTCAATTTTTGAAGAAAACATTTCAAATAAATGTATCTTGCGGCATTCAACGAAATAACTAACGAACAATAAAACCTTCTTTGTGTACAAAGTAAGAGGAAATCTTTGTTGATCTCATTTATTTTCCCAAATAAAGCGGTCGCCTTGGATATAAGTAAAACAGGTTACCGACCGAGTAACGACTTTACCGAACTTATTCGTACCGCTACGAGCTAGGCATTACTTTATTTATCTAAAGATGTGCAACAATACATTATAAATATGTAAATTTAAAAGAAATTGGATTAAAAATTAACCCATTTATAAACTGATTTATAAACTGAAAAGCTGATTTTTGCCTTTTAAGTGAAACATCTCATTCAAATTCACACTGAACTTTTACAATATTATGGATTTCTGTTTTTAAATCGTTTTTTGATACATGGTATGTATTTTCAATTGAGTCATGTTTTATTGATTTTTTTTGAAATTTTACTAGCAGCTGTCAGATGTAAAGCCATACATATAGTTTTGTAATAAATTTAAGATGACTCTTTAGAGAATAGCTCTGTATACAGCCCGAGTCATTGTTTTTGCACACCCCATTGTTTAATTAGTTTTCCAAGTGACTATGATCTTACGTATATAAATATTTATTTTTTCACCTTCTAACATTTCGAAAATAAAATAATTGAAAGAAATTAAACAAAACTTTGAACAGGTTCATCAGGTTAGCCTTAATTTAGTTTACATAACATTATTTTACATTATTTTATCTTAGTAATACATTTGTAGATTGCTGATTCCCATTATATTTAAAAACTTTTTTAAATCACGGCTTTGTAAAAGACACAGTCACTATTTCCAGGGTCAAGGGTGCCGTTGTACCCACACTCTCCCAGCTAAGTGCCATCTGCAATCGCCACAATAATCTCCTCGCGTATATTTCAAGACTTTTCCTGTCAACTACATCACAAAGTAGTTAGAAAAAAAAGGAATGTAGCTCCATCTAAGAAAGTCTTTTTTTTATCTTATCTGTAGCTTGATAATAGAAGAAAAGCAATGGCAAAGAAGAACCAATGCTTAGTTGAATGAATTTATGGATGAAAGTGGTGTGGTCATTTGCTTTGATATATCATGCACATTTTTTTTTCTATTTGCACTAATTTTTTTATCTACATATCTATTGGAAAAACAACCACGTTTTTAAGAAGTTTTAATGTTTCAACAACAAAAATAAACATTAAGTAGAAAAGCATTTTAGAAATGAAATTAATTATAATTTAAAATGTCTTTTGTATAAAGGTTGTCGAACTTGATCAAAATAGAGAACTACTTGATTTATTGTCAACTGCTGCAGGTTTTCGCTTATATTAGCTCTGCACACGTTGCACGTTTATCATAAAAATACAGTTTATTGACTCAGCTTAGTTTATAAGCAGCACAGGTGTGCATCTGAAACTAAAAGGTAATATAAATTTAATATTTGTTTCACTAACTTTTCATTTCGTTCTTGATACAAACTGAAGATGTTTTGTATATACTTAATAAAAAAATAAGCATGTACTATGGCTGATAACTATAATTGCCTCAGGCACTGACCTCCCTTTGGAGAAGGAGACATAGGCCATAATCCACCCTGCTCACCCAGGGCGCGTTAGCGGACGTTGTTGAACTAGTGGCCATTCGAATGTCAGAGTTTTTAAGCCACCCGGAGTATGCTGATAGGCGGTCACCCCTCCAATGAGTGTTCACGCCCGTTGTTGCTTAGCTTTACTTATCGTTTCCGCTAAACGACTGGGTCACGAGCTCATTTGATACTTTGTACTATTATAAATTCAAATCTACCACCATATTATACAAGACAAGCCCAAATGTTTGTCCTTTGTGGTGATCGAACTCGCAGCCTCGGTTCAGTAGGCACCGTTACTTCCAATTGAGCCATCACGCAGCCAAATGTCATGCAAATGTAGTTAGGACAAATACCTAAACAATGAACTATTTGTACAGTGAAACTGTTTGGAAAGTTTTTAACCGTCTAATTCTTATCTTGAAACTTCCCGGCATTCCACACTGATAGCGACACCACGCGACCTGTTACTTTATCAAGAAACTTTCGTATATTTTAGAAACTTCTTGGACGGAATAAGTTTTTTAATGTTTTTCTGAATTTCATAAATGTCGCCTTATTGTGATAATACAACGAGCTTTCTCGCATATCATATCTTATCTTACATATGTTGGAGAAAGAAAGCTGATTTTTTTGTTTATACTTAACTTGTTGCAAGATCATTAACAGCGATTAAATAGAATTGTTTCGGGATTTTATACCACTTACATTAACTCTGCAGGTGTTAAATCCTACAATAATATTATAAACGTAAAAGTTTGTATGTCTGGATGGATGTTTGTTACTCAATCACGCTTTAACCACTGGACGGAACGGGATAAAACTTGGCATACATTTGGGTTAGGTCCTGGAATAGCATAAAAGCATATTATCCCTCAAAATTCGAAAGTTCCTGCGGGAATAACTATAACAGAGTTAAACAAACTATTGCTGCACCTATAGCATGCTATAGCAATTCATTGGTATAACTAATTAATTAATTAATTGGAGTCAATAAAGGAGTTACACGCCGATTACCGAATTTAAGGCAGGCGAAGCCGCTGGCAAAGTCTAGTTCATCATAAATTTATTAATTCTCTTTAAGTTTATTACTATATATTTTGAAGAAATTATTTTTTCGGGTGCGTTTTAAATTTGCACCATTCCAATTTAAAATCCTTAGTATAAAATTAGATTTAAAATATATTTGTTCTTCTTATCCACACTAATAATATAAATGCGAGAGTAACCGCTGTACGGATTAAGAGGAAATTCGGCACGGAGTTAGTTTGAGTCCCGGAAAAGGGTTTTTTTTTTATAAGCTACTTCAAAACGTCAAGTGTGAGTCAGTTTTTTCTATAATTGAGGAGTTACCGTTTAAATCCTACAACACTTACCGAATTTAGAGTAGGTGGCACCGCGGACAAATTTGGCATGAAAATAGTTTGAGTCCCGGGGAAGGACATAGGCTACTTGAAAAGTCAAGTGTGAGTCGTTTTTTTGGGGTTTCGTACCCAAAGGGACTAAGAATCTAATTTCCGTCACCAGGCTGCATGTATCTCATGAACCATGATAGTAAGACAGTTGATTTTTTACAGAAGATGTATTTTGTTGCTGCTACTATAACAAAAATACTTAAAAACGGAATAAGATAAATATTTAATTTAATTTATAACATTAATTTAGAAGAAAGCAGATAAGAAAAACAAGAAAGAACACATACACATTTCAATCGATGTCAATTATAAGCAACAAATTAATGATTAGTAAATGCCTAAACACAAAAGGTGTTCCTAACCGTAAATTAGTTAATTAAATAATGAGCTATAAAAAAAATACTATCTAGTTCCTACTTAACTAAGAGATAGAATCGAAAGCCGAGATTCCGAATCTCCATACTAGTCCCCACAGTCCAGTAATAACTACAGTGACAAAAATATAGGAAAATTTACATTATTAAGTTATTCCCGTGGAAACTTTGGGATTTATCTGGATAAAAACTATCCTATGTCCTTACCAAATTTCGTCTCAATCGGTTCAGTGTAGAAGCGTAAAAAGGTTACAAACAGACAGATAGATAGAGTTGCGCATTTATAATATTAGTAAGGATTATGGATTTAATAAAAGTAAAATGGAATATTAAGTATATTAATTCTACAATGTATTTAATAGTAAGCACAAACTGCGCTTTTGAATGTTTTATTAAGATTTATTTAGTGAAAAGAAAAAAAAACCTAAGTAGACCATTGTCCGTCACGTTCTAAACGCTAGGTCATAAACTGGACTTTGCTGCGGATTTTGAATAATACAAAAACTCTTTCTGAGCTAGTGAGATGAAAAAAAAAACTCATCACATGGGAACTAACGATCGTAATGCGAGAAGTATATCTGCAATTCCACCAGTCACTACCTACTTGTGTTGCTCTCTCATATCATAAGATAGTAAATTATAATAAAAACACTTTGATTTGGTTGGCAACTTTCGTTGTATGAAACACAGCATTTTGCTTGGATATATTAAAAATGAATCCTTATTGTAAGACTTCCGTGTCTGTCTGTATGTGTCTATAAGCAACATCTATTTTTCCGTAGCCTCCACAAATTATATACATTTATATATATACATATACATATACATATAATTCTGCTGTACGTGTGTATGTCAACTCCTTTTAAACGGCTGGACCGATTTGAATGATTTTTTTTGTATGCGTTTCGGTGGCGCCCTGGATGGTTTAGATTCACAAATCAGCCCGGCAGATGGCTCTGCAATCGGTATCATGCAGGACAACGTCTGCCGGGTCAGCTAGTATATATATATTTCATATATTCGCACAGTAACTGTAAATCCTATAGTTTTTTTTTTTTTTTTTTTATACCACTAAGGTGGCAAACAAGCACACGGTCCGCCTGATGGAAGTGTGAAACTAGCGGTTTGACTACCTAAATTATATTTATTAATCATCATCTTGACTCTAAAATTTTTTACACTACGCTGTTTATTTCTTCAAAGCATCGGAAATTTCTACGTTTCAGATATCAAAAAAATAAGCATTTTACATCGATCAATTATTGATCGATAGTATTTTTCCAAAAAAGTACGCATTTAATTTACCTACAACTGTTACTCATTTAATATGCTGAAGAAACGCGGTGTACGCTACATTTGTGGTGACAGAATATCGCAACACATTTCTCGTATTTTGCGGGATATCAAAAGCTCGCAGCCACGAGCTTCACAGGCTTTTGCTTTGAATCCTGATTCATTACATTAATTAAATAGACTTAGTGCCTTTAATTATCTGTGTATATGATAACATTAATTCTAAGTAAGTGCTTTTGTATTTGTTATAATAAATTTACTTAGACAAAATATAATATGAATGTAAAATATGAAACGGTTATATTTGAAGGAATAGGCACAATAGGCGCAAAGAATATTAAATGGAAGGAAGATAAGTTTAAGATTGATTCTACTTTGATTAGATTCCAAGCTCAATTATCTTCTATAGAGACTGAAAATAACTTTTGGGTTCCATGTTAATTGATAATCAGTTTCTTGTTAATATTTGTTTCTGGTCTGTTATCTTGTTCCTGAAAATAATTTCTGTGGCAAAATCCGAAATACTCCTATTAGTATACTTACCCGGAAGGGTTGGACAGTGGTTATTTTTTTTTTTTTTATATACCACTAAGGTGGCAAACAAGCACACGGTCTGCCTGATGGTAAGCGGACACCGTGGCCTATGGACGTTTGCAACATCAGAAGTATTACTCTAGGTGAGGTTATGTTACATTTCTATCGTTATGGTTGTCCAGACGCTCAATTATGTACAATCAGTGACTTTCAAGGTTATTGTATACAGTATATTGTCATGCCATGAGTATAAGAAATAACACGCAGAACTTTGTCTGGTCATACATTGACCGTACAAAAGAGTCAGTAAGCAAATTGTATTTGCGACACAAATCAGCACAACCAATTTCAATCTTACGAAGATAGAGAAATACACGAACTATTTACTATCTCAACTGCAAATAGGTTCTTGGATTTGTGTTTTTTTTTATTTATATCAAGAAAAAAATAAAAACAATATCAATCAATCATGGATCCGGAAAAGTAATTTATAGATAAAGTTAAGGATAAAATACTCGTATAAACAAGGAAATTTAAGCTACAGTTATTTAACTGTTTTTCCATACAACAAAAAAATATTTTCCAACATTCCCCTGCCCAATTCTATGTTGCTTCTTGTAACTCGACACACGTCAGAAACAGGCATTGGGGGTATCTGATCTTTTATTTTACCGCTTTGTAACCTCGTTCATTATTTACGAAACCAGTAATAATACGAAACTCGACCGCAACCCTAATTTATTTATTATTAGAACTTAATTTTTCTAATTTAATTATTGTATATTATGTAAGGTAAGAATGTATTGTATTATTTTTAATATGTAATTCAAAAATATAGAAGATTAAATACAAAGTTTCTTGCCGGTTCTTCTCGGTAGTAAAATCATTCTAAGCTGGTATGGTAAAGTTTATAAAATTAGTAATTAATCTGAAAAAGTTTAAAATTGAGTTAAGGATGTGGGTGTGTATGCAGCCGCTGGTTACCTTCTTCTGGGGATAAAAACCATCAAGATATACATACAAAATAAAAAAACACCACAGTGCTTTAGATAAAAGTCAACAAGAAGTATGTGTTTCCAATAATTAATTACCTTAGGGTACAAAAACGTGATTTGTACGGTCAGAACTGCATATAGAGTTTCAAAACAAAATAGAATGGCAGCGAGGCGTAGTCACTCACACACTTAAAGAAATAAAGTAATATGTCTTGTAGAACCTGAGTAATATTAGTTTCATTTAATTATCGTATCCGTAGTCTAGTGGATTGACGTATCAGATCTTATTACGTGTACTCAGTGGTTGTGGATTCGAATCTCACCTAATGCCTTTCTTTTTGTTTTTGTTACATTTTACGAATTAATAATATTTTGTTTAGTAAATCAGCTTACACCAATTTTCTAATAGCTATTAAGTTCTACGTAGGTAGACATTTAATGTTTCTCGTTCGTTACCGATTTGTTTCTGGGGGTATGTGCTGACAAGTTTGTTTGGTGTTTTCATTTAGCTATTAAGTTAGATGCGTTAATTACTTAGGTAGCCATTTTGTCGTTGTAGATGTGTTTCTGAAGGTGGTTGTGTTGATAAGGTTGTTTTGTGTTTTTATTAAATTTTTTGCTAAAAATAATATGCAGGCCAATATTAATATTCAAGAGAGGATGCGTATTATAGAACTATATAATATGGGTTACAATATATCTCAAATTTGCAATGAGACTGGTTTTACCGTAAGTATTTTATTTGATGTCAATGTTATATCATAATTTTTTAATTCCACACTTTGTAAGTAAATTTCAAAAAAAAAATTAAAATATAATTTCAGTAGTTTGAGAAATGTTTATTTTAATCTGGCTATTTGGTTTTTAGTGGATTACCGTAAAGCGTTGGTTCTCGCGCAACCAAGAAGAGGGGAGTTTATCAAATCGACCTCGAAGTGGACGCCCGCGGCACATTGATGCGACTAAAAGAAGATTCATGGTGGAACAATACGAGAACAATGGTTTCATACCGACTGCTGTGTTTGGACACATGTTTCATACATCTACACACACAGTTTGTCGAGCTCTGCATATTGAAGGATTGCATCATAGAAAGCCAGCTAAAGAACCATATTTAACTAATACCCATAAACAAAATAGATTGTTGTTTGCAAGGGAGTATTTAGATTTTGACTGGGAGCACACATTATTCACCGATGAGAAGCCGTTCGTATCATCTGAAAACGGGAGGCTTCATTTGTGACGTAGAAATGGAACCCGTTATGCAGAACACAATGTTGTCCCAAATATGGAATTTGGACGGATATCACTAAATATGTGGGGGTGGATGACTGCGGCTGGTCCTGGTGAATTAATCTCGATAGCAGGGCGCGCTAGAGCTTAACATTATGTGGAAGTGTTAAACGAGATCATGTTGCCAGCAGCGCGGTGTGTTTATCCATTAGCTGATATGCCACAAATACAGTTTATGCATGATAACTGTCCTGTGCATCGACCGCATATAGTGCAGGGTTGGTTTACTCAACACCCGGACATTAATGTTATTCCTTGGCCTGCAAAATCACTAGATTTAAATCCCATAGAAAACCTATGGGGTTTGATGGTGCAAAGATAGGACATGCGAAATGAAAGAAATGAAAGTCATTACAGGCTCACTGTTTACAAATTTGGAATAATATTAGAGGAACTGATATCTGTTCTAATATAGTCGGATCTATGCGGCGGCGCTTGCTTATTGTGATAATGGAGGTTATATTAAATACTAAAAAATCTATAAAAACGGCAAAAAAATCACGTTTGTTGTATCGGAGCCCCTCTTAAATTTTTGTTTTATTTTAATTTAATTTTTTTTTTAAAGTAACTATATAACTAAATATTTTGTAAATATTTTAGGCGTCTATCTGTTGCCGTTATCAATATCGAGCAAAATCGAGCAAGAAAATCACGTTTGTTTTATGGGAGCCTCCTTAAATATTTATTTTATTCTATTTTTTAGTATTTTTTGTTATAATGGCAACAGAAATATATCTTCTGTGAAAATTTTAACTGTCTAACTATCCCGGTTCATGAGATACAGCCGGAGCCTTAGTAATAGGGTTCCGCTAATTACCCTTTGGGTACGGAACCCTAAAAATAAAGAACTATTTTCCTTACAGATATTATTTTACATTTCAATATATTTATGACATAACATATTTTTTTTACTTTGTTGTTTTTCAAAATATAGCAGCGTTACCGAATGAATGGTGACTTGTATTTTTATTTATTTTTATGGTTATGTTTCAATTTTCTTTTCATTATGAAAACTAATACTTAAGCTATAACCATGGGAAATATATATATAGAAAAAAGAGACATTTATCAAAAACATTACTTATAAAAATCATTTTTATTGGATTGCATGTGTTTTAATTCTTGCAAAAAGTTCTCATACCAACTGGTCCTTTTCAGAGAGAACTAGATGTCAAAACATAAAAAAAAAGTTATTCCTAACAAAAATACTCAATACGGAAAAAGCGTGATTTGTACCATAGGCTCGCTGGATTAAGTCGCAGCGCCTACCTACACTACCACTACACCACCGGGCTGATATCATTTAATGCGAAATAAACAATACGTATGTAGAACAATACTGCAGTTTACACCTAATTAATATGTTAGGTTAAGAAACCAAAAGATAGAAGAAGGGTTTAAATAAACTGGTTCACGGTAAAAGAGAATTAGTTGAGCCAAGAGAATATTGTTTCATATATGCACCAACGAATATTTACTTCATCTAAGATATTATTTCTCTTAAATATTTAAAATAATATGAAGTTAACACAAGGTCAAATTTCTTTGAACCAGTAAATAAAACTCTATCCGTTTGAAACAATATTTAATTCATTGAAGAAAAATATGCTTGTTTATTTGAAACACTTAGTTTTCTTGGGCGTAGAACTTCGTGCGTTATTGCACGGAAGAAATGTCTAGTTCTCACAAGAGAATAGTGCTCTTAACTTGACTACATCAGCTCTTAAATTAATAACATTATATTTTAGTTTAAAACAAAAAATGTTTCGGTCCAAAATGACATAGTTATCCGTCAAGATTGAATAAAGTTTTTTAAAAAGCCCTAAGCCTCTTTTCTGGAGGCTTGGGCCATATAGAGTCAGTCTACCGCACTGACTTAGTGTGTGTCTTAGCGGACGTTTGTCGAGCTAGTAGTGCCCTACTGCAGAGGCACAGGTCTCATTTCTGGAGGCTTGGGCCATATAGTCAGTCTACCTGTCAGCCTTTATATGTACTTTGTCGAGCTTAGTAGCTATTCTCGCCTTTAGCTGATTATACAGCGTTATGTTTATTATAATTGTGATGACTATTTAACGATCCTTCTTAAACATGGAAGAAAAAGCGGTCACCCATCCAAGTACTGACCACGGTCGACGTTGCTTAACTTCGCTTATCGTTTCAGATAGATGAATGCAACTGGGCCACAAGCTTTTCAATTCTCAGAAAATAATTAACTGTAGGTTTCTCGCATAAACTGATACTAATTTGACGCACAAAACCCTACAATAAACAATTATTTAAAATTAAAAGCCAACACGAAATCCTATGAAGGACAGTGATGAGGTTCATTCAATTTTGAAAATGCAGGTATTTACTTAAACGAAAAGAAAATTCGTTCAAAGCGATACTAGCTGATTAATTTCAACGAAAATGTTTAATATTTTAAAGCAGGTATTTTATTTGTTTCGACTAAAACAAGAGTTTCAGCTTAAAATATCAGATTTTGAGTCCAGAATCTAACAAATTCTGTTAAAATTTATTATTTTCTCTAATCAATATTATCTTAACTGAACATTTCACTGGCTTTAATTTAAGATACAATTATTTTCATCGAAAGATATAGTTTTTAATAAGTGACGTCGCAGATTTAAGAAGACCATGATTTTGGCGCAAAATAAATTATATCAAAGCAAAATTATTTTTTGTTTCAAACGAAGAAAAATAAAATGTTGCATATAAAAATGTATTTATTTTATACAAGAACATTAACTGTCTTAGGGTAATTAATTTAAGTTTGGTTGATCTAAAACGTACATTTATTTGGTTTAAAAAAAATTTCTTCATACGAAAAGAAGTTTATCAATTTCGATTGATAAAATGATTTTTTTTCTGGGAAATAATATTGCCTTCTGTGAACAAAATATGTCCAAAATAGTTGGATTTCTTGACTGAATGAAAATTATTTTGGTGGAATAGAACTTGGAAACTCTTTTTTTTCCATGTTAGTATAAAGAAAACTAAACCTAATTTTGTCGATTTAAGGTTAATATTATTGACAGTTCTGATAATGTTAATGTGTGAGTGCGAGATTCACAAAATGGCTTCATGCAATTTTAACCTTTACACTATGCATGCACTTTAGCAAATGACTGTACATATTCAATAAACAAATTAAATGAAAAGAGTGTATATTAAAATAACCATTTCACAAAATATCACGTTACAACGAAGTATTCCCCTCGCTACATGTTTCACTTGCTCAATTCAATGCAGATCCATGAATATTTCAAAAGGTAAATTTGTTGACAAAAAGAAATTCACTAGAAACATTGATAGCGCAGTATAAGTAATAGCATTTCAAGCAGTATGACCACTGTCACCGCTCTCTAGGGTCAACCTCACCTTCCCTTGTCCCTTTTACTACTATTTGTATTATGTACTATTTTTTGTGAATATTCCACCCACCCGCCGGTTCACAATATAGATTTCTAACGAGAAGAGAATCCGGCCAGAAACTCGATAGTAACGATATGATATGATAATATACACTATATAGTATATAGACTTTTGAAAAAAATATTTGGTTAAAGTAATTATTACACCTACATCACAAAATATACAAATAAAATCATCAATATTTCTAATGTGTAACCACCACACAACCAACCACTCATATAACACGTACACACTAGCTCGAACACACACGTTATTTCTTTTTGGACTGTTAGTAGTGACGAATAATGCTCTTTTTGTATGAAGTGTCCAAGGTTAATGCGTGATCAACAAATGGTTAATTGAACTGACACTTCTGAGTATCCTATACTATGTTTCATAAAGTGACAAAGAAAACGTTATGAGTAGATCAACAGGGCGATATAGGCCAGAAAGCTAATTTTTGTAATACTAACGTTGTGTACTACAAATTAGATTCAATGCACTAGATAACAAGCTATTCTAATTATTTAATCAACTTTCATTACAATAAAATGTAATACACGCTTTAAAAATTTGCACAAGTGTTCGAACAATGGTCACTTCCAGATTTTTTATTGCATTAAATAAAATAAATGAAAATCACTCATTTAAGTAATGCACTAGGCAAATGCAAGTTTTAGAACATATTTTTTTTTCAATCCTTTAGGTGCTATAGTTCAGCCACAAAATTTGCACAAAAACGGCGTATTTACGCGTTCTAGACTATACCGCAGCCTTAATAAAATGCGCGACAGTCGACATACAATAATTTTCGGATTAAAATTAACATATTGACGAGAAACACTCCCAGTTCAGTTCCATTAAACTGATCTAAAATTCAAATTGTTTGATGTTTTAGCCTTATTTTAATGACTTGTAATAATGGCATTGTTTTCAATATCCAGCTACTACCATAGGCTGCAGTGACCGCTTACAATCAGGCGGGCCGCAAGCTGGTTCGCCACCTTATTAGTATAAAAAATCGTAACATAATTATACCCACCCTGCACAATCCTGTCTTAATTTTTATAGTTCGTCAGAACTTTTTATTTTACCACTTATTTCATTTAAAGCTGGAAATTTCCGACATATGGAACTTATATAAAGCCACCTTAGTCCACACACACAGCATAAGAAGCAATGATACGGCGATGGGCTCACTACTTGTCGTACGGACTAAAGTGGTTGGTAAAAAGGTTCGCCCCCACATTGTAATATGGGTCTGTATCCGGCCTCTGGTAACCCCTTCTGAGGATAAAAACCGTAATGATATACATGCATAAATACACATACGAGGTATTCAAAAAGTGTGGAAGATCTTTATAAAAGTAAAAGAGACCAAAACAATTATCTTTAGAATTTTTGTTTGTTGTTTGTCTGTAGGTATGTTTGTACGCGCAACACACAAATTTCGGCAAGAAGCTGGTAGCTATCTTAACAGCTTAGGGCCATTTCAGTTTTTTTTGAGGCCCACAAAAATAATATGCCGAGGTGTGGAGCTATACAGGGAGCTTATTGGTAACAGTCTCGAGTACACCGGCCTCGTAATTTCAAGAGAAAAATGTGTATTTTTTTTTGTTGTATAATGGGTTGAGTTCTAAAGAATTGTTCGAAATAATACCCACTGCTTCTTTATACCATCGCACCGCTCGCCATCGGCACGGAATTTACCCTCACAGTCACACCTTAGAACCTTAATGGTCACACACAGTGAAGTTTCAGAGAAACTTCATCCCGAGAACGCTAGGTTGTGGAATGAGATCCCCGCCAAAAAAAAATTAAGGACTTATAGTATGGGGTTCTTCTAGAACTGATTAAAACTGAAACTAATTAGATTTTTAAAGGGTTTTTCTTTTCTTCTCTTTTCTTTCTAAGAAAGTACAAAACCGGATCAAAATCAGTCCAATTAAAAAATATATAGTATGTTTAAAATATCATTAAAAAAATTTACGTATAATTTGAAGCAACAAGATAGAACACTTAAGAGTGCCCTAAAAGACACTCATCTTTGATAGCCCTTATTCAAAGCGAGCTTAATGGAGGTGACTGCGAGCTTTTATATCTTTGCTAAAGTGTTCAGATTAAAATCATTAAATTACTTTTGAATTAACATTGTAATTGCTGACTTAATTGTTTTTGTTAGTATATAAATTAGAACGTTTTTACAAAATATCTTACGTTGTATTTATATTTTTTTTGTATTTGTATCTCGAAAACGGCAAAAACAATTAAACCCTAATATCTTGGGAAATATCAAAAACTTCAAAACGAAAAATCAATAAATATTTTTATTTTGTCATAAGTGCATTAGTAATTTTATGCTATTTACCTTAATTACCTCACTCTCAATTTCAGCGAAAATTCTTAGTGTAGGATTTGCGAGCTTACTTCTATGAAGAATGTCACTGGTACTGGTGAAATTAGGTCAGTTATGCTTATGAGCTATCTGCATTCGGCGGCATTCTGTGGCTCTAACAGGGTCGTCAGTCGGTCTAACTGGTAGGAGGCCGACCAACGCTGCGTTTTCCAATCCGTAGGCTCTTCCTTATTGGCTTATAC
The DNA here is from genome assembly GCA_946406115.1 of Apoda limacodes. Classification (NCBI taxonomy): domain Eukaryota; kingdom Metazoa; phylum Arthropoda; class Insecta; order Lepidoptera; family Limacodidae; genus Apoda; species Apoda limacodes. The sequence goes on from OX291558.1 coordinate 5,143,746, forward strand.
AACGAGCGATGTGCGTTTCCCATTACTATTTTAGATTGCTATCTATCTACTCGAGTTATTCTTCGGTCTTCGGTGAATTTTCACATTTCGGACACCTTCGCTCTAAGACAGCTTTCAGCATATATCGCTCAGCGACTTTAGGCTTATTCGAGGGTAATTAAACGTCAGATAAAGCTGAGCTAAGATCAAAGAGGGCGGCGGGTGCAGAACAATGGCTAATGGCCATCAATTTAAAGTGATGGATGCACCGTTAGGGATGATGTATGGTGTATCGGGTAATTTAGTAAAAACGGTGCAGTACATAGATTAGAGTGTTTAATGTGACATTTTCACTTTCGCTCATCTATTTTATTACAACTACCATTTTATTTAGGTAACTACGTGCCTTTTAGATTTTTAATATCGGTAAGTATGTACTTATAATAAAATGTTCACTCTATGCAATAAATTTTACAACAAACAAACTTTCCCTTTTATGCCCTACAAAACGAATGCATCTTTAAATATTACATTAATTTTGTTATTGTACTGAGACACACACACTCACACTTCCCGCTCAAAGACTGCAGCAACTTACAATTCTTGTTTTTACAGTAAACGACAATTAATATTTTAATTAAAGACAAAAATGCATAGTTCTAGCATTAAAGATTATTATATTAACTATAAAAACAGAAATTTTAAGTTGTGAGTCTTCAACCTGCGAAATAATTACAAAAAATTAGGTATCTACCCTGAACTTTTCCTATATTTACCCCATAAATAATCCGAAATAGCCCAACATCCTATGAATATATTATATTATTGTACATATAATTCCATTGTTTAGAAATAAATCAACCAACAAACCTATTTCTGTTAAACATAAAACAGAAGCTTTTTGGATTCAGCAAACACTAACTGTGATTGATTATGAAGGATGAAAGACTTAAGCAATCTGTAGCAATTCAGTTTGTTTCTCCGACAAATTTAGGGGCAACTTTATTTCCAGCTACTGGCCATCTCTAAGTTCAAATTATAATATAGGTTTTTTATATCTTTTTGAAAACTGCAAGTCTTACATTATAAAATGCATAACTAAATTAATATTATAAAGGGGTAAAGTTTGTAAGTTTAGATGTAGGAGGTAATCTTTGAACCACTCATTCGATTCCACAAAATCTTTCACCACAGCTAAGAACGGACCTTCTGGGTGGTTTGTTTAGAAATTCACACACGGCGACGATAATATTGATGAAAACAAGGCGATAATCAATTTCGGGGCGAGTGAGCTGCGGAAAAAGTTAGTCTGTAATATTTTTGCTTTTTTATTTTTTCTGAGATTACAGTAACAAAATTAACGAAGTATATTTATGTTTGTTGATCTATAACTTTAACTTTACTTAAGAAGTTACAGATAAGTACGTTTGAATAATAGAAAATTGCAAAATTAGTATGACAATTAATAAATTAATAATAAGGGGAATTAAAACTAGAGCGTTAGTTTGAAGACCGAGCTCCACACGAGGTTTTAGTATACACTACTTTATCTACTAACTTTATTTTACATAAAATAAAAGAGAAAAGTGAAAACATAATTTCACATTTCTTGATGTTTTAGGTAAATGATACAGTTGATTTTTGTAGCTGCAGTAATAGTGGTGGAGTTACATTTACCTCTGCATCGCTGCTAGATAAGTCGTCGCTCATTTTATTTTCAAACTTTTCGATAACATACGAAAATGATTAACTTAGCACTGACGTCATAAAAGTTGATATTTACTCTTATTTTGACGCGAAATTCAGATTTCTCTACTGCGCACGGCCAAGCATCAGCCAATCAATGCTACGGATTATATATTAAATATGTGAATACCATGCGGTATTCTGTACTTTAATGGTAAAAAAAGTTTATTTTGATACGTCATTATCGTACAAAAAACACTTCTCTAAAAATTTTTAAATTGCAGAATTATATCTTTAAAAAGTATGCAATTAAAGTACATTTTTAAGTTTGTTATTTAGATTTTTAGTTATGAGGGTAGATGAGAACAATAAAAGTACGCCTGCCTGCAGCATTTAACTTCTGAAACTCGTTAAAAAGTATACAAACATGAGAGCTTTCACGTGTATAGGAAAGTTTTTTAACAACATTGTTAAAACTTACATGCAACTATTTTGCAGTGTTTCAGATAAAAGTGATAAATTTTGTTTTAGTTTATTTTAGAATTAAATAAAAACTTAAGTTTTTTAATTTACGCGTTCCATTACTAATTTGAAAATAATAAAAGGGTATTTTGACAAATAACGAGCTTATAAATCCCGTTTTATTATTTTTAAATTAAATAAAAATTGGTAAAAAATAGTGATTTTTTTTAGTGAAGATTTAGTTTTGTTAAAACTTATTAAATTTAATGCAATTTGGATTTGAATTTACTACGCTTAAAACGTCATTATGGTAATAAAAACAAATACTTGTACAAAAAATGGTAAATCTGTTGAAGTAGAACGTACGAAGTTATCATCAGCAGAATCAGATCTTACACAAATGTAGCAAGAGCCCAAAGGGATCGAAATTCTCCGAGCCCCTCTTACGAAATCCCGAGATAAAACGAAAGATATTACGCTATTAAAATTTCCGGGACCGTTCCTATTTATATTGTTCCTTTTAGTAAAAATAACGTATTGTAGCAAATTTACTAAAGTGCATGAAAGTTTTGATGCGGGTGTATGAATCAAAGGAGTTAGCCTACAGCGTAGCTATAGTGGATGTTTTTGGACTCTGCTTGCCTCTTTACGACACAAGCACGATGTAATTAATGTAGTAACTAAACAAATTTATTATTATATTTATCTTTTTGAATATTTATTCATAAATACAGTTTCCGAATATAGGCCTCTTAAATACTTATCCATGTTCGTCCTCCTATATTGTGGCAGAGGGTTCTATTACGCAAATTGTCCCATAGGTTAAAATCATTCGTTAAAAATCACAATAATTTAGACCATTATCAAAATCTCACAAAAAAAGATTGGCTTGAAATATGTGCATATCTCAGATATCCGCAAGTTTTGAAGTGAAAACTTCTTTCGCGGCGTTGTGCACTTTTTTTGTAATGGGATAAAAAATTATAAACTCGCGCAGGCTAATCAAAAATTCGTAAGACGGAAACCAAAATGCTACGCCATAAAAATTCGAAAGACGGAAACCATAATGCCACGCCATAATAGGATGATTGGCAAAGTAAGAGGAAATTGGGTTGATGAAAAGATGAAAGTGCGGATTACACATGTTAAAATTTTATATTCAGGTAGTATGTTTTTTTTTTACTTTATGGTGAATATGAGTAGTACAGGGAGGTTGGATATGGGGTTTATATTTGTATATGTTTCTATGACAGATTGAGATGTCAAATATACTACGTCAAAAAAACAAATAACTATTATTATTATTTATGATAAATAAATATGTATACGAAGTGATGGGAAGTTAATAGCTAGTATAGTAAAAAATAAATAGTTAATATTCAAGTTTACACTTCTGCCGGCACTCACGAAGTGCAACCCGTTTTTTTTAATACGGGACCCTAATTGGCTGACATGGAAGCTGAAAAAATCAAATCTTCGGAAAGATCCAATTTATTTTATACACCATTATCGATACCATTGGATTGAGCTCGTGAAGCACTTTCAGTATCAGTATTACGATATCTAAATAATCGAGTGAGATATTTAAGGTTATCAAACGTCGCCGCGCTCCCTTACAGAAAAAAGGAAATCTAAGTCTATAACATGGAATATTGTTAAAAATTTTATAATACTTAAAAAACCATTTTTTACTAATAACCGATTATATAAATCATAGAAATCATTTTATTAATCTCCAAGTTGGCCTACGGAAAGGGTCTCCATTCACATCAGCACGCGGGGCGCTTGTGTTGATTGCCGACGGAGTAGCTTAACAAAGATGCTGAAAACGGTGCAGTAAAGACTTCTTTATGAGCAAGTGTATTCAGTAATACATTATGATGCTGTTTTATTCTTTATACGAAATGTATTTCTTTCACTAGTTATTCTAGACTAAACACACAACTACTACAGACTTATGAAGTCCTAGTACATCAATATTATATTTTCTACAATAAAGAAACATCTAATTTTATTCTATTGCATCCTATCTGGATTGAACTTGCTGCACTGACTCCACATGATTTATACAGCAATATTGTGGGACACACAAGCTTTGTAAAGAATGGCTGTAAGCTTTCTGGAAACGGTGCACGTAAGCAGTTTCATTTATCATCGACTTACTGACTATAGAATGCTTTGTTCCAGGTTTCTGTAAACACAGTGATAAATGGTTTTAGTGTTTTTTTTTCGTAAAGTTCGAAATAAATTTGTTATTGCTTATCAAAGGTAAAATACGCAATCGTGATTCAATTCCATTACGTTATAACTTACACAGTTATTGTTACTTCATTTGTATAATATTATAATAAGTTTATCGTAAGGCGCGTATACCAGCTAACTATCCCTGCAAATAGAAATTTTTAAATTGCTCTTTTTTTTTTTTAAAAAAATGTAATTCATAGAAATTATAACACTTGTTACAGACTGGCCACATGCTGGCGTCTTAACCTGTCAGTATTTTAGAAATAAGTCTTTTGGTTGTCAATTTGCTATCTGCTCTGTCTTTTGTCTAACCTATGTAAAAATATCTTTATTTTATTATATAATATTAAAAATACGAATTAAAGCCTTGTTCTGTATCTACTGCTCTCTATGCTATTCTTTACATTGGTCCTTTCTCCCGTTTTTTACATTATTAATCAGTTACCTAAAATGGTTAATACAAGATCGCAGAGCAAGGCGGTTGTGTCGAGCACGACCGAGGCACAGTTGTCGGAATCCGGCACGCCTCACAGCGCCGCGCCCGTCATCAGCCCTTCTGCCCCCGTTGTGGAATCTATCCACACCGGGGGCGACGTAATTTCTGTTGCAGGAACGAGCAGTTCTCGATCATCAGCGACGATCCGAGCGCGCACCCACACCGCGCAAGCGGCTTATGCCCGTAAGTTAGCAGAGGTAGAACGAGCAGCGCTTGAACTGGAGTTGCGTGCGGGATTGCACAAATCGGGACCGAAGCAGAAAATAGTCGCCGTGGTAAAAAGGTTTTAGAAGACAGTATCCGCCGTTTACCTGATGGACGGTATGAAGTTGGTTTATTATGGCGTACTGACAATTTAAAAATTCCAAAAAACTATTCACTAGCTTTGTCGCGTTTTTATAGTCTCGAAACAAGATTTAGCAAAGACAAAACCTTTGAAGAACGTTATCGGGAGAATGTACACGCTTTGATTAATAAAGGATATGCTGGAATTTGTGATTCTCCTAAAACTTCTTCCAAAGTTTGGTATATTCCTCACTTTGGAGTTGTCAATGTTAATAAACCAGGAAAACTTTGCGTTGTTCACGACTTCGTGCTTCCTTTCAAGGAGTTGGTCTGAACTCTATGTTGTTAACGGGGCGTGATTTACTTCAGCCACTTCTGGACATTATTTTCCGTTTTCGCGAGCACAAAATTGCTTTAATAGCTGACATTAAGGAAATGTTTATCCAATTGAAAATAAGATGCCAAGATAGAGATGCCCAACGTTTTTTGTGGCGTGATTCCATAGATTTACCTATCACTACATACAGAATGTCGTCGATGATATTTGGTGCAGCATGTAGTCCTTTTACTGCACTATTTATTAAAAACAAAAATGCAGCAGAACATTGTAGTACTCGTCCAGCTGCAGCCCAAGCTATTGTCCAGGATACTTACATGGATGAATATATATGTAGCTTGGAAAACGTTGTTGCGGCTGCTCAACTTGCGAGGGATATTGTTGAGGTGCATAAAAAAGCTCATTTTGAAATCAGAGGTTGGGTTTCCAACATAATGGACGCCTTTGCTTTGGTCCCTCTTGAGCTGAGACTTGTGAGTCCAAGCGAAGTAGAATTAGGTCATATTCCGCAAAGCGTTCGTACGCTAGGCCTTATTTAGAATCCGTCAAGAGATGAAATAGGTTTCAATTTTAACATTAAAGCGTCGTTTGCTTTGCCCGATAAAATAACTAAACGACAAGCGCTTTCTAATTTAATGAGAGTCTTTGACCCTTTGGGCATTTTAAGTCCTATAACCATTAGAGGGCGCATCATTTTTCAAGTAGTTTGGCGTAGAAAAATAAAATGGGATGAGGAACTTCCTCAAGATATAGTTTTAAAGTGGAAAGCTTGGCTTTCTGATATGTCGTCGGCACTGCAGCTACGCGTTCAACGCTGGCACTTGAGGGAATTCCATCCTGTAGAGCGAGTTGCACGTATTCTGTGATGCTAGCGAACTTGCCTACGTTGCGGTTTCTTATTGGCGTTTTTTGTACCTGAATGGAAGCGTGCAGCTCTCTTTCATATGCAGTAAATCACGAGTAGCTCCATTGACGCCAGTCACTATATCTCATTTTTTTTTTTCTCGTTGCAGCTCGTCTTGCTCATACCGTTTGTGAAGCCCACCGTGAAAAACCGATTAAACGGTTCTTTTGGACAGACTCCAAAAAATATGTTCTCGGCTGGCTTTGAAACGACGCGCGGTCATTTTTACCCTACGTTGCACATAAACTGGCTGAAATTTCTGAACTTACAACTCTAAATGAGTGGCGTTGGGTACCCACAGTGCTAAATGTCGCAAATGACGCAACGCGTACAAGCTCTGGTACTCTATCAGCTACTAGTCGTTGGATCCTTGGGCCAGAGTTTTTAAAATCACCAGCTAATGAGTGGCCTTCTGAACCTCATATACATCTGAATACAGACGAGTCGAAACCGACTGCGAAACCTTATTTACCTTCATACCTCACAAATGTTAGTGACATTCCCATTTTTAAATCAATTGCCGCGGATTCTACTCGGTGTAGCAGTTGGCTACGATTACTAAGAGCTACAGCACGCGCGCATCAATTTATAAGGCGTTTGAGAGGTCGAGCTAATTCATACGCTCAAACTTCTCACACATTTAGCCTGAATAAAACAAAAGGTAACTCCGCCCAGCTTCAATCTTTAACTGCGGATGATTTAAGCCTCGCTCAACTTCATGTTCTACTTCAATCTCAAGAGGATACATTTCCTGATGAATTAGCTGCGCTTCGAGTTGGACAGTCTTTATCTCGCTGCAGCAAAGTCCACAAGCTTGACGTAATGATTGGAAAGGAGGGATTGATAACCCTGTCAGGCCGTATTGGAGCTGTCAAAAACATACCTACTTCTACTAACACTCCGATTCTTCTTGATGGAAGGTTGTTGTTTGAACATTACCATCGTCGACTAGCCCATGGTAACCAGGAAACCGTTGTGAACAAGCTACGACAAGAATTTTGGATTTTAAAATTAAGAAGTTCAGTGAAAGCTGTCTACCATTCTTGTCAATACTGCCATATTATAAAAGCCATTGCCTCAAAACCACCAGTTCGCAATCTTCCTGCAGCTCGCTTAGCTCATCATAGTCGCCCGATTTCCTTTATAGGGCTTGACTATTTTGCACCTTTATTAGTAACAGTTGGCAGAAGAAATGAGAAAAGGTATGCAGCCTTATACACATGCCTCACCACGCGTGCGGTACACTTGGAAGTTGTGCATGATCTTTCGACTGACGCTGCTCGAATGTATTTGAGAAGGTTTACGGCACCAATAGGTCTTCCTGTAGAAATCTGGTCAGACAACGGTACAGCTTTCGTTGGAGCTTCTAAATACCTGAGTGAATTATATGGACCAGCTATAGTAGATTTTGCGACTAACCAAAATATATTGTGAGAGTTTATCCCTCCATCAGCGCCATCAATGGGAGGTGCCTGGGAACGTATCGACGATCTGTTAAATCTGCACTTAAAGTCACGTTATCAAAGAGAAAACCTAAAGAAGCAGTACTTGTAACTTTGCTAGCGGAAGCGGAGGCGATTGTTAACTCGAGACCACTGACACATGTGTCCGTCGATCCACAAGACTCTGAAGCATTGATGCCTTTCCATTTTATTATAGGCTCATCATCGACTGCCAATCATTTCGCAAAATCAGAAGACAGAGACCTATTTGGGCGAATGCTGTGGCGACAAACGGTGAGGCTTGCTGACATATTTTCGAATAGATGGGTTCGCGAGTATCTTTCAACTCTACTCCCGAGGCGAAATGAAGAAAACAAAGGGATCCCCCTAACAGTAGGTGACCTCGTCCTAGTCGTCGATGGTAACTTACCGCGTGGTACATGGCCTCGTGGGCGCATTTCTAAAGTCTTACCTGGAGCTGACGGAATAATTCGAGTAGCTAAGGTCTCTACAGCAGGTGGAACCCTTCATCGCCCTAATTTGAAGCTGGTGCGGTTACCGACTTAATAAATCTTTCCTTTATTGTGGAAAGTGGCAGAGATGTTACAGACTGGCCGCATGCTGTTATAATTAGTCTTTTGGTTGTCAATTTGCTATCTGCTCTGTCTTTTGTATAACCTATGTAAAAATATCTTTATTTTATCATATAATATTAGAAATACGAATTAAAGCCTTGTTCTGCATCTACTGCTCTCATTGCTATCCCTTACAACACTAGCCATAAGTTATTAAAAAAAAATGTTTTATTCCCAAATTAATAACAACAATAACATTTCTGCTAAAAAAAGAGACACTTTTAGCACAAAGGGATAATTAAAGCTCACAGACTTCTGTTTTCGTCGTAGTATATTTATAAAAAAAATACGTTTATTTTAGATCAAAATATCTAAATGATGTTGTTAGTAATAACTAGAGACTTACTAACTAGACTTAGCCAAAAAAAAAATAATTATATTATCTATATTTTTTTTGACATTGAAATCCGGTTCATTGAGGACCGGGTATGCTGCTAATTGCATATTATGCAGCTGCACCCAGTGTTCCTGCACCGGGCAGTCCAGCTTATTGGTAAACACTTTCAAAATGCTGCTGGGGTTGCCAGGATGCGTCGCAATACAGAGGAGGTTCGCTTGCGTATGAAAGCCATCCGTATGCGGATCCGCGAACACACCGAAAGCGCTGCAATATCTTGAAAGCATCATCAGCATTCTGAAATCATCATTATTTTGAACTACTATTGAGAGTTCTTTTTGAATATTTTACCCACAGGCTACAAGTGTAAAAATTCTGTCAATACGCTTTAAAAAGTGATATTCTGCCACTTTGGAGCACCTTGCAAACCTGCGGGTAATTATGTTGTATGTTACAGAAAGAGCCCTTCTATCTCTCTTTCTATGTCAGTGTTTCAGAAAGGTTCTCAGTTATATAAATTCTAAAAGGCCTAGGTATTTAAATTCTGTAGTTCAACCTATTAACCTCTCGAAGTGGTCGGAAAAAGACAAGGATTTCACTCTTCTTGATAGCATACCTAAGCCCATACATAGGTCGTGACATATCTTCAGCACCCTCGAATACCTTCACAATTAAACTTCTTTCATAGAGTCATCAATATTTTTTTTAATGGACGCTATATTGAATTCGCTAATTTAAAAAAAAAATATATATTCCGCACCCTCTAAAACCCAACAGAACTTAGTTAAATTAAAATACACACACACACACACACACAGACATCACTCTGAAATTAGTCGCAAATCATTCTTTAGATCTCAAGACATATACAGCACAAATTCAGCAATTTCGGTTTTCGGACCCATCATCGTGACCTTATTTCGAAGACAAATTAATAAACAGTTGTATCAAACAAAAATTATATTAAATACATATATCGTTATACATATTTTACAAGCGTTAAATAAATAAATAACACATAATTAAGATTTACTTACTTACTTAATTTAGATTTATGGCCTAGTTTTACGATATTAAAGTTATGGTATGGTAGGTAAGTTATGATATCAAAGTTACACATGAGTCTGGGTGGAGCTTAAGTCTTTGTCAGACACATTTTCATCAACAAGCTTCCACTTGGATGGAATCTTTGATTGACCTCAACCGTTATTTGTCCCCACTACAGAAAAAGGAGATTCAGACCAACAGTCCACCACAGTACAGCTTTTGGCCACTTGCCTGTCAGAATATTCAAGCCTCCCACAAGGCCGGCAGCATACAATAGAGAAAACATGCCAGGGAGCTTATTTGGAACAGTCTTAAATACGCACGATTCGTGAATTCGGGAGTGAAAGTTATGCAAGTACTTTCACGGATTTCTAGTGGCACACCTACTTGCATACATTTTTCTCCTGAATTCCCGAGTCTGGCGTACTCTCAGAGTTCGCAATAATCTCAGAAAAATGTGTCACTAGGCGGTCACCCATCCACAACTAACCGCGCCTAACGTTTGCTTAACTTCACATATCGGTTCCGATAGCTAAATATTTTCGATGAGCCATGAGCTATTTGCCTTTCACAACGACTTCGTAGTCAAAGACTTCCGAACCAGAAAAATAAAAGAATATATTTAAATAAGATTTAATTTAGATTTTTTCCTCCCATCACTGTCACCACTGCTACTGCAAAAAACTCAAGGTAAATCATTTCCTTTTTTAAGAAAACAATAAATACTACAACGGTATCGACTTTCCTTTGTAAAATTTCATCTGTTAGCGACTCAAAGAAACAAAACCTTCGAATGCTTACTTGAACAAAGTCTTTTAAAAGAATTTCAAAGAGATATTAAAGCTTCACTTTCAAACTATAAAATTCATGTAAAAAAGAACCAAAGTAATGAGTTTTATGTAAAAGTTTATACCTTTTAGATTAATTTACCTAAAATACCTACCAGGTCACACAATGAAAACAAAAGCCTCGAGCTTATTGGCAGCAGTGCTCGGGACTCGAGAGATCGTGAGTAAAATGTATGCAAGTACTTTCACGGGTCTCGAGATGCACTTGCGTCTACTTGCATACATTTTTCTCTCGAACTCTCGTTAATTATGGCGTACTCGAGACTGTTCCCAATAAGCTCCCTGGCATGAAAAAAAATACTAAGGTGAAATAGTTAGGAGTTGAAGCATGTGTGTGAGTCTTGCCGATGCATTAAGACCAAAACGTATAAAGGACAAATATACGCATATGGACTAATTCGCTTTTGGACACATTTGCATTTGGTCCAATTCGCTAAAGGTTCAATTTGCAAAAGGACCAATTCGCAAAAGGAGTATATAGGTTTAATTTATTTACTTGTGAGATGTATGTAACAAAGTAAAAACGCATGTGTGTGTACATACACGCACACAATGACAATATTTCGAGCTCTTAATGCCTAGGCTCAAGTCTTTGGACAATGTCTTTGCTTTAAAGATAAAATAGGTATTAAATTATATTTTTAGAAAGATAGATGACAAAAGATAACTAAAATTCATCGAAGAAGTCGCGTTGTCCATTTGTATGAAAATATAACTTTTATACTTATATTTAAAACCTAAATGAAACTATCTTCGCAGAACTCAACAAAAGGATAACTTTCACACGTATGAAAAACCCGTCCAGCGATATTGTTAGAATTTATGTGACACTATTTTTCAGTGCTTCAGAAACAAGCAGCTCACGTATTTCAGATCCATATAATTTATTTTTAAATCTAATTTTAGTTTTTAAAGAATAAAATATAGGCATAGTAGTGACAGTGTCCAGTCTGGCTCTGAAGATCACATTAATTGTCTTAAAACTACCAGTCTAGGCATACAGCTAGTGAGATTATTTGCGGATCAGCTCTAAATACATAGATTTATAATAATCTACTGTGTTAATCAGTATAAGAAAAATATTAATTCTGTTACTCTCACTAGATTAGAAAAAGAAGTTTAAAAAAAAATTGGTAATTATTTTGGTGGAATATTATTACAAAGAAAAGCAAATTAATGTGACTTCTATGTCGTTCTATTTTCTCATAATATTGTAGGTAAAAGCAAAAATAGATATATCAATTATATAGAGAAACTTACTACCTTGAACGCTTGAGTTGTGGAATGAGCTTCCTGCCAAGGTTTTCTACAAGAACTACAGTATAGGGTTCTTCAAGAAAGAAGTTATTAGATTTCTGAAGGGTCGGCAACGCGCGAGTGATAACCCTGGTGTTGCAAGTGTACATAGGCTACGGTGACGGCTGACCATCAGGCGGACAGTGAGCTTGTTTGCCACCTTAGTGGTATAAAAAAAAACAAAAAATATCAGACGTTACATTTTCACTTAATACTATTTTTTAATTTACTTCCTTAATCTTTGACGGTAGCTACGTCATCTACGCAAATGTGTAATACTTCACACCCCGACTCATGTACCCATCCTTTCAAATTGAAACCCATTACCCATTGTTCCGCTCGTGCCTCCGTCAATCTCAGTTCAGCTTTTTATGACGTAGAATAAGCCTGGGTTAGCCCTTTTACCAGTTTGGAAATGAAAGGGAAATGTCGTATTTAAAATGGCAACTTTCACACTCTAGGAATAAATTAATTTTGCTTTTTCTACGACTAATAGAATAAATGAGAAAGTGTGTGAGTGTGTCTGTTTGTTTAGACATGTGAACCATGCTTAATCAATACGGCTGACCGTGAGGGCCACTCTGATACCGTCCTTAAAACTAATTTCTCTAACAAACGTATAGAACTCTACATATTTCTGTAAAAAACGTATACACTGTGGCATATTTCTGTAACAAACGTATAGACTGTGGCATATTTCTGTAATTAACGTATAGACTGTGGCATATTTCTGTAATAAACGTATAGACTGTGGCATATTTCTGTAATAAACGTATAGACTGTGGCATATTTCTGAAATAAACGTATAGACTGTGGCATATTTTTGTAACTAACGTATAGACTGTGGCATATTTCTGTAAAAAACAGTTTAGGCTGTGGCATATTTCCAGAGCTCATGAAACACAGTAAGATTATACCTGTATTCAAATCAGGTAGTACTACTGTCCCTCTAACTTTAGATTTATTTCTATACTAAGGTTAGTTTTTTCCAAGATTTTACTTAAAATTGGCATTTTATCAGTTTCAGTTAAATAGAAACTTGCTCTAAAAAAGCTAAAACTCTTGAGGCATACCCGGCGTTTATCCAAATCATATTTTTTCCTCACGCAAGTGTTGCCAAGGGCTCTAAGGGACCGTAATTCCCGAAACCCCACTTAGGGATTTTCGAGATAAAACCAAAAGCAATTACAGCTCATCGTTCCCGAAACTGTTCTCGGGAAAGTAATTTCCTTTCGAGAATATAAACTCAACTTCTCAAGTTGACATATAATTAATGTATCCTAAAATTGATCTACAGCAAATAAACTAGTTTGTTGTTTACACAACAACATTGTATTACACAGCGTATAGAAATTTCTATTTTTATCAGTGTTATGTACGAGAGAATGATCCTAGCCTAGAGATTATAAAGGTTATAAAAACCGTCTACATGCGAGTTGAATTAGCGCACGAAGTGTTCCATATTATCACACATCACTGAATCTTATAAAAATACAGTGTCTAATAATAATAGGCGTAAATTATAGGTATCCGAAATATATTTTTATACACTGATTTTTTATTAAACTAGCACCTTCAGTTTACTTATTGGTAATTATTTATTGTTTACGCTACAAATTACTCCTGCCATCTCTAGGCAGGTGCACCCTCGCATATCAGCTTGGCTCTTTTGACTCGGTTCAACGACGAACTGAGAGAATCGTCGACGATCCCAAACTCACAAGCCTTAAGTCTGAGGAGAGTTTGCCTTCCTGTGTGTGTTCTACCGCTTATATCATAATAGTTCTCAGGAATTGTTTGAAATGATGCCCACTGCTATACTTTCCACCATCACAACGCTCGCCATTGGCAGGGAATTTATCGTCACACCTTAGAACCTAAATGGTCGCGTACAGTGCGGTTTTAGAAAAACTTCCTCCCAAAAACGCTAAGGTTGTAATAATAAGCTTCATGCCTAGGTTTTATCTAAGGACTACAATATAGGGTTCTTTAAGGAAGGAGTTATTAGATTTTTAAAGGCTCGACAACGCGCGAGTGACGGTCCCTGGTGTTGCAAGCGTCCATAGGCTGCAGTGACCACTTACCATCAGGCGGAACGTATCCTGTTTGCCACCTTAATGGAAACATTAGATAAAAAAATTGGGAACTAACTAAGAAAATAAAATCAAAATTACTACAACTTCAGATATAATTTGAATTATTTGTCTGTGATCATGGCATCACATGACACCTCAAACTCAAACGTCAAATTCACGTCACATTCACGTCACCACATACGTCATATTCACACGTTACCACATGCGTCACATTCACACGTCACCTCAGACGTCAGATTCACACGTCACCACATACATCACATTCACACGTCACCACATACGTCACATTCACACGTCACCACATACGTCACATCCTCACGTCACCACATACGTCACATTCACACGTCACCTAACCATAAATTAATGTTTATTTTGAATTTCGTCTGCCTATTTTTATGTTTTTATGAAACATTCAGAGATCATAAAGGGTATTTCGATTTGGGCATAATGTTCTCTTTGTTATATATACATACTTAACTGTGTATGTGTGTTATTTTATAGACACATGCAAACTGTCGTAATTAATATAATAAATTTGAAGAATCTCAGTAAATCTTTTAGGTCTTCGTGTTATTTACTTACTGAAAAAACTAATGAATGAATTTATTCCTATGAAGTTGTAAGTCAAAACACTTTCATTTTAATCTTTGTCAAACAGGTTATTATTTTATTCATTTCAAATTTTGAAGATAGGTTGGGGACAATTTTCAATTCTGAAATTTAAATTGTTACGGCGCTAAGATAGGTACGGTAACTAGCTGCATTAAATCGTGACCATTACATGTTTTTGATTTCTAGTTAGGTGGTACAAAACTAATTTAAAAATAAAGTTTTTGCGCACATATACTACTGACAAATATTGTACCGATTATTGTAGTAAGTAAAGGGCGATTCCGATACCGAACCCTGGAATTAAAATAAATATCAATTAATTAAACTTAAATATAAATATGAGTCTTAAAATATTTAAATTGAATTTCAGTACTTTTTAGGGTTCCGTACCCAAAGGTTAAAAACAGGACCCTATTACTAGGACTACGCTGTCCGTCCGTCCGTCTGTCACCAGGCTGTATCGCATGAACCGTGATAGTCAGACAGACGAAATTTTTACAAAGAAGGTATTTCTGTTACCGTTATAACAATTAAAAGCAAAAAAATTAATAATATGTCCATCTGATCTGACAGAGGTCATCGCATCTGTGCGAGTGCGACGGCAAATATTAATGCGCGTGCAACAGAGACAAATAGTGACCGGTCATTGAACGAAATTCTTCCTGCTTAGCGTCCGTGCTATAGGTACCTATCCTATCAAACGTATTAATTCTCTAACTTACGTGTACGAGACGTACAAAAGCGCAGACAGCGCAGAAACGGAAGTTTTTTCTTTGAAAACTGTCATTAGCATCACAGTACAATATCGGCCAAAAATTACCGGCCATGCAAATATATCGACGTCATCGATATATCGGGATCGGTATTGGTATCCTTACATCCCTACTGAAATGATGTAACAAAGAATCGACTGGGAATTCTTTATATATGCCATTGAATTTTACGAAAAACACAAATATTCATGGAATGGTATAGTTTTTCAAGTGAAACATATTCCTTAAGGAATTGGAAAATATTTGATAAGCTTTATTTTGTGTTTTACGTTATGTTACATAAAAGACTTTATTTCATTCAAAGACTAGTCTATTTTTTAAAACACTTGGGTGGCAAACAAGCTCACTCATTCCGTCCGTCTCATGTGGCTGCACGTTGCGGATCTTTTGATAATCTAATTTTACTCTTTTTCAAAGTCCCATACTTTTTCGCTTCCTTTGCTTTTAAGTGGATTAAAAAGAATAAAAGAGACGAAGAAGCAAATTCACTGATATAATCTACAGAATAAGGTGAAGTGGAAATGGGCACTATATATGGGTAGGTCATATTATTTGCAGAACCGCTAACCGTTGTAGGAGATAAGTCTTAGGTTAGGGACCACGGATTGGTAAGCGCAACCTGGGTGGTGACCCAGGTAGACCGATGAGCGGAAAAAGGTAGCTGGAAGTGGCTGGATGAGGAATAAAAAGGCCTGGTATGGTAGCATACATTGGTAAAGGCCTATATCTAACAGTGGACTGCTTTAGGCTGATTCATTGATACATGTTGTTTTTAGAACACAGTTTAAATTACACAGACCCCGAAAAAATCCAAATGATTGAACATAGATGTATTTCATTTGATAAATGGCAAACCAAATATTTAAAAAAATAAGTCCAAGATTGCACAGTTTTTGTTTTTAATTATTAGCATTTCAATGGCAGCATATAGTTTTGTACAGTCTCACAATTCTTTCGCAAAAAAAATGTAAACAGAAGACAACCGTCAGAGTTATCGACATTTAAATACATAACAGCTACTTTACTTTGAGTTTCGAATATCAAAGTATTTTATTACATCATAGCTCTTTGTTTGAGATATTTCACTGATTTTTCTACGATTTTCATGCTACATTAGATTGACAAAATTTTGTACACACTTTGATCGTAATGTTTTGCACTTCGTTGGATACTGAAATAACATTGATTGGTGAGTATTTTGATTTTTTGTATAAAATAAAATTTTAAATCAAAGTTGTTTATTGCTAACACCATAAAGCTAGGATCCTGTGACCATTCCATAGAACACGCACATAGGTATAGTGTCATAAAAATTTCTGACCTGGCGATCAAAAATCAAAAATTCAGTCTAATCAAATATGACCAAACACCCAAGGTCAGAAGGTCAGAAAAGTTTGTAGCACTGTATTTGCGCGTATACATACTTCTTTAGATTTTGCAGTATTCACGTGGTTTTGAATAAAGAAGCTATGGAATACTCTAGGTATAACAAATACGCGACGCCGGTAAGTCAACTTCGCTTTACTGAAGTGTTGCAAAAAAGGGGGAGGGAATGGAGCTTATGTACATAAAACTAGCTAAGTGTGATATTTTGATACCATTTTAGAGGATTTACCCAGAGACAAAACAGCCTCCTTTTGTCTGTATGTCAATGAAAGTGGCAAGTATCTAAATTTTAAATTAAAAAAAAAAAAACCTTTTTATTTCAATATTCTTGGAATCATCCGCTTAGAGGGTGGAAAGATAGTATGGAAGTTACACCTTCTACCGCTTGATACGGCTAAAAGTAAAATAGCACGGGTTAGACCGCGGGAAACTAACTAGTGATCTATGCCACACAACTTATGACACGCCTCTTTCTTACCAACTTCATTGATGTAGGTATCACAAACTATCTAAATTATACGGATGTTGACCTAAATGGATTTCCAATACGACCACTAAAACTGAACGCTCTGACGACAGCAATATTTGATTTCATTGTTTATGTAGATTTTATTTTTCTGTCAATATAATCAGAAATGTATAAAGTAAATTTCTTAATGCTTGCATCCGGTACATTTTCTTCCTTTGGTTATTTGACTACATCACAGCACATTATCGGCATGAGCTTAACAAACTTCCCATTCTAATATGTCATACAATTATAAAAAAAAATCATTAAGTTGTTATGCACACGCTGGGGAAGGTTTTTGAATTAGTACAACTCTATGACAATAGGACGCGCCTTGGTCGAGTTCTTAATCTATATAAAATAAACGCATTAGCAGCAGTTAATTTTTTGAAGTGAATAAAAAAGCAGAATGGGAGGAAAGAGAAAGAGGAGAAAAGGGGAAAAAAAGAGAAACAGAGTTCGCAGTTTCAAGTATTAATTTTATGTCCATTATGATGTATGTTTGTACTCAATCTATATGTTCTTACTTTGTAAACACTTAGGAACTCGCATAATTGTTAATTTTTTTCACAAAGTCTTCCGGTTGACTGGTAGAATATATTTGTAGCATTAAATCTGCGAATTGTACCTTTATATACATTTTCTAATTTATACACTAAAGAGATTTTATAATTAAAAAAATAAGGTCAAGTACATTTAAAATTCTACTGAAAACAAGAAAAAATCATGATTTATAGATTGTTTTATAGTTTAACATAAGCATTAGGTATAACTACTCTGAACGCACGTTTTAAATTTAAACCCATATCTGGTATAAATAAACCATTATAGAATACAGAGTCCAGTCGCCATCCTGTTCACACTGACCACAGTTCCATTAAAACCAATCGACTAAATCAATTTCGCAAATTGAAACTATTTTTAAATAATACTGCTCGTAATATGACATGTATTTCTATCAAATCGATAATTTTTTTATTTATACCACTAAGGTGGCAAACAAGCACACGGTCTGCCTGTTGGTAAGCGGTCACCGTGGCCTATGGACGCTTGTAACACCAAAAAGTGTATGTCATCCGTGTGGATCACATTAAAATATCGCGTAATTTGTATTAGTTTTTGATAAATACACTAACCCTGTCAAAATAGTTAGGTTGTCCCAGAAAAAAAAGTATTTAATTTAGTTATTTTGGCTGACATAGTTGTTTACGTCTATTACATAGCAATGTCGATGAAAAACGACTCCCGGATACACATAACCTATTCTCAGTTTCTTTTCCTTGTCTTTTATTTATGAGTTTTTTACCCTTAGGTACGTAATATATATGAACAAGAATTCTTATAACCTATTTTATGTGTGTTGTTTTGTTTTGCAAGGATAATTTTAGTTAAGGCTCCACCCTACTCAAATGTGCGGTTTTCTGCATCGTTTAAAATCCATTCAAAAAAAGTAACGTAGCTCGTAACACATTCTTTTTCTAGAAAATTACTGTAAGTATTTGTGTTTAGATATATGTAAAAACATCGCTTAAGTAATAACTCCCGACTATCTCACTTTTAGGGTTCCGTACACGAACGGTCCAAACAGAGTTCTTCAAATTTTTACAGTATAAGAATCTTGTTGACCCAAGCCATACAAATAATCAGAAAATATTTTTAAATGTTGACAATAGTCCCCCTATTGTATTTATGCATATTTTCACGCTTTTATTCCTGAAAAGGGGTTAACCAGTGGCTGGACATGCATCCACACACAGTGTCGGGGACTCTTCTACTGTTGTTGATTGTTCCCTAGATAGAAAAGTCTAAACATATTATATGTCTTGTAATAAATAAATGAATATTTTTGGACATTACACACAATGTAGCATAATTAGTTTCCTATAATTTTGTGACCCACATTTTTATATCTACTTTAGCGTTGTTAATTCCCCGTCAGCTAAAGCTAAGGAAAAAAATGATGAGGGTTGCGACACAATGACCGACGAGCAAACGAATATTATATTGTGTGAGATACGAACGAAATGCAAATTGTGTAATTATCAAAATTTCATCTCGCTGTTTTTTTGTATGCTAAAAACAAATCGGCTTTTACAAATGGCGGTTTGTGTCATTTAGAGTTTTAAAATACGTTGATAGCAAACATTGCTGAGCAGAATTTTTATTCACACAAAATTTTAATGCGTTACACACGGTATCTATAGGTACACTCATTTTTTTACATTAAAACAGGATAAAAACAAACTTTAATTTGATTTAATGCAAAGATGGCAGAAATAAAATTGTGACAAATGGATACACGGACGGATGAACGTGACGAAACTATAAAGGCTCTGTTTTTGCTATTTAGCTATAGAATCCTAAAAACCCGGCCAAGTGTGGGTCGGACTCGCACATCGAGGATTCTGTACCTGCCACCATTTACGTAATTTACAAACACAAACAAAAAGTATGTCGCTAATCGGTCACCCGTCCAATAACTGAATAAGCCCGACGTCGCTTAACTTTGAATATCGTTTCCAACAATTAAATATGTTACTGTTTCTGTGTCTTTTTGCATTTTAAAGCTTAATATTTCGCAAACGCATCGCCGAATAAAAAATAGTTTTCGCAAACCTCAATATTATATAAACCTATAAACGAGCTATGGGGTAAACAAGAAAAAAAAATCATCCCCAGTTTACGTGTAGGCACGGAGAAAAAAAATCATTGTTCGAATTAAAAAAACTGTTTATTAAAATGCGTTAATACTAAATTTTATTATTGAAGTTTACGAATAACAAACATCATATCGTACTACTACGAATTAAGGTTGACGTCACACGTCTTACATCGCGCTATTGAAGTTTTTACGATAGTTCGGATATATACCGACATACCGAAATGCAAGTAAAGGCGGTCTCCAGGTATAACTCTCACCTGGCGGGGGATTCCCCTTACCGCCGCTCCACAATTACTAAGCCAAAGCTGAACAGATTTGACGCACTATCCGCCGCAGCGCTTCCTTCATCTACCAGGTACCTACACTGACCAGTTATTATCAACCGTTACGCTTCGCATCATAGAGCTTCATCAGGACCAACTCCTATCGGTGTAATTAAACGCTGATTGTAAGCGTGCTTATACGTTATTTCCATTCCATATAAGTTTACTTGTTTTTAGTAAACAACACTGTTATTCCAACAAGACTAGTTTTATTCCTGTTAGTAAATACAATAAGTAAAACTCATTGGTAACCGTTAGCGTAATTTACTTATCCTCGGATTTACTAATATTTTAGTGGTTATTAGTATTATTTAATTGCAGCTACTAAAGTCTTTTTTATCCAGGTAACCTTAAAAAAATTATTTTTTTCGGCTTTTATTTTACCACTTTGTCGGCCTAATTTATATGTATATGCATGTCAAATTACAGCTTTCTAGTACTTATAGTCTCTGAGCTAAGCCGCGAACAAACAGACAACCGGACAGACATGGCAAATTAAACGGGTTGCTGGTTGACTAAAAATGTTATGATATATTGTTCTCTTCAACTAATATTTTTTCACAACACTTACTCGTAAACAGTGATATTAAGTGCAGGCAAAGCCAAAACTTTTTATTTCATAAATTCTCTAGATACCTGGGTGGCGTTGCTTGCTCTACTTCATCTCGCCAGCCTTCATACGTCCACACTTTTGGGGCACGGCCTACCCTCATAAGCGAGGGTGATCTGGGTGCCACACGCGGGCCCAGTGCGGAATGTGGGCTTTACATACGTGTTTTTTTTTTCTTGACGTATGCAGGTTTCCTCTCGATGTTTTCCTTCACCGAAAAGCCAGTGGTGTGAATAAATAACTCAGTGTACTTGAGAAATTAAGAAAAGACTCATTGGTACACGCCGACCCGGGGTTCGAACCTCCGCCACTTGGGACGTGAAATGAAATTTAAACCCCTCGAAAATAATCGAGTAATTGAAGCTTTCGTTTGGCTTCCGGCCTAAATAGCCTCTCGTTAATAATTTTCTCCTTACCACCCTTAGTATACAATGTATTTATTTTGAAATGTGATGGTTTAAGGGTGTAGTGATTGTTTTTAGTGGTATGAGCCACAAAACATTACAGCCCAAAAAATGTTGCAGCCACAAAATGTGAAACTGATCGGACTTTAAAACTCTACAGCAGGGGCCTGTTCCACGTAGCTCTCGGCAGTCTCTACACGCTGCAAATCCTACTGTTTAATCATTTTTTTAGTGCGAACAATCTTTTGAAGACTTAAATAGTATGGAGATTCCAAATTCTTCACATTGCACTTGGCTTGTTAGACGTTAGGGGTGGCACTTTGGCTATTGCTAATTTTTTATTTCGAGATACTCTAAAATTCTGTGATTTTTTAAAATTTATTTCGTTTAACTATAACTAAGAACCTATTTTAAATAAACTTAAACCAATGTCTGAGTCTAAGAGAAATGCCGTGCCTTAAGAAAGTGTGACGTTAGCTGAAAAAGTTAGCTGCAAATTATAACCCGACCAAATTACGAATACTCCGGTAAATAAGATTTAAATTATAACGATATAGCGTTTTATGGTTTATTTTAATTCGAAATCAATAAACTAACGTTTTATACGCATAAAAATCAATGAGAAACCGTGTTTTTTTTTTAAATAATAAATAAATTTGAAAAATAATTATGCGAAAATAGCAGTTTATATGAAGCTGGCAGCTAGTATGTCAGACCTAATCTGCCAAAACAAAACTGTGTAAGGTGTCAAGAAAACTCAATAGTCTATCGAAAAAATTAGGTCTCACAAGTTTGATATATTAGAAGGGTCCCATATTGATTTTTTTAAAACGGCATTATTAACTAGAAAAACAAAAATCAACGATGCAGTTTTGGGATTAAAGTAAAATAAGTATTCGTAATCAATAAATTAACGTTTCAATGCGCAGGAAAAACAATGAGAAATCATGTAATTTTTTTAGAAATAAAATAAATTTGAAAAATAATTATGCGAAAATAGCAGTTTATATGAAGCTGGCAGCTAGTATGTCAGACCTAATCTGCCAAAACAAAACTGTGTAAGGTGTCAAGAAAACTCAATAGTCTATCGAAAAAATTAGGTCTCACAAGTTTGATATATTAGAAGGGTCCCATATTGATTTTTTTAAAACGGCATTATTAACTAGAAAAACAAAAATCAACGATGCAGTTTTGGGATTAAAGTAAAATAAGTATTCGTAATCAATAAATTAACGTTTCAATGCGCAGGAAAAACAATGAGAAATCGTGTAATTTTTTTAGAAATAAAATAAATTCAAAAAATAATTTTGCGATAATAGCAGTTTATATGAAGCTGGCGGCTAGTATGTCAGACCTTATCTGCCAAAACAAAACTATGTAAGGTGTCAAGTAAACTCAATAGTCTATCGAAAAAATTAGGTCTCACAAGTTTGATATATTAGAAGGGTTCCATATTGATTTTTTTTTAAAACGGCATAATATATTATGTTATTTGCCTTTGAAAATTAATTTCAATAGAAATCTATAGGGAACCCTTCTAATACATTAAACTTGATGCAAACTTATTTCTTATATAAACTATTGAGTTGCCTTGAATTCATGTATGGTTTGGGTTTGGGAGATTAAAAAAGAAAAACAAATTTTTTTTTAAAGAAAATTACACGATATCTCATTGATTTTTATGCGTATTAAATCGTTAATTTATTAATTGCGAATACTTATTATAATTAAATCCTCAAAACTGCATCGTTGATTTTTGTTTTTCTAGTTAATTATGCCGTTTTAATAAAATCAAAATGGAACCCTAATAATATATCAAACTTGATGAGACCTAATTTTTTCGATAGTCTATTGAGTTACGTTGACACCTTACATAGTTTTGTTTTGGCAGATTAGGTCTGACATACTAGCAGCTAGCTTCATATAAACTGCCATTTTCGCAAAATTATTTTTTGAATTTATTTTATTTCTAAAAAATGACACGATTCCTCATTGATTTTTATGCGTATTAAAACGTTAATTGATTGATTACGAATACTTATTTTACTTTAATCCCAAAACTGCATCGTTGATTTTTGTTTTTCTAGTTAATAATGCCGTTTTATAAACATCAATATGGAACCCTTCTAATATATCAAACTTGTGAGACCTAATTTTTTCGATAGACTATTGAGTTTACTTGACACCTTACATAGTTTTGTTTTGGCAGATAAGGTCTGACATACTAGCCGCCAGCTTCATATAAACTGCTATTATCGCAAAATTATTTTTTGAATTTATTTTATTTCTAAAAAAATTACACGATTTCTCATTGTTTTTCCTGCGCATTGAAACGTTAATTTATTGATTACGAATACTTATTTTACTTTAATCCCAAAACTGCATCGTTGATTTTTGTTTTTCTAGTTAATAATGCCGTTTTAAAAAAATCAATATGGGACCCTTCTAATATATCAAACTTGTGAGACCTAATTTTTTCGATAGACTATTGAGTTTTCTTGACACCTTACACAGTTTTGTTTTGGCAGATTAGGTCTGACATACTAGCTGCCAGCTTCATATAAACTGCTATTTTCGCATAATTATTTTTCAAATTTATTTATTATTTAAAAAAAAAACACGGTTTCTCATTGATTTTTATGCGTATAAAACGTTAGTTTATTGATTTCGAATTAAAATAAACCATAAAACGCTATATCGTTATAATTTAAATCTTATTTACCGGAGTATTCGTAATTTGGTCGGGTTATAATTTGCAGCTAACTTTTTCAGCTAACGTCACACTTTCTTAAGGCACGGCATTTCTCTTAGACTCAGACATTGGTTTAAGTTTATTTAAAATAGGTTCTTAGTTATAGTTAAACGAAATAAATTTTAAAAAATCACAGAATTTTAGAGTATCTCGAAATAAAAAATTAGCAATAGCCAAAGTGCCACCCCTAACGTCTAACAAGCCAAGTGCAATGTGAAGAATTTGGAATCTCCATACTATTTAAGTCTTCAAAAGATTGTTCGCACTAAAAAAATGATTAAACAGTAGGATTTGCAGCGTGTAGAGACTGCCGAGAGCTACGTGGAACAGGCCCCTGCTGTAGAGTTTTAAAGTCCGATCAGTTTCACATTTTGTGGCTGCAACATTTTTTGGGCTGTAATGTTTTGTGGCTCATACCACTAAAAACAATCACTACACCCTTAAACCATCACATTTCAAAATAAATACATTGTATACTAAGGGTGGTAAGGAGAAAATTATTAACGAGAGGCTATTTAGGCCGGAAGCCAAACGAAAGCTTCAATTACTCGATTATTTTCGAGGGGTTTAAATTTAATTTCACGTCCCAAGTGGCGGAGGTTCGAACCCCGGGTCGGCGTGTACCAATGAGTCTTTTCTTAATTTCTCAAGTACACTGAGTTATTTATTCACACCACTGGCTTTTCGGTGAAGGAAAACATCGAGAGGAAACCTGCATACGTCAAGAAAAAAAAAACACGTATGTAAAGCCCACATTCCGCACTGGGCCCGCGTGTGGCACCCAGATCACCCTCGCTTATGAGGGTAGGCCGTGCCCCAAAAGTGTGGACGTATGAAGGCTGGCGAGATGAAGTAGAGCAAGCAACGCCACCCAGGTATCTAGAGAATTTATGAAATAAAAAGTTTTGGCTTTGCCTGCACTTAATATCACTGTTTACGAGTAAGTGTTGTGAAAAAATATTAGTTGAAGAGAACAATATATCATAACATTTTTAGTCAACCAGCAACCCGTTTAATTTGCCATGTCTGTCCGGTTATCTGTTTGTTCGCGGCTTAGCTCAGAGACTATAAGTACTAGAAAGCTGTAATTTGACATGCATATACATATAAATTAGGCCGACAAAGTGGTAAAATAAAAGCCGAAAAAAATAATTTTTTTAAGGTTACCTGGATAAAAAAGACTTTAGTAGCTGCAATTAAATAATACTAATAACCACTAAAATATTAGTAAATCCGAGGATAAGTAAATTACGCTAACGGTTACCAATGAGTTTTACTTATTGTATTTACTAACAGGAATAAAACTAGTCTTGTTGGAATAACAGTGTTGTTTACTAAAAACAAGTAAACTTATATGGAATGGAAATAACGTATAAGCACGCTTACAATCAGCGTTTAATTACACCGATAGGAGTTGGTCCTGATGAAGCTCTATGATGCGAAGCGTAACGGTTGATAATAACTGGTCAGTGTAGGTACCTGGTAGATGAAGGAAGCGCTGCGGCGGATAGTGCGTCAAATCTGTTCGGCTTTGGCTTAGTAATTGTGGAGCGGCGGTAAGGGGAATCCCCCGCCAGGTGAGAGTTATACCTGGAGACCGCCTTTACTTGCATTTCGGTATGTCGGTATATATCCGAACTATCATAAAAACTTCAATAGCGCGATGTAAGACGTGTGACGTCAACCTTAATTCGTAGTAGTACGATATGATGTTTGTTATTCGTAAACTTCAATAATAAAATTTAGTATTAACGCATTTTAATAAACAGTTTTTTTAATTCGAACAATGATTTTTTTTCTCCGTGCCTACACGTAAACTGGGGATGATTTTTTTTTCTTGTTTACCCCATAGCTCGTTTATAGGTTTATATAATATTGAGGTTTGCGAAAACTATTTTTTATTCGGCGATGCGTTTGCGAAATATTAAGCTTTAAAATGCAAAAAGACACAGAAACAGTAACATATTTAATTGTTGGAAACGATATTCAAAGTTAATACTTTTTTTACTTTAATCCCAAAAACTGCATCGTTGATCTTTGTTTTTCTAGTTAATTATGCCGTTTTAAAAAAATCAATACGGAACCCTTCTTATATATCAAATTTGATGAGACCTAATAGTACCTAATAGTCTATTGAGTTACGTTGACACCTTACATAGTTTTGTTTTGGCAGAATTGGTCTAACATACTAGCTGCCAGCTTCATATAAACTGCTATATTCGCAAAATTATTGACGTGACAACGTCTTATAAATTGGTTTGCCGGGTGACACTTCAAGAAACTGCGTTACGCTCCGCTCACGTTATGCGCTCACAATGAGAGCGAGTGAGAGGCACGCGGCATGGTTAGCCCGCCTAAGAGCGAGAGAGACAGACATAAAAAGTGAAAGGCACAAGTTGTCACGTAAAACTTTCGCCCGTATACCGACTTTACAGGCAACCAGTTTTTTCTGAATTTATTTTATTTCCAAAAAATTACACGATATTTCATTGATTTTAATGCGTATTAAAACGTTAATTTATTTATTACGAATACCTTAAATGAACTCAATCAACATTTTACTTCCGTAGCTGCTTTTGATAGCAGTAAAAAAGCTAGCACGCTTAATCATCTTTCTTCAAATCCAACTCCTGACTTCTCTCCTTTTACTTTTCATCAATTTACTGATTGTGATGTTAGGAAGTGTGTTTTGGCTATATCATCCAGTGCTGTTGGTAGCGATTGCATTAGCCGTACTATGATTCGGGAATTACTAGGAGTCCCTATCCTTGACCTGATAACTCCTATTATCACTCATATCCTCAATCCTTCCATTACCTCAGGTATTTTTCCCAATGCTTGGAAAAATGCACACGTCATACCATTGCCTAAGAAACTTATTACATCTGCTGTTTCTGATTTCCGTCCAATTTCGATATTACCATTTCTCTCCAAAGTTCTCGAACGGTTGGTAAATCAGCAGCTTAACCTTTTCCTGACCAAAAATAATTTGTTGAATTCATTACAATCAGGATTTCGTCCTGGGCATAGTACGGTTGCAACACTTGCTAAGGTTACTGATGATATTCGCTTAAGTATGGATACCAAACAAATTACAGTTCTTTCACTCTTATATTTTAGCAATGCTTTTAATTCAGTAGACTTTGATATCTTGTTGGGCATTCTACACTCTCTTAACATATCTCCAACAGTAATTGACTGGTTTCGTAGTTACTTATGCATCCAATTTCCAAAAATTTAATTATTAGTCATTAAATTCTGACCTTGAAAATATTGTGGAATGGTGCGAGTATTATGGTCTTAGAATTAATCCCTTAAAATCACAAGCCATAATTATTGGTAGTACAAAACTTACGTCCAGGGTTAACTGGAATTACTTGCCACAAATTGAAATTAATGGAATTCCTATTCCATATAGTGACACAGTTAAAAATCATGGAGTCTTGGTAGACAATAATTTGACTTGGATTCCACAAGTAAAAGAAATTAGCCGAAAAATTTTTGGATTCAAATTCAATTGGATTTCTACGACGTCTTCGTAATCTTCTACCGGTTCCCACTAAAATTTTGCTTGCACAATCTTTGCTTCTTCCTGTCCTCGATTATGCTGACGCTTGCTGAACAAATCTTACAGAGGAGCAACTTGACAAACTTGAGAGGCTTCAAAATCTTTGTATTCGGTTTATATTTGGACTCCGCAAATATGACCACATTTCTAAATTTCGCACTGAACTCAAGTGGCTTTCAATCCGCTTTCGCCGGAATGCTCATGTTTTAAGTCTTTTATACAACGTGCTATTTAATCCATCAACCCCAATCTACCTAAAGGAGCGATTTCAGTTAGCTCTTCTACTCTAACTCTCCGCTCCTCTACTTGCCTCATATTAAAAATACCCAGTCATAGTACCAATTTTTATAGTTTATCGTTTACTGTTTGTGCAATAAAATTATGGAACTCTCTACCTTTATCTATCAGGCGCTCACAATCCGCTGACACTTTTAAAAAACTGGTTAAAATCTACTATCTTAACTTGAATTTATAAATTCTGTCTTGCTATTAATACTTGAGTATAATTTGAATATCCTTACAATAACGTTATATAGGTATGTGTGTTATTTGTATACACGTATATAGAAGTATGTTTATGTAACTATATGTATGTTCACGTATTTAATTATTTTATACAATTATATAAGTATTTAGTATTATTTTCTCTTTGTAACTTTTCTCCTCCTGTGACACCTACTTATCTTGCTCCTTTTTCATAACTTGTAACTTAAGGTTGCCTGTAAGAGATCGTTTTATAGCGATAAGGCCGCCTAGTTGTACTATAATATATAAGATTGCATGAATGTTTAGTTTTAAATTTTTTGGCGTACAATAAAAGTATATTCTATTCTATTCTATTTTCTATTTCAATTAAATCCTAAAAACTGCATCGTTGATTTTTGTTTTTCTAGTTAATTATGCCGTTTTAACAAAATCAATATGGAACCTTTCTAATATATCAAACTTGATGAGACCTAATTTTTTCGATAGACTATTGAGTTTTCTTGACACCTTACATAGTTTTGTTTTGGCAGATTAGGTCTGACATACTAGCTGCTAGCTTCATATAAACTGCTATTTTCACAAAATTATTTTTTAATTTTTTTTTTTTTTTTTTTTTTAAGTTACACGATTTATCATTGATGTTTATGCGTATTTAAACGTTAATTTATTGATTTCGAATTAAAATAAACCATGAAACGCTATATCGCTATAATTTTAAATCTTATTTACCGGAGTATTCGTAATTTGGTCGGGTTATAATTTGCAGCTAACTTTTTCAGCTAACTTCACACCAGTAAGAAAACTTTAAACACTATATTTAGAATCTGTATAAAATAATAATAGCAAACACATAAAATTGTTAATTTTATTTAATTTTGTTAATGTATTAATAAGTAATGTCAGTAATGTATCGATTTTAATTTTAATTTTAGGTATAAATAATTAATGTAACTTTTGTTTATTGTAAATTAGTGTAATAACTGTTTTAAAAATATATTATTATTATTATAATTATATATTTGTGCTTAGTTATGTGGGTTCGTAACTTGCTGGAACCAAGTACAACTAATCAACAAACACAAAGTTCTGCGAACTTAGCTGTACTAGAACATTATTTGCATAATATTAATTTAGTATATAGATTCACAAGGTTTCCTGACTCAAGCCAATATAATAAGTATTTGATATTAATTTCAACTAGATACCTTCACGCTTTCCAAACAGGTAGACAGACAGACATCAAAGTAATCTTATAAGGGTTTCTTTTTCCCTTTTAAGGTACGGAACCCTAAAAATAATTACTTATTTCCAAAAATCTGATCTTAATTACAGTTTTTAGTTAGTGTCTATATACCTAATAGATTATAACACACTTCACTTGCATGAAACCAACTTCAAACTGTAATCCAGGTCAGATATTTGGAAATAAGTTATTATTTTTTCCTTTTTCGTGCATTTTTTGGAAGCCGGTTTTTTTTTTTTTGTTAAAAAGTTTTTATAGAGTTTTAGGTTACACCATTTTACAATTATTTAATTAATTATAATGTAAATTTTAAAAATAATTATTCAAATTTACGCTTATATGCGCCCTAACAATATCACGTCCTAGTTCCATGGATTATTGTAATTATCGCAGAAATACGAATATCCAGTACGAGTACTAAGCTACTACCTAGTACTAAGGTACTTGTACGGTTGAACGTAAGGGTCAGCTCATACCGAGACGAGATTCTAATTTGTTCTTAAATGTGGGCCGCTGTGGTAACGTCGCACAAGCTGTCAAAATATACAATATTATGCAGATAATTTTCTGAGGATCGCTTATTGTTATTTTGCTAAGAGTAATTAATCAATAACAAAACTGTTTAACTCTGTTTCCAGGATACAACTTGGCTAAGCCATGTATTTCTGAGGATCTCTTATTGTTATTTTGCTGAGAATGTGTTCTATATTGCCATAGAAACGTTGCTCCGGGCAAAACAATGGTCCGTCATAGGTACATACCCCCTTTTGATAAAAAAAATTAACCTCCCCAGCCGTCCGAGGAGGAGTCACAGAGAAAACGTTGCTGGCGACTATGCACTTTATCGATTCCCATCATCAAAATATATGGTTATAGGGACTCCAAAAAATTTCGCAAAAAAAAAAAAAAAGAAAAATCTTTAGAATATTTTAATTTCCTTTTAGTTACTCTGGCCATTTTGTTGCAAACTCAACATTGAATATAATTAACGCGGCTAGGTATCATGTTTACTCGCCCGAGTAGTACTTACATATCGATACTCGCTAGTAAGTGTAGTTATGACTTCTATGACAGATGATAGATATAGAGTTGGTACAACAACCTCTATAGATGACGTTATGTTTTATATGTATTTCGGTATTCAATGGAAGTTTTTACAAGTTTAGCTAATGAATTATTACTCGTTTTTGTAACAAAATGAAATCTTTATACGATGGCAGAGTAAGTCTGAAAACAATTTTTCATTTCTCAAACAACAACAAACCACTCTCCAGTAGAAAATCACTTTAGGACCCAAAACTTACACAAGCAGTCATTTTCATCTCCCCGACCGACCTCGGCACGGTCGTAAAACTATCATTATGCGGCCTCGGCACTTACTAACGGTCCCAAATGGCGATCTCACAATCCGGATAGCGAGATTAGTCTTAACGACCTCCCCTAATAGGGCCTTCCCCCTAACGCGACACCGACGTCTCCGGGTTTTTTTGTCGGCGCCCGCAAGGTTACACGAGGTATCAAATAATGCCGGGGCGCTTCCCGCCCCCACTCCCGCGTAACGGGGAACTCCCCTTCTGGCGCTGACTCACCTTCGGGGTCAAAACTCACGCTGGTCGAAGGGACGCCCCCGAGAGCGACAACCCAAGCCGAGGCTCCTCCCGCGGGGAGTCCTTAAGCGTTGGGTGCTATATGGGCTGAGATTCCTTCAGAGTCTCGCCCCAAAAATATCGGTGAAGCAGTAATGGCTGCAACAGCCAACTACATTGACAGCTTAGAAAAAAAAGAAGTCACTTTATTTTTCGGAAAAGTGTAAAGATACATTATTTACTAAAAAAAAATGCGATAGATGATGTTTTCAGGCAAGGGTATCGAAAAATCGTGTTACACTCATCAGCAATTACACTTTAGAATCCACCTATTTGCTATTACGCCCTCACCTAATGGCTTGGGCTGACATCCTGCCTTAGAAGCCTTAACTTAGCTTACTTGTACCTATCATTTTGTATATTATCCCATTACTAAAGTCATCTCCAGACAAAAATCAAAAAAGTAACGTAAATAAAAATAAATTTTGAAATAAATATGAAATTTCATGGAGTACAAATTTAATTCCTCAAAACTTTACAAAGAACGTTACTTTATTAGTTTCCACTACACCATACTTAAGTTTATTACAGCTGAGACCTACACGGCTTAGCCAAGTTGTGTCCTGGAAACAGAGTTAAGTAGTTTTGTGATTGATTGATTACTCTTAGCAAAACAACAAAAAGAGATTCTCAGAAAATTATCTGCATAATATTGCATGTTGTGACAGCTTGTGCGACGTTACCACAGCGGCGCACATTTAATGATAAATTAGAATATTATTACGTTCAACCGTACAAGTACCTTAGTACTTAGTAGCTTAGTACTCGTACTGGGTATTCATACGAATACGTTATTATTATCTGCGATAATTACAATAATCCATGGAACTAGGATGTGATATTGTTAGGGCGCATATAAGCAACCGCTTATAGTGTGTAAAAAAGTAAAAAAATAAAAACATTAAATTTAAATAATTTCAACATTAGGTTCAACTTAAAACTATTAATAATTGTCAAAAAAAATCGTCCACCATAGGGAACATCCCCTTTTGAAAAAAAAATTTGAACCACCCCAGCGGTCCGGAGAGGGGTCACAGATAAAAGCGCTCCAAACAAACATTGATGCCGACGGTGTACTTACTCTGTTGATCCTATGATCAAAATATATGGTTATAGGGACACAACAAATTTCAATACAAATTTTTTTTTTCGGCACCCCCATTTGTAGACCATAACCGTAACCAAAATAAAGGAAAAAACGTGAAAATATTCCGGTCCGGTTTTTTTCCCTTTTAGTTACTTTGACCTTTTTTTTGTACACTCTATATTGAAAAGACTTCACGCGGCCGGTGTCATTTTAATATTAAGATTTCCGATTCGACTTGACAAATGTTTGACTTGCCCTTTCTTTCAAGGCATGAAGTTTAAAATTAATTATTATTCACTTATATACGTTTAAAATTGATGTGAGGCATAGGAGACATCCTATGCCCTAAAAAATCTCTTTTCAGCTTGATTTCAAAAATATTTGCATGAGTTAATTGATACTCTGGCCGTTTAGGCCGTAACCTACATAACTAATGTATTTTTTCTAAAAACTAGTTACAGAGTGCTAAGTAGAAAAAAAGATCGGTTATATCAAATTATTGTGCTTTATCTTATGATTGAGATATTAATTCTCATGGCGGGTAAATGCTATATTTTACTTTCTCCTTCTTTATTTTACCTTAGTAAGGTGAAATGTGAAATGACCCATACATCCATCTCTTCAAATTGAAGCCCATTAGCTATTGTTCCACATCTGCCCTCGTCAATCTCAGCTGGGCTCAACTTTATCTGACTCGGAATGAGCCACGGTCGTCACTCAGTCCATGCTCGACCCGCGTAATCGTTGACTCTTCGGTTAAAGGTAATTGAATGAGTAAAACAATTAACTGAAAAAAAGGTTATGAGTTATTGTATAAATTAACGGTTATAAGTTAACACCTTTCTTCAGGTATTATAAATAACTAACATACATTTAGTACGGCAAAAAATTTGACAATAAAAATCCAGACGTAATCGGTAACTGAAGTTAAGCAACGTCGAGCGTGGTCAGTCCCCGCATGGATGACCACCTAGTGGCACATTTTCTGAGCTTCTCCGAGCTTCGGAGGAGTTAAATCATCGTTCCTGTCTGTTGTCACATTATGATAGCAGTCGTTAAGCCAAGTCAAATGCCTTCTAGGTGACTTGAAAACTCTGACAGTCAAATGGCCACTAACTCGACAAACCTTCAACTAGTCGCAATGGGCCAGAGAAGTGTAGTATGGCCTAAGCATCTTTCTCCAAGGAGAGGTCTGTGTCTCTGCAGTGAGGCGTATAATGGCTGAGGCAAGCAGAAAAACTGATCCAAAAATAAGTTTATCTTTAATATACTTTTTTACCCATATTCCTTTGAATATGGGCTAAAATGTATGAACCTTGTCCTAATAACCAATAAAGATATGCGATAAGTAATTGAAAAGCTATTTATATGTTTTACCATTTTTTCTATGGCAGAAAACCTTAAATCGTTGTTTGAAAAAGTTAAGGTTAAATAAAGGGATACATTATTTCCAAAAAAATTTTTTTTTTTTGCGTTTTAGTAGTTTTTAAATAACTTACAAAAATTCTTAAACGTTTGATACATAAATACAGATAAACAAACAAATCTTCCACTGCTCTATCCTGATTTAGGCAACGGCGTAGCCAGCTTTTAGGTAGGCACTTCAATCCATTATTCGTTATGGCAAAACTCCAGAGACGTACAACACAAGCATTGTGATACTGTTGAAAAAAAAAAAATTATACGCATCTTAAAATATTCTCTCTCTTTTGAGCCACCTTTGTAAGATGTTTACTTAGATTGGCAATCTTTTTGTTTATCTTGGAAGAATTTACCAACCACCTCAACAGACTGACAACAGCCATCTATCTACACAGCTCCACAGTGTGCCTCACAAATTATACAAAAGATGTTTTTGTGTCTTAAATCAGAAAATCAAAATCAATGTAATAGCCCTTCATTGAAGTGGACTTACCTTTGTAGACTATAAAAATGACTATATTTGAAGCCATCAAAATAGCGCTGATAAGTTGACTTGTTGATATGCCAAGGTATTGAGCTGTCTGTATAACTCGGTAATGACGTCAGTCTAAGTAACCTTGTTTGCCACCGTGGTATTAAAAAAAAGATCCTGTGCATATCAGCCAGCCGCTCTAAGAACGAGCTACAAAGCTTACGTCTAGGTCATCAAATAAATATAAATATATGTTTTTTGTATCTCATCGGAGTTGATTTCTTTAAATATTTCAAAATGTTTCAAAATATTCAAAAATAGAAAAAAATACATTTTGAAATATTCAAAACCGAGCTACGGAGCTCATGTATACTCGCTTTCGGGATCCTTGGTGAATACCAAAGAACATTATAACACCCCAGACTTATAATGTTCTGTGGTGAATACTGTGATTCAGTTATCAAACATTTTAAATACTTAAAAAAAATGCTCCGCAACATCATGAAAATGATATTCATAAACTGTATAAAAGCAGATAAGTTTGCTGTAAATCAGTTTTAAGTCAATCAGTTAAGAAAACGCAAAAAATCATTTTCATTCATTCAATTCATCTTTTGTTTTAAAAGTGACAGTGATTTGATACAATGATGTTTTAAAATTAACATTGCTTCGATATTGCGCTCATAACATTAAATTTACTATATTGCAACGGTGTTTAATAGAAAAATCTTAGTTTGAGAGTTATATTGCTGCAAAGATCATTTATAAACTTTCATACGTATCATTGTACTAACGTCAATTATTAAGTTTCGATAAAGTTCAAAGTAACTATAAGATGCAAGTTACTGTCATGATCCAGCTATGTCAAGTCTGAAACTTGCAAATGTGCGATATATAAACTTACCAAAACTTGCTTTAAGTTTCATGCTCAGTGGTTCACACAACCGAATATATATATATTATGATTTTTACTTTATTGTGAAAATTTGAGACGTTCGGATAAAAGGAATATGGAACAAAAAAGAATGAAATTGTGATAATAATTTATCTTTCAAGGCGAAATTCTTTTAAGGAAATGGCCGGATGCTGTAACAACGATCAACATTTTAAACGTAGCTCAGAAGAAAAAGGGTAAGAAAATAAAAGGAAAAGTCCATTAAAGCAAGAAAAATATAAAAGGTCATTTACAAATATTTTTTCTTCCTTATATTTACGACATGACTTACAAATTATAAAATGATTTGTAAGCTGTTTTTGAACCGTTAACCACTAAGCAAATTTATAACATTAATGAAATAAATGGATTTACACTTTATAATTCAAAGATTCAAAGGTTCAAGATTATGAATACATTGGGCAGAAAATCCAACTTAGGTGGAACAACTTCAAGAAGGAAGCCGATAGAATGGTTCAGCTAGGGTGTGCAGCATCTTGTAATCTACGCAGAGTCTGAAAACGAAGGTCTATGACTAGTGCACCTCATCTCTCCTAACTGATACTGCCGAAACGTGGGCATTGCACAATGAAGCTAGTTCACAGGTTCAAAGCCACTTACAGAAGGGTGCTATAGAACGAGCTGTGCTTTAAGTTCCTCTAAGAATACAAAATCCAAAAAAATACAAAACAAGTATTCTGAAGTGTCAGTGGGCTGGGCATACTAACTTCTTTAGCTATGAATGAATAATTTAAATATTAACCTTGAAATTGAGAGAATCCGATTGATAAAGTTAACGCCGATCCAACACAAAATTTCCAACGTCACAAAATTTCTTTCTAACTTATTGTAAAAATATAGACAAATGAAATGGCTGGCAAATCCTAACAGATAGCCATAAAAATGGAAGACTCTCTGATCAGGCTCTGAATCTTATAAAGGAACGGCTTGAAATAACATTGCAGTCTTCATCAGATAAGTTGGAATTTAAGCGACTCAATAGACAAATATCGAAAACCACACGAGACGTGATAAACGCCACTTTAATAAAACATTACGTTCTAAAAAGGAGTTAAATTATGTATTTTGCATTTCGGCTTATACCACGGTCTTTTTTGTCATTATTTATTTTAATAAATTATTGTCTGATATTACTAAATAGGAATAGATCTTTTTGAAATTCTTTGTAAATTAACTTAACATTGAATTTATGTCACTACTTTGGTTGCTTTACAGTACTACTTACTCTCTTCTATTTTCTCTTGGGTATAATTCCAGTTAAGGGATTACCCTAAACGCTTCGCTGTAAGAAACTAGCTAGCACATAAACTTAAATTCCCTTTTAACACGGTTTACTAAAGTCAAATACTTTCCGAAAATAAATGGTCGCGTACAGTGCGGTTTCAGAGAAACTTCCTCCCGCGAACGCTTAAGTTGTGGAATGAGCTCCCTGCCAAGGTTTTCTGCAAGGACTACAGTATGGAGTTCTTCAAGAAAGAAGTTATTAGATTTCTGAAGGGTCGGCAACGCGCAAGTGATACCCCTGGTGTTGCAAGCGTCCATAGGCTACGGTGACCGCTTACCATCAGGCGGGCCGTAAGCTTGTTTGCCACCTTAGTGGTATAAAAAAAAAAAAAAAAAAAAAAAAAAAAAAAAAAAAAAAAAAAAAAAAAAACGCGTTTAGAGTAATACCTTAAGTGGTATATATCTAACTGAAAACAGTAGACAGCAGTACTGTAAAGCAATCAAAGTAGTGACATAAATTCAATGTAAAGTTTATTTACAAAGAATTTCAAAAAGATCTATTCTTATTAAGTAATATCAGACAATACTTTATTAAATTAATAATGAAAAAAAGGCCTTGGTAGTAACCGTAATGCAAATTACATAATTAAACATTTTTTTATTCAATAAATTATACATGTATCAACAGGATACAACAAAAAATTCTCTCTATCGACTAAATTGGCTAACTCAAATGGGTATAATTATGTAGTCCTATAAATTACCTAATAGTATTTTAAAGACATTTTTCCGTATAATTTTATTAAAATCTACTAAAAACGACGAAACCGGCTTGACCGAATAGACGTAACGAACCTATAAGCATTATTATAAAATGCAAAAAACTAGCTTAAGATTTTAAAAAATAAACACCAAAAGCCAAGAAATGTGTTTTCAACATTTTTCCTTTTATTAAATAATAGTTATATTATATTTTACTAATAGTTTTGTTCGAATTAAAATTTAGCCGGAGCCAAAAGCTAACGCGTACATAGACGGTAATTACACTTTATCCCGAGGAGAAGCGAAACGCCAATCAATCTGATAAGCAAGGGCAAAGGGTCTCTCAATGTGTGGAATTAGGGACTCTGACCGGCAGCGGGCCGCACAAGAGGCTCGTCAATCAAGATTAACAGTAAAAACAGACAAAACACTGTTAGAACGTCAATTATTATTATTAACTTACCTAAAAAAAGTAAAAAGACTTTCAAATCAACTTATAGTACCTATGAAATATTTCTAACATTTTGCTTTTTGAGTGTGCTATCTTACATCTCCAATATTTTACTTTTTGAGTCTGGTATCTTACATCTCCAATATTTTACTTTTTGGGTCTGGTACTTATTATCTTGATCATTTTACATTTTAAGTCTGGTACCTATAAAATATTTTTAACATTTTAGTTTTTGAGTCTGATGTCTAATATCTTCATCATTTTACTGCCAATTCACCTCCAGGATAACTCCAAGTAAACATCGTAAGTGTCTGATTTCATTCTATTAAAGTAATTGTATATGGCATGTATGATTTGTTTTCTTCTAAGACCTTCAGAGAGTCATAAACGAATAAAGATTATTTCTGTGTTTGTTTATTTATATTGTATTTCTAAATTATATTAAGATTTTGTGTGTTTATAAGATTAATGGAACTTTATAAGTTGTAAAGTGATACCTGTTAATTTAATAGTAAATTTACTAAAAATAAACAGGCATTTTTGTATGTTGTAAGAAAAGAAAAAAATTATGGAAATTAAAATATGTGATCTGTATAAAGACAATGCTTTTGACGTGTCCGGTTATTATACCTTAGTACACCATATGTTAAACATACATCTAACAAGACCCGTGTATCCATTTCTTCAAATTAAAGCCCATTAGCCATTGGCCCGTGCCCACGTCAATCTCAGCTGGGTTCAGCTTTCCCTGACACGAAATTAGCCACGCTTTCCGCCCGGCCCGCGTAATGATTGGCTCTTCTGTCCGGGAACAGGATATTGAATAAGGAAAACAATTACTTAACTATGGGGATTTAATTAAAAGATAAATATGACATCTCCTAATGTTATTATTAGTCAATATACATGCTATTTACTATATTGAACGTACTTGCATTCAATGCGTTCCCGCATGAAAGCTGTTATCGAACAGGGTGGGGGTTAAACTGAATATTGAACCATATACTTGGCATAGTGGAGACCGGGTTAATAAGCGTAACCAATTACCAATCAGGTTAACATTTAAAACTTGTTTTCGCTTTTTTACGTTTCGGAACAATTTTTTTTTTTATAATATTATCTTATTTATAACTTAAGGTCAAGCAAAACACAATATTCTCAGTGGAGCTACTCGAACTTTATTGACAAGTAATCAAAACCACAAAATTGTCAAAACTGCAAATCGCAATGACGCCGGCGCTTATCTTGGATCTTTATCTCAAAACCTGGGCTCTAGCTTAAAACTACGGTTATATTGTGTTACTATTTAATCCAACTCATTTTCTATTGTGGTTCCAGCTTCAGTCTTCTTTTTGATTTGGAAAACGAATAGTTAAGCTACGACCTGAATAATATGTTAGGTAGTTGTTTTATTGTTACAAACGTAATATCATTAACAGTGTTGATAGTTAAACCAAATTCAATATTGTTTAAGAAAAAAAAAAACAATTATTAAAAAACGAAAAGATGTTTAATTTCATCTTTTAACGAACACATTCATTATATGAGACACGTAATAATATAATAAAATAAAATTATAAAAAAATCAAAACAAAAAGCTCAGAGTCCATCCGAATTGAACGTCGGTCACTAGACAGACGTGTAACAAACATCAATTTTACTAGTTCAGTTAACTTACTTAAGTTCACACGATTTTAGAACTTTAGGTATTCATGCAATTTTGCAGCTGAGTGTACATAATGTTGATTTTAAATTGACATTCTATTAAAATACTAAATATAAATACAAACAAATAATGCCATTTACAAGTAATATAACCTCAAATTTTCGTTTCTAACCAGTAACCAGTAACATCCATAAAGTATAAAGAGGTCATATAAAACTCTCTTAGCAGTCATGGTTGTATAGATAAAGTCTACTGTTTAATGCTAACTGCCACAGCTTTAGTGCCTGGAGAGAGTCTGCGATAATTTGCCAAGTTCTAGGACTTACAGCAATGCTGACAAGTATACATAATCGTAACTCCTGAAAGTTCATAAACCTCGAGTTTTAGATTTTAATCTTATATTTGACTTTTTGGTGGTATAGTTACTTTAACTTATTGTTAATTGTATCATTAAGTTTTCACTGAAAACAATCAACAGCTTTTAGGGCCAGTGTTACAACGGCAGAACTCCAAATCACAAATTAACTTCTTATAAAAATGATAAAATTTATTTATTTGGCCTTATTGATATATAACGGTGCTTTATTAGTGCCACTGAATCTTTAAAGTAAACATAGACTTAGCACTAAAAATAATATAAGCAGTCAGGTATATTAAATTAAGAAATTTATAATTAACAGTCTAAAAAGTCAACACAAACACTTTGAAAAACGTTATGGAATGTATTTTCTTTTTTCTTTACTTTTCTGACCCGGCGGTAAAAATCAAAACTATAGTCGCCATATTGAAGTGGTGTGAACTTACAACGAGACTAGCGACCAAACCCAAGGTCAGGAGATCAGAAAAGTTTGTTGTACTATAAAAGGCAATGAATTTCTCGAATTTAATGTTCAATTTCTTGTCGTCCTAATGTGGTTCGCATAGACATTTTTTTATATGGTTATGACCAGTATTAACATTTCAAAAACATTGTTCGACACAATGCATAGGTAGTATATAAAATCTCACCCTGTTTCTTCATAGGCTACATTTCCCCCATTAATATCAATGTTAGTACTTCTTCATAGTTAATTTTAAGTGCATGTATGTACCTAATTCAAATATAATAAAGTTTTTTTATATCTAAGAGTAAACCCTTAACGTAATTTATATAGAAACTGCTTTTACTATATAACATGCTTACAGCCAATATCAGGATTGTCGTAAACATGTTTGCCATCTTAATAGAGTTGTGTAACCTACTGTTATTTATGTTATAGGTCGATGTCTATAGGTTCATAAATCATAATTATTAGTACCGATTTATTTGATCGGTGAAACCTTGTAGAATTCATAAAAATAGGCAAACGGTGTGATAGTACAGCTTAGGATCTTAAATAAACTGTCTGTCCGCAACAAGCAACAAGCAACTTCTCTTTGTTTGTCTTGATACTAATAATATTTTGCGAATCTTGGACTCCATGTTGGAACCACCGTTTCGAATTTGAAAATATTAATATAAGATTTGAATTTAGCGCGTTCAGAAATAAGGTTCAATAAAATCGAAGAATTTTTGTTCATGAAATGTACCAATAAATGTATTTTTATTAATAATGAACGATCCGATAGTTCAATATTTCAGAAAAACTGATTAGGTTCGATTCTGGATGTTAGGGATACGATAAGATATTGATAAAGCAAATTATTTCTTTTGATGTTATGCGATCCCAAAAAATGCTCACGTTCACACGCAGACACCACACACACAGACTCCATTGTCAAAAATTATATATTCCTACAATTTCAGCAATCCCGATTTTTGCACCTTTTATAGTAACTTCTCAACTCAAAGAGTGATTATTAAAGTTTATTTTTATTGAATAATTAAACAGTCATCAGGCAATTGCACAAGACGCAGTGAACAAACGAACGAACGTCGACGATAAGTCTTTATAAAAACCAATTTGATATTTATGATTTTTTAGCCTAACCTCTTAAGTTTTAATACTTTGCGCTTTCTGGGAAAATAGGCTCATGTATACTGGTAGTGAACTTCGAAACGATAAATAATCTTTCGACGATCGAATGGCGCATATAGCTAACCACACATCAATGAGTTCTGAGTTCGTTTCCACCAAGCAGCTGAAATAGTGAAGACTCTTTTAAAAAAAAAAATAATCTTGGTTTGGAGTTTCGTAACGTTGACAGTATAATAATTAAAGTATAAAGTATAAAGAATGCGCCTGTTTAGTTCTTAGAAATATTTTTTTCATATTTTAAGGTAACGCGGCGCCGTCTAGTAAGATCTTATTGAACCAGTCAAGTTTATAGGTAATTGTTGTTACACTAAATCGATAGATATACACGTATAGATGACGTCAACTCTCGCCTCATAGCATTTTGTTTCGGAATTGTACATGCACTTTTGCAGACGATGGGCTGCACCAACTACCTGCATCTACTAACCTACTAGAGAAGAGCTCATGTTGGCTAGTGTTGTGTGTTTGAGATTTTACGGTTTGAATGAATTATGAACTGAAATGAATTAACAGAAAATTATAGAAATCTGAAAAAAAAACCTGGTCGGTACGGAACCCTAAAAACAGGAAAATGGAAGAGATGCTGTTATAGTAGTTTCAATATGTGCAAAATATAAAAGCAAATTCAAAATAATGCAACTCTTAAAGCGAGTTGGCGGACGTTGTCAAGCTACTAGCCACTTGACTAAGTTGTCAGCCGCTCATAAGGCTTCTGACTCGGCTTCACGTCTGGTGTTAGACGACAAACAGCCGACCGACGGCGACGGTTTTACGCGCCCTCCAAAACACGGAGTCCAAAAGTTATTTTGCATATCGTTTCTGATAGACGAATGTCACTGGGCCACGAAGTCGTACTTACTCATAAAATTTTTTGAGGATACAATTGGCGGCGCCTCGCAGCGTTTTTAATACAAACGAATTTCCTACTTGTTATGGACATTTACTGATCAAATACTGTTAAATTTTGTAGGCATGATCTCAAGCCGAATATACATGTCTGTGGTTTTCCAAAATCCTAAAAAAGCGTTTTACTAACTTTCAATCTTATTCGAGATCATTTGTATAAAAAAACTAGAATCCTGTACAGCTTTTACACTTTATAATTTAATAGAAAACTGGCTCACTACAGACCTAGATATTTAATCCTAGAGCACTTCTTCAAAATTTCATGGTGTGTGATTTGTAAGTGTCAAAAATAAGTGGGAAATTAGTTTGTATGAAGCGCGCTGCGAGACGCCGCGAATCGTATTCTCTTAAACAAGTTTAAAAAAATGTTATATGGGTAGGATATACGGAGTATCGTTGCCGTCCTACTCCGACGTGTCGCGTATTTGTTATGGTCAGAAGCGAGCGACACCTATCTCCACACGCTCGCCCTAATCAGTTCCCGCCAAAATTTCGGAAATAGTGGATGATAGTGCATGAAAGCGGTTAGTGCACGTTAAAATTCTAAAATAACAAACTAGTTGTGAAGAAGCATTTGGATTTCTTCTTCCATATAATATAGTAGTACCTATAATTTGTGTAATGGTAGATAGGTACCTAAGATTACATTTAATATTTGTTTATACCACTAAGGTGGCAAACAAGCTTGCGGTCCGCCTACTGGTAAGCAGTCATCGTAGCCTATGGACGCTTGCAACACCTGGGGCATTATTCGCGCGTTGCTGTCATGCATATTATAAGTAAAAAAAAAGGACAAAAATGGCGGCTCAGTGGGTAATGACCCGACTGCTGAATCGAGGGGCGTTTTGGTTTTCTAACTTTATTATTTATTAAGTAATCCGCCATTATAACACATATTCTGTAAACTCCTTCTAAGAGATAGAGGCCTTTAATGGTCGGACAAACAGTGAGCCATCGTAGACTTAGTAATAGGGCTGCGTTGGTACCCAGGTGGTTGGTGGTTTTAAGAACTTATAGTCAACAAAAAAAATATTTATAAATATTCAAAAGGAATACAAGAACGTATCGTGTTGTAGACACAAATACAAGAATATACCCTGCTGTAGACAAACAAGAACGTACCATTGTGTAAACACAAATACTAGAACGTACCCTGGTGTAGACACAAATAAATTAGTTTTTAGAATTTAGTAAAAAAGTCTAATATTTTAATAACATTATTTTCATTAGCTAGCGACGCAACGCTTATTAGTTTTCACAGACCTGAAATACAAAAAAAAAATATAATAAACTTTAAAGGAAAGCTGTAAAATGATAACTTACTTCGTTGCTTGAGGTTAATTTAAACATAAAGGCTGTTGTATTCAACCCGGGTTAATGTGAGTTCTCAGTCATTAATTATCCCTTTGTCTTATTACTGAATACCACAACCACAATAGTTGTTTCAAAAACCAGTAGCTTTACAGTTAAAATAAAAGAAAACTTAGTATATTTTAAACAAGAGTTATTTATTTTATTATATTTTTTTGATCAAAAGTGTTTTATGTGTACTTGTAATAGCTATATTATCTACAGTTAAAAATGATACCACATTTTGTAATGGCAGGTTCTGTGTATAGCTGGCCCGTGTATGGTCTAGGA
This sequence comes from Apoda limacodes, assembly GCA_946406115.1. Lineage (NCBI taxonomy): Eukaryota > Metazoa > Arthropoda > Insecta > Lepidoptera > Limacodidae > Apoda > Apoda limacodes. Next base: position 5,187,417 of record OX291558.1, read on the forward strand.
CATGGGCTAAGTAAAGATGTTATGAACATGTCGTTTATAATATTTATAAAATTCCGTTATTGAATTATGTAACTCTGTTGAAATGCTGAGGCTCCTATGAAACCGCACTGTCAGTGTATCTATACATATTATAAAATATAAAGTCTCTTTGGCTGTCCGTTTATATTCTTTTCACGCTAGAACCATTTATCTATATATATATTGGATTTTTGAAGAGTTGGCAACGCGCGAGTGATAGCCCTGGTGTTACAAGCGTCCATAGGCCACGGTGACCGCTTACCATCAGGCGGACCTTGTGATTGTTTGCCACCTCAGTGTTATAAAAAAAAATCTGATCTGATTTAGAGAGAGATATTCTCTGAGGTTTTCGAGCAAAATTCAAATCTTAGTCTAAAAATATTCAGAGGGCGGAAACAAAATGGCGCCTACTTTTGAAAAATCATCAATTTCCTTTAAACGAGTTCTGCTCGATATGTCTGTATTAAAATTTTTGTTAGTGCCGTGACGAAAACGGCCAAGTCAGTAAAAAGATGCTGAACAACCTATTAAACTTAAATATGAATACTACAAAATGTACTTAGCTATTTGTTACACTATTTTCATCTACAGAGTTTTCCTAACCTGAACTTTGGTAATACAAAATATATATTACCAAATTGTTTTCTACATAAACAATTTTTTTTTTTGAAATTAAGGGCGGCTAGGACTTGAACGGAACCTATAACCATAAGATTCCGTATTGCTCAATTTGGCTGGCCAAAATGATGATGTACTAGGACTTTATAAGTTCCTAGTAATTGTGTGTTTATTCATTTATAATAATATACAAGGATCAAGTCACTACTTCATTAATTACTTTACAAACAAAGTATTGGCACAACTAACTTAGCGGTACATCAATGTTGTTTGTTGATTAGTTCTAGTAATAAGTTTCAAACTCACAAGGAACCTTCTGCTATGCATTTCTATGCTGAAATCAGGTCAATTGGATGATCCGTCTTGACGTTATTAGCAAGGAAATTAACAGACTTTGGCTTATTTAAATATTATTTACTAACTAGCTTTTTCTCTTTTAATTATTTATGGAATGTAGCAAAAAGCGAGTTTTTAACACGTTCATATTAATGTTTCAAAAATACCGAAATTCTTTTATAAATATTCATCGTATATTTTGCCCCTTAGAGGGTATAGTATTCAGTAGTATTTAGTGACATTCATAAGTGCTCAATTATTGTAGCCTAAATTGAATAAATGATATGATTGAAGTAAAAAGTCTCAAAATCTCGAAATACCAATTTTCATGCATTTAGCTTAGCAAAATTAATAATTTCCACACAAACTTTTAACCACTATTTTACCCTAACGATGTGCTTTCTGTACGTCAAACAAGGATCTAAACCTGACTCAAAATCTATTTGCAAATCTTGTAAACATAACCTAACTTTACTTAATTTTCACTTTTTCTGGTAATTTAATCATAAATCATTAAAATACTTACATGATTACCTTTATTGTCACATTCTTTAACTGGTTTTCAAATCACGACACAAAATTCCAAATTTACAATTAGAAATATTATACGTATTTATGTATATGTTGCATAGACTAACAAAGCGAAAGACGCGCGTCAAGGTCATTTTTGTTTACCCGAATTGCAAATAGATTTTGAGTCAGGTATAGATGCCAAATTTCAAGTTTTTCGACCCAGCGCGCGTAGCGGTTTAGTTGAGCTGGGAGTCTCGAGCTTTCGGGACTCAGGAATTTATGATATATGCAAGTAGGTCTTACTTCTATCAAAGTACTTGCATATATACATTTTTATTCCTCTACGATGATATGTCAATGAGTCAGGAAATTGGTCTCTCGATATGTTAGTCTGTTGATAAGTCAGTTTCTTCTATTATATATATAGATATAACATGCGGGTTACAAAAGAAGGTCGTGGTTATTATAGGAAATGTACCATAAATATTGATAAAGGCAAATTTTATTGAAAGGAAACATATCCTGCAGGAATAACTATAACCAAATTCCACGTAGACGAAAAAGCTACTGGTGTATCTTGCTATAGCAAACATTCTTAATATAATCAAGAAGTTACCGTAGAAATCCTATGCCGATACCCGAATTCAGCGCAAGTGAAGTAGCTGGCAAAAGCAAGTCTCTGAGACTAAGAAAGATTAAACAGAAAAAAAGACCAGAAGATAAAATAATATGATTTATTATTGTATGTTATAATTAGCTAAGAAATTACGCTTTCAAGATGTTATTAAATACAATTTTTTTCTTTTCATATTTCACAGATTTGATTTTGAGCTAAAACAGATAATTTATTCTAAAATTACCTTTTTATTATTTATTTATTTTAAAATTCAACATCAAGATTATTTAAGGTACTTTCCCTTGAACCTCAGTTTATCTTTTCCAACCTGTATATTAAGATCAATAAGATTTCAAAACCATTAAAAAAAAATGCAGACATATTCTCAACCGACGACGACCATTAAGATTTCTCTCCAGTTTACTGTCAATTGCGGAACAGTCGTAAATACGCTGCGTAATCGTTAGAACGTTTACACTCAGAGTAATAGGTCGCGGGTTGGAAAACTGTCGATGTACAAAGAGAAAGTCCTCAATTCACATTTGATGTTTTAATCCAACACGTGCAGTGATTTAATGTTAAATTTATTCTTCTTACAAAATTTATTGATCGTGAAAAATTTCTCAGCTACGATCAGTGGTTTCAAAGACGGACGTTTTCATTCAAAAATAATCAAATTTAAAATCCATTTAGGAATTTTAATGGGTTTCTAGGAACACTTATAATCGTCAAGAATATTAACTATACTTTGTTTTACAATCTAATTAGTTTATTGCCAGCATCCAACAGGTACTCAATGCCTCCCGTTGGCTCCTGAGATACTTCATTGCACTTTTTCGTTACACCCGACATAGGCTAGGCGCAAGCGTTAAGTCCCAGGCCTGTCCCGCTACGCACTTCACGTAACGATTTTTTTGTTAAGATGCCTTCGATGGCATAGTTAGGATATGGTGCCATAGTGTTGTTACAAGCGTCCATATAGTTATGTTACAAGCGTCCATATAGTTATGTTACAAGCGTCCATATAGTTATGTTACAAGCGTCCATATAGTTATGTTACAAGCGTCCATATAGTTATGTTACAAGCGTCCATATAGTTATGTTACAAGCGTCCATATAGTTATGTACCTCAGCTCAACTGCTCGCGGTCAAATCCTAGCAAAAACAGGATGAAGCTATCGGAAAAAAATTGGTCATTTAACTACACATACTTCTTAAGAACCAATAAAGATACTGAGATCACGAAAACCAGTTCGTTATGGCTATTGCATTTTATTCGTTATGGCCTCGTAGAGGCCTCATAGATACTTTGTGACCTTCAGAAGGTCATATAGTTCACTAAGACGTCTTGTTGGTAACTAAACTAAACTATTATTCGAGAGTAAATAGTTCAGTGCAATTACGAACGGTTAATAGTCTCTTAGACCTGGAAGTCTCCGGAGGGTTCCATTGTCATCACCGAATATTGATCGAGGTCATAGACCCATACCGCAATCCAAACAGCAGCGTTTCCACTCTATCTCCTCTGCGAATAAATTCCAGGTAAGTCGCGGGAAAAGCTAGTTTACAAACATTTTCTTTTTAATAGGAGGCAGTCGAATAGTCACCATAACATACCTTGTTTACAACGAAGCATCGTTACATGTTTACAGCCAATTTCAGAACCGTCGTAAACATGGTAACTGGCTTAATACAGCGTTGTATTTTCGCTATTGCTGCTAGAGGTCGGTTATTAACATATTGATTTATTTCATAGTTAGGTTATAAACGGACCGAGGAATATATTTTATTAGCAGGTTTCGTCTTCGATTGTTCGAACTGAAGTCACTAAAATATTTGATCCAGTTTTCACTGCTCTATGGATATTTCGTAAAAAAAGCTGCTGATAATACTACAACGTTTTAATCATTTGTGTGTACAATAATAGTATTGATAAAGGCCTCATTATAAATACTTAGATATATAGACCACGTTGTCAGCGTTAAAGTTTTCAGCCATCTATCTCATCCAAACCGCTTATGATTGACTTGAAGTGGTGGTCCTGTGGATATGGACGATCGTTTGGAGGTACAAATTTCACAGTTGACGAGTAACAACAATGATAGTAGGGGCAATATGGGCCCTTCCATGTCGATTAGTTCGCGTTGCGTTGTGTTGTCGGGAGCCTGTGTGACAGCTTTTTGGACAACGAATTTGGAGTCATCTGCGTCTGATAAGAAAAAGCTGTCGGTAGTAGCCCGACGTCCACGAGAACAAAGTCGCAGGTAAGAGCTATATAATAAAATCATCCTTCGAAATAATTGAATAAAAAAAAATACTTAAAAAACAAAACAAAAGAAACAACCAGAATTGAATACACAGCAGAGTAAATTATACAAAATTACAACTTTTAATTACGCTGCAGATTACAAAGTAGAAAACAAGCATTGTCTCTGATTTGTTAACAGAAAGAAGCACATCAAAGTTACTGCACTTTGTGGAAATAATGACTTTGTGATTGAGTTTCTGCTAGTACTTTTCTGAGCAGAAAGGAAATTAGGTAACTATGTTTATTTTTTTTATCAAGTATTATGGCTGAATCTAAGCTAGATCTGGTAAAGTCGACTTTCAGCCACAGCTGTATGTATTCCAGTCAGGAACTTGGTTGATTGAACACTGTCAGTATCTCCGTACTTAAAGATCTAAGTTAACTTTAAATTTTCTTTGTAATATATTATATTTGCAACGTGTTAAAAAGAAATCACAATCGATACCAGTGCGATTTTATATGAAAAATTTTTGTATGATAAATTTTACTTTGTCATACATTGCGTTTAGAAACATAGGTGGTATATTGCTGTATAATTTCATCAGAATCGATATTAAGATAACTGTAGGCGTGGGATGGACCTGAAATAACAAATTAAGGGTTCCAAATTTGCAAATTGGGATACGGCATCCTAAAAACTCATTAGTTAAGAGGCGGCTAACTAGCACCGCTATTTGATATTTTTTAGTTGCTCTTCATACAAAGCATATTTCAAAAATGTGCTTCATAGGAATTGTTAAACTAGTCCTGTTTTTGCTGGGTTTTCGACCTTAAGCAGTCGAGCTTCCAATCGATAACAAATTTTAACTCAAAATCTGAAAACAAAGTAAAGTTAATCGGACGTAAAAACTTTAATTGTAAAATAAATGTTGAACGAAACGTGAGCCTCAAGGCTGTTTACTGTATTCAAAGCTAATTTCAGTTCTCGGTCATTAATTATTCTTTTGTATGAACAATGGCTGTACCTACTGTACGTACTGTACGTACTGTACGTACTGTAGACATAGAGGAAACAGAATTTAATTAAGTTCTGATACGAGAAGACTCGCCTTTTGTATAAAAATATCATATTTTATAACTACTTTGTAGCCTTGCAAGGTTTTTCTTTGTACGCTACAAGCGTACACATCCTGAACATTTATTTTTTATACATCTAGACAAGGCTATCGAAGGCATCTAGACAAAGCAATCGTAAGGTGCAGGGTGCTGAGAGACGAAGAACTGGGACCTTATTGGAAACAGTCTCGAGCTATTCGAACTCTGGAATTCGAGAGCAAAATGTATGCAAGTACAATCACGGGTTTCGAGAGGTAAGTCAGACTTCCATACATTTTTCTCTCGAATTCCAGAGTCCGAAAAGCTCCGTTAAAGCTCCCGACTAGCTTATTTATTTTTACATATTTGATCATTTTGGAGCTGTCCCGCAAGTTATACCTCCCGTGGCAGCGTCATCAATGTCTAGACGATGTGGCTGTGCTAGGTACGTTACTTGTATGATGCTGACTCTTATAAAATCTAATCACGTCCTTCTTGAACGACCACATACTATAGTTCCTAGCAAAAAAATCAACAAGAAGTTTAATACACAAACTAAGCGTTTGCGTGAGAAAGATCTTCTGGGTTCTCATATGTCAGGATAAATTCCCTGCCAAAGGTGAGAGGTGCGATGATAGAAAGTAGCTGTGGGCATCATTTCAAGCATGAGAAGGCGATTAAACCCATATCTCATGCAACAGGCACATTTCGTTACAAGACGCTGCTTCCTATTCACAAGTTGATAGAACAGCGGTAAATGGAAATTAATTACTGTTACTGCACTCTTATTCAAGTGAAAAATGTAAATTAAACCGAGACCACTGTTACTTTTCGATAGGTCGTATGTTATTATTTTGTTTATGGTGGAATCTTCATTCGATTAAAAAAAGAAACAAATTACTTTATTCGTAAGGTTTGATTTCTTGAGTTTCTGTGATTACATACGTTTTTTTATGTATTTTTAAAATAATATTGTTTAAGCATATTAATGCTGCAAAAATGTGTGTATCTACTAATTTAGTGAGTTGAGTGCTTGTCTTCCTCGATTAGTTTCAAACATAATTGAGCCGTTGTACGGAAGTTACCGATTTACTTGTCATTGGTTACCAAACTAGCGCAAAAAGTTGCATAAGGGGCTTTAGAGCGTATTCCCTATTAACTTACGGTTGCAGGGAACAAGGTCTATATCCTGCTCTGGACCCCTTAAGGAACAGTTATATTACCAAGTGGGCACAGCGACTAAGAGATCTAGAGCGTATCTTATTGTAACTAAAGGTGCTAAAAGCAAATCTAGTAGCCTTTTTTATAACACCTTTGAGAGTAAATGATTTTTGAACGTATACATTGTTTAGTTCATTCATTCGGTGCTAAAAAATCAGAACTTATCACCACAAATTTGTTGTGATAATAATATATTAATAGCTGCTGATTCATTTATGTAATTTGTAAAACATTTGTAATTTGGTATTTAGTAAGTTTTATTTATATTTATATTTGCGAAAAAAAATTTGTTCAATATTTTATTTTATTTTTCATTTTATTATGCAAATTAATCATTTTTATTTCTATTACTGTTTTGTGCTGGATAAAGTAGTTTGATGACTGTTTTAGTCATTTAAAAGAGCGATTTTTTTAAATTAAAAAAAAAGTTGCACTCCGGGAGTGCCGGCAGAAGTGAAAACACACGATTCGCGCTTAACACTCAAATATGTCACAAGAAATGTCTTTGACATTGTCAAGAAATAATAATGTTTGTTTATTTACTTTTTTGACGTAGTATATTTGACATCGCAATCTGTCATAGAATTAAAATTCCATATCCAACCTCCCTGTATTACTCATAATCGCGAATACTAAAAATAAAAATTATAATAGGCGTGGCATTACGGTTTCCGTATTTTACAAAGACAAAGATGCACTTTGTTCAATTTCCATGTTTTAAACACTTTATATACACGAATTTTACGAATACACAGCAGTATGGCCACTACACAGACGGTCGAGCCATCAGCTGTCACCATCCATGGATGCGCGTAGCACGCTGTAACATAAACACACACGACCATTCGCGCAAGCGCCCTGCGCCGCCTAAACGAAACAGCAGGCGCAGGCATACATTTCTACGGCCGCGCCGTAGAAAGAGAGGGGGATACTCACTCTCCTACGTCGCGCCAGCTGTCTACTCTCCATCCGTCTTACGAATTTTCACGATCAGGACACGTGACCTGACGCGAGAGAGAAAAGTGCACAACGCCGCTTAAGTAGTTTTTACTTCAAAAATAAACATTGCTTCTTGAGGGCATATTTAAAACATGCTTCCTTTTTGAAACTCAAAGAGTTAATAATCACTGTTTTGCCCGCTTAAGGTCTAAATAGGGGCTTCATGACTAAAGTTTAACACTTTAAGTGCCCGCTTCGTTTCATTTCTTCCATTGATTATCATCCATGTTTAAGTAAAACAAAATTATCTTTAATAACAACAACAGAAAAAATATAAAATGGCGACAGAATTAGCGGAGCTTTTGAGCATAATTTATTCGTCCATTCAAAAACTAAAAGTCACTAAAGAACTCTCTTTAGCACACTCTAAACTCTCTCTTTTTCACATAACATCTAAACGGCTTGACAGATTGGGTTGGGTATTTCGATGATTTCAGAGACACGAATGTATTATGCCATTAAGGAGGAAATATTTGATAGTTTGTTTTTTTCTATAATTGAGGAGCTGCCGTAAGAACCTAGACCGATAACGAAATTTAGCGCGGGCGAAGCCGCTGGCAGAAGCTAGTTACTTATATAATCCTCTCCCTACTTTCGTTTTCTATTTTTATCAATTTTATAACTAACCTTCTCAGCTGTACTTACCATCTTTATGCCGATGACTTGCAACTTTACACAAGCACTGTTATCGCAAACATTTCAAAAGCCATTGATAAAGTTAATATAAACCTTGGTTACATTTCCTATTGGTCACGCAGATTTGGGGGACTGTGAACCCGTCTAAATGCCAAGCTATTATCGTAGGTAGCTCAAGGTTACTCAGTAGGTTTGACTTAAGTACTTTGTCACAGATATACTATGAAAACACTATAGTACCCTTTACCCCTAGCGTAATTGGAATGATTGAATCGCAGAAGTTAGTCGAAAAGTGTTCAACGCTTGCGATCGCTTTATCGATTTAAACATTTTCTGCCATCAAAAACCAAAATCTTGCTTGTACAAACTCTAATCATTCCTATTATTGATTATGCTGATGTTTGTTTTTGGGATCAGACCCAAAATCATCTCAATAAACTTAATCGTCTCCTCAATTCTTCAGATTTATTTTTAACTCACCACATTTCCCAACACCGTACTCAGCTGGGCCGGCTACCTATCCGCGAACGCAGATATGTTAGAATTTTAAGTTTTCTTTATACGATTTTAAAATACTCCTCCCTATTTAAAGAAAATGTTTCAATATCTTCACTCTTCTCACGACAGAGAGCTTCGTTCTTTCTCTAACGTGCTGCTACGTTTACCTTCACATTGAACTTGTTCTATTTCCCATTACCCCCAGCCCTCAGCCGCCGTTGTGGCGCGTAATTTATTTACCGGCGAAATTTCTGCCGCGGACCGGCCCTTTTCGGTCGCGTTCCCACCCTCTCGGCCCCCGTCTAGGACCTCTATGGCCTCGGCCATATCACAGACGTCGGTGTACTCGGCCTCTGAGTCCGGCGACGAGATATTTAGGGACGAGGACCTCCCTACCCTCCCGTCGATGCTCTCTCCCATAGAGGACACCCCGCCCCGGCCAGACCCAAATTCATCCACCACAAATAAGGACAGTACGTCAAAAATAACGCCCCCCATGTCAGCACCGCGGAACTTGAACCCGCCCTCAATTCCTCTACCGCAAAGAGACCCACGGGTACGCGGCAGAGACACACGGCCGAGACCTTTTGCTCTCAGCCCTTCCAAGGACCCCACCGAGCGTGCCCGACTTGAGGCAAGAGAGGTAATTGCCGATCGGCAAAAGGCTCTCGCCAACCAACCGAGTACTTCCAAAGCCGCTGTAGAGGTGCCCCATGACCCCATCCCTGTTGAAGGGATGGAAATTGCCGAAGTCACCCCCCCCCAGCCTGCCGCACCCCCCGCGCCAGCGCCGCCCAGCGGTCGCTCCTATGCCCAGGCAATAAGCGCCCAAACCGCTATAGCCCCACCATCGCAATCTGTCGCTCAGCCGGCTAGCGTTGATGTCAGTGCCAACGACAAAAAAGTCAAAAATAGCCACCCCCCCATAGTCGTAGAGTCCCTCCCCCAGTGGTCGACGCATCTAAAAAAGATGCACGCTATATTAGGCCACGCACCCAACGCCCGGCCGTTTGGCAAAGGGGTACGATTTTTCCCTAAATCGCCTCTAGAGTATCGTACGGTAGTGGCCTATATAGACGAGCTGTCTAAGCTGGATCACGCAGTATCTTGGTACTGCTACAGCTTAGATTAGAGAGCGATCGACCACACAAAATTGCCATCAAGGGGCTCCCGCAGGATACCTCGCTTGACGAGCTTGCTGAGGACCTCGCATTGGCCAACTTCCCTGTGTCGCACGTGCGGCAAATTCCTGCAGTTAGGGGTCGACCTAACTGCATTTATTATGCCCAGCTGCAACACAAGCATACTTCTGCCGAGCTGCAACAGCTGTACGCAGTAAATGAGCTGCTCAGCATGCCTGGCATAACAATTGAGGCCTGGCGTACTCGCCCCGGTCCGGCACAATGCCATAGGTGCCAGGCATTTGGCCACGCCTCCTCTAACTGCCACCGGCCAATCAAATGTGTGCGCTGCGGCGGCGAGCACCCGGCGTCCGACTGCGATCGACAATCGGTTGCAGTCAAATGCGTCAACTGCAGGCAAGCGCACACAGCCAACAGCCGCTCGTGTCCCGTTTTCCGGCGCGAGGCGAGACGTAGGGGGGTGACCATTAACCCTCCGTTGCCCCGCAATAAAGCCCAACGGGCTACAAATTTGCCCCCGCCTTCACCTACTCCCCTGCAACAATTGCAGCCGCAGGAGTACGACTTGTCCTCGGGCGCAAATTTAATGCCCCCCGCCAATCCCCCCACCGATAGATCCCAAGCTCTCGGAGGGAAAAAAAAGAGGCCTCGACGCAAAAAATCCGCACCCCAGCCCACAACAACAGTTCAGGCTAACGTTCCGACAGTACCGGACACACAGTTCGCCCCATACATTTTTATGCCCCCCCCCCAATTTGCGGACCCCCCACACCCCCCTAAGCCATTGTTAGCGCAAACATTTACAAAAATGCAGCCGCAAGCGGCCGCTAAACAACAGACGCAACCTTCTACGTCAAACCGCCCTAGTGGCATGCTACACACACAGGGCCCACCCCGCATGCAAGCTGGTGCCCTCAACGTGGCTAGAGCCGCAATAGCGGCACTAAACGCGGCCATAGAGGCCATCGCAGCCGGCCAAAATCCGTTGCCAGCCCTTTTTAATGGATTGGCACAACTCACCACAATTCTCACGTGGGAATTTAATGGGGCCTCATCGGGGCCTTAAATTGAGAATTGTGTACTGGAACCCTGGGGGCATAACTGGCAAGACAGCCGCCCTCAGAACGTTAGTCCAGGAACACGATGTTCACATTGTATTACTGGGCGAAACGAAACTCCGAGGTGAGAATGAGCTCCGCATTCCAAATTTCTTCACCTATAGGCGAGACGAAATTTCTCCCGCTAATATGGCCTTCAGGGGTACGGCTGTATTAATTAGACGTGACCTTATTCACGAATTATTACCCCTTCCCCTTTTTACATACATTCGGTCTATAGGTGTAAAACTAAAGGTCGGCAATGCGGAGCTTAAAGTCTTTGCCGCATATAAGCCACCATCAACCCCCTTCGATCCAAGTGACATCGACAATATCCTTTGCGATGCCACCCCCACACTTATCTTAGGTGACCTCAACACCAAACATCAACACTGGGGTTCACGAATTTCATCCAAATCGGGTCGTGAACTAAAAGCAGATGCTGAGAGCAAAAACTATTTAGTCATCGGTCCAGGATCACCAACGCACTACCCCTCTACTGACAATCACGCGCCGGACGTATTGGACATCGCATTAGCCCACAACATTAGCTGGTCAATGTCGTTAGAGGTCCTCCACGACACTGACACTCAGCATCTGCCAATCTTATTGGTCCTTGGAGTGTCCGCAACTGGTAAACCGCTCCCCAACCCCCGCAGAATAACAGACTGGGCCACTTTCCACCGCGCCATGCTGGACTATAAACTCCCGGCTGGTGGCATTTCTACTCCCTTAGAGGTCGAAGAGGCAGTTAGTACTTTTACAACTGCCATTGCACAGGCCCTAAGGGAGTCCACCAGTATCTCAGCCACAGTTTCTGGTAAAAAACTTTTACCGGCGCACCTCCGCGCAAAAATTAGGGAAAAAAGGGCCCTTCGTAAGCACTGGTGTCAAACTCGCTGCCCAGTTGCTAAGAGGGACCTTAACAGGTTCAGCGCAGAACTGCGGTCAGAAATCGCCAACTACAGGCAGCATTCGTGGGACCAAGTGATTTTTAAAGCCAGTGAGGATGACACGGCACTGTATCGCTTGGCCCGACAAATAACCAAAACCCCCGCCCCAATTTGCCCTCTCATAGATTCCGCTGGCATTCGCCACTACCATGCAGCGGAACGCGCGGAACTTTTTGCGGAACATTTTGAGGACCAATTTAGGCCGAACCCCATTATCGACCCCGACCACACATTAGGAGTTACAGAACGCGTAGAGCAGTTTCTCGCGGCCCCAGCCCCACCACTAAGAGGTGATTATTTTATTTCGCCTAAAGAGGTCAGGAAGGAGGCCTCTAAACTTAACAAGCGCAAATCACCCGGTCCCGACGAGATTCCAAACACAGCGATTATTATGCTGCCTAGGAAGGGTCTGGTGGCACTCACCCGTATCTTTAATGGGATATTGCGCACTGGACATTTCCCATCTCCGTGGAAGATCGGCAAAATCATTGTTCTCCCGAAACCAGGGAAAGATCGTCATCGCCCAGAACATTACCGACCGATTACACTGCTGTCCAACTTAGCCAAGTTGTTCGAACGCCTACTTTTACTTAGGATATCCCCGCATATCCAGCTTAGGCCTGAACAGTTTGGTTTTAGAGACAGCCACAGTACCACTCTTCAGCTTGTACGAGTGCTCCATCACATGGCCTTCGAGCTAAACAAGGGCAGGCGCACTGTCGGAGTCTTTCTCGATATGGAGAAGGCTTTCGATCGAGTTTGGCACGAAGGCTTAATACACAAGCTGTTAGAGACGGACATCCCTCCGATGCTCGGGCGAGTAATAGCCTCGTTTCTGGACAAACGAAGCTTCTATGTCTCGGTCGAGAACAACCAGTCAGCATGTAAACCCATCAGAGCAGGGGTACCTCAAGGTAGCTGCCTATCGCCACTGCTATACGCGTTATACACCAACGACATCCCCACTCTCAGTGACTCCGGTCTAGCTGAAGGTGTTGAAGACGTCATCCTAGCCCTTTACGCGGACGACAGCGCCTATATGTCCTCCTCCCGCAAAGCTAGTTTAGCAGCCAAAAAAATGCAGCGACTATTGGACACTTTGCCTGGCTGGCTGGACAAGTGGAGAATAGCCGTTAATGCCAGCAAGACATCAGCACTATTGACCGGCCTGCAAAAGTTTCTCCCACCGAAACTTGTGTTTCGAGGTCAAGTTATTGAGTGGCAACCCAGCGTAAAGTACCTAGGTTGTATTATAGACCGCCCCTTACGCATGCGCAAAATGCTAGACCATGTGTCAGCAGGCGCGGTCGCGTCACGGGCGTGCCTTAGACCGGTGCTTTCCTCTGACTTGCCACTCAGAACCAAAATTCGCCTGTACAAGTTGTACATACGGTCGAGACTGACCTACGCAGCCCCTGCTTGGTACGGTCTTCTATCTTCTACCAACAAACGTAAGCTCCAGGTTGTCCAAAATAAGTCGCTGAGATTAATCACCGGCGCGGGACGCTACGTCCGCAACTCCACCATCGCTAGAGACACCAAAACCGAGCCACTCGCAGAGTTCATATCTGGTTTGTCGAAACGTTTATTCACCCGCGCTGACAACAGCCACCACGTACACTTAAGGGGCATAGCACCCCTACACGCCCGCCCGCCAGAAGGCAGGGCTCTCCCCCGAGAGCTTATTCCTGTGGGTGAATAAGTTTACTTATTCACCCTCCTATCTCCTTACCCTCCTCCCTTCATTTCATTTCCTTTCATTCCATTTTTATTGCCCATCTCGCCTCTATTTTATTTCTGCTTTTATTTCTGTTTTTATTTCGCTTTTATTTTTATTTTATTTTTATTTTTTTTATTTTTATTTTCGTTTTTGTTTTGTTTTTGCTTCATTTTTATTTTATTTTAATTTCGCTCTTTTGTTTTGCTTTATTTTTACTTTTGTTTTATTTTGCTTCTATTTTTGTTTTCTATTCTGGCGTCTACTCTCGTATTTTATTTTTTCTATTTTCTATATCGCTTATGGCGATAATATATTAGCCACAAAGGGGCCTGAAAAGTAGGCCGCCTTTTTAAACTTCACCGGGGGTGTTTAGCACCCCTGAGCTTCTGCCCGGGTCATGGTGGGAGGTAAATTCCCCTCCCCCGACACCCGCACCTCATCACCCAGCAGGGTGTAAGAGAAGATACCCCGTTCCCATTATTTTACCATTCAGACAGCACTACTCTGGAACGCGTTTCCTACAAATATAAGGGAAACGCCTTCCCGAAATAAGATTAAGCATTCGCTTTACAAATACTATTTAGGCTCACCTTAGTGAATACTTTTCAATTAATAATATGCAGCACCTATAATTATCTATGTACCTATTTAAATACTTATCTATCTATGTATTTATTAAATTTATGTATTCAAACCCTAGACTGTATGTTACGTTAATGTTAATAGATATTAACCGTTCCTACTTAAACAACTACCTCAAGCTTTCAGCATGACCCTAAGGTCAACTGGTAGATAATGCCTAAGGCATTAAGTCCACCTATTGTATAAAATAAAATAATCTCCAATGACTAGGATTAGGAAACTGATTTAGGCATTTGAAAAATTTAGGCACATTGCAGCAAATTGCTTCGTACAGTATACTATGCCCTAGCTCAGTCAATTCAAGGATATTGTGTTGTAGTTTGGGGGGGGGGTGCGCGTAAGGCCTTCGTGATCTTTACTTAAAGTCATTACTTTTAGTACTTTTAGACATCCTACTACCTCTGTGTATTAAAAATGTGAAATCTAACTGCTAGACAACTTTATATAAAGCAACTTATCAGGATGCAACACCTTGTAACACCCTAAACTAAGGTCAATTGTCCAAAACGCACTATTACTAACATTCGTACTGTTGTTAAATGCCGTAAAGCTTCGCTAGACTACAACGAAAATATTTTGCAAATAATGTGTAAACTACGTCAATAAAAAACGTAAAATATACCCTAAGATTTTTTACGAAACAAAAACGGAAATTAATAAATGGCTAGTTACACTAGACTATAATACTAACACCGGACTATTATACTTACACCGGACTATGATACTTACACCGGACTATGATACTTACACCGGACTATTATTCTTACACCAGACTATGATACTTACACCGGACTATGATACTTACACCGGACTATGATACTTACACCGGACTATGATACTTATACCGGACTATGATACTTACACCGGACTATGATACTTACACCGGACTATGATACTTACACCGGACTATTATACTTACACCGGACTATGATACTTACACCGGACTATGATACTTACATCGGACTATGATACTTACACCGGACTATGATACTTACACCGGACTATGATACTTACACCGGACTATTATACTTACACCGGACTATGATACTTACACCGGACTGTGGTACTTATGACCCTATCATTACCTGGTTTTATTAGCCTGGGAGAAGCCACTGACTTCTGAAACACAGGTTAAAACCTAGCTCTCATAATAAAATGTAAAAAACTATTTGGTCTATAAACAAATTACTATTATTATTATTAGTAAATAATGTTACAATTGTCTCGACCCTGAATTGTGCCAAGCACGGCGATAGGCCCGCCACCTGTCACATTTGTGGAAAGGATTACCATAAGTGAAACGTAAATATTCTGACTGATCAACACTTCGGATAGTGTCGTGTTTGGATTTATTTAATTGGCGTTTTGTTGACCGATATAATGTACGCAATGCGGTAATTCTACCAAAGAGAATTAACTAAGATTTGTACTGTGTTGTACAGAATTTATGTCTTTTTAACTTGGCAGTGACAAAACGCACCTTTAATAATGAGAGACAGAAAAGGTATTTTTTTTTGCTTATTTCATAGCGAAGACAAACGAGAGCTGTAAGGAAAATTTCTTAATTCATTTTGAAGCTCAATTAATATTTTCTTAATATTCCAAGGAAATTTTAGGAAATAGGTAAATATTTTTGTATTCGTTGCACTAAATAACTATAGCAAAAACATGGCGCTCAGATGTCGCTATTTACAATAATGGCAAAATTCATATTTATTCAAAAAATGGCAGTGATTTAAACATTTCATTAATTCAATAAATAAACTCTTCACTGGGTTTTTTTTTGTAGATAAATTTTTTGCCGCTATTGTAATTAGCGGTGTCTAAACACGTTTTGAGTAGCGTAATGTTCATAAATAAAGATATTTTGTGTAACGCAATTTGTAAAAAAAAATTGGGAAGTCGGATTCACTTTCCACGTTCTGCTTCTGCTGGTACTAATCTAATACCATAACAATATTTTATAAATTTTCTGATAGCAACCCTTTTACCTTACCGAACTGTAAGACGTTTAACGTTAAAAACGAGGTGAGAAAGTACACGGTAGTACACAGAGCTTCTACTAGTGTAACAATAAAACAAAATTGTAAAATAGAGCTGTCAACTGAAATAACAACCCTACTCTACAGACACTCCAATGGCCAATAAAACTTTAGGCAACACCATCAAAACAAATCCATTAAAGATATGTATAAATAACGCAATAAATTTAATCATTATAACACGCACTGGGGTAACACTTAACAATTACATAGACTTTTAAGAGCGTCTTGAGAGACGTTCATCTCTGATTACTCTCCTTCAGAGCGAGCTTAATGGACGATGGGGAGCTTTTATATCTTTTCTTTAACGTTCACATTAATTGAATTCAATTGCGTTTGCATTACAATTATATTAAATTTTCTTATTATACATGTGAATTTCAGTGTAATTTAAATGTAATGCTGTTAAAGCCAATCCTATTAATTGGGACTGGAATTATAATAAAAAAGTAAGTACGGTTTTTTTATCTTACAGTTGGCCAGAGGTAGCTCATTTATGTAAATCAAGAAGAGACTTAGACCCTATATGCTACATCTGACTCAGAACTAAGAATCCCTTTTATTTTAACTTTTTGTCTGCGTTTGCTGATAAAATCTTTAAAATATATATAAAATCTTTAAGGATAAAATCCTTAAGAATTTTAAGGGCATTACCACGAATGCCAACATGTTTAAGCTTATTCACAAGGTAAGGAATCGATACCGTGTCAAATGCTTTGGCTAGGTCAAGAAAAACACCCACACACTTCTTTTTGCATCTAACCCCAAACCCAAACTGATGAGGCGATAGTATATTGTTCTATTTATTTACCCCTTACGGAAATCGAACCCGGAACCTTCGACATTAGCCGCTCGTTCTACCACTGCGCCACTCGGTCCTCATCATTTGTATCTATACAATAGAAAATACTATCTAGGTTTGAGTTTATTTACTTGTATAAACAATTCTTGTATAGACCCAATTTTTAGCTTAAAGGATATTTTAAGTAAGGTTTTTTAGACTGCTATTTTTAACCATCAAAGAACCTTTCAGCACTAATATTTATAACAACTTCTAACCAAAATATTTTACAGTTATCTCCCAGACCTCGTGAAAACTTTTACCATGTCTTTGACGCACGAATCGCAGTAAATAACTAAACACAATCCTAAATGCAGATCGTTGATGAACATAAATAAATACTTTCAAATATATTATCCGCATATTACACAGTTCAAAACCGCATTTACAAGTATTGAAAGAAAATTCAATTACATCCAAGGCACTCATTTACAGTCTATTTAAAAGGATTCGGAGAAAAGTCCCTAATTTACTCCTGTCAGGGGAGAAATATCACTTGGAGGAAAATTCGAATAAACTTTTCAAATGAATCCAAATAAACGTTCCTCGTCCAAGCAATGCTAAAGTAAATTAATTACTGTTGGGAAAGAGTTTCTACTACAGCCTTTAGCCTCGCTGTACTAAGCTGCCGTTAGTTACATCTATTCTAAAACCATGTTAAAATGACTTTATGTTAATTGGTACTCGAAAAGCCGGTGTACGAGATTGACAAACACGCTAACGATTCCATACATATTAATAAATTACATATATTCACTAATGGAAAGTCAATGAAGTATATAATTTTGTAAATGGTCTTCCATTTTACCTCTCATTACTCTAAAGCTGGTGACTGAGGACGTATGGGACATGTTATGCGAAGCCACTTTAGTCAAAAATAGTCGAGATACACTGTTTCAGAAGCAGAGTTGTAGGCTCACCACTTGACGAAAAAGGCTACAGGACGAAAGTGGTTGGTGAATAAAGCCTGCCCTCCACATTATCGTACGTGTAAGTATCCAGCCCCACAGATTATATAATACTATACTCCAGCCCTTAGTTATCATGTCTGGGAAATCTAAACTGTGATGTTACATATACACAATACAAAACATTTATATATTTAACGCACCCCAATCAAATCGGATAAGAATTAAGCTTGCAATATACGAGGCATATAATATACTTTTTAGTCTGCGAGCGTTGCATATAAATATTTATAGCATCTGCGATGTACCACACACGGGGCATATGCGACATATATGATAGTATATGACGGACAACACAGTGATCCTATGGGGGTTTCTTTTTCCTTTTGAGGTACGGAATCCTAAAAGTGGTCTCTTCCTACCCTTGCGTGAAACATGTTTAATTTCTTTTACGATATTTAATGCATCTTGACAATAGATGGCGCTGTTTAAAAAAAACCAAGCATTACAGGTACTTTTTTTTATTAGGAGTTCAAGGGTTAAGAGTAGTTAAATAGTTTTGAGAATTAACAGGTTTACATACCTATTGGAATAATGAATTTCGGTTGTTATTTTAAATTAAATGAATGTATCGAATTCAAAACTTAAAATTTTGCAAAAAAAAGTAGTGTTAATTTGGAACTGCTGAAACGCCTTTTATGATGATGTTTGTATAAAATTTCGTTACGAGTATCGATGTTTTTAGTGTATGATAAAAAAAAAGCAATTCGTCGCTCAAAAGTAAAAATAAAAACATTTAAACAAAAAAAAAAACCTAAAAAGTATAAAATAAAAAGTTGTTAAAAATAAAAAATAAGTAAATAATCCTGGACATTACACACAGCGGCATTTAGTCCCATAGTAAGCCAAACCTACTACTATGGGTTATCAGATTAGTTATAACATAACTATGTGTTCTTAATGTATTCCTATAATGTCACGGATTTTATTTTCAGAGTGGCTTTAGCAGGGGCTGGATACACACCCACACCACAAGGTGTTGAGCCCATCGCCACAACACTGTCACAACAGTGTATCTGGACTAAGGTGGTTTTTATGTATGTCTCATAAGTCGTAAATTCCGATACCAATCGTAAAAAGCATAATAGGATACCCGAGGACACAATAATATACCCCTTTACCTATAATTCTTGACGAACTATAAGACGTAAGTGGTAATACTGAACGTCGGGGAAACACATATATAAGACCGCGAAATTTTAAATTCTCAATTTTGCTTTTTAACAGGCAAGTGTAATCGAACACACGCGTGTTAGATTTGACGGTATATAGATATGATAATGCAGGTAGGTACTTTAAGGATAGAATATATAAATAAAAGTCTGAAGTAAGTTTTAAAAATGAATATGAAATATCTATAAACCACTACCGATTCGAAATCAAAGTGGCGTTTTAGTGAGAAGAAACGGCGAAAGAATCTCCCTAGCAGTCGCTCTTCTGAATGTTTTATTACAATAACAAAAATATCACAACTTTTACGAGTTATAAAGTATCTACTTAGGTAATCTAAGTTTCGAGTAAAACACAAATAAGCCTTTAAGTATTTCTAAGATTCGTAAGCTTTTCAGAAACTGGAAGAAGAACAATTAGAAGTACTTAAGGACCTTAATGACTGATCCAGCCAAATGCCACAAAGAGCTTAAACTCTGAGCTATGTATTACTTACTTAATGTTTATTAAACAATAATATTATTACAGTAATATATAATTAAAAACACACAATAAAATATATTCTTCTACAAACAAGGTACATAATCAATTGTACTTAACTGAAATGTTTTTCGATACTGAATTCCCATGACGACGAGAAACAAAATTATATTCTTTACTTCGCACCTTACGTGATACGACCAGTGCTCTGGACTGAACAAGATTGCCCGTTGGAGGGGCAGATAGTGCCTAATAAGGGTAGCTTATCTGTCCATCCCACCAATCACCAGCAATGCAGATGCATCTTGCAGATGTTGTTTACGTCTTTTTACTTAGCAAAAACACCACGTGTCAACGCTTTTCCGTTTATCAGTGAATATTATAACAGCTTACTATTTGTTTAATTATTACCTTATTAACATACAATTATTGATTTTACAGTTATTAAAAAATATTAAAGAGTATAGAATTTGTACCGAAAAACTTATTAGGTAATAAAAATAAGTAAGTAAGCTAAAAACAAAGTCAAACATGTCAATTATTTTTTTGTTTTTATGTAGCATGGGGAGCGCACCATGTGAAGCGTCAAATATCGTCAATCGAGTGAAGGAATACAGATATTTTATATATCTTATACATAAATATATCTTATTTAACACGCGAATAGGGTTCTGTACCACCACTAAATGCACGAGTCCGACTCGCACTGGAACGGTTTTTATTCTTGTTTTTTTTTCTTTAATATAGAGCTTACACTACTATAATCGTTTTATAAAAATTTGAAATTGTATGTAGTGCCTACCGTTGCTAGGATAGATCAAAAACAACAAATATATATATCTATTTATTATTATATAAATCTATTTATAATATAAATCTATTTATTTATTATTTTTTATGAAATCTGCCGTAACATCACTTGTTCTGTAAAAATAACGAGTTGCACTCCTGGAGTGCCCGCAGAAGTGTAAACTTGAATATTAACCATTTATTGTTTCCTATAGTTATTTACTTCCCATCATTTAGTATACATACACGACCCTAAAATAAGTCTTTTTTTAGGTCCGTGTATACATATTATTTTTTATAAATAAAAATGTTTGTTTATTTACTTTTTTGACGTAGTATATCTAACATCTCAATCTGTCATATAATTAAAATCCCATAGTCAACCATGGCGAGGGGCCATATATTAAAAATAAAAAAACATACAACCTGGATATAACATTTTCACATATGTAACCCGCACTTTCATCTTTTCATCAACCCTATTTCCTCTTACTTTTTATTCGACCTATAGAGTTTAACATATTTTACCCATCACAAAAAAAGTGGACAACGCCGCTTAAGAAGTTTTCACTTCAAAATCAATCTTTTTATTTTGCCAATCATCCTATTATGGCATGGCATTATGGTTTCCGTCTTGCGAATTTTTATGGTGTGGCATTATGGTTTACCGTTTACTGATGGGAGTTTATCATTTTTTACCCATTACATAAAAAAGTGCACACCACCGCTTAAGAAGTTTTCACTTAAAAATCAGGTCAAAAAAGCATTCTTCCTAGCATGGTCTACAAGATAGAGCCAATTGAAGGTCGGATGAACAGACAATCAGACAGCGTAGGCCAATGCCTATATCTATATTTCGAGTCAATGAGTTGTGGTGTCCAATTTAAAATCGGAATTTTGTTCAGCCGCCTTCGATCAACAAAAAACAATAACCAGACCTGTTTTTCTCATCACGTAGGAAGTCATCTAGATTCATGTTATTAAAGTTTTTAGTGAAACAAATACTCCTAATCGGGCTCTATTTGCTTTGGAGGAATTCTGCTAACATCCAAGCCGTAAATAGACTGTGGCTTAGCACACCCACCACTACTCTTACAGACTAGGTGAGACTTCTAGGTCCATCCTACAGAATAAAGACTTTTTCCAAACCGAGTCGAGTAGGCAGTCTTTCGGCATCCAGTTCATTTTGTTAACTAGGCAGGGCCTGTTTATAAACTGTTTTAATAGATTGTTATCTAAGGCTAGGAATACCTTATGTGTTTAGGTTCTTTCGAATCTATAAATTGGTATTCATTATAATGACATGAATTGAAGTGTGTTCTTTGATTAATAGACCCGCAACCCTGAAGTCTCTTGTTTTCTTTCTTTGATAAAATTGATCTCTTGTAAACTAATGTTTTGACGTCAACCGTGTCTGCTGACACGTGGAACTTCGAAAAACGTACCACTTGGCGGTCACCCATTCTAGTACCAACCATGCCCGACGTTACTTAACTTCGCTTATTGTTTCACTGGACCACTAGTGATTTCCTACATAATATGTAATCTAAATACACTGACTTAGTCGTACAATATTTCTCATATTGTTTCCCCAATATTTTCTTTGTCAAAATCGTTATTTTCTGACCAAGACAGAGTGTAGACTATTTCAAATGCATGTAGGAGATCGTGGCCCAGTAAAATTCATCTATTGAAAACGATATGGGAAGCTAAGCAATATATGATTGACCGCGTAGTGCCACATTTTACTGACCCCAGTTAAATCGTCGATTCTGGTTATTGTCATATAATGACAGCAAGTGATTACCTAAGCCAAATTTTAAAAAATTTAGATAGTCGAATGCCAACTAGCTTGACAACGTAGCTAATTCACACTGGACCAGCGTGGTGAACTATGACCCAAACCTCCTTTCTCAGAAGTGAGCTCGGTGCCATGGAAAAAACAACAGCCGTATAAATCTTAATAAAAAAAATATCTTTCGCATTTAGTCGGGTAACAACGTTTCTATAATCTATGTAGCACCTCTATGCACACAGAGGCTACGCTACAGCCTCTCTGATATATTGCGTCTATTTGATATTCGGCCCTGACCTGTTTTAATTAAATAGTACAACGAAATAGCACTGTAGCTTTAGCGATGAACTTATCTACGACATAACAGGTTTCCATTATCCTATTACACTCCATGCAATTTGCTAGAAACGGTACACCGCCGTTTTAATGATGGAGGGAAAGCCGAGAAGTACTACAATCTCCTAAGGAGCGAGGAAAATTGTGTTTAGTTAACTTGTTCGTATTATTATTTTGATGTCAAAACCTCCACAGTTT
This sequence comes from Apoda limacodes, assembly GCA_946406115.1. NCBI lineage: Eukaryota > Metazoa > Arthropoda > Insecta > Lepidoptera > Limacodidae > Apoda > Apoda limacodes. The sequence continues at coordinate 5,210,388 of OX291558.1, forward strand.
TGTATAATGTAAACAGCGTAAAAAGTTAAATTTTTATGTGATTGAATACGCACAAAAGTGAACCTAATCTTTGTAGAACAAAAAATAACCTACACAATCGCAAAATCATTTGAATTATTCATTCGCAAAGTCAATATCATCAAAGTCAATGTCAATAAAATAGTATTAACCTTGACGATTCAATAGTGTTTGTAAAAACCTAGTTTGACAAAAAAAAAATTACCTTTGACTTTAAATATTTACGAATTTCTAAATGAGGTGACTTAATAGGCTGAAAAACAATTTTACATTATTTACCTACACTAGAAAAAGAAACGTCACGCACCTTTAACTTGACAATTTAGGGTCCTCTCATGAAGTTTCCGCAATCTATACAGCAGACATAACAGGTACCTACCTAACTTTAAGTTCTTTATGTATAATTGTATGTTTGTGTTGCGGAATACTCCCTTCTTTTATTGATTGAGATAGTAACAAGTAGAAAAAAAGTTTCAGAGAACAGAACCGATTTTTTATTTTCAGAGGAAAAATCTGTGGAAAATAGAATTTCACGTTATTTTACGACCTATGTTAATTGTGAGTAAATAACTGGAATACTTATACCTTTTTTCCATTCGACGGTTATCCGCCATTATCTTTTATTGAACTCAATTTTCCCGAACTCTTATATTTTGACGGTTATTACACCTTTCGGCTTTGGCAATTTTCTTAAAAGGGTTTTGCAGTCAAGTATAAATCAAATTTCATTTATTTATCTCTCATAACATAGATTGTTTTCCCTTTTATTTTCTTACCTTTTTTATTCTGAGTTTTATTTAAAATTTTAATCGTTGTTACAGCATCCGGCAATTTAGTCTAGTCTAGCCCTAGTCTAGTAAAGTGAAATATACATACCTACGTCTTTCCTACATAGTAAAGAAACTGTTTTGCTTTTAACTAAGTTTTGGTATTTGTTTATGAATCTTAATTTTAGAGGTTACAATGCAACAAGTTCAGATATCTTAAACTGAATGAAATAGAAATAATATTGTTATCTAGTATCTTAAAGAGAGGGCATGGCTACGAATAACATTTCAAACACGCTCGAAAAAGTTTTCTCTAAAAAAACTAATTATGTCCTAATAGACTACACATTTGAGTTAATTATTTTCACGACTATTTTTTTGTATTAACAGTTGCTTTAGTACTCCGACCTTTGCTGTAACAATGTTGTTTAGGTATTTTGTTACGCTACGTAAAATGTGACGTTTAGGCAACGAAATACTAATGTAAGCTAACTTGAACATTTTGGAATTTTCGGGCCATGTTTAGAGTAGGGTTACGTAATCGCACTGCAATTGTTGCAAGTCTGCAAATAGACTTTAGTGAACAGTAGCTTACTATAATATTATCAATGTATAAGTTTGTATGTCTGGATGGATGTTTGTTACTCAATCACGCTTTAACCACCAGACAGATCGGGATGAAACTTGGCATACACATAGATTAGGTCCTGGAATAGCATATAGGCTTTTTATCCAGAAAAAATCATAAGTTTCCGTGGGACACACCTATAGCTTGCTAAAGCAAACTTCAATAATATAATTAAGGAGTTCGACGCCGATAATCCAATTTAGGGCGGGCGGAGCCGCTGGCAAAGTAAAGTTATCCATATTTAAGCAGAATTTTAGTTTAGTGCTAGTATTCTAGATGTATTAAGTGTACAATGTCTGTCTGTATATTTGTATGCATATGTGTACGTGTTTGTGTTTGTGTAAAGCGCCTGCTCGCGTTTTTATTTTTTATTTTTATTATGCTTTATTTGCGACAACAAACAATAATACAATATATTTTAGCTTATACAATCAAATGAGAAGAGAATTAATAAATTGTATTACCAACACCGTTATCCACAGTTTGCTATACAGAGTACAGACAGTGTTGTTACAAGTATTAGAGTAAGAGAAAGAAAAAACAATATTTATATATCTACTAACAGATTAATTTAAATAATTAAATAATTAAAGTTTAATTTTAAATATTACTTCCAGAAAGTCATTTCATAGGGTGACAAAGAGGTGTATAAGTAATATAACTATTTTTTATCTTTTAAAACTGCAATAACCTTACTTTTGAAAATAAATGGAGAATAAATAAATATATCAAGATCATTAAAAATAGTATTGTAAGTTTCAACGATACGGCGCAGAGGTGCGGCATTGGTCCTATACTTTCCTGTGTAGAACAAACGACGCACACGCACCTTCCGCCGGTGTACAGTACGAGGCACAATATAACATAATTGATTACTCAATTCAGTACAAACAAACTGATTAGTACAAATACGGTATAAAAACATAGTAGAAAGATGAACACGTCTTGATTCTAAATTCAGAATATTATATCCACTCAACAGATCAGTGTACGCAATACGTCCATGATAACACTTGTAGTGCATGTTACGAAGGAATTTACGCTGCACATTTTCTAAAGAATCTATATATTTGATATAAAGGGGGTTCCAAACCACAACTGCATATTCGAGTTGCGATCTCACTAGGGTTTTGTATAGAAATAATAATGTGGAGACATGTTTAAAATCTTTAGATCTACGGAAAATAAACCCATGCATGCGGAAGGCATTGTCGATTATGGTTTGTATGTGTTGGTTTAAAGGTAGCTTAGAATCACGAATGGCTTCCACAGTGGTTAAAAAATGATTTAGCAATTTATAGTCAAATTGTACTGTTGTTTTATTTTTTAGTAAACTTTATAACATTGCATTGAGGCAAACTTAACTGTAGTTTATTTGTAACACAGAAAGTGGAAAGTCTATTTAGATCTTCTTGAAGCAGTTCGCAGTCTTTGACATCAGAGCAAGTGCGATAAATTTTTAAATCATCAGCGTATAGTAGAAATTTGGAATGAATAAAACAATCTTTAATATAGATAACAAAGAGTAATGGGCCAATAATTGAACCCTGTGGGACACCAGACGTAACTTGTACAGTGCTGGACTCATAGCCATTGATGACTACAGTTTGAGTTCTGTTGGAAATATAAGACACAAACCATCTCAGTAAATTTCCACGGATGCCATTGTAGGCGAGCTTGTCTAAAAGTATTTTGTAATCCACCTTATCAAAAGCCTTACAAAAGTCCGTATACACAGCATCAGTTTGCAATTTATGATCCATATTTTCAAACAGAAAATTCGTAAATAAAGTTAGAGTAGAGTAGAGTAGAGGTCGAACGTCGTTGGACAAATCCATGTTGTTCCGGTATTATGAAAGAGTGGTTACCGGATATATTGCACTATATACCATATGCGTTTGGAGCTCCTCTTGTAGTAATACACCTACAATTGTAGGTAAGCAAAAAAAATCGATGTATATTTTTAAATTAGGCTCGTGAAATCCTTTAATTTGACACCAACACGAAAGGGTTTTGAAAAAAAATTAAAATCCCATTCAAAAAAGTGATGACGTCATAACTTTTTCCTAAGGAAATATTTATAAGAACTGCTGCTCAAAATGATTCTTTAACCTAAAGTCCCTGTGTATCAAAGAGGCTATTCTCTACATCGATTTGCGGTTTTGAGCCAAATTGGCTTTGTACACCGACCACTATTGCGCCGGACGGCCGATGGCAAATTGTAGCAGAGTACACGGCGAGGTGGAGTGTGAGGTATGCGTGCGGGTAATGACTCTAACTACGAAATTTTGTTCTATAGGTAGTACCAGTTTGAATAAAACCTTTCGCATTCACTTTATTTTAGGGTTCCGTACCTCAAAAGGAAAAAAGGAACCCTTATAGGATCACTTTGTTGTCCGTCTGTCTGTCTGTCTGGACCCTTTTTCGCATAAATTCGTGAAGGTATCAATTTGAAATTAATATCAAATACTAAAGTCCTTTTCCCTACTAAAGTTATTATTTTTTTATTTATATTTACTTTTTATTTAATTTAAAAAATACGGCCAGACTACAGACCTTTTTTGGCGCATATTTTGGCATTCACAAATAAATCAAAACCTATGGGTACTTTCCGTTGTCCTAGAAACACAAAATTTGCCAAGAAGCAAGATGTTATAATCACAAATAGAAAAATCCAAAAACTGGTAATTAAGGCATAAACCTGCGAGACTTGATCTCATGATGGAAGAACTATCTACATATAAAAAGTTTTAACGGAACCCTCGGTGCGCGAGCCAGACACGCACTTGGCCGGTTTTTGACACAAATAAAAACGCCATCCTTTAGATTTTCCAAAATCATCCTCTTGTACAATATTTTGAAGTTGTAAGTTAAATTTTTCAATTATTTCATCGGCGTCGTATAAAGAAACGTAAAATTTTCTTAGATTTCGAAATTATAATCAGCTGCACGGAAAACCACGAGCTATCGATTGCAAACCATTTTATTGATAAATCAGCGATTTAAAAAGAGATGCAATGAACCTTCGTACCTATCATGGTTGAGCGAAGCGATGGCTGATTCATGTGTCATACTCGTGAACGGGTGCCGCCTGTGGAGGCTGGTCTGCTCTTGCAAACTTCTTGGTATTCTTAGTATTTAGTCTTACTTTTTTGTTTTGTTTATTAATACTGTAAGACATTGATTATTTCTTAGTGATGAATACATAAACTGTCTTTTGTTTATATTAGACACTTTTTTATGTTGTGCTTGTGCTTTATATTTCATGTGTTTTTATGTTTGTAATGGAAAGTGTCCTTTTATGATAGGGAGGGCATTTTCCAATATTTTAATTGGACGCTGTAAAAGAAAGGGAGAAAAGAAATGCCCTTGCTGAGTTTCTTGCCGGTTCTTCTCAGTACAAGGTCTCCCGCCCTGTAGACTTACGAACCGATGGCGTAGTGACATTCATAAGTGCTCAATTATTGTAGCCTAATCTGAATAAAATTATATTGAATTGTATTGAATTATCGAATATCGAATAAATGAAAATCCATACTAATTTTATAAGTGCGACAGTAACTCTGTCTGTATGTCTGTTACCTCTTCACGCATAAACTGTTTTACCGATTAAGATGAAATTTGTCATAGAGATAGTTTGAGTCCCGAGAAAGGACATATGTTACTTGAAAACGTCAGGTGTGAAAAGGGTTTTTTTTTCAATAATTAAGGAGATGCGTTGAAATCATACACCGATATCCGAATTGAGGGCGGGTGGAACCGCGGGCTAAAGCTATTTTAGAATATACCACAGAATTTTCTCATCGGATTCGTCATCGGTGACACTAAAATCGCTTAAGATATTAATTTCAAGCGAGATACAACAGGGTGAAATTAGTTCGCTATACAGCTTTTTATTTGTTAAAAGCAAAAGTAATTGGTTTCATTTAAATTTGACAAAATTGTGACCTTGCATTCATTTCCTCTAGTTTACTCTGTGGCACACAAAATATTAAAATTCGTTTTGTCTTCTGCATACCACTTAAGAAGTTATAAAGTAAAATTACATCTTCTTTTCCTTAACTGATTCAGACATTTTCCTAAACTCTTGATATCCGACTCCATATTTTACTTTTTATTAGGCACTTTGGTGAATTTAAAAGGCTTTTAGATGAATCAGAAAAGTTTGTTGCTTGAAATTCGAGGAAAATTTTTCTTACTTTAATTTTAGCAGGTAAAATATATTTAGATAGCTGAACTGGCTATTGTTGTTTTGATGTAGCATACTAGCATACTAGTATCTTAGCCTTACCGTCCTCTTCAAATACATTAATATTACTTTCGAGGTAGAAAATCCTGCATAGACCTACAGATACATAGACGCGACGAAATAATCTTTTACTATGTAGTAAAAATTGATGGCTCTATGGCTATGTTGGTAGTAGTGACTACCTGCCTGTCCCGGGGCCGTGGGTTCAATCCCCGCACAAGACAGACATAAGTTAGTTTTTGATAACTACACCGCTGCAACTTGCGAGTATTTCGTGACGTGTCTGTCTGAGGTATCATTCGCGCTTCAGACGCAGACAGTTCAGTAGCTACTAGTTAGTCCGCAGAGCCCACGCATGTGCGTGTTGGATTCCCTGTAGTTAAGAGAATACGATTCGGATTGCCTCTCAGCGTGCTTCATACAAACGAATTTCTCACTTATTTTTGGCCGTTACTAATCAAACACCACGAAATTTTGGAGACATGTTCTAGTAATAAATATCTAGCTCTGCAGTGTGCCAGTTTTCTATTAATTTTTATAGTTCAAAAGTTATACAGAATTCTATTTTTCATACAAATGGTTTTAAAAAAGATCTCTAGTTAATAAAAACATTTTACAAGATTTTGGAAAACCACAGACATAGGCCACTTGCATCGACAATATATTTACTGACATAAAACCAATTCAAAAATCAATTATAAGCAATCTAGAGTCAGATCATTGTGGACAGTTAGTGGTTTTAGAAAGAAAGAATAGTATTACTAAAAAGGAAATTAAATTTATACCAATAACAACTAAACGGGTTGAATCATTTAAATCTAACTTAATGCATAAACTTCCAGATTTGCTTTATAATGGCGACCCAAATGATATGTACAATACTGTTCTTGACACTATTACTACAGAGTATAATAAAATATTTACTGCAAAAAAGAAACTTATTTTCAGTCGCTTTAGTTTTAGTGAATGGGCTACCCCAGGTATTCATAAAAGTAGGCGTAAACTGTATGAATTATATAAAGAAAAAACATATAATAATAGCCAAATATTTAGGGAATATTTAAAAAAATACTCAAAAACCTTTAAAAAGGTCTGTCTTGTTGCAAAAGCAATTCACCTCAGACATAAAGTAAAAAAATCAACAAATAAAATAAAAACTACATGGAACATAATAAATAATGAAACTGGTAAAGCTAGGAATTCTTGTCAGGACTTTGAGTTGATTGTAGATGATGCTAGTTTTAAAACAAATTCTGAGGTAGCAGTTGCCTTTGAACAGTTTTTTAAGAATATTCCATTTAAAACAACTGAACATCTAAACTCAAGTCCAATCTTAGCAGAAAAATTATTAAAAACTAGTGTTCCTGAATGCAACGTTCCCTTTGTTTTTAAAAACATTAGTCCTACGGATATCATTAATACATTTAAAACATTAGAAATTAAAAACACCACAGACCTTTGGGGACTTTCTGTAAAAACTATAAATTCAATTATTCATGTTATAGCACAACCCTTAGCCATTATTTTTAATAGTTGTGTTGATAGTGGTGTGTTTCCTGATGAGTTATACCTCTTTTTAAATCAGGTAGTTCAACAGATCCTAATAATTTTCGGCCTATTTCAATACTACCTATACTCAGTAAAGTTTTTGAAAAAATCATACTTTGTCAAATGTTAAGCCATTTCTGTATTAATGAGCTACTTAGTAGTAAACAGTTTGGCTTTATGAAAGGCCGTTCCACAACCGATGCAGGAGTGGCACTATTAAAAATATATATAACGCCTGGGAGGATTCGCATGACGCCCTTGGAGTGTTTTGTGATTTATCTAAGGCATTTGACTCTGTTCAACATGAAAATCGCATCAGGAAGCTACATCACTATGGTATTAGAGGCAAAGCTCTCGACCTTTTGACATCCTATATGAGTAGGAGAGCACAGAAAATAGATGTCAACGGTGAAAGATCTCCGGGATCAGCAGTCACTATGGGAGTCCCTCAGGGCTCAATTTTAGGTCCTTTTGTATTTCTTATTTACATTAATGATCTCCCATATAATGTAAAAAACCATGACATTGTCTTATTTGCTGATGACACCTCTTTGCTTTTTAAAGTTAAGAGACGACAGACATATTATAATTAATTAAATAATGCCCTTTCTAAAATTGTAAATTGGTTTAACGCTAATAATTTGTTACTTAATGAAAAAAAAACCAAATGTGTTAAATTTACATTACCAAATGTTAGTCAGAGACAGACATGTATTAATATTAATGGCGAGCAATTAGAACTTGTTAATTCAACAGTCTTTCTTGGCATAACGCTGGACTCCAAACTTCAATGGGGTCCTCATATTCATAACCTAGCCAAAAAACTTAGCTCTGCTGTGTATGCGATCAAGAAAATAAGACAATTGACCGATGTCGACACTGCAAAAATAGTATATTTTAGCTATTTCCATAGTTTAATGACATATGGTATCCTATTGTGGGGTAGCGCTGCTGATGTAAATAAAATATTTTTGTTACAAAAAAGGGCAATTCGTGCTATTTATAAATTAGGATCTAGGATATCTCTGAGGGATAGGTTTAGGGAAGTAAAAATTTTAACTTTAGTGTCGCAGTACATATATGAAAATCTTTTATATGTACATAAAAATATCAATAGTTTCAGCAAGAAAAGTGACGTTCACAAAGTAAGAATAGAAGTAAAAATAAGCTGTTGGTGCATGATACACGTCTACGCAAAATAAGTAACTCTTTTATGGGGCAATGTAACCACTTTTACAACAAAGTTCCTAATAAAATTCAAAATCTATCAATAAGTAAATTTAAATCTTTTATCAAGAAGGTACTTTGTAAAAAGGCATACTAAAATATTTCAGACTATGTAAATGATAAAAATCCTTGGGACTGATGATGCTCAATTACAGGATGCATAGGTAAACCAAATTAAAATGGAAATAACATAAATTGTACGACTAAAAATTTTTTATTTAAAACATTAATTGTATTTTAGTTAATTTGTATTATTGATAGTGTTTTTAAAAGAGTAACTATCGAGTTTCTTGCCGGATTCTTCTCGGTAGAAATCAACAACTTTGTGAACCGGCGGGAAGGTGGGAGGGTTCAAAATATAATAAAAGTGATTGTAAAATCCTTATTTGAATAAACCATTTTGACTTTGACTTTGACTTAGGTATTCGGCTTCGGATTATAACTAAGAAATTTCAGGGTGATTAATCAGTAAATGTCAAAAACAAATGAGAAATTTGTTTGTATGAAGCCCGCTGCGAGGCGCCGCGAAGCGTATCCTCTTAACAAACATGCACTCGTTCACCGATCTCGTTGATTTGTCAAGTCAGTGATTTTGGCTTGAATTTCTTAACACTGTGATATAGAAAGTGATAACGTAATCTACCTTTGAAATGCCAACTGAGGATCTAAACAGGGCTAATTCGACACTTTTATTATAGTTTTATGAATTTTATAAGAGTTACTTATTTTTCTTTGCTACCAAACGTTAGGTAAATTCTTGTAAATATAGCGTAAAGCTTTACGACACACGCAACTATAAATTTATTTCAATTTTGTTTAGATATAATTTGACTTAGTAATATATATTATAACTACGTGTCTAACGGGCTGAATAAAAGGTTTTTATTTATATTTGAACAAATCACACAACGCCGTCTGGTCCCGAACCAAGCAAGGCTTGAACCTATTATGGATACCAGAACAACAGTTACAAACATAAATACATATCATACATAGAAAACACTGAGCCTCAAAACAAACAAAAAATTTAATGTTCATCACATAGATACTTATCCTGTGCAGAGATGAAATCCACGCCTCTTGGTTTGGCAGACAAGTCATTACCCATTGAGCCACAGCGGCTGTCACTAGTGTCACTATCTACAAAGTGTTACTTGTGTATATAACAATGTTACATATTTTACTGTGTTACATATTCATGTATCAAAATAACATCTGTTACTGTGTTACATATTCATGAACTTTCGCGTTATTCTAAAGCAATTTTCGTATTCAAATCTTACATTATACGTAACGGAAACAACGTAAGTTTAAATTTACTTTCGCCAGTTTCCAGATTTTATCCTAACCTATTCCTTACATCAAACTTTATGACAATTGTTATGAATAAATTGGTAATTAAATAAAAAGAGTTAATCACAAATATTGTTATCACTAGGTTTCTAAATAAATCAAAAACTTTGTACATTAGTGCAACAAATTTTCTGACCTGTGTCTGTCGCTACTGTCGCGTAAGATCATAGCATTTTAATAAAGCGACTGAAGTTTTGATGTTTGACCAATGGGTCACAAAAGTTTGTGACACTATAGATTTACGAAAATCTATTAAGATAAATGTTTTTCTAGATAACCATATGAAGGTCTTATAAGAAACGAATGAAAATTGGGTACCTACCTCTCAAATATTAAAAGTAAAAATAGAAAAAGATTGTATGCAGGAGCGAGGGGTGGAATTATGACAAATGTAAGCCGTTTAAAAAAAAACACTGCACGCTGCAAGTGCCATCTAGGAAATGTTAATGAAGATGAAGATAAGATAAGCCCCACTTTAGCTATAAATCAGCATTGATAATTTGATGATAACAGTGACCTTAAAGTATGATGAAAGTGGTTTTGAAAATTTTTCATATTTATTTATCGTACAAAAAAGTCTGTAAATGTTTCAAAAATCCATCACTTCACTTGGACCGAAATAGTTATGTTTGCAATCATGTTGATTGCTTGAATGATATGTTTTTTTGTTCTCAAAACTTAGTTTGGAACATAAAGTTTCGTGATTCAGCAAGTAGTCAGTTAAACATCACTCTATATGAATTAAAACCATAACGACAAATAAAACTGAACAACAAATACGTGAGAATAAACACAATGAAACAGTAAAATGAACAAAACCCGCTAAAAATACCAAATAACAAGCACGCACAAACAGTGTATAATGGCGGACGGACACTAAATCCATGCTTTTCTGAATAAAATACAAATGAAAAGCCATCGTAAAGGGCTTAATCGTATTACGCCAGCGTAAGATTAGCCTAGCGGGGACTAAGGGTCATATATTGGCGGACCACAACCAGACTAGTATCCCATTTGTAGCCAATTTGTTACCCCATTTAATAATTTGCTGTGTGTGCCAGTTATAAAACAAATTAATAGTTTGTAGTTTCTTAAAGTTTACTCCTTGAGAAACGACATAAGGTCCCAGGTATGAAAAAAATATGCATAGTAAACAAAATACTTACTGAAAAAAAACAAAAGCCGTGATCTATGATTATTTAATGGCGTAACAAATAGGCTACTTTCAGTCAAAGCAAATTTCATCATGTCAAGAAAACAAGGTTTCATATATGCGGTCAAAAATATTTGCTTGCGAGTAGACAATAGTATTCTTGAAAAAAAAATTCTAAGGAAACCAATTATTGTTTTGTTGGAAGAGAATATTCTAATTTATTTCAAGAATATAATTATTCAATGTAAGACCCAATAGTTTTAGTACAAAACTACTAATCTACAGTAAAAATAGTTTAATTGTGTGAAACAAAAATATCACACTACTTCACACAAGAACTTAAAAATCTTGTATCATAATTTGATTTCTTAGAGTAAAATAATATTTTTTTAGCACAATTTGAGAACCGTTTTGACCTAAACACAAAACACTTAATTAAAAAGAAATGGGTTAAGTTCTAAAGATTTTTTTTTATATCGAGAAAATATTTTATATAACACGTTGGAGTGTGAGTACTCGACAGGTTGGTGTGATGCTGTACACTGGAGGTGCCACGCTGGAGAGAGAATCCTCAACATGTTGTGGTAAAATGCTGTACAGTTGCGTCGCCGGAGAGGAGCTGAAGGAATTAGGAAGCGCTGAAATGCGAAGTACACGGTTGAAAGCTGGTCCGTGTACCTAGTAGGAAGATAGGCCTGCTGCGGCAGGTGCGTCAAATGTTCGGTCACCAATGTGGAGCGGCGTCTAAGAGGAGATCTCCTGCCAGGCGAGGTGTTATGCCTAGGGACCGCCGCTGTCCAAGCGCGTCGGGTTTCGTCTCACATTTCCTCATTTGTACAGGAACTGTGGGGAAAGAGTTACTAGTCTTTGAGACTACTTCTCTTGCTGCTACTCTGCTTGTTAAACCAAGTCAGGTCATCTGGTTTATATTTTAGAGAGTCTTATAAATTGTTATTTTGCCTTTCTTTTGTTATGCTTCGGTTTCTATATATGTTGAACTGCAATTAAAACTTCGATAGCGCGATGTAGGACGCGTGACGTCAGCCTATAGCGGTACGATATAATCCGCTACATTTTAACGCAAAAAAAAAGAGTTGAGATAAAAACTTTATCATTTTTTCAAACAAGAGAATGCTTTTTTCGTGTTAAAACATTAAAAATCATTACTTGGAAAAGAACAGTCTTTAAAAGAAAAAAAAACACTCAATGCAAAAAAAAAAGATTTTGTTTCAAAAATTTTTAAACAATTTTCTATGCATTGCTAAATATGTTAACGCAAAAAAGAAGATTTTACTTCAAAACTCTATAATTTTCAAACAAGAGATTGGTTTTTTCGTAATAATATATATTAAAAATCATTGCTTGAAAAAGGAAAGTCTTTGTTAGTTCAATTTATTGAAATCGCTGAAATCGCGGTCTTTACGATTAATTGCAAAATATTTTAAGGCAAAAAAGAATATTTAATTATCATTCAAGATGACCTGTCTTTAAACTGAAAATTCAAATTTAGTTTAAATGAATTTTATTTTTACAGTAACAAATATCCCAAGAAATTATAATCTCTTGGTGTAAAGAAATTTTCATGTTTTTTTTTTCATGCGGCTTCAAAAAGAAGAATATCTATTTTTTATAAATAACACCTGTATCACGCGGTTTCCTCCGTGTGAGGTATGTAATAATATATTGACTAAGGGAATAGTTGCGTGTAAGTGAAATTTTCAAATTGATTTACATATTATTGAACGACGCACAAACATACATAATTTTATCTGTATAATTTTAATATGATGAAATAAACGTTTTTAACGAAAAGATGTTGTATTTTGAAATTGTTTTTTTCTTAACTATTTCATAACGTATAAGACTGTAATTAATTTTTTTGGGAAACTTTATTATTTTTATCTTTTTGAACTTCTTACTTACTGAGTAAATTTAATTTTTTTTCCCACATAACTCTTTTAAATCATTTTTTTACGAAACGTCCGACAGAACTCCCTTAAATATTTTTTTTATATCTCATTGAAATCATTATTTGAAGTAAAATGTTTTTGTTAATCAACAAATTTCTATGAAGTTAACTCAAGTTTGTTTAAAACGACTTAAGCGAATAAACTATTTTTTATATTGAATTAATTTACCTTTAAATAGCGTATACACGGAAATGGGGTCCTTAAAATTTCATCGGGGAAGTCAACAAAAGTACTTTGGAGTTTGAATTTACTAGTTTATATAAGCGGCTTCCCTTGCGTAGACTTCCGAATTGGGAACATTTATGTTACCAACGGAACCCTGTAACTCTTTAAATGGTTTAAATATTTAAAAACAGTTTTTCTTATTAAATGTCGCAAAAACGACAACTTATCTTCCAAGTTTTTAATAATCAGTTTAGTTATTGGCATTTGATTGATTGATATTTTACGGTAAGATAATCTTACCATAATACCAATAATTTAGAAATATATATTTCTACTAGCGATCCCGGCGAACGTTGTTCCGCTGCCGTCCCTCTGTAACCCGGCGAAAAACACCTAAAGTGCTCGAGTCCGGCTCGCACTTAACAGATCGAGATAAAAACTAACCTATCTTTTAAGTTGGATCAAATAACAGATAGTTACGAAGTTTGAAGAAAATCGGTTCAGTAGTTTAGGAGTCCATCGCGGACAAACAACGTGACACGTATTTTTTATATATATAGATATATAAGTTTTAAATTTCAAAAGACATAAAAAAATAGGTGTATTACTAATAATAATGGAGAACATTAAAACAACCAAATGTAAATATAAATTTACAAAATAAGGTATGAAGAAAGTGAGAAACAAAAATGTAATTATGTAATCCTAAGTGGTTTCTAAGCCCTGCGTAAAATATTAGAGTAGGTAAGTAGCAGAACATGTTACTATTCGTGTAATTTGAATCTGGTTTGTATCTGGTTTGCTGCCTTCCCGTTTGGAATAAATACTGTTGGTGAAAGGTACCCATGTCATGCCCCTACAGCATGCGCGTATCCCCCCCCCCCCCGAAATCTTTCCGAAATCTTTGAAATTTCAAATATCAGATGCACTTTTTCGGCGCATTCGAACCTTGCCGCCGCGCCACCGTCGTTGTCGCCCCGGACTACACAGACAAGGATCTGTGTATTAAACTACTACTTTGCTTATGCCGAAACACTCGCGTTGCGTCGGTCGGCCCCTTTTGGTTTACTTTCGGCGGGTGCCGCATTCGGCTCGTGTCGCCGAACGAAAATGTGCCGCACGCAACCCTCGCGTTATCAGCAAGGTTGCCAGATGAACTTAATAGCAAACAAGGAAAAAATTAATTTTCTACGGTATTAGTACCTAATTATACTTACCTTAACGGATCCTAAACTACATTGAATCAAAACACTAGGTTCAAACAATAATACTGATTTGTATTATTTTTACGCCATTTTACTTACCTTAGAAACAAAATATTAATGATACCTTTGCATTTTAGGCTTATTTGCAGAGTTTAATGCAGAAAAACCTCAAGGAACTGTTAGTATTTTACATAGCAAGAATTAAATAAGATTGATTTTAACTTACAAATGGGTAAAATAAAAACAAAACCACTAATATTTCGTTATTTTTGTCATAACGAACACCAAACAAGGCAATATCAAAAACCTGGCAACCCTGGTTGTCGGCCGAGCGATTCAGGGGGGTTAAGTGCGAATTTAAACAATGGAGACGTTTTTTTGCTTGTTTACTTTTTAAAATAAGTCTGGTAGGATTCGAAGACTTTCAGCAGTGTTATGAAGACCTGTGAAAAATTATGCATCAAAGACATATAGAGAATGAACTCAAAACAATGAGCAAGTAACGGTGAGCAAAGTTGTGAAAATTCAATTAACGCTCCGACAAATTAGGTTTTTTGGCATCATTATTGGCGTGATGGCATGTTTATGTCAGGCTAAATGAATCTAATTTCCAACAGACTTTCAGAGCTTCGAAAGATGGCTCGAAAATAATTAAAAAAAGGAAAAAAAGCGAGCGAGTCAGTCATTCATTTGGTTATTTAAGTAACACAATGTTGAACCAACGTCTTACGGGGTTGGCGCTACTGAGTATTCATAATTGATTGACCTATACCTATCAGAATCGAAAAATTTCCGCAATATAAAACGTGTCTATTCTACTTGGCAACTACAATTCCTGGCTACGCGCCTGCCCTACAGTAGGGACGTATGAGGTGGGCAAGGAAATATAATTTATAGAAACGAAAAATTATACGACTGATGACGAAAAAAATATGTGACGATAATAATTATAATAGGTTAAAAATATTATTTTTTAGTTTTTAGAGTTTGTTTTTTGTGTCGGGGTTTTTAAAATTTTTATTTCGTCCTTTTTAAAGTAGGTATCAGCAATATTCCTTTATATGCAAATGTGACAGTAATCTGTGGTGATACTTATCATTAAAACGAATTCTGCCATCTAATGCAAAGCGACACCGATGTTATGCTTGCTTCTGTTAACACCAACAATACTGTCGTTATCAAATTTCGAATCGATAGGACACATGGAAGACAGTCAGATCCCCTCATCAACTATTAAAGAGAATGATATTCAAACGACTGATCAGGTCATGGTTACCGTACCACATACTTTCAATGTCATTGAAGTAACACGGTACCAAATTTCGAATCGATCGGACCTAAGGAAGTTACTCAGATCCCCTCATTAACTAGAAAAGAGCTGATGATCTTCAAACAGCTGAACACATTTTCATGAAACATGGCTAAGAACACTCAGGATAAAATTATCTATGACACAAAAAAAACTAAACGAAAATCGGTTCTTCCGTTTGGGAGCTACGATACCACAGACAGACACGTTAAACTTATAACACCCCTCTCTTTTTGGGTCGGGGTTAAAAATAGAATAACGAGAGGTTCAGCCGTTATTTTTTAAAGCCATGTTTTAATAGATATCTTAAAACAAATATAGTAATTTGCTAGTCAAAGAATGTAGAAAACCATGTAATTTTTTTTTTCAGTCTTAAACTTACAATAGGACAGTGAGATCCATTTTAAAAACGATCAGAAAACTGCACATTCAGATCAGTAAAACAGAAAGAGTATGGGTGTGGACTTTGATAGGTTTCGCAATAATGCCACTAGTGTTGCAAGAGTGACCGCCTAACATCAGGCGGACCGTAAACTTGTTTTCCCTATTAGTCATATTAATAAAGGAATGGGTGGCATTTCAAATAGCACTTATATAAAACCAATAAAACACTGAAGTGAAACTGAATCATAAATTTCCTTCTTAACCTTTAGATATAGAACTTTTATGCGTATTTAAATGACAACAAAAAACAGTTCGAAATAGAAGCAAAACGTTGCAAAGACATTCGTCGCCACTATATATGCAACTAAAATACTTTTATAGCCTCTGGAAGCAGCACTCATTTAATAACTCTATTTTTCCGCAGCTAAAATATGTTTGCCAAGTCTTATTTCGCCCACCACGTGTCAGTGCTGATTTCATTTCGTTGACTGAAGCCAATCCCATTTACCGTAAAATAATACTAACTCAATTTATAATACAAAGGTTTATAATTAAAGAATATTAATCTTTTTTCACGAAAAAGAAATGAGGTTTCTATATCTATACAAACCCATTATACAACTTACTAAACCCTCTCTCTGTGTCTGAACTGAACTGATCTTGATGAAATTTGGAATGTGATAGCTTGCATCTCAGATAAGGAAATAAGCTACTTAGAAAATGTCTATGTATGAGTCGGCATCAGGGCACAGAGGGATAAAAGGAATTGGGCTAAACTGTTGAGCCGATTTTATCAAAATTTTATGAGCTGAGAGAAACTACCTAGCTGCTTAGACAAACAAATTACTGATCGGAAAATTTCTTCGGCTAGTCCTTGATTATATTTAAAGTCAAAGTTTGTATTAGCAAGCTATAGGTACAGCTAGAGTAAGTCAACTTAAAATTTGGTTACTACATAGATATCATTATTCGTGCAGGAACTTTGCCGGGATAAATAGTAGCATATGTCCTTCTCCGCCCCCTCAATAATCTCTATCCCAAAACTAAGATAACTAGTTGATCTGTAGCGACGTTAAGAAATAACAAACAGACTTTCACAAATAAAATATATTAGTTAAAGTTATAAATAATAATTTTTAAACGATTGCGCTTCGTACACATTATTTTTATATATATTGCGTTTTACACGCGAACAAATATTTACCTTTTTGGTTCTGCTCGTGACCACGGAACGCCGAGAACCAAATAGGTAAATTTTAAGTCTTTACCGTTTGTCTATCCGACTATTAAAGGGTTTTATTCTATCTTTTAGACCGAAATAAGCCTGAAATTTTTAAAGAATATGTGTAATGATGGGGGATTATTTAGCAATAATAAAAAGTTAAAAAAAAGGAATGAATTTCAGGGAGAAGCACACGCAAAAACACTTTTTATTGTTTTTGTTCTATGGTAAAAACTGTAACACATAGAAACTTTAAACTTGCATTGAAAAATAGCGTGAACTCAAAGTATAAAAAAAAACTAGTGTCGGACAACCGTCCGGAATCGTGACAACTTGTGCCTTTCACTTTTTATGTCTGTCTCTCTCGCTCTTAGGCGGGCTAACCATGCCGCGTGCCTCTCACTCGCTCTCATTGTGAGCGCATAACGTGAGCGGAGCGTAACGCAGTTTCTTGAAGTGTCACCCGGCAAACCAATTTATAAGACGTTGTCACGTCAACAAATAATAAAAACTGGCCAAGTGTTAGACGGGCCCTAGCCATAGCCTTCTTAAATTACCGTTACAATGCCATCTAGCTATTATTATGAATAACAGTAGCATAATTTCTGGTTGGAAATGATATTCAAAGTTCAGCAACGTCAGCCTAGCTCAGTTAATGGATAGGTAACCGCTTAGCGGCACACTTTTTGCTTTTATTTGTTTTCGTCAATTACCTAATTTTGCATGCGTGTCATTAAACGAGTCAAAGCTCGGTCAGCTGCTTGGTTAATTTTTATGTGAAGTGGAAAAAATTAATGTAGGTGTATTGGAAAAGTCGTCGAACAAACATAGTTCAGGATGATGTATAGAGCATGTAGGCGAAGGGATGTAAACGTTCAACGATATACCCTGTATGGTATACTTATATATTATTTTTCTTATTAGTTTGCGCTTTTTTTTTTTTTTAGGTTACGTTCTTATTAGCCAAAAGCTTATTTAAAAAAAAAATCATCTTTTCAATTAAATAAATACCACTCTAACAGAGTACCTAACGCCCTTAATTATGTTTAAGGACTTATTAGAATTAATATAAAAAAAATTGAAGGCTAATAATAAAAACATATTGTATGACAGGGCGAATATCTTGGTTTCCTAGTGCTGAGATAGTGGAACAGATGACACGCCTGAGAGGTGGTCGACTGTCGGGCGTGTATCGTCCAAGTCGGGTTGTGAAACGATTAATACATTTAGGCATTGGTTCAGGGAGATTATGACAGGTGAAAAAATACCACAGTGAGGACATATATGGTCCATTTTTCGGGTTCCGTACCTGAAAGGTAATTAGGAACCCTATTACTAAGGCTTCGCTGTCCGTCCGTCCGTCCGTCTGTCACCAGGCTGTATCTCATAAACCGTTATAGTAACACAGTTGAAATTTTCACAGAAGATGTATTTCTGTTGCCGCTATAACAACAAATACAAAAAACAGAAAAAAAAAATATTAAAGGGGGCTCCCATACAACATACGTATTTTTTTTGCTCCATTTTGCTCGATAATGATTACGGCAACAGGTAGACGCTTAAAATATTCACAGAATATTTAGGTTTATAGCCACTTTAAAAATAAATAATTAAATTAAAATATATCAAATATTTAATGGGGGCTCCCATAAAACAAACATGTTTTTTTGCCTTTTTTCATAGATAATGGTACGGAACCCTTCGTACGCGAATCCGACTCGCACTTGGCCGATTTTTATCCAAAATATCTAAATATTCTAAATTGTATTTGATAACCTTAAAACCCTTTTTTATGTTTATGAAACCTAAATATACAAATATTCATATTATCCTAAATAAATTTTCTAGTTAAAAAGTATGATTTAATCTAGCTATAATATTGTATTTTTATGAGTGCGGTCTATTGCTTTTTATATTGTCTCATAAAGATAAGGGGAATTATAGCCTAACTGCTCTCAATTATCAAAATCCATATCTGCAAAGCTAAGCAGCTTACGCCGTGGTTATACATTGGATGGGTGACCGCTAGTGTAATAATTTATGGGGCAGCATTATGCTAAGGAGGGCGACAGCTATTCATTGACGTATGCTATCTCAAAGGCCTTTAGCTTATTTGAAACCTTTGACAGTTTTAAGGTCCTGGCAATGTGTGTACAGCGCTGAAATAGGAATGCAATCATAGAAATGTTTTCAGCCGACTGACAAGAAAGTATACTAGACAAGTTTTAGTAAGTAGTCACCTACTTATGTCAGTAGTTTTGACATAAAGGAATAGAGTCCCGCGCGAAAAATCTAGTTGGAAGTTCCCACAGAAATAGATTCTCTTTTAGGCTATTTATTTGCCAAAATCAGCTTTCCCTGCGACATAAAGGAATAGTGGATTGCGATTAGAAAGAGAAAGACAACCACGAAGTCCTATAGATGTTATTTATTCTATAAACGCATTCTTTTTTCGACAATAGTAGTCGATAATTAAATATAGTACCCAACTAAACGACGTAATGTTATGTCTATACAGGGTGGAAACGATAAGTAATCTCGCTAAATTATATCTTAACCATACACAATATCGAAATATTGATCCTAAAAGTGATTTACGAGCTCTATTGAAAGGTATCAATAAAAATTAGTTTGGTAGCAAGTTCCGCACGAGCAACGTCTCTTGAGAATATTTTTTTTCGTTTTGAGAATTTATACAAGAAGATATTATTGCGTCTTTAAATTAAAATAATAATAATATTAATATTCTTTATTACACAGGAAGCAAGACATACATTAAAACCTATAAAATAAAAAGTACAATAAAGCGGTCTCATCGCTAACTAAGCGATTTCTTCCAGACAACCTTCGGATAGAGAAATTATAAAAACTAGAAAATTGCGTAAGGTGTGCATATCTCAAGAACAAGACTTAAAAAATTATAAATATATACATAGTATATATAAATATATAATACTATAGAAATAAGTAAAATACATACATTCCTATTGTAACGTGCTAAATAAAAATGTAAGAAATCATACTCAAGTCTAACCTTAAAATTGTTTGTTTACATAATTTTTTTTTCTTTCACGGATAAATATTTTGTAACGTTACCAGTGTCACACCTGGTAGGAAAATATGTTGGACACCAACTGGAGTCAGGAGTGACATGATTTTGTAAGAGGATTGCCACCCCAACAATCGATATTTTTAACTTTTTAATAAATAGAAAATACTTTTAGAAAGGTCCACAGCCATTTGATATAGAAAAGTACAAAATAATTTTTAATTTTTTTTTTTTGGGAAAAATGTTTTTTCCTCCAAATTTTTTTAGAAGGCTGGCAAGCCAGTTTTTTCTTCCTCTTGCGTAATCGCGATCATCGCAAGCTAGATGTAATCCTGAGTTTTTAATGGAATAAAATTTATCAAGTGCTCACAATGGCACTTTTTTTTAGAAAATGAAGACTAGATTATTAAATAATGAATAGTAAAGATCGTTGGAGCGTCGAATCCTCAAGGGTGAGCTACGGATGGGTGAGCACATGTGTCACCTCACCAACAACATGAGGCATTAACCTCATTTATTAGCCTTTATGGCTTCCATTACCATTCTCTTTATTTTTTTGATAATTTCGAAGGGGATGTGAAATCTTTTTACAGATTATGCCTAGATTGGCAAAAGTTTTAAACTTTAAGGTTAATTTTTTTAATATAAAAGTTCCAACCACTCCACTTTCTTTTTAATAGAGCCGATGGCTTTTCCCCGGCGCAACCCGGTGGCGTAACCCCTTTCACTTTTTCTCCCGGTTCGAAACATGATTCCAGTGACCAGTACCACGCCGAGGGAACCAAGGTGCCGCTACGGGACTTTGAGCATGGGGAGGAACAGCCTGGCATCGTGTTGGCGGCCGACCAGAAGGGCGTCACCCAATTTTCAACGGGATTCTGCCACGTGTACGCATGGAGGAATTTTGAAGTAGGTGGAACAATTTCCTTTAAGTGAAAAGTTACCAAGTGCAATGAGGAAGTGGGGAAGGGCAGTGCAGGAGTGATATGTGAAATTTAGATAAGAGGGACTAGAATAACTTTGTTACCTCAGTTACTCCTGCAATTCTTCAACCCGCCCTTTCTCTTGGTATCTGTCATAGGGTTACTTGTAATTTTTTTTGTTATATATCGAGCATTTTTTTTTATATATATTGGGTACAAAAGAACAAGTGATGTCCGACGGACTTATCCGTGTGGCTGCGTGGTCTTAGGTAGAAGGGGATGCCTAGACACATCTTATTTTTGTGGAAGGCGCCCGCATTTTCCTGTTTCCTTTTACAATTATATCTATTGGGACCTAGGAAGTATTTTATCAAAAAAATATTACACTTTATATATTAAATTAAAAGAAGTTTTGTGACTGGAGTGAACGCCTCAATTAGGTTTCCCTCTAACCACAACTATAAATAAGGATCTGGGTCTTAAACACCAACTTAATCTTATTTTCCTTCATTCTTTTTTGCATTTTTTAAAATTTTCTTTATTTTATTTTTCCACCCCCTACACTACATAAAACTAGATAAAATATATACCTAAGCAGTTTTAATAAAAGTAAGAATTTTTTTTGTCTCATATTTGGAAACTCGCTACGAAGCGCATGCCGTTCTTTTTTCAAATTTCGAAAACAAGCTTTTAAGAAACAAAAAAGTTACGCGACTTCTAAGTATTCTTTGAAAATGGAGAAAAGCGAGTTCCGAGTGCTAATCAAACACTATTTTTTACGTGATAAAACTATTAAGCAGACCGAAGACAAATTAAAAAAGTATGATGGTGATTCTGCGCCTTCTCACGGGATGGTACATAAGTGGTTCAACTGAATTTCGTTGTGGATGTACTACCACTAATGACGCGGAGCTCCCAGGAAGGCCGATTGAGGTCACTACGGAGGGCATGGTTAATAAAATAAATTATATTGTTTTGGCAGACCGTCGAGTGAAGATACGCGAAATAAGTGATGCTGTGCAGATCTCGACGGAACGAGATCTTATATTTTGCATGATATTCTGGGCATGAAAAAGCTTTCCGCAAGATGGGTGCCGCGTTTACTAACAGTCGACCAGAAACGAAATCGTGTAACACCTTCTGAGGAATGCCTAGCCATGTTTAATCGCAATCCGAGTGAGTTTATGCAACAGTTGACGAAACGTGGGAACGTGCCCCGAAGAAGGCAAAAACTGTTTGCTCGGCTGGTAAAGTGTTGGCCACAGTTGAGACAGCCAATGGGTTATTTACATCGATTTTGTGGATAAAGGCAAGACAATAACCGGAGCCTCCTACGTTGCATTGTAAGATAGATTTAATAAAAAGTAGATCAAAAACGACCGCATCTAGGAAAGAAAAAAAATCTATTTCATCAGGATAATGCACCGGCCCACTCGTCTGCAATCGCGACACCAAAAATTGATACGAATTATTGCCGCACCCTCCATATTCGCCAGATTTAGCCCCCTATGACTTTTTCCTCTTCTCAAACATGAAGAAATGACTTGGCGGGCAAAGATTTTCGTCAAACGAAGAAGTGGTAGCCGAAACTGAGGCCTATTTTTCAGGGTTTGACAAAAAATATTTTTTTGGGAACATCGCTGGACTCAACTAAACGCGTAGAGTTGAAAGGAGATTATGTAGAAAAATAAAAAAATATATAAGTGAAAAGAGTGTTTCTTCTTTACAAAGTCATGGACTTATCAAACCGCCCTCGTACTCATATATAAGCGACCAGCAGATTTTAAATTTAATTTTTTTTTTTGAAAATACTCAATAACTGAGCTTGTCGTATTTGAAATGATAAAGAGTTACAAAGTCTGACTCCATGTACAACAAAAGAGTTTCTATATAAGTGTGAGTGATGTGTTGGTGTTTTTAAAAATAAATAAGTCGAATCTCGATTTATTGGAGAACCATGGAGTTGTTTGAGATAATGAGGTGTTTTTTTTTTTTTTCTGAGTTGACTATGCAGTTGACTGTTGCAGCCATTACTGCTTCACCGGTCTTTTGGGGCGAGACTCTGAAGGAGCCTCAGCCCATATAGCGCCCAACGCTCAAGGGCTCCCCGCGGGGGAAGCCTCGGCTTGGGTTGTCGCTCTCGGGATGAGGTGTTGACGGATTGAACAGAACGTTGTACAGGAGCCACTTGAGCTTTAATCGGAACTCGGAAATGTGATCAAATTTGCGTGGGCCAAATATAAACGTGATACATAAATTTTGAAGTTGCTCAAGTTAAGTAAGTTGCTCCTCACTAAGATCAGGATAGCTAGCATCAGCATACATCAGTAGTAAACATTTTTCCGTTGATTTTCTTAATTTAAGGTCTCCAGGTCAAAGTGTGATCGAATATAACATCTAATTTTTTAACTATATCACTAAAAGGTACAAATACTCTGTTTAGGTGGATTTTTGGTAGGATATTAATTATAGCGATTAGTCTTGAGCTTCCCATAACTATTGTTTGCGTTTTGCAAGGATTTAATTTAAGACCATAACGATTGTTCCAATCAGCTATACGAGCTAGTTCTAGGTTTATTGCTTTAACAGTTTTATCAAACTCTTCTACAGTAGCCTAAATTTGGAGATCATCTGCATAACGATGGTAGAGAGATGATCTTTGAGACGTAACATATAATAATAACTTCACTTCAGAATAATAATGTATAAAATAAACTGGATCCATCCCAAAATTTAATGTTCTCAGCTTCCATAAATTTACCATGTTGACCTGGCACCCATCGCATGATACCTAAATAATTTTGCTACTCGAGTTATAACATGCCACTTTTTTTAACACAAGAATACGCCATAATTACTAAATTAAAAATGCAAAACTTACTTTTACTCCAAAATAGGTATTTTTTAGCGCCATTCATATTTTTTTTAATAGAGGCAAAAATTAAATTTGTTTAGTTCAATTTAGATACTCTTTTAAAATAGCAAAGTAGAGTGTGAACACTTGGAGTGGAGACACGTGTAACTACTATCTAACACAATTATTGATACAGATATTAATAAGTGCATTTATCTTCTTAAGCACGTACCTAAATCATTAAATATCTATCTTCATGTCACCATACTAAATGTATGGAAGCTGAACACATCAAATTTTTGGATAGATTCAGTTTATTTTATAGACCCTTATTGATACCATTGGTAAAGTACATAGAGCTTGCGACCTCTAGATGCTTTGCTATTGGATGGAGCTCGTAAAGCATTCTCAGGATAAATAATCAGTATTTCGATATTAGATTAAAAGTGGTTAAATTTATGGTTCAATAAATAGTAAAAACACTAAAAAAACAATCAAAGGCAAAAATGAAAAAAAAAACCTGCTAGTTGAAAAAGACTTACCTACATACATGTTACTTTTATCTAGTTTTATATTAATCTAGTTTGAAAATCCAATAACTAATAACCACTTAAGTATCTTTAAAATAAAATAAAAGCACAAAATACGAAAAAGCCTTTCTTTTCGATGTTGTCAAGGCAGTCTTCTCCGCATTCCAAAGCCACAGTATATATCATATTCATAGAACTACATACCAAAGTATAATAGACATTTAATTCAAATATTGACTTGGAAATTATACATACCTATAATAGATATCGGCAGTAAAGTAAATTATTTTATTAATTAAGGAAATTAGTACCCAGCAAATTACGAAATGTAGGAAGACGTTTTATCGGCACACTATTATTACAGCACCTAATTATTATTTTATGACAGTTCCTCACAATTTTACTTTAATCGGAAACTTGTTCTGGGACCATCCTGTGTAATCAGGCTCGTGTACTATTTAAGACGCTGTGTTAAGGATTTTGATATCAGTTTCTTTTCTTGCTGAAAACTAACGAACTTTTTAATCATGAAGGTTTTGGTAAGTGTTATTTAATTTTAATTTAAAGATATTGTAAATATGAGTGCTGCGGCCAACAGGTAACAATGCTTGTAACGTACACTTTTCACCGATGATTATCCTTCACAAACATGGTACACGTAATTGACTCCAAGGCTAATAAAACATGTAGCTTGTTTTGCCATATATGTATTTTAATTTAAGAGGATACGATTCGCGGCACCTCGCAGCGTCTTTCATACAAACGAATTTCCTACTTGTTTTGGGCATTTACTGATCAAATACTGTGAAATTTTGTAGACATGATCTCAAGCCGTATATCTATGTCTGTAGTTTTCCAGAATCCTAAAAACAAATTTATTAACTTTTAATCTTCGTGATCATTTGTATGAAAAACTATATTCCTGTATAGCTTTTAAACTTTATAATTTAAAAGAAAACTGCCACAATGCAGACCTAGATATTTAATCATAGAGCACGTCTTCAAAATTTCATGGTGTTTGATTTATAAGTCTCAAAAATAAGTGGGAAATTCGTTTGTATGAAGCGCCTCGAACTGTATTCCCTTAAGTCAACTAGAAGTCGGATTAATGTTTTTTTTTTTAAAAAAGATTATTTGTTAAGTTTCAGTTGCCTTCTTCACACATGTCAGTAGGTCATCAAAGTCAATAATTAAAAAAACTTAGAACTTTGTAACATTTTTCTTCAAAACCCTAAAGTAGTCAAGCGGATAAAGTTACAGTAGCCCAATTTCACCTTATATCGTTATTTGTTAAGGAGTTATCTTGGTACTTTATGACCAGCTCCACTTCACCATTTGCATTTTGATGAGTATAAAATATCTTAGCAACCATATTAAAGTATGTATTGTATTGCAACCTGTTAAACATTTACTACTATTGTGTAGTTCCGGTAGCCATCTGAGATCCATTTCGGTAACCATTTGGTAGCAAATGGTGCATTTCTAGGCGAATCGAAATAGGTCTACCTATAATATAAAGAATTCCCTCCATTTCTCCAGAATCCCATCATCAAATTCTGACCTTAATTAAATGGGTCTACCTGGAGAGTATATCTATTAATATAATTATATCTTAATGGTCAGGTACGAACGAAGGTTATGAAGGTAATGTAATACAGACGAAAAAATAATTTTCCTGGAATCTGGAATCGGTCCAGCCGTTTGCGAGTATTCGAATAACATACATAAAAAAATGTAACCAATCGAGAACCTCCTCCTTTTTCGAAGTCGGTTAATAAATATAAACATTCCCAATTTGACACTAACATTTTTTTCGTTTGTGAGTCTCTTTGATTAGTATCTTTTAGCTATTTATAGTAGTTTTTAGTAATATTTTAACTAGAAATCTGTAAATGTAAACTTTCCAAAAATGGAAACTTTATAAGGTTGCATAGTCAGATTAGATACATATAAATGACAAGGTTTCTTTATATCTAGCTCGATGGTGTGCGGAGTCTACCTTTGAACATTATAATACTGACAATACCTAATAATAATTTTAGACATATCATACAGCGCCATCTGGTCTCAAACTAAGCAAATCTTGTATTAAAAACATAACAACTGATACTAATACTTATATATCTACTTTTTTTGTAAATACATACATAAATACACCCAAACATTACGAATGTACAGCGTCCGGCCACACTACCAACTAGGTTGCGAGGGAGTTAAATTTCTTTTGCTTATTATCTTTACATATTTCAGCTGTGCTTCGCATTCCTGGCCGTGCTCGCGTGCGCTTGGGCTACCGTTCCCGCCCCCGAGCAGCCTGCTGCTGAACCGGATTCGCGTGACAAGCGCGGCCTCCTGCTCGGAGACTATGTCCTCCCCTCTTACGGATACAACGGGTTCCTCGGCCGCAGCTACGGATACGGACTCCCCACTTACAGTTACAACTACGGATTGCCCTATGGCTACAGATATGCACTGTAATGTATTTAATCTCTGTAATGCATCAGTAAATGGATAAATGGATCAGAGCTCGCATTTTGTGTAGTAATAAATGACTAAACTGGCTTTACGTATTTCTTCATTTATTTCTATGGGTAACATATTTTCGAAGAAGATTAAATTGTGGACGTACATAGTGTATACACGTCTCATGTAATGCCTGCTTGTTCAGTCGGCCTACTATGAACTTCTAAAAAACCCGTTAAATGCGATGAAGTGCAAATAGTGGATCTAAAATATAATATGTATCTATAAAAATATAAACTATATTATTTTAATAGACAGAATACATACTTACATATTATAATGGACAAAAGTGATTTTAACTTTTGTGAAATAAAATAGATTTTAATTGTTTTTTTTAACTAGGTAGAGTGCAGATAAATAAATCTATTTTGTTAAAGCAGTGTAACTCATCATTATAAAATTTACAAGCACGCGCAATGAAACTTTTGTTGACATTACATTTAGTACTAGGAGTTACGAAAAATAACTTCTTTTTACGACATTCTCTTAAATGTTTGCGAGGCACTATTATATTTATATATTGTAGCAAAGAGGAGTCAATAACGTTATTAATGATTTTAAAAATTAATACGGAATCAATAAAATTTCGACGTTGACAAAGATGAGCGATATTGTGTCTGCCCGTCGATATCTCATACATATGTCGATATGATACAGCCACTTCTAAACTCTAAAGTCCTTAGAAATTTCTTTTGTAGTCTCTCGATCCTATCAGCATGAGCCTTATGAAACGGGTTCCATACGCTACATGCAAATTCCAATACGCTGCGGATAAAGCTGTTATATAAAATTATGTAATTTCGAGGGTTTTTGAAAGCTTTTCCTATCCTTAGTATAAATCCTAGCTGTTTGTACGCTGTTTTAAGAATGTTATCTTATGTGGCACAAATGTCAGTTTGGTGTCTAAATAACACCTTAATTATACTTTTATGACCCTCGTTCACCACACAATGAATTATCGTATAAAATTGGTTTATTTTTTCTACTGTATGTAATGACATGACATTTTTGGGCGTTTAAAAACAAACTATTATTATCACAATAAGAACATTCTGTAATGGAAGCAATATTGTAGGTAACGAACAACTTTAAAGATCTTTGTCTTATCAGCGTATAATAATATATTAGAGCAGAAATACTAGATATATCATTTATTTAAAGTATAAACAGAAATGGGCCTAAATGAAATCCCTGTTGAATTCCTGAACTTACAGTTCTATAGTCAGAAATATAACTTGCAAGTGCAACAGCTTGACTTCGTTTTTTCACATAGGATTTAATCCAACGCAGGAGATCGCCATGTATACCAAGTCGCCAAAGCTTTAATATTAGTGTATTATGACTTATTTTATCAAATGCTTTAGCAAAATCAGTATACACCGCGTCCACAAGACAGAATCCATGACGCTTAAAATTATCTCAGTAAAAGTAAATAAGTTAGTGTCAACACTACGCCCTTTAAAAAAACTGCTGATAAGGAGTTATGTAAAGGTGAACTGAATCCAACAACTGGTCTGTAACTTTATTTTTCAAAAGCTTGCCAGAGTGGCACAACTTAGAAATTGGACTATATTTTAATATATCCTGGCTAATTGCTCCTTTAGGTATAGACGTAATCCATGCTCGTTTCCATATAGAAGGAACAATACCCTGCCGCAACGAGATAGTAAATATTATTGTCAGAGGTAGGACAAGAGTAGATGCACAGGAACGAATGAACAAAGGGTGTACACCATCTGGCCCCGCGCTTTTATTCACGTTAATAGTAATTCAGTACCTATACACGAGATCTTGCGTAAGTTTAATGGAGTGCATGTTTATTAATGCGGTTTCGTTTCATTCATTTATTTCTATTTAATCATCCAAATTTGATGGTTCGAATACCAAATTAATGTGGTCATTAAATACAATACATATGTCTTTTCCTTCACTGCAATTAATATTTCATCCGTTACGACTGCCCAGTTAGTATTAGTCATATTAAAATCCCCTAATAGCAAAAATAAGTCGTTAGGTTTATCTTAAATTGTGCAGCTATATCAAAAAAATAAATCAAAGTATCTCGGTAACCCGGCCCGTGAGGAATGTAAGCGCAGTATATGTTTAAATAATTTTTATTCAGATAAACGTGTGTCCAAAATACATACCTTAAACCGATAATCGTGATACGTAAACATTTTTATGTTTGTTATTTATAAACGCATATATATGATTTGTATATATATTTTTAAAACATGTAAAATAACTTATATTCTTCACACAATTATTTCTACAGTTAGCTGTAGTCGAAACCAATAATAGCAGAAGTAACTTGAAACGAATATAATATACATTAATGGTTATTAATTAAGATATATGTAAACAACAACAAATGTAAAAAGGTATTTTCTGCTCAGAGCTGATATGAAAAACAATCATTTTATTTTACCCAAATCCGAGTATTTTGATTTACGAATTACACTCGATTTTTCACTTTTACGCATTAAAATTTTGCTGTCCCTAATCCACAGGTATTGATATTGAAATTAAGTTTTAAGATCACGGGCACGTTTAAGTATTTGTTTCTTTTCTGGTGACAAATGATCTCCAACATAAATGTTTCTTGATGGTCCAGAAATTACTATGTCAGTTGAGGTAAGTCCTCGGCGCTCGCGAACAGCTGCCAACAGCTGATCCTTATATAGGCGCCTGGTGAATTTGACTACTATAGCTGGGATACGAGGACCTGATGACGGATCATCCTTGTTCTCAAAACAACGCGTTCGATATATGTGGACGACCTATTTTCATCTAACGTCAGCCTTATTTTTTTGCAAAAAGTGTGTAGAATTGTTTTTAGGCTTTCATCACTAGTCGAGGGCACTCCAGAGATTTTCACGTTGTTCTACCTTAAGTATGTTCTTAAATGTTATTTACTTCTTGTAAAGATATTATGGTCTCCTTAGCAGTGCTCAACTCGGTCTGTAGACTAGATACTGCCGCCATTTGACCCTCAACAGTGACAACACGATCTTCAATATTGGAAAAACGTGATTCCATCTCCGAAACTTGGTATTTAAATTCTGAATACCCGATATAGCTTCACTCAGATCTTTTTTCATGAAGATAATCTCAACCCTGAGTGTTTTGATCTCCTTAAGGGCACTCTGAAGATCCTAGGAGGTAGAACTATTGCCTGAACGACACTGAGAGCAACGCCAAGCCACCTCTTTTTCGGGACCCATTTTCCAATTTCCTGTAGGTATTTTTAGCGACTCCTGCACATACGAAGTGGTATATTCCACTACATACACTGCATTCCACATAGTCCGTAACTTGTTCGTTACATTTGCAACATGTAGGCATTGCGAAATGCACTTCCTCACGTGGACCGTCTAATTAGGTCGCACGAGTAACGTAAATCAAGTTATGCTTAGTCAGTAAGATAGAATTAGTAACTTTGTTATAATATAAATTCAACCAATATACGATTGTCAACTGCACAACATGTATTTTACTGAATTCAACCATCAACTTGTCTCCACCATCAGAGCGCTCCTCATGGCGACCCTTTGCCAAAGAACCAAGAAAAATCACATTTTATCAGAAACAAAGAAGAAAGAAAATTTCAAAAGACAGCGAAAATGAAGACCAAATCCTTTACTAAATTATTAAAGAACAAACAAGTCTAAATACATTATGAAGATTCTGCCCAATTCTCAAGAAAAGTAGACACGAACGTGCCAATAAAACGAGAGAACTTCACTAAAAACACACAAAAGAATTGAAGCGTACGAGCGGTGTCCAGGGGTTTTCCCGGCCCACGGATTCCAGGGTATAGCCCGGCCCACGAAGGAGCGGTGTCCAGGGTTTTCCCGGCCCTCGGAGTCCAGGGTATAGCCCGGCCCACCCATCACAGACGAAAGCAGCCAGCTCAAGAACGATGTTCCACTGCAGCCGCGCCGATGCCGCCGAGCCAACCGTCGCTCCGCACCGCATCGCCAATACGTATTTTTAGTATAGACAACTAGACAAGTAGGTTTTAGGTATCTATTATATAACATGTCTATTTCTAAGTAATATTAATATGTAACTTTTAATTTTTATCACTAAATAAGTTGATAGGGGATATTAAGGAAATCTATAACTTTATTTTAAGTTTGCATGTCACAAGACTGGTAGAAACTTCAGAAAGTATAGATAAGACTACACACAAACCGAAAAAATGGCATCCGAAAATTTTGATATTAAAACTGCTATCTCCCTGTTGCCAATCATCTACCAGGTAACTACCTAACTGATAGATAGCATTCAGTTATACGGGTCCATGCTCAACGATGCCGCCAAAAAACAATTAATAGTATTCGTCCTTAAGACACGGCTCTCAGCTAGCGCCAAACTTAGGCTTAAACCTTGTTACGAGACTGTAGATTCACTGATGAAGGACATGCGCATACACCTTATTCAAAAAACATCAGCTGTCGCCCTTCAGTCGCAAATGTTGACTACTAGGCAGGGACGTAGGACTATAGAGAAGTTTGGCTCAGATTTGGAAGAGTTATTTGTGAACTTGACCTTAGCCCAAGCAGATGGTAACGAAGAAAAATAATAGGTTCTCCGTCCACTGAACGATAAAGTGAGCGATAAAGCGTTTCGCAGACGGTCTTAGCAATTCCCGTCTTAGTACCATTATCGTTTCCCGTCCGTTCCAATCCCTTCTTCCGGAAGCTATTAGAGCCGCTGTTGACGAACATTCGTTAGCCCCTAGCGAAGAACCGGTCATGCACTTTAAGAGCAACCGCAGCATGAGACATAGCACCCGCGGTAGAGCCGTTGCAAGTTCTAACTACAATGGGTATAATTCGCAAGTTAACCAACCGCGGACTTTTCATAATAGTTCCGGATTTTTCGGATCTCGTGGTCGTGGAAAGCCCACAAGAGGCTCCACACGTTCTCGAGGTCACGAAAAATTCCACTCGCGTAATGTAGCACACGTAAAATATTCGCAAAATACCGCGAATGCCGAGTGTACTCAGAATGCACCGAACAAACTAGAGTTTTTTCGTCCCTACAATAATAAGTAACGAGTCCGAGCATTATGTTACAAACTATAATACAACTGGCAGCGTAGTAACAATAAACATAGGTATAGGTAGTATAGACAGCAGTATAATCTTATTAGTTGATAGCGGAGCGAGCCTTTGTGTTTTGAAATATGAGTGGCTACTCGAGCATCCACAATTATTAAAAAAATATAAAATTGATACAATAACAATTAAAGGCGTAGTCGGTAAATTATTTTCAGAGGGTTATGTTATTTTAGATTTAATTTATAATGATGTATATTTTTGCGAAACCTTTTATGTTTTTAAGAACCTATCGTGCTCAGGTTCAGCTAACGGTAATTTAGGTGATAATTTTTTTAGAAAATATATCGCCGTGATTAACTACGAACAGGTAACATCTAATTTATTGAAAAACGAGATAACCGTATGTATGCCCACAGGCAACGGTCTCGAAAGGTACACGGAAGCACACGTAATACCGGGTATTCAACAGATTTGTGCGAAATACGCTGATGTATTTCATTTACAAGGGGACAATTTATCTGTCACTAACTTGATGGAACATAACATTGTTTTAAAGGACAACGTAACACCTTACCTTACCTTACAGAGTCCCCCAAGCTTTAAAAAGTGAGATAGAGAGACAGGTACAAGACATGCTCAAAAATGATATCATAGAGTATCAGAATGATCGAGCCCAGTTTTGTTAGTACCCAAGAAAGCTGATAAATCCAATGAGAAAAAGTGGAGAGTAGTTGTCGATTATAGACAGTTAAACAATAAAATCCAAGACGATAAATTTCCATTACCTAACATTACCGAGATATTAGACTCATTGTCCGGTAGCATTTATTTTTCAAAATTAGACCTTTCTCAGAGCTACTACCAGTTATCCTTAAATCCAAAATCGCGTAAATATACATCTTTTACTTTAAACAGTATGTATCAGCTTTCTTTAGACCAGAACTCTCGTAAGTGTACCGCGTTCACCGCAGGAAAACAGTACCAAATGAAACGCTGTCCCATGGGTCTCAAAACAAGTGCAAGTGTTTTTTCCAGACTTATGACCATTGCAATGGCAGGCCTTAATTTTGACAAATGTTTTATTTATTTAGACGATTGCGTTGTCATAGGAAAATCTATGGAACATCATTATAAAAATCTCATATGCGTACTGAACTGAATAAGTGAGGTCAACCTTAAATTGAACCCAATGAAGTGTGAGTTTCTTAGACAAGAAATTATTTACTTAGGACATCAGATTACATCACAAGGTATATTTCCAGATCCAGATAAAATTAAAATTGTTAACAGCAATCCAAGGCCAAATAATGTAGACGAAGTAAAGCGATTAGTTGCGTTCGCAAACTACTACCGTCGCTTTATATCACGTTTCGCTGACATAGTATTTCCGTTAAACGCCTTATGCAAGAAAACTGCTATATTTGAATGCACTAGTGATTGCGAGAACGCATATCAAAATTTAAAATTAGCTTTATGTAACCCACCAGTTTTGGATTATCCAGATTTTTCCGAGACCAACACCTTCCATTTACAAACCGATGCTACTTTATCAAATAGCAATGGCAAAGTCGTAGCTTATGCTAGTAGGAGTTTAACACCAACTCAGACTAGGTATCCCATTATAGACCTTGAGTTGCTAGCCATTGTATGGGCCGTACGTCACTTCAGACCGTATTTATATGGTAGAAAATTAAAAATCCTTACCGACCATAGGCCCCTTGTTTATTTATTCGGCTTAACCGACCCATCCAGCCGACTGACAAAGTTTAGATTGTATTTAGAGGAGTATGACTTTGAGGTAGAGTACGTTCCGGGCCGAGTCAATGCAGCTGCAGACGCATTGAGCCAACTTCCGGTAACGTCTAAAGACTTAAAAGAGACACACGAACATATAATTTGTGTGTTGACTAGAGGTCAGAAAAAGAAGTTAGCGAGTCAGGAACCAGACTGTGACTATGGCCAACGTACCAAGCCTTCGACTCTCAGTGGGCCTGATCAACCTACTGTGGTAGAAGTACTCAAACGACCAAATGACATAACAGAACTAATTTTCAGTACAAATTTAAATGACAAACGACTGAGAAATTCAGACAATATTTCAAGTGACGCAAACTATTGCACATACGTACCATCGCAACTCGATCGTTATCGTCTGAGGAGGCGTTAGCGAGGGATCTCGAAAAGTTGTGCAACAAATTAAATATTTTAGAGCTACTTATCATTAAAAATAAGAGTAATGCTCGTTTTATCAAAGGTATACTGCGCAGTATCAAAAATTGTAAAGTCGCGTCACCGAAGTTTCTGATCACAAGAAACGTTATTCGTATTTCAGATAGAGACGAGATAACGACAATTTTAAATGACTTTCACCACTTGCCCACAAGTGGACATGCAGGTATGAATCGAATGTTAAAAATATTATTTTTGGCCACGCATGACCAATGACGTCATAGATTACGTAAGACGATGTAAGAGTTGTCAAATTCAAAAACACTCTAACAAACATACAAAAGAACCGATGACCATAACCTCCACTGCCAATTCAGCATTCGAGAGGGTTAGTTTAGATATTATGGGTCCACTAGACATAGATAACCATAATTGTAAATATATTCTTACTATCCAGTGCGATCTCACCAAATACGTAGAGGCTTATCCACTGGAGCGCAAAGACGCCGAGACAGTAGCCAAAGCTTTTGTGAACAACTTTTTATTGCGCTACGGTATCCCGAAACAGATGCTGACCGACAAGGGTACAGAGTTTATGTCATCAGTCATGACTGAGGTGTGTAGGTTACTAGGTATTGAGAAATTAAGCTATACAGCTTACCATCACGAGACCTTAGGAAGCTTAGAAAATACGCACAAACATTTAGGCGCCTACCTTAGGATCCAGTGCGAGAACAATAGTAGTGATTGGAGCGAGTGGGTTCCATTTTGGTGTTTTTCGTTTAACACTAGTGTTCATTCAGAAACTAAAAACACTCCATACGAACTCGTCTTTAGTAAACTTTGTAA
The DNA here is from genome assembly GCA_946406115.1 of Apoda limacodes. NCBI lineage: Eukaryota > Metazoa > Arthropoda > Insecta > Lepidoptera > Limacodidae > Apoda > Apoda limacodes. The sequence goes on from OX291558.1 coordinate 5,245,552, forward strand.
CCTCCCATCTAACTTATGTAAAGGAGTAGATCCTCTGTATAACTACGATAACTACTAAGTTGAAATATAGATTGCAGAAAGCACAGTTAGATGCTAAGCAAAATCTTTTACAAAGTAAGAACTTAAGAAAATATAATTACGATAGGAAATGTAATATTGTTGTATACAAACCAGGTGAGCTAGTTTTAATAAAAAATCAAGTAGATAATAAATTAGATTGTATTTATAAAGATCCTTTTGTAGTTTTAGATGATTTATATAAAAATTAATATGTATAATAAGGAATATGTAATACATAAAAATAATACAAAAATATTTCATAATTAATTAACTTTAAGTTGTATATTATTATTAAGATTAATTATATTAAATAAAATGTTTACTTTTATATACTTATAGATATATAGAAAACATTTTTTTTTGCAAAAGGGGTGTTTAACCCTGTACTTTTCGGGGGAGGTGCAACATGTAGGCATTGCGGAATGCACTTCCTCTCGTGGACCGTCTAATTAGGTCGCACGAGTAATGTAAATCACGTTATACTTAGTCAGTAAGATAGAATTAGTATCTTTTGTTAAAATATAAATTCAATCAATATACGATTGTCAACTGAACAACATGTATTTTACTTAATTCAATCATCAAATTGTCTCCACCATCAGAGCGCCATTATCGTTGATAAACACTAAATTCTACGTTAGGACGACTTAAGGTTCAAAATTGTGTGTCCAATACTTAACAGTAGGTGTAATTATTTTAATGCTAAATGCGTACAAAGCGGCACATATAACACAAACGCGCGTTAAGCTAAGTTGACGGTAATGGTATCCAAAAAAAAATTGTATAAAAACGAAATGTAGGAAGACGTTTTATCGCCACTTTAGTGAAATTATCATCACTTCAATGACATAGTTATCTCCTAATTATTATTTTATGACAGTTCCTCACAATTTTACTTTAATTGGAAACTTGTTCTGGGACCATTCTGTGTAATCAGACTCGTGTACTATTTAAGACGCTGTGTTAAGGATTTTGATATCAGTTTCTTTTCTTGCTAAATACTAACGAACTTTTTAATCATGAAGTTTTTGGTAAGTGTTATTTTATTTTAATTTAAAGATATTGTCAAAATGAGTGCTGCGGCCAAAGGGTAACAATGCTCGTACTTTTCATCAATGATTTTCCGTTACGATCGTGGTACACGGAATCGACTCCAAGATTAATAAAACACGTAGTTTGTTTTGCCATATATGTATTTTAATTTAAGGCAATTTAAAGTCGGATTGATGGTCTTTTTATAAAATAGTTTCTTTTTTAAGTTTCAGTTGCCTTCTTTACAAATTTCAGTAGGTCATCAAAGTCAACAATTAAATAAACTTAGAACCTTGTAACATGTTTTTTCAAAACCCTTAAATAGTCAAGCGGACAAAGTTACAATAGCCCAATTTCACCTTTTATTGCTTTTCTGATACAGGGACGATATTTGTTTAGAAGTTCTCTTAGTACTTCATGATCAGCTCCACTTTACCATATGCATTGTGATGAGCATACATATCTTAGCACTCATATTAAAGTATGTAATTGTATTGCAACCTGTGAATAGGTCGAGTAGTTCCGGTAGCCATCTGTGATCTTTACTTAGGTAAAGTGCTTTGGTGCTTTTCTAGCCGAATCGAAATAGCTCTACCTATAATATAAAGAATTACCTCCATTTCCCCAGGATCCCATCATCAGATCCTTACCTAAATTGAATGGGATCACCTGGAGAGTATATTTATTGTAATTAGTATATCTTAATGTACAGGTATTACGAAGGTATTGTAATACGAATGAAAAAATAATTTGCCCGGAATTAGGAAACGGTCCAGCCGTTTGCGACTAATCGAAAAATGTGTCCAATCGAAAACTTCCTCCTGTTTTGAACTCGGTTAATTAAGATAAACATTCCCAATTTGATACTTATGTAAGGGTGCCACTGACATTTTGTTCGTTTGCAATTATCTTAGAATAGTATTTTTAGTTATTTATAGTAGTTCTTAGTATTTTTTTTACTAGAAATGTGTAAATGTAGAAACTTTAAAAGGTTAGATAATCAGATTGGATTAATGTAAATTATAAGCATTTTATTCATATACAGCCGATGGTTTGCGGAGTCAACTTTTGAACATTATAATACTAACAATAATAATAATTTTGGACATATCTTACGACACCATCTGGTCTCAAACTAAGCAAAGCTTGTATTAAAAACCTGACAACTAATACAAATACATATATATCTACTTTTTTTGTAAATACCTACATAAATACAAACATAAATCCACCCAAACATCACAAATGAACAGCAGCCGGCCACGCTACAAATTCCTGCCAACCTACCTACCTACTACTTACGTTGCGAGGAATTTAAATTTCTTTTGCTATTATTATCTTTGCACATTTCAGCTGTGCTTCGCATTCCTGGCCGTGCTGGCGTGCGCTTGGGCTACCGTTCCCGCCCCCGAGCAGCCTGCTGCTGAACCGGATTCGCGTGACAAGCGCGGCCTCCTGCTTGGAGACTATGTCCTCCCCTCCTACGGATACAACGGGTTCCTCGGCCGCAGCTACGGATACGGACTCCCCACTTACAGTTACAACTACGGATTGCCCTATGGCTACAGAAATGCACTGTAATGTATTTAATCTCTGTAATGCATCAGTAAATGGATAAATGGATCAGAGCTCGCATTTTGTGTAGTAATAAATGACTAAACTGGCTTTACGTTTTTCTTCATTTATTTCTATAGCTAACATATTTTCGAAGAAGATTAAATGGTGGACGTTATACACGTCTCATGCAATGCCTGCTAGTTCAGTCGGCCTACTCTGAACTTCTAAAAAACCCGTTAAATGCGATACAGTGTTTGCAGTGGATCTAAAATATAATATGTATCTATAAAAATATAAACTATATTATTTTTATAGACAGAATACATACTTACATATTATAATGGACAAAAGTGATTTTAATTTTTGTGAAATGAAATAGATTTTAATTGTTTTTTATAACTAGGTAGAGTGCAGAAAAATAAATCTATTTTGTTAAAGCAGTGTAACTCATCATTATAAAATTTACAAGCACGCGCAATGAAACTGTTGTTGACATAACATTTAGTACTAGGAGATACGAAAAATAACTTCTTTTTACGACATTCTCTAATCTATATATCTAATAAATTATCAGTAAACGGATAAATGGATCCGAGCTCGCATATTGTGTAGTAATAAATGACTAAACTGGCTTTACGTATTTCTTCATTTATTTCTATAGTTAACATATATTCGAAGTAGATTAAATTGTGGACCTACAAAGTGTATACGCGTCTCATGCAAACCCTGCTAGTTTAGTCGGCCAAATATGAACTTCTAAAAAACCCGTTTAATTCGATAAAGTGCAATCAGTGGGTCTAAAATTGAATTGCAGAATTTGGTACCATGGACTATGTTTTTTTTTTCTTTTCTGACTGACTATGCAGTTAGCTGTTGCAGCCATTTTTTGGGGCGAGACTCTAAAGGAGCCTCAGCCCATATAGCGCCCAACGATCAAAGGCTCCCCGCGGGGGGAGCCTCGGCTTGGGTTGTCGCTCTCGGGGGCGTCCCTTCGACCGGCGCGAGTCTCGCACTCCCCTTTCTCTGTTCGGTCGTGCCATTCCCTGGCAAAATAAGACCAAATATCTCGGTGTGACCATGGATAGTCGTTTGAACTTCCAAGCTCACACCAAAATAGTCAGAGACCGAGCTGCTTTTGTCCTCGGTCGTCTCTATCCCATGATAGGCAAGTACAGTAAGATGTCGCTTAAAAATAAGCTAAATCTTTACACAACTTGCATCCGCCCCATACTAGCTTATGCTAGCGTAGTTTTTGCGTTATCCAAGCACAATCTCCACAAACTCCAGACCCTCCAAAACCGCTTTCTCAGAGCGGCCTCTGGGGCCTCTTGGTACGTCCGCAATGCGGACCTACACAGGGACTTCGAACTCCCCCACGATTCCCCAATACTTCAAAGACTTGGCAGTCCGCTTTTTTGAGCGTACGCAAAACCACCTGAATCGATTAATTGTGCAATCCACAACGTATCATCCCCCCGATCGACCCGGTCACGGTCGTAAAAGTCAACGCCAGGAGGGGTGTTCCCTGTTACGCGGGTGCGGTTGTGATTGAGTGGGGGCGAGAACCGTCCCGGCACTCTGTGATACTTCGTGTATCCGTTTGGGCGCCGACGAACCCGGGGACGACTCTATTAGGGTCGCTATCCGGACAGCGAGATCGTCATCTGGAGCCGTTAGTACGTGCCGAGGCCGCCTAATGATAGTTTTACGACCGTGCCGAGGTCGGTCGGGGGGATGATGCGTTGTGGATTGCACTGGTGGTGACCATGAACTACATTTGGGTGACGTTTTTTTGCCCACTTTACCACTGTCTGAATTGTCACTGCCGTTTTTGGTGATGTAGAAAGACGTGAGATAGCGCTACGAAGTTTTTGCATTAGGCTATCTCGCTCTGTCGCATTGTTTGTTCTCCGTAGGACACCCATACTAATATTATCAAAGTTACTCTGTCTGTCTATTACCTCTTCACGCTTAAACCACTGTACGGATTAAGATGAAATTTGGCATGGAGATAGTCTGAGTCCCGGGAAAGGATATAGGATACTTGAAAACGTCTAGTGTGAGTCGGTTTTTTTGCTACGTATAAAATTTCTATACGTATGTTTGTCACCTAGCTGCTTCTAAACGGCTGGAACGATTTGGGTGAAATTTTGTCTGAATATTTCAATGGGTTCTTGGGTGGTTTGAATTCACAAATGGACCCGGTAGGTGACGCTGTACTCGGTGTGTCACTGATTTTCTCCGAAACGGCAGGGAAGATGTTAATGATATTTTTTGTGTACGTTCGAGTGGTTTCAAGGTTTTATAACACAATTGGACCTGGTAGGTGGCACTGCAGTTAAAGTAACTCTTTCTGCCTGTAACCTCTTTACGTTAAACCGCTGTACCAATTAAGATGAAATTTTGCATGGAGATAGTTTGAGCCTCGGGAAAGGACTACTTGAAAATGTCAAGTGTGAGTCGGCTTTTCGTTTATGATTAAGGAATTACGGTCAAAATCCTACGCCGCGAACCGAATTTAGAAGGGTGAAACTGCGGGCCAATGCTAGTAATCTATATAATTTGTGGTTTGTTCCGAAATTTAATAATACTAACACAATGTTACATACATTTATTTCTTAAATATTTTTTAAAGGAATAAAAGTTCTATGTCATAGTGTTGCATTATAATCAGAAATTTATGTTGAAATATGTTGTAACGAGAGATTAATGTAATTTAGGCGTTATTGCAAATATCTCTCGCGTTCATTCCAAAATAATTGAACATAGATGTGGAACAACAAATAATAACTATGCGGCGGCGGCGGGTCTATCATCTATCTTGCGGCAGCAGTGTAAGAGCTTCATATAAAGGAACCCTTATAGGATCACTTTGTTGTCCGTGTGTATGTCTGTCAAGACCCTTTTTTCATTAACTCGTGAAAGTATCGGTTTGAAATTAATATCACATACACTAAAGTATACAGTCCGTTTAAGCTGTAAAAAATTAAGTTTTTTTTATTTTTATTTATGAATTAATTAAGAAAATACGGCCGAAATACAGCCTTTTTGGGCGCATATTTTGGCATTCATAAATGAATCAAAAACTATGAGTACTTACTGTTGTCCTTTGATCATGAAATTTGGCAAGCAGCTAGATTTTGAAACACAAATGTAGTAGAAAAATCCAAAAACTGATAATTAAGGCACATGCTGTAAGATTCGACCTCATGATGGAAGAACTATCTGCATATGTGTATAATAAGTACTCACATATAATAAGTTTTAGTAACGGATCCCTCGGTGCGCAAACCAGACACGCACTTGGCCAAAAAAAAAGTTTTACTGTAGATTTGCCAAAAAACATCCCCTTATACCTTAACAAACGCTCTTTTCAATATTTTGTAGTTGTAAGTTAAATCTTACAATTATTTCATCGGATTCGTATAAAGTAACGTAATTTTTTTTAGATTTCGATTTTTTTATCAGCAAACGGAAAACCACGAGCTATCAATTCCAAGCTATTTCATTGAAAAATCAGCGATTTAAAAAGGGATACAATGAACCGCCGTACCTATCGAGTATTTAAATGAAAATCCATACTAATTTTATGATTACGGAAATAAGGTAAAAGGAAAAAGGAAGTAAAAGTAAGTATGCGAAAGGACATATGCTACTTAAAAACGTCAAGTGTGAGACAGTTTTTTTCTATATTTTAGGAGTTACGTTAAAATCTTACACCGATAACCGAATTGAGGGCGGGTAGATACGCGGGCAGAAGCTAGTTCAAAATATACCATAGAATTTTCTCATCGGATTCGTAATCAGTGACACTAAAATCGCTCAAGATATTAATTACAAGCGAAATAACTAATTTAATTATTAATCGTAGGTTAAATTAATCGTCTTTTTTATTTGTTCAAGGCAGAAGTAATTGATTTCATTTGATTTGGACAAAATTCTGACGTTGCATTAATTTTCTCTTGTCTAGTCTGTTGTGTGTGGCATACAAAACATTTTAGCCTGAAACACCTTAAACAAAATTCGTTTTGTTTTCTGTATGTACCACTTAAGAAGTTTTAAAGTAAAATTACATCTTCTTTTCCTTAACTGATTCAGATATTTTTCCTTAACTCTTGATATCCGACTCCATATTTTACTTTTTATTGGGCACTTTGGCGAATTTAAAAGCCTTTTAGATGAATCAGAAAAGTTTGTTGCTTGAGATTCGAGGAAAATTTTTCTTACTTTAATTTTAGCAGGTAAATTATATTAAGATACCTAGCTGAACTGGCTAATGTCGTTTTGATGTAGCATATACTTAAATTTTACTAGTATATAAACCTTATCGTCCTCTTGAAATACATTAATATTACTTCTTAGGAAGAAAATCCAACGACCTTCAGAGACACAGACGTGACGAGAGAATCTTTTATTTCTATGGCTATGTTGTTAGTAGTGACTACCTGCCGATCCGGGGGCTGTGGGTTCGATCCTCGCAGAAGACTGACATTATTTAGTTTTTGATAACTGCACCGCTGACACTTGCGAGTGTTTCGTGTAGTGTCTGTCTGTAGTAGCAGCTACTAGTTAGCCCGCGGAGCCCACGCACGTGCGTCTTGCATCTCCTGTAGTTAACAAACACGCACTCGTTCACCGATCTCGTTGATTTGTCGAGTCAGTAATTTTGGCTTGAATTTCTTAACACTGTGATATAGAAAGTGATAACGTGATCTACCTTTGAATTGCCAACTTTTATTATAGTAATATGAATTTTATAACAGTAATTTCTCTTTGTTACCATAAGTTAGGTAAAGTCTTGTAAATATAGCGTAGGGCTTTACCATACACGCGCCTATATAATTCAATTTTGTTTAGATATATTTTGACTTATTAATAAATATTATAACTACGTGTGTAACAGGCTGAATAAAAGGTTTGAACAAATCACACAACGCCATCTGGTCCCAAGCTTAGCAAAGCTTGAATCTATTATGGACACCAGAACAACAGTTACAAACATACATACATATCATACAAAGGAAACACTCAGCTTAAAATAAACAAAAATTAAAATATTCATCACATGGGTATTTATCCTGTGCAGAGATCAAATCCACGCCTCTTGGTTAAGCAGACAAGTCATTATCCACTGAGCCACGGCAGCCGACACTATTGTCACTATCTACAATGTGTGTAGCACAGTGTTACATGTTTATATAACAATGTAACATATGTTACTGTGTTACATATTCATGTAGCAAAATAACATCTGTTACTGTGTTACATATTCATGAACTTTCGCGTTACTCTTAAGCAAATTTTCGTATTCAAATCTTACATTATACGTAACGGAAACAACGTTAGTTTAAATTTCCTATCACCAGTTTCCAGCGCTTTTATTACTTACATCAAACTTTATAACAATTGTTATGAATAAATTGGTAATTGGATAAAAAGTTAATCACAAATATTGTTATCACTAGGTTAATAAATAAATCAAAAACTTTGTACAGTAGTGCACATTTTTCTGACCCGGTGTCAAACGCTACTGTCGCGTAAGTTCATAGCATTTTTATAAAGCGACTGAAGTTTTGATGTTTATAAAAGTTTGTTACACTATAGATATAACGAAAATCTATTAAGATATTTTTTAGTCAAGCATATGAAGATCTTATTAGCGAAGACTGACAATTGGGTATCTACCTACCTCTTCAATATTAGAATTTTTTTCGTTCCCAAAACTTTGTTTGGAAAATTTAGTTTTGTGATCCAGCAAGTAGTCAGTTAGACAGCACTCTATATGAATTAAGGCCATTATGACAAATAAAACTTACCACAATGAACGTTCCCCACTAATGGTCGGACAGACAGAGATTCATACAGAAAAATAGACAGCGTAAGCTTAGTAATAGCTTAGGGCTCCATTGATTTTTCCCTTTGGTTACGTACCTTTATTAAAACGTTTACCGGAGAAAACAGACCGCTAATTTATTAAAATTATTCCAACTGTAGGTACCAGTAGGTAGGTACTTATAATTTTAAATATAATATTACGTTTTTAAGGTTCCGTACCATAGATAGGGTGCTAACGGAGCCCTATCTGACTATCCGACTAATTAAGGGTTCTATCTTTTAGAACGAAATAGGCCTGAAATTTTCATAGAATATGTGTTATGATAATGATGTGGGGGATTATTAAGCAATAATAAAAAGTAAAAAAAAAGTATGAATTTAAAGGAAAAGCACATGCAAAAACACGTTTTATTGTTTTTGTTCTATCGTAAAAACTGTAATATATACAAACTTCAAACTTGTAGTGAAAAATAGTGTGAACTCTAAAGTATAACAACAAATAATAAAAACTGGCCAAGTGTGAGACGGGCCCTAGCCATAAACATCTTAAATTACCGTAAAAACGCCATCTAGCTATTATTATGAGAAACAGTAACACATTTGCTTGTTGGAAATGATATTTGATATTAAAGTTAAGCAACGTTAGCCTAGGTCAGTAATTGGATGGGTAACCGCTTATCGGCACACTTTTTGTTTTTGTTTGTTTTCGTAAATTACGTTATTTTTCATGCGTGTCATTAAAATTAGTCAAGTGCGAGTCGGACTCACGCACCGTGGGTTTCATACAAAACTCAGTCAACTATTTGGTAAATTTGTATGGGAAGTCGAAAAATTTCTTTTTTTTTTAGTTCGCTTCTTTTTTGCTTTTTTAGGTTACGTTCTTATTTAAATAAATATATAATAATAATTATTTTGTCATTTAAATAAATACTACACTAACAGTGTACCCAACGCGCATAGTAATTAAATTTAAGCTCTAATTGGTATAAATGTAATACTAAAAACATATAGTATGACATGGTGAATATGTTGGTTTCCTAGTGCTGAGCGTTTATGGGGTTGAGCAGATGACACGCCTGAGAGGAAGTCGACTGCCGGTCGTGTACCGTCCAAGCCAGGGTGTGAAACAAACTATACCTTTAGGCATTGGCTCAGGGAGCTCATGACTGACGAAAATATACCAGTGTAAAGACATATGTTGACCGTTTTTCTAATTTAATGACGGATCACTGAAATTGTGCTAAATGTATCCAAGTTGTATACAAATTTACTTTGGTTAAGATTAAAATATAATCCGCCTGCCTGAAACAATATGTAGTTAAGCTAAATAAAATGTTTTCTACATCTTTTTTTATTCAAAATATATAATATTCTATATTGTATTTGATAAGGCTAAAACACTTTTTTATGTTTATGAAACCTAAATATATAAATATTCATATTATCCTAAAGTTAAAAAATGATTAAATCTGGTAATATTATTGTATTTTTATAAGTGCAAGCTCTATTGCTTTTTATGTTGTCTCATAAAGATAGGGTAATATTCAGATAAGGGGAGATATACCCTAACTGCTTTCATTTATCAAAATCCATATCTGCAAAGTTAAGCAGCTCACGCCGTGGGTATACATTGGATGGGTGACAGCTAGTGAAATACTTTATGGGGCTGCATATTGCTTAAAAGGGCGACGGCTATTTGCTATGTCAAACCCATTACTTTTGTTCCTTATTTATCCTTGGAAAACGGATTTAGTTTAAGACCATAACAATCGCTCCAATCAGCTATATGAGCTAGGTCTAATGCTTCAACTTAGGTTTATTGCCTTAACTTAGGTAGCCTAAATTCATCGTCTGCATAAAGATGGTAGAGAGAAGATATTTGAGACATAACATTTAATATCCTCAATAAATCCCTCTAGAGAAGTTAACAATGGTTAATAAAATTAGCTGGATCTATCCAAAAATTTGATGTTCTCAGCTTCCAGACATTTAGTATGGCGACATGGCTCTCACCGCATGATACCTAAATAATTTTGCTACTAGAGTTTTAACATGTCTCTTTTTTCAACACGAGAATACGCCATCATTACTAAATATAAATGCAAAACTTTTTTACACCAAAATAAGTATTTTTGGCACCATTCATATTTTAATTTTTTATTATTCAATCAGGGCAGAGGAATTAAATTCGTTCCGTTCGGCTTATTTAGATACTCTTATTAAAGAGTGAAGAAGTATGTTAACACATGGCGTGAAGACACTTGTATCTACTATCTATCATAATAATTAATACCGATATTAATAAGTACATGTATCTTCTTAGTTACGTAACTTAATCACAAAATATCTAACTTCATTCCGCCATACTAAATGTATGAAAGCTGAAAACATCACATTTTCAGATAGATCAAGTTTATTTTAAGGACCCTTATTGATACTATAGGCGAAGAACGAAGAGAACGCGACCTCAAGATACTTTGCCATTGGATCGAGCTAGTAAAGCATTTTCAGGATCAGTAATCAGTATTTCGATATAAGATATATATGGTTTAGATTATGGTTCTATAAATAGTAAAAAAACTAATAAAAATAACTAAAAACAAAGATAAAAAAATACTAATAAAAACAACCAAAAACGAAATCATCCTGTCAGTTGAAGTCCTTTAAAAAAAAAACACAAAACGAAACATAAAAAAGCCTTTCTCTACGATGTTGTCAAAGCATTGTTCTCCGCATTCCAGAGCCAAATTTTATGTAATAGAACTACATGCCAAAGTATAATATTTTTTCATTCCTGACATTTCATTCAGATATTGACTTGAAAATAATACATATTGGAGACCATTCGTTAATTTGATTGATTTTCTATATTAACTGGCATGCTATTTTTATGAATTAATTTATTAGTATGTCGATGACACAAAAGGTTTCATAAACTACTACCGTGTTTGACCGTCACAGGGTTTGACCAAAACGCGGTCACGCGATATAAGACGTACGGTATCAATCTGCGATAAGTATGTAAAAGCTCACTACTTAACATAACATAACCAAATATAATGCTAAAGAAACAGAAATGGTCGTAATCAGATCGGAAAGAGGATCAGCTCAAATTCCTCCACTGCGCAGATTTCGTCTTAAAACTATAAATAGATATAGGTTTTATAAAAAACATAACAACGCAAATGCAAAATGTGTGTGTGTGTTTATGCATGTAAATGTATAAATTTTATTTTGGTCTAATTGACCTATTTATAATCAAGTGTTTTTTTTATTTATAATCACATTATACGTTTGACATTTTTCAATCCATGTTTTGAAGTGTGTTAATATACTATTAAGTCATAAGGGTATTTAAATTTCGGCATTAATACAAGTTAATTATTTTACTAATGAAGGAAATTGTTATACAACAAAAAAAGTATGATTATGAAATGTAGAATAGAAACTTGTTCTGGGACCATCCTGTGTAATTTAGCTCGTGTACTATTTAAGACGCTGTGTTAAGGATTTTGATATCAGTTTCTTTTCTTGCTGAAAACTAACGAACTTTTCAATCATGAAGTTTTTGGTAAGTGTTATTTTATTTTAATTTAAAGCTATTGTAAAAGTCAGTGCTGCGCCAAACAGGTAACAGTGCTCGTAACGTACACCTTTCACTGATGATTTTCCGTTACAAATGTGGTACACGTAATTGATTCCAATGCTAATAAAACCTGTACTTAGCTAAACGTTTTGCCGTATATGTATTTTAATTTCAATCAATTAGAAGTCAGAATAATAAGTTTCTTTTTAAGTTTCAGTTGCCTTCTTTACAAATTTCAGTAGGTCATCAAAGTCAATAATTAAATAAACTTAGAGCTTTGTTAAATTTTTCTTGAGAACCCTAAAATGGTCAAGCGGAATAAGATATAATAGCCCGATTTCACCTTATATTGCTTTTCTGATACAGGGACGTTATTTGTTAAGGAGTACTCTTGGTACTTCATCACCAGCTCTACTTCACCATATGCATTGTGATGAGCATAAATATCTTAACAACCATAGTAAAGTGCACCCTGTGAAATATTTATTACCACTGAGTAGTTCCGGTGGCCATCTGTGGTCATTATGAGCAGTTCTACTTCAGTAAATGGTGCTTTTCTAGCCAAATCGAAATAGGTCTACGTATAATATAAGGAATTCCCTCGATTTCCCCAGGATCCCATCATCAGATTCTGACCTAATTAGAATGGAAGCACCTGGAGAGTATATCTATTTATATAAGTATATCTTAATGTACAGGTATTACGAAGGTTATGTAATAGAAATGAAAAAATATTTTTTTTGGAATCTGGAATCGGTGCAGCCGTTTGCGAGTAATCGAACAACATACACAAAAATGTGACCAATCCAAATCCACATTGCCAATTTGATACTTAGGTAAAGGTATCACTGACATTTTTTTCATTTGTGAGTCACTTTGAATAGTATTTTTTAGTTACTTATAGTAGTTTTTATAGCACGGACGCCCAGCAGGAAGAATTTCGTTCAATGACCGGTCACTATTTGTCTCTGTTGCACGCGCATAATTATTTGCCGTTGCGCTCCTCTATGACAGAGGTCATCGCATCTGTGCTAGTGCTTTATAATACTAACAAAAATAATAATTTTGGACATATCAAACAGCGCCATCTGGTATCTAACTAAGCAAAGCTTGTATTAAAAACCCGACAACTGATACAAATACTTATATATCTACTTTTTTTGTAAATACAAACACATAAATACACCCAAACATCACGAATGTACAGCGTCCGGCCACACTACCAAATAGGTTGCGAGAGAGTTGAATTTCTTTTGCTATTATCTTTGCACATTTCAGCTGTGCTTCGCATTCCTGGCCGTGCTCGCGTGCGCTTGGGCTACCGTTCCCGCCCCCGAGCAGCCTGCTGCCGAACCGGATTCGCGTGACAAGCGTGGCCTCCTGCTCGGAGACTACGTCGTCCCCTCTTTGGGATACAACAGGTTCTACGGCCGCAGCTACGGATACGGACTCCCCACTTACAGTTACAACTACGGCTTGCCCTATGGCTACAGATATGCACTGTAATTTATTTAATCTCTGTAATGCATCAGTAAATGGTTAAATGGATCCGAGCTCGCATTTTGTGTAGTAATAAATGACTAAACTGGCTTTACGTTTTTCTTCATTTATTTCTATGGGTAACATATTTTCGAAGAAGATTAAATTGTGGACCGACATAGTGTATACACGTCTCATGCAAAATTCGATACTTTGGCTCCGCGTATTGGCTTGATTTTGAAAAGGGTTTAAGACGTCCATGGTACGAATTTGCAGGGCAATTCAATTATTGGCCTGCTTTTAAAGTTCATGGTAGGCCCTCAGAAAGGGTTCTTCTAAAAATATAACATATTTACCTGAAAAAAACTCACACAATAAAAATAAGTACATATATACCGTAGGTCGTGTCAGAGCACGAAACATGATTGTGTATACTTTAGTCGACAGAATTTTTTTAGGGTTCCGTAGTGAACAAGGAACCCTATAGTTTCGCCATGTCCGTCCGTCTGTCCGTCTGTACAACACACACAGGGAGGAAAACTCTCGGCCATTTTAGTTGGCGTTTCATAATACGTTTATTTATATATAGTGCTTAGTAAATTTCAGACCTTTATACGACTAAATTATTTTCTTATGACTGGAATATAACCTAGAATCCTTTAGGCACTGGCACGAAATTGATAATAATCTCGAACACAATGAGTGATAACGCCCCGACTTGTAATTATGCTCCGTCTTATAATAGTGACCTTTCATATTTCTACTTATTGTGACTCGAATGACCTTTCATGTTTCTTTTATATAAAGGCTACTTGATTACCTTACAAATAGGTCTTGTAATAAAGCTTAATAAAAAAATGTGTAAAGATGAAAAACATAATTAATTTTTCTATGTGAGTTCTTATACAGTATAATATTATATTTAACTATTGTGTTATAGTTTGGCCTATATCATAATAGGCAGCATTACTAATAATTTTAACTTGCTGCTTACATCGCTAAATAACGATTAATAAAAATGCGCTAAGAAGAATAGAAACTACAACAAGAGAAGAGGAATGTTGGGTAAAAATAAATATTTAAAATTTGATTAATTGTGGTCCGTTTCAATTTAACGAACTCCCTGGCAGCCTAGTTGGTAGTGTGGCCGACTGCTGTAAAGAGGATGTGGTCCCGCACTGGACAAACATTTGTGTTTGTCTTGAGTCTGGGTGTATTTATGATTGATATGTATGTATTAACAACAAAAAGTAATATATATGTATTTGTATCCGTTGTCTGGTATCCATAACACATACTTTGCTTACTTTAGGGCAAGACGGCGCTGTGTGTAGTGTTTAAAAAATATTTATTATTATTATAACGAAGACACAAGTTTGCGCATTCACCGAAAAGAAACCCCCATTCCGTCCACCCAAATCCGCGTCTATATAGAATTAAGTGAATGTGGAATCACATAGCGAGCGACTACAATAAGCACCAACGCATTTTGTACAAATAGATGCGATTAGACGATTTAGATTATTCGGTCGAACTTTTGCCTAAAGATAAAGAAATCTTTTTTATGACATTAAGGTGGAAATCAAGCGAAGTGCACTATCATTCCCGGCCCTTTAAGAATCTAATCACTACTTTCTCGAAGAACCCCATATTTTATTAATGATATGGTCTATTTGTACAAAATGCGTTGGTGCTCTTTATAGTCGCTCGCACTTTGATTCCGCATTCACTTAATTCTATACAGATTACTAGCTGACATAAAATGAAACGTAACTTCAAATTTAATATATTTATCCTTAGCAATTTCAGTTGGGCGATGATGACAGTCAATAAAAAAATGCTATGCTCTTTCACGTTGTTAGGAGTTGAATTTTGGAAAAAATATTACATTATCAAATGTAAAACATTATTCGCTACAAAATTTTCGTAAACTTTGAGTGTAACGTTATATTATTGCTTTGTAGATGCACGCGGGTCACGTTTTTTTACGATGCCTAGGTACACTACAAAATCAACCTATGCTCTAAATCCCATATTTCTAACCTTAGCAATTTGGTGATGATGCTTTAGTCAGTACTTTGTTTTTTGCCACCTCTTTCTCAGCTTTGGACATGTTCCATTAAGTGAAGTGTAATCATGTATGTTTACCAGGTGTAAGGTAAAGTAAAGCATAAAAGCCTATTTTTTAAAAAACTGCCCAGTGCCCTTCTTTTCTGAAAGATTGAAATTTAAAAGCCCCGAAAGACCTGTTTGATGAATGTGTTGAATAGCATTAATATCGGATTTCTAGTAAAGTTTAACATAAAAAAATTACCATTTTCTACATAAAGTTTGCCACCTCCTTAAGGGTTAAAATTTTAATGTCTCTTAAATATGCGTACATTACGTTTTATCAATTGTGTGTTGAAAAACATGTACAGTAGCTTCGAGTAGACTTTGCATACAAAATTTGCAACCCCTTTTTACCCATAGGAACTGAATTTTTAGAAACCCCAAAAAACTTTGTTTTTTAATGGTCTTGAAACGCATCTTTACCAAAATTTTTACTTAATTGACGATAAAAATATTTTATCCCAGACAATCTCTCTGATACCCTTTCCCTGCCCCCTGTAGGAGTTGAATTTTAAGGAACAACTAAATACATACGTGTTTTACTATTTGTGATAAAGAGCATAAATATTGAATTACAATAAAATTTGACCTTTAGAATATTATTTCCATTTACAAACTGTGCCATCCCCTTTCTCTTTTCCTTCAATTTTGAAAAACACCGAAAAACGTGTTTCGTCTCCTAAGGGTTCGCATTTCACCAATTAGGGTTCGCAGTTTATATAAAAAACCGTCATTTTTGGAGTTAAATCTATAAAAATTTGTATTCAACCTTTTGACTGAAAATCAAGAGTGATGCATTTGACTGTTTTTGAAAAATCATCCTACAGGGGATAAAACAGGGGTTGAAACTTTGTATGGGTATTCGGTTATTTTTCTAAATAAAGCCTTAAAAATTAGTTTATACATATTGGGTAACAAATAACTAAGTGGGTGAAAATCGTATCAAACTTTGTATGAAAAATAATATGTTTATTGTCAAATTAATTTTAGAATATGTGTGAATGCTCTTCAAAGAAATTAACGACACACATATTTCAGCGTTTTTTTTTAATTCAAGGGGAGAAAGGTGTTGGCAAAGTTTGTATGAAAAATATTTATTTTCAATTTCAAAATTACTTACAACTATACCTAAGCACCCGGTAGCTTAATGGTTTCTATTTGTACCTATTGAAATTAAATAGGTGTTCTCGAAATACCAGGCTGCTGTTTTCATAGATATATATGTGCACATAACTACATATATTTTTTATATATAAATAACTTTTTTGTTAGATATAACGGAGTTTTTACAAATTTCAAAATTCATGAGAGTCATTTAACCAATCTGGTATGATTTCCACGCAGAAAGGTTTACGAAAAAAAATTTTTATGTATAAGACACTGGCCACTTCTAATTATTTTAAAAAATTTGGTTATTTTAAAGTAAAAATACCATTGTTCGAATTTCGAATTTCCCTCCACAGTTTTTTGAAAGGCAAATTAAATTATCGTGTCCCATTTAAAAATAGATCTGCATCGACAACATTTTCGTGCGATGATTTTCTACGATTTTAAATGTGGCCTAAAACCTGCTGAGTCATTTGATCGACTTCAAATTACTTTTATGGATGAAGGACCGTTAAAAGTAACCATATACCGTTGGCATAACGAATTCAATCGCGGTCGGCAATGAACAAAGGAGTGGCCGTCTTACGACGGCTGTCACGGAAGAAAGTGTGCTGGCAGTAAAAAACATATTTCAAGAAAACAGGCGAATTACCTACGAAGTGATTGAGCATACACTGCAGATTGGTTCAAGAAGTATTCACAAGATTTTACACGAGCACCTTCGCGTCAGGAGGATAGTTTCGCGCTGTGTGCCGCACAACCTCATCGAAGCTCAGAAGCAGGCCCGTGTGGAGTGGTGCCGTGATATGGTTAAAACAATTTGAAGCAGGCTCGTCTCGGAGCGTTTATGATATTGTGACAGGTGACGAATCCTGGTTTTATCTAAACGAACGATACAGTTTTCATCGCCGGAGGACGCGCTATCAGCGTTCGAGAAGGCCGTGGAAGAGGTGTCTGCGGCGGACTGAAAATAATGTTTCGAAAATTTGTTCCGACGCATGAAACTTTGTATACAGGCTGGTAGAGAGTTCTTTGAAAAGATTTAACTTATATATTTTATCCATAGAAGTGTGTCCCACGTATTTTGTAAAATAACAGGGTGTTTAAATTTGTTTAGTAACATATACATTAATAATTACTTATCAATGACGTTAGTTACTAAAATAAATAAACAGATTAATTTCACGATTTATATTAGAGTAGTTATATATAAAATTTTAATCTATACTAATGTTATTAATCCCTCCTTACAGTCCTGTTCTGGCACCGTTTGACTTCTTTTTATTCCCTAAAATAAAAAATCATCTGAAAGGCATACAGTTTTCATCGCCTGAGGACGCGCTATCAGCGTTCGAGAAGGCCGTGGGAGAGGTGTTTGCGGCGAACTGAAAATTGTTTCGAAAATTTGTTCAGACGCATGAAACTTTGTACACAGACTGGTAGAGAGCTCTTAGAAAAGACTTAACTACTATATTTTATCCATAGAAGTGTGTCCCACGTATTTTGTAAAATAACAGGGTGTTTAAATTTGTTTAGTAACATATACATTAATAATTACTTATCAATTAAGTTAGTTACTATAATAAATAAACAGATTAATTCCATGATTTATATTAGAGTTGTTTTATATAATATTTTAATCTATACTAATATTATAATTTCGAAAGTAACTCTGTCTGTCTGTCTATCTGTTACCTTTTCACTGCTAAGCTGCTGAATCGATTACAATTGAATTTGGCAATGTAATAAATAGTTTTCTCCTTGTATTTGAAACATCAAGTGTAAGTCGTTTTTTTTTTCTATAATTGAGGAGTTGCCTATGAAATCCGAAACTGACAACCGAATATAGAATGGGTGGAACCGCAGGCAAAACCTAGTCTACCATATACTAGCTTGTCGAATAGGCTTATTTACAATGTTTCCGTTTACGAGGGTTGAACAGAAAAACAAGGAAATTAATCACGTTAAGTGAAGCACCTGGTTCGTGTCCATGTAATAGGAACTTGCAATAAATTAATCATAATTACACTTACAGATGTCACCATGCGATAAAACTATGCAGATATCTATGTTTAACTGCACCAGGCAACCGGCACCTTACCCTACGTGAGGTATGTACGCGGGCGTGTAGCTACCAGATAAGTTAACAGTAACGGAGGGGAAATCCTACCCTAACGCCTACTCCTATAACCTATCCCTAGTTCTTTAATTGTTTGTAAATATAATCTGGACCCCTTGTGCATGTATCCTAGGTTAGTGATTGTATGTTAGTGTGTGTACCTAGCTAATTGTGTACCTATTGGCCCTACCCTACCTATCGTATCCCTAACGCCCTAGCCCTAACCATAGGATTCGAACAATATATAAATATATAGATATATACGGGATTGCCTGTCACCAGGAGACCTAAGGTGACAGACGGAAGGTGGGTAGGAAGGGGTGTGTGTACGTCGTGCAATGTACACAGGATGGATTTTCTCACTGCTGGTCAAGCGGACTCACAAGACCAATCGACTGACGGCTAAAGGTTTCCTGGCGGATGCTGGGAACATCTAGCCAGGGCAGCTCCTCCAGCGGTTGCTGGGTACTTCAGGGCTGCTCCTCCAGCGGTTGCTGAGTACTTCAGGGCTGTTCGTCCAGCGGTTGCTGGGTACTTCAGGGCTGCTCCTCCAGCGGTTGCTGAGTACTTCAGGGCTGCTCGTCCAGCGGGTGCTGGGTACTTCAGGGCATGAGGAGTAAAACTCGACTGATTCTTGATTCCAATTAATTTTATTTAACAAAATGTCTACTTTATATACATTTATTTATGTTGACTTAACAACTATAATATATATTAGTGTGCTGTTGGTGTGGACATTGATGTTACAAAGTCTATTGCCTAGATAATACTCATCAATTTTGCAGTTTCCACGAGTAACCTACATTCACATTTCAACATTCACACAACATATAGTTTGTCATGCGACTTGGCTTGTTAGTTATTTTATTATTGTTCAATGAGTTGAACATTCTGGCGTCTCTTCAGAACAGGACTGCAATTGGTACAGTTCTATGGCATCATCTTCGTTTTGAGTTGGATCTTGTGGTCGTCTGGCAGCTTTTTTGGGTGCTATCTGGCTGTAGATTACTTCAGTAGGTCGCGGTTGAGACAGCTGGTGCGTGTCTTCAGTGAAACCTTCGTTGATCTGGCTGGCTGGGTTGTCAGTTGTTGCTCTGTTGTTGTCACTGGATCGTCGCTGCATCAGTGACGTCATGCCCCTCACGATCTTGGGGTACAAAAATAAGTTAGTAAAATTATGGTTACAACTACTATCCCTGAGGAATGACAATAAAACAATCTTCTGCAGGTATTGCAAGTATCCCGGTCACACCATCGAAAACTGTAGGAAAAGAGAGTTCAATAATCGATTTAGGAACTCTGACCCAAATCAACCTTCCTCGTCTGGCTACAGAGGTAGATCAAACGTGCCGCGTGTAAATTTTATTGAAAATCCATATCCTGATTACCAATCCCGTGACGAACCGGATAAAAACGAATAATTGTCTCGTGTGGGTGTCGCACGAGACAAACGACTCAAAGGGATGACAGGTTACGGGTCCCCGTCTCCTTTAAAACAACTCTGTCTCAAAGAAGCCCTCTAAACCCGAACATTTCTAAATCTACTGTATCCATTTCAAAAGCTCCAAACAGACCGCTATATGGTTATCTACAGAGCCACTTTTCCACTTCTTTAAATAACAAAATAGCTCCGCAACAAGGATGCTGACCGAACCCTAATATTTCTATATCCTCTGTATCCTCTGTATCTGTACCTCGATCCTACATTAACCAAAGAACGAAATCAAACACCGTTGTACCAAATCCAAACCTGAAACCCATCTCTAGTCCAGAATCAAATAACAAACACCCATGCTCTACTATATCTAGCGGAATAAGAGACTTATAGAAACGACTACACCCCATATCAAATCAAGTTACGCTGAAGTAACCGCTATAGGAAAACGAGCCTTGGTAGCTACAAATTTGGAAGCACCTACCAATTCTTCAAGCGCATCTGAAACAATCCCTGATTTAGAGGTCTACGAAATAACCTGCGACCCTTCCAAAATGTTACACCAACACGTGTTACTCCATTCCTCTGTATCTTCTGTACCTCTCTCATTACTAGTTGATTCAGGCTCCTCCGTCAGTCTACTAAAGGAGTCATGTATACAAAGGCAGCCTACGCTCAACAAGGAGCCAATAAACCTCAAGGATATTGATCCGACAGAAAAATCGACCAAAACCGTTGGCCATTTTCTCTTAAAACTCCACATATTTTACCACTCTACCAAACATATATCACACAAGTTCGATGTAATCTCTGACATAAACCTACCATATGATGGCATAATAGGCACAGACCTACTAAACAAATTCGGATGCAACATCGACTACAACACCGACACCTTACGAATACGCAAGACAGAACTGAAACTCCATTTTTGCGAACCTACCCATATAATTCCTGCTAGAACTAAAACCATTATAGAGTGTTCCGTTTCAAACCCAGAAATTAAAGAAGGGATAATTCTTGATCAAAACCCATCCAAAACCCTGCTTAAAGCTAACTGTATAGCTCGTGTCAAAAGAAACAAACGAATAAACATATCGATTATGAACCTCTCCGAAATCCCTGTGACTCTAAAATCAAATCTAAATCTCGTACTCACCGCTTTCAACCCAGATGCATTTAGCAACATTTCAAATGAACATGAAATCAAAAACCTAGACGAAAGGCAAAATTCGGTTCAACGGACTCAAAGGGTCCTTGAACAACTACGCGTATCACGTTTAAACTCAGAAGAAACCGATGCTCTTTTCCAAGTATGCTCCGACTATTCCGATATATTCCATCTCCCTAGCGAAAAACTCTCTTATACCACTGCTATGAAGCAATACATCAAAACGACATCCGACGTCCCGATCTATACAAAATCTTACAGATTCCCTGAAATCCATAAGACTGAAGTATAGAAACAAATAAAACAAATGCTCGACCAGAACATTATAACACCTTCTAATTCTCCCTGATCCTCCCCTATCTGGGTGGTTCCCAAAAAGATTGACGCTTCTGGGGTTCAAAAATGGAGAGTAGTAATAGACTACCGGAAGCTTAATGACGTGACCATCGGAGACACCTATCCTATTCCTCAAATAGCAGAAAACCTTGATCAACTCGGTAACAGTAAATACTTCTCTGGATTTCACCAAATTTTAGTAAACGAAACGGATGCTTCAAAAACGGCTTTCAATGTACCGGAGGCACACTTCCAATTTAACCGTATGCCCTTCGGATTAAACAATGAGCCTTCCACCTTTCAGAGATTGATGAATACAGCACTTTCAGGTCTCCAGGGTGCCCGTTGCTACGTCTCCTTAGATGATATCGTCTGTTACAGTTACGATCTTAACTCTCACATCACCAATTTGACCTCCATCTTCCACAGGCTCAGAGATTTCAATCTGAAGCTTCAACCGGACAAGTGCGAGTTTTTTAGACGAGAAGTCGCATACCTAGGACACTTAATCACCGAACAAGGTGTAAAACCAAATCCCGATAAAGTCAAGGCGGTCACCCATTTTCCCATTCCAAGGTCTCAAAAAGACGAAAAATCATTCCTAGGACTTGTCTCGTACTATCGCCGTTTCATTCCTGAATTCTCTAAAATCGCAAAACCCTTGACTAACTTACTGAAGAAAGACACGACATTTAACTGGGAGAACCAGCAAAAACTTGCGTTTGACCGACTCAAACAAACACTCACCTCTGCTCCTCTCTTAATCTACCCAGATTTTACAAAACCATTCATCCTCACTTGTGACGCTTCTAACTACGCGTTAGGTGCCGTTTTGTTTCAAGGGCCTGTTGGCAAAGACAAACCAATAGCATATGCATCCCGAACTCTCAATAAAAGCGAATGCTCGTACTCAACTACTGAGAAAGAGCTACTAGCCATTCTATTCGGCTGTAAAACATTCCGCCCATATCTCTTTGGCCGAAGGTTTCAAATTATCACTGACCATAGACCTCTCAGCTGGCTGTTTAACCACAAAGACCCTAGTAGTAAAATGCAAAGATGGAGACTTAAACTCGAAGAGTTCGACTATGAAATAACTTACCGTAAAGGAAAATTAAACGCCGCTGCTGACGCACTCTCTCGATTTCCTGTAAACCCTATCTACCCAAATAATGATCGCGAGCCAGGAGACGAGTTTGTAGATTTAGTCAATCTCGACCTAAACGACAACGACCTCCACATTGACTTCAGTCCACTCAGCTTACCTTCGCCACTAGAAGATCCATTATCTACTACAGACTTACCTGTTACCCCGACGCCTTCCACCTCCGGACAAAATCTGGAACCACAAGCCACCTTACCCAGTGTACTGAACTCTCCGACTGACCTTACACCACCTCAAGAAAAATTCGACCCACAAACCCTACTAAATTTACCAGCAGACGTCAATACACCCCGCTCCGATCCCGAACCACCACAAAACCTGGAACAAATACTAAACAACGATGACTACACTATCTTCCTAAAGGACATAACTAACAAAGACAAGAACTTTAATACTGACCTGAGAGAATATAACGAAGACTTAACTAAAAGCACTTGTAAGACTATCCTAATCCCAACCTCCATAGATATGGACGAGACAAACCCGTACATCCAAAACTTGTCACAGAGCGTTGATTCCTCAGAAGAGATTCTAAACTGTGCAAAGGAATTATACTCATTCAAAGAAATCCAAGCTATCAATAGAACCTGGTATCTTCTCTTTACAAAGGTACATCATTTTGATGAATCGTCATATAAAGAAATATTTGAAACCATCAAGTCAATCAGAAACCAAATAGTCCAAAACGAAGATGTCCTTGAGATTGCTATTTCCGACTTTAAAAATCCCTTTGACAAATATTCCTTTATTAAAATTCACAACATCCTAACTTACCTTTTCCATATTACTAACATCAAAGTAAAAATATACCATAACAGCATCATTTATCCCACTTCAACTGAAATAAAACGAATCCTATCCGAAACTCACGACATACCCGTCGCGGGACATCTTGGGTCCTCTCGCATGCTAAAGAGAATCCAAGAAAAGTATTATTGGAAAGGAATGCGCACAGATATCGAAAATCACGTGAAGAAATGTACCTCGTGTCAAGAAAATAAAGCATATAGACGCCTCAACAGAGCACCCATGCAGATCACCACGACGCCCACATCCCCTTCCCAACGCTTATCTCTAGATATCGTAGGGCCCCTGCAAGAATCAGGAACCGCCAAACTTAGGTACATACTAACATTACAGGACGATCTAACTCAATACTCGGTACCTTACCCAACACGTAGTGCCTCTTCAGAAGAGACTACAGACTGTCTTATACACTTCATTTCTTTATTTGGAATACCCAGGACGATACGGACAGACCAAGGCACTAATTTCATGGCGGATCTATTCAAAAAAAACCTGTTCCTTCCTCAAAATAAAACAATTATGGTCCTCTCCTTATCACCGTCAAACCCAGGGAGCTCTTGAGCGGAGCCATTCAACTCTTAAAGAATATCTTAAATCTTTTGTAAATCTAAACCAAGATAACTGGCCAAGATACGTCTACACAGCGATACTAGCCTATAATACAAATATCCATTCCACTACAAACTTTTCACCTCATGAATTACTATTCGGCCACAAACACTACATCCCAGATTCAATCTTTGACTCCGCACCCGATGCCACATATCCCAAATACATTAAGATGCTTCACCATAGGTTAAAACTATCTCGAGACAAAGCTTTAGAAAACATAAACAGTTCAAAAGAAAAATCAAAAAACTATTATGACTCGCGTTCCCGTCCTGTTACCTACTACGTGTACCTTAAGAATCACCTCCACCTGAGAAAAGCCTTATCGCCTTTATGGAAAGGGCCCTACAAAATAACAAAAGTCCACGGTAACAATACACTATCATTGCAAATAAACAGACGACAAGTAAAACATCATTTCGACTAAGTCAAGCCAGCAACCACTGAAATATAATAAATTATTATGTTTACGCGTAATCATGCACTTAGAATAAGGCCTCTCATAGCTATAAAATACCCGTTGTGTAACAACCACTTGTCCCTTCGTTGCAGCACCACTGCCGCAGCAAGCGCCGACTATGTTCAACCGATCACCGCGGGAATTATTATATTGGAAGGATGAAAATTAACGGTGGCTCTCTTAATGTTCTCACCTCAGTAGATATATCTCACGTGAAGCCACATCTAGTCAATATAAACTTCATTCTAAAAACTGTTAGAAAATTATGCAGAGAACCCGGTCTCATTGAAGGAGCAGCGTGTCGTAGTACACTAGAGCCACTCATATCCCGTTTTCATGATGTCGCCAGAGAATCCGAATCCATTTCCCATTTAATAAGCAACAGAATTAAACGGTCCGCCTGGTTCGGCGGTATTGGTACAGTCTTTAAGCACATATTTGGAACAATAAATGAAGATGATGCTGTCAAATATGATGAAGCCATACAAGCTGTCCAAAGTGATGAAAGAAAACTAGCTTTACTAATAAAAGAAAATATACTAGTCACCACATCAACCTTAACGGCTTTCAATAATACTATATCAGCAATAAAAAATAATGAAGCTAGTATAACCATGACTATCAACGAGCTCTCCAGTAATGTCAAAAATCTATCTCTTAACCAATGAATTGGTCTTTAAATCGCGATTCTATTCCATTTTCAATAGTCTAGAAGCATCACTCTTAGCTATCTCTTTTCAGGTAGAAGACATAACTAACGCGATATCCTTTGTGAAACAGAATATTCTTCATCCCTCAGTTATTACTCCAACCCAACTCTACCAAGAACTCGCTGAGAACCATCGGCATCTGCCAAATGGCCTTGAATTGCCTCTGAATTTAGATTTAAGCCTTATACATACTATAATCAATATCTCTAAGTTAAAATGTTATAACCTTAATGATAGAATTACATTTGTACTGGAAATACCTCTTGATAATCCTCTAGAATATACCTTGTATCATAACTTACCTTTACCTATACCACATGACGTAGTTAAACTAGATACTTTTAGCGTAGTTTTGCCCACGGATCCTTATATTGCAATGACAAATGTGAAAAGGTAGACAGGGACTATCTCATTTGCGAAGTTAGTGACGTTTTCTCCGCAAGCGCTAGTCATAGTTGCGAAAGTGAATTAATGACACAAGTGTTAAACACAGTACCCGTGCAGTGTGACACTAAAGTGATAGATGGCGAAGTAGATGGAAGCCCTTAAAAGACAA
Organism: Apoda limacodes; assembly: GCA_946406115.1. Classification (NCBI taxonomy): domain Eukaryota; kingdom Metazoa; phylum Arthropoda; class Insecta; order Lepidoptera; family Limacodidae; genus Apoda; species Apoda limacodes. The sequence goes on from OX291558.1 coordinate 5,271,688, forward strand.
CAAGTGGTTATTCGTGCAATCGCAACCTTGTAAACTGTCAAAATGCAGAGATGACAGTTATAAACATTGCGGGTACAGGTATACTAACCTTGCCAAAATCTTGCGTAGCTTATAGTAAGAGTACTCAATTAGTTCCTAAGTCGAAACCGTTATATATTGTAAACGCCACTTTACCAAATCCTGATTTTAGTTTAATAAACGAATCCTGTTGTGATTTAGAAAATAAATAAACTTATTGATGGTGTGACCCCTATTTCATTAAAAAACATAGACCTAGAAGATTTAACCTCGAATTTTAACATTCAAAACTCGCTTATCCAAACCGCTGATAAAATCATAAATAAAGAACCGTATATACTGAAGTATGGGACACATCATTCTGTACTTACCTTTCTAATTGTAGTTTTTATTGTACTTCTCATAATTTATAAAGCATATTCTTATTATAAGTCTAGTTGCAGCCAACGTTGTTACTCTTTTAAAAATCGCGCAAAAGAAACAAATGATTCTGAATTGAATTCAATGTCCACACCGCGTCTAAGAGAAATAATCTGAATTCACGTAAACTTCGGCTAAAACCCGAAGTTTAGTCTTCCGCGGGGCCTGTTACACCCCTAGCTAGTAAGTAGAAGTGCCGACAGCCGTGCTGGCTCAGCTACATACAGTTCAGTTTAGCAATAGAGTCCAGCTCGAACCTCAGTCTCCTTCCACCTTCCGACCGCGTCGGCTGCCCTTACCATTTTTCTATAAAACTCTGTTTTGTGCCATTTCTAAGTTATTCTATTTTCATATTAAACAATTTAATTTTATGTTTCGAATTTTATTTTTTTAAACTCGAATTCGGAGTCTTGCTCTAACAGTTCGCAGGAGTAAGTTCCTCTCAAACCGCGCTGTGTGTAACTATTTAGGTTTTAAGATGTGTTAAGTTCAGTAATGAATTGCATTATATAAAACTATAATTCTAAAGAAATCGCTATCCGAAAACAATTGGGTTTTGTAACTCCTCCATTAAATCTTCTGAAGAGATTATTAATTGTGTGAACAAAAACTCTTTGAATATTTTAGCAAATTAAAGTAAAGAATTTCGCTACTTGTACTGAAACTGGAAAATCCTTTCAAGAAAATGGCCGGATGCTGCAATAACCATCAAAAAGTAGAAGCGTAGGAATGTCGTTATTCTTACAAAGAAAATTTATTTTTTTGTTCTCTTTACGCTAGTTGCTGTGAACGAAATATTATTATATACTTTCATTTTTTTTTTACTTCCCAAAAGGTAAGAAAATAGCATATGAACTGCATACTTTGTAGATATTTTTGAATTAGCAATAAATAAAAATATTTACATGATTTTGCCTACATACTGTAAGTTTTATAAATGAAGAGATGAATAAGTAGATATATTTTCTTAATACCCGGTAATTATTAATAATGACTAACGACATTGGGCACTTTAAGTTTTTTCTGTGGGCAAGAACCCTATCAAACTTGGAAAATTTAGGTCCCATATATGTATTTGAGAATATTACCTATTTTCAACGAACTTATCACACCGCGTTTAGGGTCATAATGTAGCTTATTAAACACGCGTAGTTTTTACTTCACTTTAACTAGCTGCTCATAGAATGGATCTTATCGCATCGCTGTTAGGGTCATTATGCAACATATAATCACGCGTAATTTTAACTTTATTACTTTAATTTTTACTTGTTATTTCAGTAACTAACTTAATTGATAAGTGATTATTAATGTACATATATGTTACCAAAAAATTTTATACGCCCTGTTTACAAAATATGATTGCGTAAATGACTTGCGTGAATTTTGAAATTTGTAAAAATTACGTTATATCTAACAAAATAGGTATTAATATATATTTATCTATGAAAACAACAGCTTGTTATTTTAGGGAACACTAAATTAATTTTAGTAGGTACAAACAGAAACAATTAAGCTACCGGCTGCTAAGGTATTAAGTTCTACATAACCTCGAGCAAATACTGTGTGAACAAATAAAAGGGTTGGCTTTTGTGGTCGCCCTGGGGATATACTAATTATGACTTAGGTCCGACATAATAAATTAAAAGGGTTCTTTCTAGCAGACTTCATTGTATACGTGCGTATTTATGACAATACAGTATTTTTATGTGATGTCACAGATTAAAAGGAACGTAGATATATAATGGGGGTTACCTGCAGATATACTCAGAATAACTTAAATCTGTACGATGAACTGAACGACGGCCTTTAAACATAAAAAATTTAGATAGATATAAAACGATGAATAAATAATAAATATATGATTAATAGTTTTAATCATAAAATTATTGCTGCAACGAGATTTCAAGTTAATATGTTGATGATATGATTAGTAGATCGAAGTCTATAGACGCAATTTTAGAAACAAATCCTTGCGTAACACTAATAAAAATTAATTTAAGTTAATATCGGCATGATATCATCAATAAACCTCGTAATCAACTAAGGGCCTGTTTTAGTAGCTTGCAATTTCTCGCAAATTTAGCAAATTTTGCCACTGACAGCAGGATAGCAAATAGATTTTTCAATAAAACAGTAAGAAACAGCACGAACGCAAATGCAATTGTAACAGCTAAAACATCACGCCCTAAAACCTCTGTACAATGTCACGCTTACGTTTTTCTAATTTTTTGATAACACAAGTAGGGTACTTAACGATATCTTACAGATACACCTTCCTTGTTAGTTTCTTGCTTAAATATGAATCTGTTTTTTGTAAAAATTATAAGGATATAAATAAGATAAGACCAATTCAAAACAAGAGGCAATGAAAGTTGGTAATTGATTTATATTATTAGACTTTATTCCGGTGAACATTGATAATATAATCAATTAGTATTTTTTATAGGATAAGATTTACATCGCATTTACGTTCAGTACTGCTCCACAGAAAAACAAGGAAATAGATCATGTTAAGTGTCAGGCATCTCCTATCTTTTGTGTCCGTGGAATAAATGACCGCGATAAATTAATCACTGTTTCTACGCTTTGTGATCTTTTTGTTCTCGCCGATTTTAAAACGTTCATGTGTAAATCTTGTTGTAATTAAATATACAAAATAATAATTTTCATGAATTCTTGCTTGTTTCTTTACGATTAAATGCAAATCAGGTAATCGATTTTAAACAGTGTAAATAAAAAGTGATAGTTTCGCTCGCGCTAAATAATTAAACTAATATCTTGATGAAGTTTCGTGCAGCAATGTCTTTGAAGAAAAAGAAATAATGATAAATTTTCATCTAACAATCAAATACACAGCTGAAATGTATTTTTCGCCCAGCAGTCATTACCTTTAACGAATCCGACAACGCAGAGACAGTCATGGTGCCGTAACAAAATGTATGACTGGCAGAACTGGTACTTGGAGCCCCACGCCTCGCCGCGCACCTTACCTCACTATTGCTCTGTCTAGATGCCTTGGATGATCGACTAAATGAAATCATGTTTAGGCTGTGTTAATCGTTTTGAGTTTTCTCTGCTTAAGTAATATTAAAACACACATGTAAAAAATACCTTTAGCCCGCGATTCTACCCGGCTTGAATTCGGTAATCGGTGTAGGATTTAGGTCAGGCTCAATAATTTAAAAAAACCAACTCACACGTTTTCAAGTAGCCTATGTCCTTCCCCAGTTTAGTGTTCACCCATTTTATTGTTTTATTTTATTTAGGCAGAAACGAAGTACTCTTACAGAAATCTCTGTTGAAAAAGAGAATATAATTTTGAAAATTTACAAAAAAAAAAACCAATAATGTATGCAGTTTTAGGGTTCCTTACACAAAAGGTGCCTGTGAAACCCTGTTACTAAGGGTACGCTGTCTGTCTGCCTGCCTGTCTGTCTGTCTGTCTGTCCGACCATTAAAGGGCTTGAAAAATAGGTAGAGGCTTCAAATTTTGACAGAATATGTGTTACAATGGCAGATTATTTAAAAAATAATAAAAAGTTTTAAAAGAAAAATTTGAGGTGGTCGGTATACAAGAAACACGTTTTCGTTGTTTTTGCTTTATCGTAAAAACAATAATACGTTCAAGCTACAAACTTGCCGTGATTATAGTGTGAGGTCTAAAGTATAACAACAAATAATAAAAACCGGCCAAGTGTGAGACGGGCCTGAGCCATTACCATCTGCAATTACCGTATCAGAACCATTTAGCGATTATTAAGAGATAAAGTTACACATTTTTTTGTTGAAAACGATATCCAACGTTAAGCGTTGGGCTTGATCAGTCATTGGATAGGTGACCGCTTGACGGCACACTTTTTGTTTTTGTTTGTGTTCGTAAATTACGTAAATGGTGGTCGGACTCACACTTGGCCGTTTTTTTCATTTCACATAACAAAATACGAGTAAGCCCACTAAAAACAGAAACGTTTTGATTTGCCTTAATACATTTCGGTGAGAAATGGGTATTGTAGGCAAAATAGTGCAAGAATGTTTGTGCTACTGTCTTCTCGTGACCATGGCTAGCGTTAACAAGGCCAAACCATAGTTTAATAACTAATACGGAGAATCTGAAACGTCGATTCGCTTGCAGCTATAACATAGAAAAATACCTAAAACTGTTTAGATTTTTTTTAGAGAATACGTAATGAAAATTATAACACAGAAATTTTATACAGCTTTTAGATTAGATTCCAATTGAAGCTGAAAAACACAAAGGTCAGCCATATTGTGCACAACAACACAAAGGTCAGCCATTTTGAGCTCAACAACGCGAACGGTCCCACAAAATGTGATCAATCAATTGTTCGGGCAATAAGCGGAAATTCTCCTTGATCTGCTTGTATTGGGAATTTTTAGAAAATGCCACAATGGATTAATCAGGAAAATTTATTTTGCAAAAGATTTTTTCGGAAATAGGGTCTTAGAATATCATTCATCTGTTTGGACCATATAAATTGGATAATGGAATATAATGTTTTTGACATTTGACATTATTTTTACGGTGTTTATCTCCAGAAGGGGGTTCTTAGCAAGTGGCTGGAAACACATCCACACTATCATGTGGTTGATAGCCTTTTTTCACCAACCACTTCAGTCCTGAGTGACAGGAGGTGAGCTTGTCACCGAAAAACTTCGTCTGGTGCTGCGTATTTGTAGTAATGTTGTTTACTACGTCGTTAATTACCACTTTTAAAGTAATAAATTGCCAGGTCCTGACGAACTATAAGAAGTAAATTAGGACTGGGCAGGGAAGTTTTGCATACCTTTATTATTTTTAACTCCAATACATTTTATATTTCCGTCCGTATGTCACTAACAAACAGAAACCTAAAGCAGTATTGTTTATAGATTTTCAACCGGATTAATATTATTATGTTGGATTCACTTCTATTTTAGTTAATATGTTTTACTTAATTTAAATCACTTTTTAGCACTTTCACACTTTTTCTTCACCAAAAAACATGATATTTATCGAGAAATCCTCTCCCTCTCCCACGTGAGATTAAGTGAGATTCGGCTCGACCTCTTCCCCCATAAACGCTTCAATTTATGGAGACCCCCTTATAAGACTTTTACCTACTTACCATACTCAGCATTAAAAAACTTTTCTTATGTCATTTTTCTACACTTGCGGACTATAAATTATATTTATGACAACTTTGGCAACATTGATAAAAAAAATATACGTCTATGCCTATGAACAAAAATACGTGCTGTAAAATGATACACCTATGTTCTAACACAAATATAAATCTAATGATATATTTTAAATAATATGCGACCACGTTAACAACCAACAACTTTTGAGCACTCCTTCATGCGTTTTTGTATGTAGTTCATAGACCTCATACTGATGGGGCACGGCCTACCCACCACTTGGGGCGCGGGCCCTAAGCGGAGTGTGGACTTCACATACGTTATTTTGTTGTATGCAGGTTTCCTCACGATGTTTTCTTTCACCGAAAAGTCAGGTATAGTAGTTTATGCAATTGTTACGAAAGCACTGACTTTTGCAACTTTTCGTGCAATTGCATACACTGCTTTTTATTCGACCAGAAAAAAAAATCAATAACAGATTCACAGGTCATTTTTTTAATCATTTTTGTAAATTATGCAACCTAATTATTAAACGTATGTTAGTTAGTAATTTTATCAATATGATTTTCTGCTCAAACAAATCACGCGGCAAAAATGTACAATTTATTTATATACAATAGCAATGCAATACAGTGCCGCACCTGTGGTTCGTATTCTTTATTCTGTGGCGTACAGTTTACTTATGTTCGCACTTTAATGTCAACCTTTGCTCGTGCTTTAATGTTACAAGTACGTACTTTGTACAACGATTTGGTAAAAAGATTACTAATATGATACTTGTTTTAATTTCAAAGGAGAGAAGCTAAGAATCGGTAAGAATTGGTACACGCTGATCTAAAACCTCCGTGCCTTACATCGTTACCCCTCGAGCACCATCTTTGATTTCCGACTGCCCTAAGTTTGGTTATTGGCGTGGGCTCCTTACGACTTGCTTTTGCTAAAGAAGTTTGGTATAGCAAGCTACAGCTACAGCTATAATTCGTTTAAGTAAAATTCGGTTGTAGTTATTCCCGTGGAACCTTTTAAATAATCGGGATTAAAAGGCCTATGTGCTATTCCAGACTATAATCTATCTCTGTGTCAATTTGCATCCAGATCCGTTCAGCCGTTTTGGCGTGATTGAGTAACAATGTATATTATCCATCTATTCAAACTTTTAAATTCACAATATAAGTATAGATATATGTATTTGTTAGTTAATGTATATATAGATATTATGTTAATGTATGTAGCATTTATGTTAATTTAGAAAAGTTGTTTTTTTATATGTATAGATATATTTTGTTCGTCAGTATATAATTATTAAAACATAAAATTATATTAAAAATTAAAAACATTTTGAAAGCCCATTTTTGCGCAACCTACTACGCTTTTCTGTTTAGCCAATGATCGACTGGCAGAGAATGCCTACAGGCATTAAGTCCACCATTTTGTACACAGTTTTTCATTTTATGCAATAAATTAAAAGAACGTTAGAGTCGTAAGACCCAAATTAAAGATTTTTATTTCTATAATTTACATATTTTATTTCTATAACTTAAAAACAACCACATTAGTTGAAAAAGTGTGTTGCAGTTGTTTACGCCCTGCTCCGGTTTATCAGAGGGACAAAGGTCAAGTACAATATAGTAGTTAGTATTTAGTAATATTATTAAACCAAAGATTAAAAATAAATTTAGATGTATAATAATGTTAATTGTGAATTGAAAATAAATTTAATGTATGGAAAACATAATAAACAATAGAGGCCCGTAGGTCGCATTGCACTAAAACATTTAAGCCTCAAGTAGACGCGTGGTCATTTAAAACGGCAGGGCTCGCGCGAAACCTTAATGACTACGACAAGATCTTTATGACATTAAAAAACCAATCAATAAAATATTTAAATAATACTGTTCTTAAACATATTACCTTTAGACATAACAAAACGTTTTGGCATACAAACTACAAAAAGCACTTTCACGAATTACGTTGCGCCAATCTTTTCCGACTTTCAGGAGCGCGATATAAAATAAAAACACAAAATAAAACATAAAAAAAGCCTTTCTATTTTGTAAACGTCGAGTCAAAGCATTCATCTCCGCATTCCGGAGCCACAGGTATAGGTAATAGAACTAGATTCCAAAGTATAATATGACATTTCATTCAGATATTGACTTGGTTATTATACATAACTATATTGGAGATAGTTTGTAAATTTGATTGATTTTCTATATTAACTGGCATGCTATTTTTATGATTTAATTTATTAGCATGTCTATGAATGATATAATGCTAAAGAAACAGAAATGGTCGTATTCAGATCAGAAAGAGGTGCAGATCAAATTCCTCCAGTGCACTGATTACGTCTTAAACTATAAATGGACATAGGTTTTATAAAAGACAAACAACTAAAATGCAATATATGTGTGTTTGTGTTTGTGTATGTAATTGTTTTAATTATATTTTGGTCTATTTGTGAAATTGAAGGCAATAAAATTTAATTTATTTATAATCAAGTTTTTTTCTATTTAAAATCACATTACTTATATATTTGCTTCCTGATAACTCACAAGCTTTTCAATCTATGTTTTGAAGTGTATTAATATACTATTAAGTCATAAGGGTATTTTAAATTATACAATAAATAATACAAGTTAATTATTTGATTAATGAAGGAAATTGGTATCCAACAAAAATGGTATAATTACGAAATGTAGGAAGACGTTTTATCGCCACTTTAGTGAAATTATTATCACTTCAATCACATACTTATCACCTAATTATTATTTTATTACAGTTCCTCACAATTTTGCTTTAGTTGGAAACTTGTTCTGGGATAATCCTGTGTAATCAGGCTCGTGTACTATTTAAGACGCTGTGTTAAGAATTTCGATATCAGTTTCTTTTCTTGCAGAAAACTAACGAACTTTTCAATCATGAAGGTTTTGGTAAGTTTTATTTTATTTTAATTTAAAGAAATTGTAAAATTGAGTGCTCAGGCAAACAGGTCACAATGCTTGTAAAAATACCTTTCACCGATGACTTTCCGTTACAATCGTGGTACACGTTATCGACTCCAAGGCTAATAAAACATATAGCTGAATGTTTTTCCATTTATTTATTTTAATTTAAGTTAATTTGATGTCGGATTAATGTTTTTTTTATAAAAATAGTTTATTATTTAAGTTTTAGTTGCCTTCTTCACAATTTTCAGTAGGTCATCAAATTCAATAATTAAATAAACTAAGAAATTTGTAACATTTTTCTTCAAAACCCTAAAACAGTCAAGCGGACTAAGTAACAATAGCCCGTTTTCACCTTACATTGCTTTTCTAATACAGGGACGTTAATTGGAGTTCTCTTGGTACTTTATGACCAGCTCCACTTCACCATTTGCATTGTGATGAGTATAAATATCTTAGCAACCATATTAAAGTATGTATTGTATTGCAACCTGTTTAATATTTATTACTATCGAGTAGTTCCGGTAGCCATCTGTGGTCCATTCCGGTAACCATTTGGTACCAGTTGTATTTCACCAAATGGTGCTTTTCTAGCCGAATCGAAATAGCTCTACCTATAATATAAAGAATTCGCTCATTTCCGCTAGGATTCCATCATCAGATCCTGACCTAATATTACATGGGACCACCTGGAGAGTATGTCTATTTATTTATGTATATCTTAATGTACAGGTATCAAGAAGGTAATATAATACAAACAAAAAAAAATATTTTCCTGGAATTTGGAATCGGGCAGCCGTTTCCGAGTAATCGAGTAACATACCTACATACCACCACTGCGAAAGACCGATGGTGACTTGGCCCACAGTGCAAAAGAGAAAGCCGATCTATTGGGCAGTCTCTTTGCCTCTAACTCGAATGTGAACGACGAAGGCGCTGTACCACCTACTTTACCGTGGTGCGGTAAGACCATGCCGGAAATCTCTATAACACAGCGCGAGGTCCGGCGGGCGTTGCTTTCCCTAGACGTTCATAAGTCGAGTGGGCCAGACGGCATACCAGCAGTGGTGCTTAAGCAGTGTGTTCCTGAGTTATGTCCTGTACTCACGCGCCTTTTCACGCTTTCCTACCACACTAGGCAATTTCCGTCTTCATGGAAGACTGCGAATGTGCACCCGGTGCCCAAAAAGGGCGATAGATCAGATCCATCGAATTACAGGCCTATCGCTATAACCTCTTTCCTCTCCAAGGTGATGGAGCGTGTGATCAACACACAGCTTTTGAGATACCTAGAAAAACACGACCTGATCAGTGACCGTCAATATGGCTTTCGCCACGGTCGCTCAACTGGTGACCTTCTAGTGTATCTCACACACCGATGGGCACTAGCCATTGAGAGTCAGGGGGAGGCATTGGCATGTAGCCTAGACATAGCGAAGGCGTTCGATCGGGTCTGGCACCGGGGTCTTCTATCGAAGTTGCCATCTTACGGAGTGCCCGAGGGTTTGTGCAAATGGTTGGCTAGCTTTTTGTCCGGCAGAAGCATACGAGCCGTAGTTGACGGTAGTTGCTCTGATAACATGGACATTAATGCTGGTGTCCCGCAAGGCTCTGTGCTGTCTCCTACGCTGTTTCTACTGCACATCAATGATATGTTGGACATCAACAACATACATTGCTATGCAGATGACAGTACTGGAGACGCTTATTACACGGGCCGTGCAAGCATCCCACGTTCCGTTGTGGAGGAAAAGCGTGAAGAACTTGTGTCTCAAATCGAGATCGGTCTGTCCAAGGTCTCTGACTGGGGGCGGGAAAACTTGGTCCGATTCAACCCTTCAAAGACACAAGTCTGCGCGTTCACCGCTAAGAAAACCCCATTCACTGTAGTCCCACAATTCCAGAACACTCCTCTCTCCCACTCCAAGAGCATTGGGATCCTTGGCGTTGACATCTCCAGCGATGTTCAGTTCCGAGATCATTTGCTAGACAAGGTAAAGCTGGCGTCCAAAAAACTTGGTGTACTCAACAGAGCGAAGCAGTACTTCACGTCGGGGCAAAGGTTGCTACTTTACAAGTCGCAAGTCCGGCCCCATATGGAGTACTGCTGCCATATCTGGGCGGGTGCACCCGGATACCAGCTTGGCCCTTTGACTCGGTTCAACGACGGGCTGTGAGAATTGTCGACGATCCCAAACTCACTTGTGGTATCGAGCCCTTAAGTCTGAGGAGAGACTTTGCCTCCCTGTGTGTGTTCTACCGCTTGTACAATGGATTGTGTTCTGAGGAATTGTTCGAAATGATGCCCACGGCTACTTTCTACCATCGCATCGCTCGCCATCGACAGGGAATTCATTCTCACACTTTGGAACCGAAATGGTCGCGTACAGTGCGGTTTCAGAGAAACTTCCTCCCGCGAACGCTTGGGTTGTGGAATGAGCTCCCTGCCAAGGTTTTCTCTAAGTCATACTACAGTATGGGGTTCTTCAAAAAAGAAGTCATTAGATTTCTGAAGGGTCGGCAACGCGCGAGTGATGCCCCTGGTGTTGCAAGCGTCCATAGGCTACGGTGACCGCTTACCATCAGGCGGACCGTAGGCTTGTTTGCCACCTTATTGGTATAAAAAAAAAAAAATGTGACCAATGATCTGATTAGATACATGTTAACGTTAAGGCTTTTATTGATATCTAACCGATGGTGAGCGAAGTCTAACTTTGAACATTATAATACTAACAATAAAATAATTTTGGACATATCATACAGCGCCATCTGGTCTCAAACTAAGTAAAGATTGTATGAAAAATCTGATAACTAATACAAATACTTATATATCTACTTTTTTATGTAAAACATACATTAATACACCCAAACTCAAGACAGACACGAATGTTCATCACACAAATGTTTGTCCAGTGGGGGAATGCACAGCAGCCGGCCACACTACCAACTAGGCTGCAAGGGAGTTAAATTTCTTTTATTATTATCTTTGCACATTTCAGCTGTGCTTCGCATTCCTGGCCGTGCTCGCGTGCGCTTGGGCTACCGTTCCCGCCCCCGAGCAGCCTGCTGCTGAACCGGATTCGCGTGACAAGCGCGGCCTCCTGCTCGGAGACTACGTCGTCCCCTCTTACGGATACAACGGGTTCCTCGGCCGCAGCTACGGATACGGACTCCCCACTTACAGTTACAACTACGGCTTGCCCTATGGCTACAGATACGCACTGTAATGTATTTAATCTCTGTAATGCATCAGTAAATAGATAAATGGATCAGAGCTCGCATTTTGTGTAGTAATAAATGACTAAACTGGCTTTACGTATTTCTTCATTTATTACTATAGCTAACATATTTTCGAAGTAGAATAAATTGTGGACGGACATAGTGTATACAGGTCTCATGCTAAATACGATATTTTGGCTCCGTGTATTACCCTGATTTTGATCAGGGCTTCAGACGTTCATGGTACGAAAAAAACTCACACAATAAAAACAAGTACATATATACTGTAGATCGTGGCAGAGCCCGAAACATGATTGTGTATACTTTAGTCGACAGATTTTTTCAGGGTTCCGTAGTCAACAAGGAACCCTATAGTTTCGCCATGTCCGTCCGTCTGTCCGTCTGTTGAACACACACAGGGAGGCAAACTCTCGGCCTTTTTAGTTGGTGTTTTATAAGACGTTTATTTATTATATAGCGCTTAGTTCATTTCAAATCTTTATACGACTAAATTATTTTCTTATGACTGGAATATAACCTAGAATCCTTTAGGCACTGGCACGAAATTGATAATAATCTCGAACACAATGAGTGATAACGCCTCGACTTGTAATTATGCTACGTCTTATAATAGTGACCTTTCATATTTCTACTTATTGTGACTCGAATGACCTTTCATGTTTCTTTTATATAAAGGCTACTTGATTACCTTACAAATAGGTCTTGTAATAAAGCTTAATAAAAAAATGTGTAAAGATGAAAAACATAATTAATTTTTCTATGTGAGTTCTTATACAGTATAATATTATATTTAACTATTGTGTTTTAGTTTGGCCTATATCATAATAGGCAGCATTACTAATAATTTTAACTTGCTGCTTACATCGCTAAATAACGATTAATAAAAATGCGCTAAGAAGAATAGAAACTACAATAAGAGAAGAGGAATTTTGGGTTAAAATAAATATTTTAAACATCTATTTTGGATAAATTTGGTCCTTTTCAACCTAACAAACTCCCTGGCAGCCTAGTTGGTAGTGTGGTCGACTGCTGTAAAGAGGGTGTGGTCCCGCACTGGACAAACATTTGTGTTTGTCTTGAGTCTGGGTGTATTTATGATTTATATGTATGTATTAACAACCTTTATTTTTGTCTAATTTACTAAGTACTTTTGTACTAACGTTTGTGAAATATTAATAGAATTTATAGTATCAATGAAGTTGACTGAAAAAGTGATGTCATCGCGTTGATTAGGACCCTGTGGGCAGGCGTAGACCGAGGCAAAATATTTTAAAAATGTGTTACAAATCTCAGAGCCACCGCTCGCAACACGATTTCCAAAATTTATCTGTGTAGGGACCCCTTGCTTTCCTCGTGACGAATTGGTGTATGACCAGAAATGTTTAGGATTAGTAGATATTGATTTTTCGCAGCTATTAATGTACCGATTCCAGCACTCTTGCTGGACAGTTTTTTGTCGTTTGCGTAGCAAAGCAAAAATATCGTAATCTAATTTATTGCCGAATCGTTTCCATCGTTTGTGATATTTAGATTTTTCTTTAATAATATTAATTAGGGACTTTGAAAACCATACAGGATATTTACAATTACGACTGAAAAAACTAGGGACTTCCTTCTCTATAATCGTTTGAAGTTCATCGTAAAAACAAGTTACCGACTCGTCGATACTACCGCATTCAAGTTTGGTGACCCAGTCAATTGAAGACATACGCGACTTTATGACGTCATAATTAGCCTTTTTAAAATTATAAATCTTAGTTTTAGGGTCTTTTAACGTGTTGACAAGTTTTAAATTGGGTATTTCCAAGTCAATTGCCGGGTGGTGTGGCATATCCTCACTAATAATAGGTAGGCTACAGCGGGTCGAGGTCACTTCTAAGGTGCTAAATATAAGGTCAAGACATCGGTTATTCCCATTGACCACGGTGTTAAATTGCTCTAAACCCAGATTTGACACAGTGTTCAAAAAGTTTTGTTGGAATTCATTAGTAACATTAGTAGGCAAACATGATGAGCCGTCAGGATTAGTTATCCAAACAATGTTGGGGTAATTAAAGTCGCCTAGTAAAGCATAATCATCTTCAGGATATTTTTCAACAAGTTCACGTAAACAAATTGTCAGATGGGCTACTAGTTCATCATGAGAGGCACCAGAGCCAGGTAAATAAACGCAGATTAGGTGTAGGTCGCGCGCCGCTTGTATCGCCCGAGCCGGCAGCACCACGTGCACCAGCTCGTAGGGGGCGTCGCGCGGCGGGGCGAGGGCACGCGCACCCAGCTCGCGCCGAGTCAACAGCATCACGCCACCGCCTACAGCGCGCACGCCGCCGCCGCGCCGCGCCACGCTCCCTTTCACCGACCGGTCCTGTAACGATTGTCTCCCACTTCCGAGTTTCCGATACTATCCAATAACCAAGTTTCACATATTGCTACTACATCATAGTCGTGGAGAAGAAGTCCTTGATTGAACTCCACCAGTCTGCCGCGAATGCTACGAGAATTTTGTAAATAAATTTTAAAACACATCATAATTTGTGTGGTATAAAGGCGAGAGCACCACCATGCACACGATCACTGTGTGCACGATGGCGCACCCGCCCATACACCACACGTTAAGATTGTTATATTTATTGAATAATTTGTGTTGATAGTAATTCTCGCAGCAATCGCGACAGACGGCGGTGGATATTAAGTTAACTGACACCAACAGAACAGAACGTGTGTGAGTATTGAAGGTGGGTCTCAATGTGTGTAAGTTACCTAACAAATCTAAGAAGTGAGACCTAGAAAGACAATTGTTCATATCGGAACGGAGCTCTAATTTACTAGTAATAAGGACTTTTTTTTAAACTTTCTAACTGTTTTATATTGTAGATGCGATGAGCCGGAGCCTTGCTGTGTTGTCGTATGTATATTTTTGCGTTTCTCGTCCAAACGTTCTGAAACCCCAATTCCTTGCACTTAATCCTAGTGGCCCTTAATAAGGCTTTGTTTTTAGAGGTAAGGTGTTCGTTAATGTAGATTGGTTTTCGCCATCGCCAGGGATCGCCAGGAATTTCAATATCAGATGTCGCCAGGCCCCGTTTCTTGCGAACTGCACTCAACAGGCTGTCCCTGAGCTGGGTTGACTTAAAACTGACAATGGTAGTCCTTGGTAGTCCTTGGTTTTTATTACGGGAGGGCAGTCGTGTAGTGTAGTCGATATCCTCTTTTGTCACAGTCACACCAAGCACCGTGCCAATCTTACATACCACGGGCACCAGTGACTCGTTCTTCTTTTCAGGTATCCCAAATATTTCTAAATTGCTCAGTCGGGCACGCTGCTCAACGTCATTGAGGTTGTGTTCTAATGTCCCTAAGTCAGACAATTTTGATCTGAGTAGATTATTTTCGGTCTCCAGGTTGTTAAACTTTAGATGTAAATTAGAAAATTCGTTAGACAGTTTTTCGTGTTGTCGGTTAATCTGCTGAACTGATTCTTCAAAGGTGGTCATCTTGTTAGCCAGTTCTACTAAAATTTCTTTCTTTATGGTGTCCAATTTAGCGTCAAAATAATTTTTAAGGTCGATGAACTGTTTGTTTATGTCAAATTGTGTGTGCGGAGCTGACAACGAGACTTCGGCACTTTTCATTTTTTTCACGTGCGGTTCACTGCCTCGCTTCAAGTTTACATTGTTACTGACATCGGTCTTAATGTAAGTATTGTTAAGAGGACTGTGGGGGCGCACCGGGGTGGAAGTATTATCACCTTTGGGGCGCAAACATACACAGGAAGGGCAAGACCAGACGGATTTGAGTTCCTCGCTAACATTGTCAAAGTTCTCCCTGGACATATTTATACAGATCAGATCATAAGTTTTATTACATTCTGTGCATTCCATGTAGTGTAAATCTTTGATTTTTTCATTGCAACCGGCACAGTTAGTAGCCATGACTAATAAATATGGGGTAGCGGTTGTGTATGATATGAGTTTTCCAACTAGGTGTACACTAGAACACAGAGTCCGAGATCACGCGGTCGAAACAGCTTAAGCGCCGTGCAGTTCGTGTCACTTACGCGTTTCCAGCGTGAAGTCCTGTTGCACAGTGAACAACACTTAATTAGCGATGTGAATTCTTTTATAATTGTTTATTTATAATTTTTAGATTTAAAACCACTTATTTAGGTACACTATTTTATAAGCTTGACACTTTAATGTTGTAACTTAATTTTATTGCATTTTACGCAAATCCGATCACTATTTTTATTGTAATTTATAGAAATTGAGGAGCGCGGTGACGGTGACGGTCGGTAATTATGAATAGATATCAAGGGACTCACCAATTGTAATGAAGCGGCAATTCTGTAGGGATATGGGTACGGGTACGGGTACGGGTAGCTTCTTCTGGATCTTCTGGAGGCGTCTCCTGACGACAGCCTTGGTGATCCAATTTCACTGACACGTATATAGTCTTACAGCGCAATTGAATTGCGGTATGCAGGTACTATATATCAAAAACTTGCGTAAGTATATAATTAGGCGATGTATATATGCTGTTTATCAAACTGATGCGAAAAATATAGTTTGCGAATTTTATAAATGCGAGTAACGGCAGCGTCGGTTATGAGTTAAGATGGCGAACAGCAACTCGTTTTCTCACATATAAAGCACCACCACTAGCAGAAGTCTGTGAGGCTTCAAATACATATGATGTATGTAATGTATTTTCGAAAAGGCCGTGGAAGAGGTGTTTGCGACGGATTGAAATAAATGTTTGGAATATTTGTTCAAACGCATGAAACTTTGTTGAACTAATATATTTTATCCATAGAAGGGTCACCCACGTATTTTGTAAAATAACGGGGTGTTTTAATTTGTTAAGTAACATTTACATTAATAAAATTACTTATCAATTTAGTTAGTTACTGAAATAAATGAACAGATTAATTTCACGATCTATATTAGAGTAGTTATATGTAATATTTTCATCTACACTAATATCATAAATTTGAAAGTCTGTCTGTCTATCTGTTACCTTTTTACTGCTGAGCTGCTGAATCGATTACAATTAAATTTGGCAATGTAATAAATAGTTTTCTTCTTGTATTTGAAACATCAAGTGTAAGTCGTTTTTTTTTTTTTCTATAATTGAGGAGTTGCCTATGAGATCCGAAACTGACAACCGAATATAGAATGGGTGGAACCGCAGGCAAAACCTAGTCTACCATACACTAGCTTGTCGAATAGGCTTATTTCCAATGTTTCCGTTCACGAGGGTTGAACAGAAAAACAAGGAAATTAATCACGTTAAGTGAAGCACCTGGTTCGTGTCCATGTAATAGGTGCTTGCGATAAATTAATCATAATTACACTTACAGATGTCACCATGCGATAAAACTATGCAGATATCTATTTAACCAATGTAATTTTTTCTAGTTATAAAACATATCTAACAGCTAAGTAATTTGATAATTAAAAACAATTATTTAATTTAGTTATTTTTTTTTAGTACACTAGTATACTCAAAAACCTAAAACAGTTTTATTTTTATTCTAAAGTGGCAAACAAGCTACCGGTCCACATTGATGGTAAGCGGTCACCGCAGCCTTTGAACGCTTGCAACGCCAGAATCATCACTCGCGCTTTGCCGACCTTTTAAGGTCTAATAACTTCTTCCTTGAAGAAACTCATATTGTAGTCCTTTGAGAGAACCTTGACAGCGAGCTCGTTCCACAATCTAAACGTTCGCAGGAGTAAGTTCCTCTCAAACCGCGCTGCGTGTAACTATTCAGGTTTTAAGATGTGTTAAGTAATGAATTGAATAATATAAAAGTGTAATTTTAAAGATATCGCTATCCGACAACAATTGCGTTTTGTAGCTCCTCCATTAAATCTTCTGAAGAGATTATTAATTGTGTGAACAAAAACTCTTTGAATATTTTAGCAAATTAAAGTAAAGAATTTCGCCACTTGTGCTGAAACTGGAAAATCCTTTCAAGAAAATGGCCGGATGCTGCAATAACCATCAAAAAGTAAAAGCGTAGGAATGTCGTTATTGTTACAAAGAAAATTTATTTTTTTGTTCTCTTTACGCTAGTTGCTGTAAAGGAAATATTATTATAAGTATACTTTCGTTATTTTAGTTTCCAAAAGATAAGGAAATAGAATGTGAACTGCATACTTTGTAGATATTTTTAAATAAGCAATAAAAAAAATTATGTACATGATTTTGCCTACATACTGTAAGTTTTATCAGTGATGCATCCGTAGATATATTTTCTTAATACCCGGTAAATAAAAATAATTATAACTAACGAAATTGGGCACTTTATATTTTTTCCATGGGCAAGAACATTATCAAACTCGGAAACTTTATGTCCTATATATGTGTTTGAGAATATTACCTATTTTCAACACACTTGCTCATAAAGTGGCTCTTATCACACCTCGTTTAGGTTCATAATGCATCTTATTAAACACTCGTAATTTTAAGTTTATTATATTTAATTTTTACTTTTTATTTCAGCAACTGACTTAATTGATAGGTTATTATTAATTTACATATATGTTACCAAAACAATTTTAAATGCCCTGTAAGTTAAAAAAATATGATTGGTGCAATGACTCGCGTTAATTAGTTAGTTATTAATATATATTTATCTATGAAAACAACAGTCTGGTATTTTAGAGGACACTAAAATTACTTTTAGTAGGTACAAACAGAAACCATTAAGCTACCGGGTGTTAAGGTATTAAGTTCTTCATATCCTCGAGCAAATACTGTGTGAACAAATAAAAGGGTTGGCTTTTGTGGTAGCTCTGGGGATATACTAATTATGACTTAGGTCCGACATAATAAATTTAAAGAGTTCGTTGTAGCAGACTTCATTGTATACGTGCGTATTTATGAAAATACTGTATTTTTATGTGAAGTCACAAATTAAAAGGAACGTAGATTGATATATAATGGGGGTTACCTGCAGATATACTTAGAATAACTTAAATCTATACCATGAACTAAACGATAGCCTATAATCACAAAAATAAGCCAAGTGCAAGTCGGATTTGCGCACAAAGGGTTCACCATTATCTATAAAAATGGCAAAAAAATCACGTTTCTTGTATGGGAGCCCCCCTTAAATATTTGTTTTTTTAAATGTTTTTTAAAGTGAATATATGTATAACTAAATATTCTGTGAATATTTAAAGCGTCTACCTATTGAAAAATGAGCAAAAATCACGATTGATGCAAGGGGAGCCCCTTGAACATTGATTTTAATTTTTAGTATTTATTGTTATAGCAGCAACAGAAATACATCTTCTGTGAAAATTTCAACTATCTAACTATCACGGTTCATCAGATACAGCCTGGTGACAAACGGACGGCCAGCGGAGTCTTAGTAATAGGGTCCCGTTTTTTACCCTTTAGGTATGGAACCCCAAAAAGATAGTTACAAAACAACAAATAAATAAATAATAAATATATGATTACTATTTTAACCATAAAATTATTGCTGCAGCGAGATTTCTAGTTAATATGTTGATGATATGATTAGTAGATCGAAGTCTATTGACGCATTTTTAGAAAGAAATTCTTGCGTAACACTAACACTAACAAAAATTAATTTACGTTGATACCGACATAATATCGTCAATAATTCTCGTAATCAACTAAGGGCCTGTTTTTGTAGCTTGCAATTTCTCGCAAATTTAGCAAATTTCGGAACTGACAGCAGGATAGCAAATAGATTTTTCAATAAAACAGTAAGAGACAGCACGAAAGCAAATGCAATTGTAACAACTAAAACATCACGCCCTAAAACGTCTGTACAATGTCACGCTGACGTTTTTATAATTTTTCGATAACACAAGTAGGGTACTTAACGATATCTTACAGATACACCCTCCTTTTGTTAGTTTCTTGCTTAAATATGAATCTGTTCTTTGTAAAAATTATAAGGATATAAATAAGATGAGACCAATTCAAAGCAAGAGGCAATGATCCATTGAAAGTTGGTAATTGATTTATAATTATTAGACTTTATTACGGTGAACATTGATAATATAATCAATTAGTATTTTTTATAGGATAAGATTTACATCGCATTTACGTTCAGAACTGCTCCACAGACAAAACAAGGAAATAGATCATGTTAAGTGTCAGGCATCTGCTATCTTTTGTGGCCCTGGAATAAATGACCGCGATACATTAGTCACTGTTTCTACGCTTTGTGATCTTTTTGTTACTTCCAGTTCTCGCCGATTTTAAAACGTTCATGTGTAAATCTTGTAATTAAATATACAAAATACTAATTTTCATGAATTCTTGCTAGTTTCTTTACGATTAAATGCAAATCAGGTAATCGATTTTAAACAGTGTAAATAAAAAGTGATGTAAAGTTACCATATACTAGCTTTCGCCCGCGCTAAATAATTAAACTAATATGTTGATGAAGTTTCGTGCAGCAATTTCTTTGAAAAACAAGAAATAATGATAAATTCAAAATTCATCTTACATTCAAATACACAGCCGAAATGAAATTTCCATACAGCATTCATCGCCTTTAACTAATCTGACAACGTAGAGACAGTCATAGTTCCGCGACAAAAGGTATGAATGGCAGAACTGGTACTCGAAGCAATAATTAATACTAATAAACTACTACTAATAATTTACATTAACTAAGGGTACGCTGTCTGTCTGCTTGCCTGTCTGTCTGTCTGTCTGTCTGCATGTCTGTCTGTCTGTCCGACCATTAAAAGGCTAAATAGGTAGAAGCTTGAAATTTTGACAGAATATGTGTTACAATGGCAGATTATTTAAACAATAATAAAAAAAACGGGTTGCACTATGGGAGTACCGGCAGAAGTGAAAACATACTCACTATTTACTTCCCATCACTTCTTATCCATATTTATTTATTAAAAATAATAACTGTTGTTTATTTACTTTTTTGACGTTGTATATTTGACAGCTCAATCTGTCATAGACTTAAAATCCCATATCCAACCTCCCTTTACTACTCATAATCGCCATATACTAAAAATAAAAACTAACCTAATGTAAATAAAGGTCATGTGTCCTAACGCGAGTGACATCTTACGAATTTTCGATCAGGACACGTGACCTCACGCGAGTTTAACAGTTTTTACCCATCACAAAAAAAGTGCACAGCGCCGCTAAAGAAGTTTTCACTTCAAAAAGTTTAAAAGGAAAAATTTGAGTGTGTCGGTATACAAGAAACACGTTTTTCTTCAAGTCGATTCGCTTGCAGCTATAGCATAACAAAACACATAAAACTGTTTAGAATTTATTAGAAAAAACGTAATGAAAAATTATGACACAGAAATTTCATACAGCTTTTAGATTAGATTCCAATTGAAGCTGAAAAACACAAAGGTCAGTCAAATTGTGCTCAACAACGGTAACGGTCCCACAAAATGTGATCAATCAACTGTTCGGGCAATAAGCGGAAATTCTCCTTGATCTGCTTGTATTGGGAATTTTTAGCATTGCCTCAATTTATTAATCAGGAAAATTTATTTTGCAAAAGATTTTTTCGGAAATAGGTTCTTTGAATATCATTCATCTGTTTGGACCATATAAATTGGACCTATATAATGTTTTTGACATTATTTTTACGGTTTATCTCCAGAAGGGGGTACTTAGCAAGTGCCTGGAAACACACCCACTCTATCATGTGGTGGACAGCGTCTTTTTACCAAACACTTGCGTCCTGAGTGACAAGGGGTAATCCCATCACCGAAAAACTGCTACTGGTGCAGCCACATGCAGGTCACATACGTCGATAATTACTACTTTTAAAGTAATCAGTGGTAAAATGAAAGACCAGAGTCTGAATAATATACCCTCATTCCAGGTCCTGACGAAATTAAGGTCAAGTAAGTTAGGATTGGGCAGGAATGGTTTACATACCTTCATGATTTTTAACTTCTATTCATTATATATTTCCGTCCATATGTCACTAACCAATAGAAACTTAAAGAAGTATTGCTTATAGTTTTTCAACCGGATAAGTATAATATATTACTATAACACACACACACACACATACACAACACTTAACAAGTACCTATATCGACACAGTGTGATTTTAGCCTGCCTAGGTTTTATGTAAGGACTACAGTATGGGGTTCTTCATGAAAGAAGTTATTAGATTAGTGTAGGGTCTATTATTAAAGTGCAGGGAATATTATTGTGTAGGATTCAATCATATTTAAGTAAATAAATTATGTTAATTTAATTTAACTTATTTTAATTTTACACTGTTTCTTAAGCAAAAAAAAATTACGTGATATTCATCGAGAAATCCTATCCCTATCCTACGAGAGATTAAGTAAGATTCGGCTCGATCCCTTCTCCCTTAAACGCTGCACGTAATTTATTGATGCCTGTAACATATCGTTTTATGTTACTTTGAAAAAAGACATGAAAGTAAATATGGTGAACTGAATTTATGTGCAATACTTAGAAACTTGAGTTATTTTCTCAAGTGATTAGGTGCTTACATCTGTATTGCGCTTACACAGTTAATTTCGTCTACGATGACAGGAATCTTTTAACAAGTTTAAAAAACTTACTAAAAATATTTAATCTTTAAATATGTCAACTAAGCTTGGTGACTTGAACTATGAAAAGGTCACATACTCAAACTGTATTTCTATTACTATGATAAATAGAGTATAATTTCATTTTTCACTATTAAAATGCGAGAACCTCTAAACCGTGTGAACGGAATTCCAAGAATGGAACCTCGAAAACGAAGCAAAGGGGAGAGTCACCCAGGAACAGCGTTGACGTTTGGACGTGATAGTTTAAAAATTCAAAGGAGTCGGCCAAAGAGTTACAAGTGATATTTTTAGTTACAAGTGATATTTCAATTTACTTTTAATTTAGCATTTAATTTAATTAATTTGAAATTTAACTTTACAATTGTGCACTTTAACAAGTAAAATCTTGATGGTTGGAGCTCTTCATACAATTGGTAAACAGTATCATTTTTTTTATTGTTATTATATATTTCTTCTTTTAACTTTTAGATTCTTATTTAATTCACTGATTTCTTCGGATAACTTAGTTTAATAGGATGTATATAATAAAGACGAATGCAGGTTTTATTGATGACTAAAGTATGAAATATGTATGTCTAAAGGAATTTTCATTAGCGTATGTTCGGGAACGACGGGTCTAATTAATAAACACTATACATATATATATATACATATATATATAGCTAATATATTCATTTAGATGCTGATGTAACATGAGACGAGAGGTGGTCTTCTTTCGACTTCCTGCATTTTGTCTGTATTTTTCTCTTATTTCTCAACTGGTTTTATAAATTAGGAGCTTTAGGCCTGAAACGAATTTTAAAGTTTCAGGTAGGGTTTTCTTTTCTTTTAAATACAGTTTAGAGAAGTAAATTTCGACAGTGTCAGCAAACATCGGACAACGACTGCAATATTTTTGATTTATCAATTGGTTGGAGTAGGGGGCGAGCTTTTGAAATCGAATTTATTTACAAAAGTGTTTGTGATTGACTGAATGTGTGTAAAATTGTTATGTTATTTTGTTTGATGTGTATTGTTTCAACTGGGTGATTACAACCACTTAAGCATTTAATTTGAAGCTTCATCAAGTGATTTTCAAACGAAATGTTTGAAAAGCTTAATACTACATGAAAATAATTTAAAAACTAAATTATCCTGTCAAGAGCTCAACAACTATATAAAAATGTGTTTATTAGTAAATACATTATCGCCGAGGTACCATAAAATCTATAGGTATTTTTATACCTAACTATTCTTCAAAGTCGTGACTATTAAATTTAGTCAAATCACCGAATTTCATGAAGTAACGGATATAGATCAATCCGTATAATACCCACCTATAGAAACACATCAAATTAAATAATTTTAACAATGAGTGAATACAATTCTCTTGAATACAAGTTTATTTTCACAACTAATTACTTCTTTTTTTTGAGAGAAAATTTTATTATCTCAGTTTAACTTTTAAAAATATATTTTTTTTATTTTAGATTACATGCATTTAGGAACTCAAACTCTCCCTCGTATCTGTCGGCTGTCCTAAGGGAACTAGGCGGAACAGGGGGGGGACAATTTCTAATATCGGAGGCATATTGGAAATTACTTCACAACATAGCTTCATCACCTAACTAGCTCAGCGTTCATTTTCGAATTTATAGCTTCGGGAAGTGATGTATGCCGGTTCTGGGAGACTCTTGGAGGAAGCCTTTGACCTGGTCAGCGTGTCGGAATCCAGTTTATGCTAGGCGTCATATAATTGTTTCCTACGTGGCTATGGAATTGGAAATGTTCGTCGCGAGCAGACGTTAGACTAGGTAAATACAAAAAATGTTTGAAATTTGCTTTCCAATGTCGATATTAAGATATTCTATGTCTTAGGAGTCTAGTATGACTTAGGGGCCTAGGATGTCTGCAGACTTTAGGAGAGAAGTATGATTGTGTAATAGGTATTATTTTAGGGAGAGATTGACCAATCTATGTCTGAGTCTCAGTGTGATACCTGCGAGATAATCTGAAAATCTGGTTGGATGGTTCGAAATTTATATTAACGATTTCAGGAATTGTGTTATATTAGGTTGTTTAGATTTTCTTAATTTTCAGGAGGAAGATTGTATCTCTGGTTTTCTCTTATCTTATATTTGTTTGAAGTTCTAGATTTAAGTAAATATATTATATTTAATATATTTTATTACTACAATTCTACACATACACTTATTATTATACAAGGTTTTATACACATACGTTGTCAATCACACATAATTACAGAGATTTTGAATGATAGAGAATATGTTCTGATGATTAGATTTTCTTTTCAGCTATAAATATTATAATATATTATTGTTTCATTTATAAATTGTTTTGTGAAATCTGTTGTTTGAGTTGCAGTCTGTAGACGTTCAACGTGACTCGACAAAGGGATGTAGACGTCATGTGCCTATGGGACTGGAGATACTTCCGGACTATAATGCTGAAATTCATAAAAGCTGAGTATAATTAATTACTATTTGAATTTTTCACTTGTATGGCATTACTTTAATTCTATTCTGTCACATAAATATATTGTAAGGGATTATTTATTTTAATTATATTGATTAAATAGTTAGGTCTTTTACTGTACTTAAGTAATGTCCAATTTCAGTGAAGTTCTAAAATACGATAACAAAACACTGAACAATTGATTTAGGCTATTTTGTTTTCTTATGAGAAAAGTCCAATTAATTTAGCTTTCTGTTTCACTCATTCATGTACCTTAATGTTAATTTATTTCAATGTGTATTAATCTAATTTCCTTTCAGCGTCCTTTTTTTGATTATGGCCTTTAATTGGTCCATCATAACTCGCTAATAGTTAAAAATTAGTTTACCCCAAACACTCAATTTATATTTTTGTTTTCTTTTTTTTTTATGTTTTTATGAGTGTTTTATTTTTCTGTTATGTAGTAAATAGAATCACTGGACAGCCTTTATGTGTAGAGATTTTAAATAGATTGCGGTTTTTCTATTTAAAAATCTCGAGGAGAGGGCAACAGATATGATTGGTCAAATTATCATAATTAATTTGGTAATTACAAAAAAGCAGAATTAATTATATCTGTTTGGAGATAAGGATAAAGGGTCCATTTTATTAAAAATGCTTATAAACCTTAACTTGGTATTTGTAAATTTTATTTGTTGATTTATAGTTTCATTTTTTTTAAATTTTTAATTTCTTTTTGAAAAACTAAGATTCAAAAATCTATATTATTAATTATTATAAATCCAATATATACACACTTTTAATTTCGAATTCCAGGGGCAGATAAGTGAATTCAGCGTGGTGTGAGTATGAACGACAAGCGGGAACCTACGAGCTTACTCTGGTTTTACAATGGCGAGACGTCCAATTTTATAGCTAAGTTATAAACTCTAGTATTTAGGATATTTATTTAATTTACTAAAAATTATAATGTATCAAAATCAATTAAAGTCTTTCTTCTTCATATTTGTCACGGGGGAGTTTTACATGCCCCCTTATAAGACTTTTACCATACTCAGCATTAAGGAACTTTTTTAGTCATTTTTCAACACATGGGGACTATAAATTAAATTTATGACAACTTCGGCAACATCTTGTCAAGCTTTAAAAACGCGTATCAGTTAACTTCGTACGTTAAGTTATTACAATATTTCAAAGTTTACCAGGAAAGTATATGGGAGCATTGGGATCTTTCTTGTACCTCTTATCACCAACCTTCATGTCGCATATATAACTTACTCCAAATATGTACACGGTAACTGTCGATTTGATTTTAAGGTGAGTTGAAAGTGAAATTACTTTTGTCAGAAATAAACCGCTAAGTGAATTTTTGACAGAAACATCGAAAGATTTTTTTTTGTCTAAAGACTTCTGTCAAAATTACTTTTAACCATTAGTAATTTAGTATAGTTTTGACAAGTTTGTGAAACTTACCATAAAAACATTTATAAAGTTCCTAAAATACTCAGTTGTCCCGCATGCAACCAGAGTTGCAAATGAAAAAAAACGGTAACAAAATAATATACGGCGTAAAATTGAGACAAAAAATATCAAAAAATAAATAAATTTAAAACTTAAAATGAAATATATTTTGAGACAACGTCCCAATTTAGGCTTTTTTTAAAATAAATCAATTTGAAAAAAAACATACGTCGGATACAACGAACTTCAATCGACAATATACGAGGCCTATGACCAAAAATACGTGCTGAAAAATTATATACCTATGTTCTTACACAAAAATAAATCTAATGTAATATTTCAAATAGAATGCGACCACGTAAACAACCAAAAACTTTTGAGCACTCCTTGATGCGTTTTTGTATGTAGTATACAGACCTCATACGTCTCCACTGATGGGGCACGGCCTACCCACCACCTTGGGCGCGGGACCTTGAGCACTGTAGTGCGAATTGTGGACTTCACATACGTCATTTTGTCGTATGCAGGTTTCCTCATGATATTTTCTTTCACCGAAAAGTCAGTGAAGTATAGTAGTTTATGCAATTGTTACGAAAGTACTCACTTTTGCAAATTTTCGTGCAATTGCAACTCTGCTTTTTATATACGACCAGAAAAAAAATTCAATACTAGATTCACAGGTAATTTTTTACTTTTGTAAATCATGCAACCTAATTATAAAACCTATGTTAGTAAGTAATTTTATCAATATGAATTTCTGCTCAAGCAAATTACGCGACAAAAATGTGCGATTTATTTTAATAAAACGCCATCAGACGGAAGCGTGCCGCACCTGTGGTTCGTATTCTTTATTCTGTGGCGTACAGTTTACTTATGTTCGCACTTTAATGTAAAACTTTGCTCATGCTTTTATGTCACAAGCAAATACTTTATGCAACGATTTAGTAAAAAGATTTCTAATATGATACTAGTTTTAATTTCAAAGAAGAGAAATTAGGAATGTGTAATTGGTACACGCCGATCTAAAACCTCCGCGCCTTAGACCGTTACCACTCGGCCACCATCTTTGATTTCCGACCGCCCTAAATTTGGTTATTGGCGTGGGCTTCTTACGACTTGCTTTTGCTAAAGAAGTTTGGCATAAGAAGCTACAGCCACAGCTATAATTTGTTTAAGTGGAATTCGGTTATAGCTATTTCCGTGGAAACATTTGAATTAATCGGGATAAATGTGTGCTATGTGCTATTCCAGACTATAATCTATCTCTCTGCCAATTTGCAGCCAGATCCGTTCAGCCGTTTTGGCGTGATTGAGTAACAATCTGTACTATCCATCTATTTACTTTTACTTACTTTTACATTCATAATATTAGTATAGATATAGTTATTTGGTAGTTAATGTATATATTATAATGCAAATGTATGTTGTATTTATGTTAATTTATAAAAGTAGTTTCTTTATATGTATTGATATATTTTGTTCGTAAGTATGTTATTATTAAAACATAAAATTATATTAAAAATAAAAAACATTTTAAAAGCCCTTTTTTGCGCCACCCACCTACCTATTACGCTTTTCTGTTGAGCCAATGGTCGACTGGGATAGAATGCCTACAGGCATTAAGTCCACCATTTTGAACATAGTTTTTCATTTTATGCAATAAATTAAAAATAACGTAAAAGTCGTACAACCCTATTTAAAGATTTTTATTTCTATAATATACAGTATTTTTCTTAAATAATATAAAAACAACCGCATTAGTTGAAAAACTGTGTTGCAGTTGTTTACGGCCTGTTCCGATTTATCAGAGGTACATAGGTTATATAGAAATAATATAATTACAATAAAACAATAAGACTTTATACATATAGTAACAAGTACAATATAGTAGGTAGTATTAAGTTATATTATTAAAGCAAGGATTAAAAATAAATTTAGATATATAAGAATGCTAATTTTGAATTGAAAATAAATGTTATGTATGGAAAATATAATAAACAATAGAGGCCGTTCGGCCGCATTGCACTAAGACATTTAACCCTCAAGTAGACGATTCTAATTTTATTATTTTATAAAATATTCATATTAAACCTATGAGAGGCTACTAGAAATAGCAAACATGTGTGATGAGAATTTATGAATTTATAACTGAAAATATGTTAACCGCGGTCGATCCGAGTCCGCAGTTGCAGTCATGACGGTTAAAAAAATTAAATAAATTTACGCGCGCGCACGTGTTGTGTATGTGTGTGTGTGTATGAACGTACCTACTGTAAAACTTACAGAACGAACGTTGGTTAAAGGATACGCGGAGGCTAGCGTGTGTTGGCAGACATACGATTACATGATATAGCCTTGAGGTAAGTAAGCTGTTAAAGGCAATTAATTTAAATGATTTCAGCAAATTTAATGTTTCGAAAACCTTATTTAGTTTTTAATAATAAGTAAAAATTGGGTCTCCAAGCAACCGTACCGTAATCAAAACCACTTCAAATTATGAAAATTCCAAATTAATTCCAACTCCAATAAATTAATCTTCGTTCACCCTCGTTGGATTAAATTAATTAGCGGCAGAAAGTAATTACGTATTTTGCACATTATAGATGAAGGTACAACAAATATTGTCGTTTAGAGTAAATACACATTAGGTTATTATTTATGCTATTATCAGCAGTCGGCGTTGCCTGTTTGAGTGTCTACGTACTTTTAATAAGAAAATAAATAAATAAATATTTTTAGCATTGCACGCAGCGCCAGATACCAGACAACGGACACAAATATATTTATACTTTTTTTTTAAAATAAATACATGTTAAACATAGAAAACAATACATTTCTCAAGACAAACACAAAAGTTCATCACATTATTCGGAGGACCCACTGAGCCACGGAGCCAACCGGAACTCTGTCTGTGACGTAATCACGCTTAAACCGCTGCTGTACTGATTAAGATGAAATTTTGGATTGAGATAGTTTGAATCCCGGGAAAGGTCCAACCGCCCAAAATTCGGCTATCGGTGTAGGGTACACCGGCAACTGCTTAATTATAGAAAAAAAAACCGGCCAAGTGCGAGTCTGGCTCGCGCACCGAGGGTTACGTGCAAACTTATTATATGCTGTTGTATGTATAATATTAAAAATATTTTTATTGTATCATGTAACTAAAAATTTACGGTTTTCGCAATTTTTTCCTCTGTATGTGCTATAGGACGTTGCTTCGTACCAAATTTCAAGATTCTGAGTTCACGGGAAGTACCCTGTAGGTTCTGCAAATTTGCGACATAAACGGCTGTATCTTTTGATTGCGTTTGCTTAGAAGTTTGAGTTTTTCACAGCTTCAAGGAACAGTAGACCTGAGTATTTGATATTAATTTTAGGTTGATAACTCTACACGTTCCTGAGAAAAAGGGTCTTGACAGACGGACAGACGGACGGACAATAAAGTGATCCTTTAAGGGTTCCGTTTTTTCCTTTCGAGGTACGGAACCTTAAAAACCAATTTTTTTTCCTATTCCTTCCACGGGACTCAAACTATCTCCATGCCAAATTTCATCTTAATCGGTTCAGAGGTTTACGCCTTAAAGTCAAAGTCAAAGTCAAAATGCTTAATTCAAATAAGGATTTTACAATCACTTTTGAATCGTCAAAGTTATAAAATATTATTTTTTGAACCCTCCCACCTTCCCGCCGACACCTTAAGGCAGACATCGTTACTTTCGCATTAATAATATTAGTATGGATTGTCATGTGATGTGTAAAGTATTAGGACCCACCTTTAGTTTTTAAAGTTTCTTACCCAAATGGGTCTTATTTATTACTAAGCTTACGTTGTCTGTCTGTCTGTCCGATCTTCAAGAGGCTCTTTCTTTTAGACCAAAGTAGCTAAAAGTATGAAATTTTCATATGTTATGCGTATTTCTTATAAAATAATAAAAAAACAGAAAACATTTTAGGAGGTCGCCATACAAAAAACTGGTCATTGTTATTTTTGCTCAATCATAAAATCGGTGACACGTACAAACATTAAAGTTTAATATATCTTTAGTCAAAAGCGAGGCGGGATTACGCATTTTTTAGTGATACGGAACCCTCAAAGCTTTAAGTCCAACTTACACTTGACTGGGTATAAAGCCCATACTAGTTCCATACAAAAACTTTGAATCCAACAATTAAAAAAAATTACAAATAAAGTGTTATTTTTAGGGTCCCGTACCTCGTAAGGAAAAAACGGGACTCTTATAGGATCACTTTGTTGTCCGTCCGTCCGTCCGTCTATCAAGACCTTTTTTTCAGGAACGCGTGGAGGTATCGAGCTAAAATTTAAATCAAATACTCAGATCTACTGTCCCTTACAGCTTGGAGCCAACGAAATCAAAAGATATAGCCGTTTATGCCGCAAATTTCCGTAAATTTTCGAAACTCGCAAGGAATTAAAACGTACATGGTACTTCCCGTGAACTCAGAATCTTGAAATTTGGTACGAAGCAACGTCCTATAGCACAGATAGAGGAAAAAGTGCGAAAACCGTAAATTTTTAGTTACATCATATAATAAAAATATTTTTAATAATTTTACATTTACTACGTCTTACTACGTCTTTCCCCAAACTTCTATGGCAACGCAATCAAAAGAAATAGCAATATAAGCCGCATATTTTCAAACTCGCAACTACTCGCAAGGGAATTAAAACCTAAAGGGTACTTCCGGTCGATTTAGAATCTTGAAATTTGGCATAAAGTAATGTTTTATAGCAAATTTACATCACATATTTTTTGTTCGGTACCCTCGGTGCGCGAGTCCGATTCGCACCTAGCCGGTTTTTTTTTCAGTTACATAAGCACGTCAAAAAATTCCAAGTATATTTACTGATAAGTAATAATAAATGTCACAAACCATTTTTACCATAGACAACAAAGAGTTCAGTGACTCTTTCGTATACATTTTCGTAATAAACCCAATTTCACAAGTTAACAAATAAGATTTTTGGCAAACAACCAACGAGTGACATTAATTCGACATGTAGGTATGTATAGCAGCTTTGTTTTTGTCGACAATTTGTATTTATGAGGCATTTAAATTAAGGTTTGTCTATAAATAATTTATGGCCTAATTGAATCAGTACTTTAAGATGAAACAAGTTAGTATCTTAATGGCTAATACATAAGCTATTACAGCATCATTACGAATAAATAGAAGTTTTTTCAGGGTGCCATAGACAAATCCTTAACTATTCTTTTGTCGTTTTGTTTATCCCTTCGTCCGTATGTTTAAACCACAAATAAAACCAATTTTGGCGACAAGCAAGTTGTTATATTAGGTAACTGTGTGTATTCAATTTTTACATTTGCAAGTTAGTTTTTTTTTACAAATCCCCTCGAACGTTTTTAATTTAGTTTACAATTCTTTGATTCTTATGAAGCAAGATAATATTATGTGCACTATAAATTGGTGTAAATAACGAAGATTGTTAAACACACCAATTTTTGTGGTATATAACGAATTATATACAATAAGTTTATTGGATTTTACTCAAATTTTTGGTGCATATAACATTTCACGTTATTTACACGAACAAAACGCTTGATTTCAATCGTGATTGTTTTCAGTAGGCAGCATAGAAAATGGTAATAATATGTTAGATAACAGAGTATAGAGCTAACAGTAGATCCACAATCCATCCAAATTATTATTTGTTAACAAAAAGTATACGAAAAATTTTAACTACTAGTGGCATCTGTTGAACAAAAAACAATATATAAAGTTAACAATCGTGCCATCTATTGAAATACTATTACAACGATTAAAACCGAACTAACGGGAGACAAGGATTGTTTATGAAGTTTTGCTATTTAACAATAGAGGACACTACTTGTCTTATTCACAAAAAGAGGCATCTCTTTAGATGAAGACTGAACTTGAGGTAATATCAAGACATTATACTCACATTGGCTAGCCCTAGTAGTCCAGTCAAAAGAGACATTCAAGGTTACAATTTTATTCGCACAGTAGTAGTATTCTTTATCAGACGTTTTCTTTCGGTCAAGTGTGATCACTGCTGGTATTGAACCTGTTAACTTATCACTGAGAAATCTCTAAAATATGTTCCACAAGAATAAGATAGATTTTATTATGGCCATGACATGATGACAGCGCACACAGGCAAAAAAATCATAATTGTTGTTGTTGTTGTTGTTGTTCACTTTATTGCATAACACATTAAACTAAAATACAAAATTACACTTTAACATATTAAACATATAAAAGCAATTACACAATAGGCGGACTTATCCCTATGAGCAATCTCTTCCAGTCTACCTCAGAATTTTTGAAACCAGAGTGATTAATTAGGCTAAGGCGCATACAAAAAATGGTCGACATAATTACAACGCATAAAAGATATATATAAATATATACATACGTAGATAAAATATAGTTACACAAATACATATAAATACATACATACAACTCATTACATATACATTCATACATTACATATATACCCACAGACATAAATATATTAAGAATTATCATAAGGCTTACATAATGTGAAAAATAACACTTACACAGAAAACAAAGGGATCAGAGCATATTCCAGTCTAAATCCACAGAGTTAAACGCACTGCTAAAATCCAATAGAACGAGAACAGTAAGTTTTTTATGTTCAATATTAAGTCTAATATCATCAGTAATATTTAGAAGAGCTGTGGTTGTGCTGTGGTCTGGACGAAAACCAGATTGAGAAGCGCTAAGTAAATTATGTTTATGAAGATATCTTACTAATAAATGATTAATATGCTGTTCTAAAACTTTGGAAATAATGGGAAGGATAGAGATAGGCCAGAACTGCGAAAAAGAGGAAGGATTAGTTTTTTTAGGTACGGGTATTACATTCGCATATTTCCAGAAGAGCGGAAATTCTCCAGAACTTATGGAGAAATTTAAAATATGGGTTAAAAGCGGGACAATTAAGTCAGCGATTGGTAAAATCATGTCGAGGCTCAGACAATCATTGCCAAGAGCTTTAGTTTTAAATGATTTAATAATTTTGAGAACTTCATCATCTGATAAGCGCTTTATTTGGGATGGTGGGGAATTGGGACACGTTAAGTTGCCGAGAGTGTTTAAGGTATTTTGTTTCAAAAGGGGATCTAGAATACGAGGAGAGTCACTAAAATGAGAGTTGAGGGCGTTGATGTCCAAGTTGCCTACACTGTCAGCCACCGAACTGCTGTCAACAGTTGTCAATTGACTTATAAATATGGTTACGCCTCGATTTGCGATTAATATCCGTCGGGTCATGCCTTAACCTAATGCGAGCCTTATTTCTTCGTGTCATTAACTGCTTAATATTCTCATTCAACCATAGTGTTGGAGGATGTCTAACTCGTATTGGTTTAAGAGGATCATCTTTGTCATAAATGTTTATTAAAATACTACTAAAGGTCTCCACCTTATTATAAATCGGTTCCAGACATAACAGCACTCCAATCTGTATCCATGACATCTTTCTGAAGCGCCTGCAAATCCATTTTCACAAAATTACGTTGTAGGAGAACTTTATGAGGTTTTTTAGGAGGTCGCATTTTAAATGATGCAAATACTAGGTCGTGGTTCGAAAAAGCAGCTGCAATAAATTGACCGTGATGTTCAACCAAATGGGGAGAAGATGTTATAACTAGGTCTAGAAGAGAAGGAGGGCCATTATGTCCCGTATATCAGTATGTGCGTAGGCTTTAGAGGAAGGATATGTGAGATGGATGGTAAAGTAGGTTTAAGCCAGCTTTCAGATATTAATATAGCATGTATGTGATTACTGTCAGTAAAAGTTTCAAGTAAATCAGGGTAATGATTAGGAATGCTTTGAGCATTCATATGTACTACATTGAAGTCTTTGGGAATTTTCTAAATGTCTTTGTTTCTAATTGTTGGCAAAAACTCAAAATAACAAATTGTTACACATCCAGTTTCCATTGTTTAGATAAGACTTACGATGATCCAAGCCTATTACCTTCTATCAGCTTTCTTAGTCCAAAGTTTGACTTGTTTAGCGGCGAATGTTTTATTTATTTTCAATTACAAAGTAAAATAATATTTTTTTTCATTTTGCTAGTTTTACTATGATTGTTTTAATTTTAACCATGGATTCCGCTCCAGGACGTAATAAACTATTATAAAATACCTTTTGATATCATTAAGTGTTTCGTCCCTAATAATATATGCATATACAATTATCTGCAACACGCTAGGTTACAAACGCAGTCTTTTTTATAAGACCCGTGGTATGAATAAATATGGGATGTGAAATCGAGCGCATGAACAGTAACGCATAACAGTCACGTTTTGTAAAAAAGGTAACGAAGGCTCACCTTTTGTAACAGATTTTTTCTGCTACAGAGTTTATTTCGCAAAACGAGTGTATGGTTGTACTATAAACTTAAAATATTTACTTCAAATTTAACCAAAGTACAAAACTTTGTACTTATTAAAATAAATACTTCTCAGTAATTTGAACAGACAGCACTCTCATTGTACCCTTTGTTTTAAAAAAAATTGAGTCGGGAGTGTTTATTTCTCATTGTTCCCAGAGGTATGAAGTGTACACGAACTTATGTTTATATTAAGATTGGTACCCTCGTGTGGGATTTGTTCCTGTTCTATTTCACACTTGCATAACGCTTATATGACAAAAAGGTGTGAACCATACGCTACGGTAGCACACATAGTTATGAATTTACCATGTTATAGCTATGTCCTTTCTACAAATTCAAACCTTATATAAATAGAGTTGTTTTTCTGTGCGGTGGTGTTGACCATGTCAGTGTTAAATATTGTTTATATTTGGAGGAACGGAGGAAAGAAGGGTAAAGGGGTGTATTAAGCTAGGCGGCAGCTAAAAACAAGGCCTTATTGTTCTCAAAATATTTCCTTTGTTTGTAGACGAGTTAGGGGAGAGAAGGGGGTGAGGAGTATAACAGCGGATAGACCAATTTAAACTGGGTGTAAAATTGAGAACGTTGGAATTACCACACGTATATGTCTTCTGTTTCAAATGTGTTGGATTGTAATGTTGTGATTGTAAGGACTACATTTGCTTACGTTTTAATGGTGGCATGATATCTGACGAGCTTTTATATAAACAAAGATCGCAGCCAGAATTTAATATAGAACTTGGAAACAAAGAATTTACTTGTATGATGTTTAGTATTTTTCCATGGCATTACAGTGGGGATTGGCTCCAAAGGCTTTGTGGAAGATTGAGAAGAGAACTGGGGAGATATTGTCAGACTATCGTTGAGTTTGGACGTCTAGTATAATACGGAAAATTGTCGAGCTATCGCAAAGCTGACACGTTGAGCGATTCGAGAAATCAGCCTGTCCGTCAAGGCTTGAAAAGTGTCTTAATTTTTTATTATTTTAAAACAGTGAAAATTTAACAAATTGTGTAAGTTACATAGATTCAATAAGGGTTTAATTTATTTATTTATTTTCCAGAGGTAGATTTTTTTTTTTAATTTAGATTTAGATTTACAAGAGCTAGAGATTGTTACACTTTATTTTCAAAATTAACGTAACTGAAAGCCTAAAAAAATGAACTAGATTTTAATAAGCTAAATAATACTTTTAGCAATTTTGACTGAGTTGTTACACAAACAATTAAATTTACAGCTCAGCCTATTTTTTTTTAATTATACCTTGTCTTCAACTATCTATATGAGAGTAGAATTTTGATCGGAGTTAAATTTATAATTGTCACTGAAAATTACATTAAACTTATTTTTTATTTTTTTATTTTATTACATTAAATTTCTTAAAACTACACTTCACAACACTAATTTACACGCCAAAATCTGTGTGTTCAATGGAGTTTGAGTCGGAAGGGAGATCTAGACTAGATCTTCGCTAACGGTCCTTCGCTACAGATTCACGGCATACTATATCTGGACTAAGTCTAGATAAACACATATCAAACATTTAGGATACATTCTGGAAATGGTTCTTGGTATTTTTGGACCTGTAGTTTATTTAGCATCGACTACTTAAACGATGAGGTCTAATTATATCGAGGCAACCTAATTTCTAGAACTCAAAAATATTTTGATCTACAGCTCAGCCTATTTTTCTTTAAGATTCTACCTTGTCTTTATCAACTATCTTTGTAAGAGTTGAATTTGAACTGAGTTAAATTTAAAATTGTCACTGAAAATCTACGAGTTCCACAACTACATATCTAAACTACGAGAAATCTAAATTACTACTCAATTTTATACTACGGAGGGGTGACAATTTATTTTCAGTTTCAAATAAACGAAAGAATCTAAATCAAAGACAAAGGTATTATAAAAGCCATTTATGAGCTCTGCGATGATGACATTTTGTCCAATCCAGATAAATTTTTATTTGTCCTAGAAAATTGCTAAAGTACTAAACAACAATTTATTTTCAGTTTCAAATAAACAAAAGAATCTAAATCAAAGACAAAGGTATTATAAAAGCCATTTATGAGCTCTGCGATAATGACATTTTGTCCAATCCGGATAGATTTTTATTTGTCCTAGAAAATTGCTAAAGTACTGAATTAAAACTACACTTCACAACATCAATTTCACACGCCAAAATCTGTGTGTTCAATGGAGTTTGAGTCGGAAGGGAGATCTAGACCAGATCTTCGCTAACGGTCCTTCTCTACAGATTCACGGCATACTATATCTGGACTAAGTCTAGATAAACACATATCAAACATTGAGGATACACTCTGGAAATGTTTCTTGGTATTTTTAGACCTGTAGTTTATTTATCGTCGACTACTTAAACGAGGAGGTCTAATTATATCGAGGCAACCTAATTTCTAGAACACACTTAATCTACAACCAAAAATTATAGATTACCTAAAATAAATCTTAAAACTAATATTCATGCAGGATTGATTGGTTGTAAGAAAGTTGTTTTGAGACTAGTATGTGCCTAAGGAAAAGTAAATGAGAGATTTGGACGCTTAGACTAATTTCCAGTATGGAGGGATGGTTTGGTTGTCTAGATTTTTTTAGTGCTGCTAACTGGTTCTGATGGGGAAGTCTTGTCTTCTGAATTCCGAAAGGGTTTGGTAATATGGAGTGCTGGTGTGACCAAACAAGTTCGGTTAGGGTAAAAACTTCTATATCTAGTTATAACTAGATATATCTTTGGTATATGAATCGCTTATATCTTATTTTATGTCTAAAATCAGAGGAGCTCAAGATGGTTTTGGCGTTCGCCGGTTCCTGTTTCGACGTGTTGACTTCGTATTATATTAAATATCCTTAATTTAAAAAAATATTTATATATGTCAAATATAACAATTCTTTCCCTAAACTATACAGGTACCTTTAATAAAAATTTTTTAACGCGTCGCGAGTGTTATAATTCACTTTTATGGACTTTGAAAGTGACAGTGACAAAAGACATAAAATAGTGTGAGTCATTCAGGATCTCGAGAGTTGTCTATTCCTGACAGTATTCGAGGTCCCTGCTGAAGGAGGACTGCAGTTCTTTAGAGGGAGGTAACAACCACATCGAGTCTCAGTAAGTGGATACTACTTAGTCATGCAAGAATAAATTTAAGTTTATTTATTAAGTTTAATTTTGATGTTTTTTAATTTCAGAATAAGTTTTATGTTTTTTTTGTTGTGTATATGTTCCTTTTTTTTTCTAATAGTTTATAGCAAATTATTTTGACGAGAAACTATAAATAACCTTAACGCACGCAAGCATCGAAACAACTTTATATAAAAATAACTTTTACACTTTGCTTTATTTATTATTATTATTATACTATATTATTTATTATTTTTTAGAGAGAGAGCGAAGAGAGATAATTTTTTTATCGCCATCAGTAAACTCCAGTCGTGTTTCGGAGCTGACGCACACACTTTTTTGTTTTCTGCAGTACTCTGTGGTCGGTTATTACTCGGCAAAATAACCTAAAGAAATATATGTTGCGTTTTTTGTATATTTGAAATTAAGACGCTTATACATATTAAGTTATATATTTAATATTGGGTTACAAGTATAAACATGTTTTTGTAAAGTGCTGTAAGATTATTGATTTTGAACGAACTACGTTACACCAGGGAAGTTATTTAATTTTTTTATTCTTATTTAGACCCTGTCCATACTTTTTATCACTCACTCACTTTTATGCTAGATATAATTTAGGACTGCCTTAGGTCCCCTTACAGGACATTAGGACAGAGAGACATGGATCATGTACATACAGCAACAGTACCAATTGAGGTAAGTATTGTGCAGTTATTAATTTGGGTATAGCTTTTACCCGTCTATAAGACAAAAGAAAACATTAAGGCTGAGCCCTACCTGAATGTGCAGTTTTCTGCTCGTTTTCAAAATTGATTCAACTGTCCTATTGCAAGTTTCAGACTAGAAAAAAATAACATAGCTTTCTACATTATTTAACTAGCAAATTACTGTATTTGTTTTAAGATATCTGTTAGAACGTCGCTTTAAAAAATAACGGCCGAACCTTACGTTTTTCTATTTTTAATTCATAACCATTATCAGCTAGTAGCGGGATCATAATATGTTTGGTAAACTTACTAACCTTATGGCCGTCGGCCTTCTCGATGCAGGGGTGACAATCCGTGTGTCCTATCGTCAGTAGGGGCCTAGCTTGTAAGAGGGCATTAACTTTAGGATATAACAAATACAGATGAGGAATAGGTATATTGACTCAAAATGTTATCTGTGGTCACCGACGTCTCCGCCAGCCGCTATTGCGACGCTGCTGCCAGCAGTCGTCGTCGCTGGAATCCGGCCAAAACCGGAAGGGTGCTGACGCTAGGAGATGCACTGTGCACTAGAAGCGTACCTCTGTGCACTGCCCACTAACACTTCATAAATGCTGCCAAATTCTAGTGTCCCCGAGGACGAAAATACAACACAATTCACACTGATCACAAATATTCTAAATAACTTTGGGCTATACTGAGCCGAAAATTAACAGTACGTAACTACGTATCGTATTTTCTGTATAAACTAAACACCACTATAGGCATTACGCGGGTGCGTTCGTAGCCCTCCGCGACTTTTCCAGTACTGAAAACACGCGCGTGAGCCAGCGCAGTCAATGTCAAACCAAGATAAGGCTTATCACCGCTTATCTTTACCGAACATAATTTATTTCATAAAATGTTTAGTAACTATAAACCTAGAAAAATATTGGAAAATAATTTTTATATCTTATGCGATATAACTGTAATTAATTATTTTCCACTTTTTACGCTAAGCTGTTCGCATATCTATAATATGTTTATGCCACACAAAAAAGAGCTCTATTTGAAATTAACATTGTCGATTTCAGCTTAACGACCATAAAGAAAATGTTGGGGGCCCTCTTAAGGTAAGATGGTGCTCGTCAGATACTTGGAGTGCATCATCTTACAAATCTGTGTATCAGGTTTATATTTGGCCTACGCAAATTTGATCACATTTCCGAGTTCCGATCAAAGCTCAAGTGGCTCCCTATTCGTCTTCGCAGGAATATACATATACCGTCAACACCTCATTATCTCAAAAAACAATTTCAATTCCATGGTTCTGCAATAACTCGAGATTCGACTAATTTATTATTAAAAACGCCAACACACCATTCACACTCATATAGCAACTCTTTTGTTGTGAAAGCAATCAGACTTTGAAACTCTTTACCATTGCAAATACGACAAGCTCAATCATTGAGTATTTTCAAAAAACTTACATTTTCACATTTTTTAAAATAGTAGGCTGTTCGCTTATTTCAGCATTTGTATATATTTAATTTATTTTGATATAGGAATGTAGCTCTATATTTTTATAAACTTATTATTTCTTAAGTATTATCTACACTATGTATGAACTGATACAGTTTTAAGTGGTGTCCTTGAGATATGCACACCTTACTCAATTTTCTTGTTTTCATAATTTACAACTTTTAGAATGGTGCAACCCAAATATAATTTAATTTAACGGTTAAAGTAAAAGTAATTGCTACTTTTAACAATTACTTTAACAATCATTTTGGTGCAATCCAGACTGAATTGCAATACCTGAAAACTATCTATCGCTAACACGGTGAAATTTAAAATTTTTGGGGATATGGTATAGAGTAAATGAAAACAAGTTTTTCCATGTTTATTTGGATATAAATGTATTTTAATATATTTTTTTATATTTTGTAATGCATCATAAAATATATCATAGATTTAATATATCATACATAACGTATGTTCTCGTAATTAACACTTTTTTACTTTATTGTTAAAGATTACACAAAAAGCAAGAATAATTACATAAATGTTCAAGCGATTACAAAAATACTTAGCTTTCTATTCTTTCTTTTATTTTACTTTCTATTTCCCTGCAACTTTTCCGGGTTAGAAATTGAAAACAGACGATAATTTATACATCTTATTTTACTGTAAGACGTCAAGTAATGATTTTGTATGAGAAACTCTAACTTACCTCTCTTGTAAATGATCTCGGTACTGAACATCGCTGAAGATGTCAACTCCAAGGTTCCCAATGCTCTTGGAGATGTCGAAGAGTGTGAATGGGGTTTTTTAGCGGTGAACGCGCGGCCTTCCTATGTCCAGGATACATGCCAATGCCTCCCCCTGGCTCTCAATGGCTAGTGCCCATCGTTGCCGAGCGACCGTGGCAACAGCCATATTGACGGTCGCTGACCAAGTATTATCTTGAAAAACCCTAACCCGAAATTAGGTTTAGTTTTTCCTGATGGATGCAAACGTCATACTGTGGGAAAACTAGTATTTTTTTAAAAGCAGACCCCTACATACCCAAAAAATTGTTACCATTGACAGTCAGGGGTTGCCTCGGACTCGAACTAATGGACCCAGCAGATGGCGGGTAGGGATGATTTTAATGATATTTTTGTGTACGTTCAAGTGGGTCCCTGCAAGGTTTGATAACACAATTGGAGCCGGTAGGTGGCGCTGCAGTTGGTGTGTCACTGATCTTCTCCTAAACGGTAGAAATTGAATGTACGACAATGATGCATTTTAACATTCGCTGCATTGAATGCGACTCCATTATTATTTTGTAGTTGAGGGCATGAACGAAAGTAACTCCGTCTGACTGTTTGTCTGTCTGTCTGTTACCTCTTCTCGCATAAACCGCTGAACCGATTTAGATAAAATTTAGCATGGAGATAGTTTAAGTCCTGAGAAAGGACATAGGTTACTTGAAAACATCAAGTGTGAGTCGGTTTCTTTTCTATAATTGAGGAGTTGCCGTTGAAAACCTATACACCGATAACCGAATTTAAGGCGGCAGCTAGTTCTGTATAACTTTCAATTCATGCACACTTAGATATTTATTCCTAGAACATTTCTTCAAAATTTCACGGTGCTTGATTAGTTAATGTCAAAAATAAGTAAATAATTCAGTTTTATGAAGCGCGCTATGAGGAACGACGGATAGTATGCTTTGAAGAGGGTTCCTGGCGTCCACTAGCACCGCCAATGGTCATTTATGATCCCCTATGCGATTCTCAAAGCGAGAAATCTAAAGAAATATGTAACTACTAGCAGGTTTGGAAAATTTGGTTTCGTTTCCAGGATAAACCATAAAATATCTGCTAAAAGTGATCGTTTTCAGCAGGTTCGCTATCTATAACTCGGAGATTTATCCTAGAAACAGTAAGAAACGTTTTAAAAATAGCTTATTTCTGTAGAAGCACATTCGCTTCGTACAAAGGGATAACATTAACCTAGGTAGCAGGGGTAACGCTCTTAATGGCCGGTATACTCGACACAGATTTAGGTACCGTTAAAATGTCATCCGCAATATTTATTTATTTACTCCCTGTTGGCATTAGAGTCTATAGGTTTGTACTTATCAAACAGTCTGTGTTGTAGACAGCATTTTTTTTATAGTATTCGTAATAAGCTTTACTGTTCTTATTTCACAAGCAACCTTCATTTAGCTCACGGATTTCGCTACAATCTCCGTCTGCTACAATAAATCGTCCATCTACAACCGTGTAAATCCGTTTGTGAACTACTTCTTATGTGCTAAGATAAAACTCTGCAACGCGATCGACAACGATTTATCGAATAGATTTTGTAACCGCCTCCGATCGCTAGCGCCAACCTTTCAGTCATCTGCGCCATTTTTGTACATACGTCAAATAAAACTGCGCAAACAGACTGCGCAGTCGAATCGCTACGATGAATTATTATCCCGTATACCGGTGATTAAAGTATATATTTATGTATATATGTTACAGCTAAAAGCCGAAGTGCGGTAACACCTGGTTTCAGCCGGCTGGAGTAAGGTGCAGCCAGTCATAGGTTTCGGTTTAGCCGCTCACCGTTGATTAAACTTGGTATTCTATTTTTCTTCGACTTAAACTAGTTTTTAGTTTAGTTTAGCATTTTGGGTTCGTTTTGAGATTCTTTCTTGCGTTTTCCAATCGATTCGGTTTTAGTATTACCCCAGTAGACAAGACATCTTACCTCATACAAGCCGTGTCGGTCCGAAATTTATGCGCAAAGATAAAAATGCAACATAAAAATTAAAGTTTAACGATAAATAGAATACACTTAAATTTAACCACCGGTGAAAACTGCAGTATGTAGGATAGATCTAAGTTTAATCACCTGTGACCGGCTGCACCTAGCTCCAGCCGGCTAAATCTAGGTGTAACCACAGTTCGGCTTTTAGCCGTAACACATAAATATACGTATTACTATCAGTTGTTTGATAGATGGCGCTATGTGTAGTGTCCAAAATATTTATTATTATTAATAATATAAAAAGAAGCCTGTCAGCGTGTTATTTTTATTGGCACAAAAATTTATCGCGAATTTGGACTGAATTTCTTGGGCTCTGTTTGAGCATAAGCTGTTGTTGGACAAACTGACACTCAGCCTCCAAATCTTCGACTTCGATAACAACGATTATAAGTTACTGGTTATTACTTATTTAAATTTTTCAATTATAAACAATTATATTTTAATACCTGTGACAAAGATATATTAAATATAGTATCATCTAGGTAACTGTGGCACATAAGTATAATAAAATAGTTAACGTTATGGCACATATACTTAATAATAAAGAAGTCTTCACCTCCAATGAATTCACGCAGTTCAAGCTATTTGTGTCGATTTAAGTTGCTGATAGAAGCTGCTACTTAGCAGAATCACGTAGATATTGACACCTGAAAAGAAATTATAGTATTGTCTTTAAGTCTTTCTAATTTTTGTTTAATTTTATTTATAACTCACAGGTTTGCCCCGCGCTTTTATCTAAGAAAAATCAGTTCCTGTGGAAACTCTCAATTGTGAGAAATATATTTGCAGTATTTTTCCATGCCTACAGCTATCTCTACATATGTATATGCACCGATACACAACGTGTAAAAAATTGACTAGCAGAAAAATATATTTCCGTGGGAATTTAGTCCCTTCAATTGTATGTCCGCCAAAAATTGTTGTAAAATATAAAGTAGCTTTCTTTAAGACAATCATTTTTAAAATGTGTTTACTAGTTCGCTGAGATCACACCCTACATACAAACAAACAAAAAATTGTGCCTTTTCGTTCAAGTGAACGTCAGAATCAACAACGAACTACGATAATATAATATATCGATCGAAATCCGGTTTGGAAAAAAAATTAAACCCTAAAGTTTTATGTTTTTAAAAGGTTAACAGGTACATAAAGAACAATCACCCCTATAAAACCCTAGATGCCCAGCTTCCCCTAAGAAATGGTGGGATGGAAAGGGGTGATTTATGGCTTATTATGACGTCCTATTAAAAAATATCCCTACAAAAGTTGTAGGTCTAGAGAAATCTACAACTTTTGTTGAAAACACTTTTTACGATAACCTTAAAATTTGTGAAATATTTACAAATAACCCTTTATTTATTTTTGGTTTTTTGTTTTGTAGTTTCTCAAAATAAAATGATTTTTATGAAACTGGTGGAAAGTAGTCTTTAAAATTCATATGATAACCATTGTTTATATATATTGTTTGTATTTTATTTTAATTTTTTTCATTATATATCTCTGTATACCAACATAGTTATTTAAGAAATACTAACACTTTTGTATGGACGAGTGTGTCTGAAAATAATAATAATTATTATTATTATTATATAATCTAACCTAGTTCATTTATTATTTAAAAATTTAGGATAAAAATAACATAGTTATTTAAGAAATACTAACACTTTTGTATGGACGAGTGTGTCTGAAAATAATAATAATAATTATTATTATTATATAATCTACCCTAGTTCATTTATTATTTAAAAATTTAGGATAAAAATATACAAGGTGGTATTAACAAAATGTAAACAACGATTTATTAA
This sequence comes from Apoda limacodes, assembly GCA_946406115.1. Taxonomy (NCBI): domain Eukaryota; kingdom Metazoa; phylum Arthropoda; class Insecta; order Lepidoptera; family Limacodidae; genus Apoda; species Apoda limacodes. The sequence continues at coordinate 5,316,312 of OX291558.1, forward strand.
AAAAAATAAAAAAAATCAAATCCCCTTGTCTTTTCGTCATATGTTCTGAATTTTTTTGTCAAGTTTCTGCTTCATCATGAATATCATCCTCAGAGTCAGTCAATTCGTCAGTGATCTCCTCATTAAAATAATACCAAGCGTTTTCTCTTCTTCAGGAATCTCTTTTGACTCACTGACTTCTTCAGAAATATGTCAATCACCCAATCTTCTAAAGCATGACAGTTCGTGCAGAAATCAAGAGCAGTTGAGGCCTTGCTTACTGCAACCACATCTTCTATTATCACAGCCCTTTAAGCTATTTCGCAGAAGAAACGCCAGGTAATATTGAATGAGGAAACCGCCGACGAATTGAATCACTGAGACTGACTGATTTTTTTTTATGTATTTTTTAAAACTTATTGGTCTCCGCTCTTAACAGCTTGTCTTTTTGACAAAGGCCTCCTCTAAGGCTTTCCACTTATCTCTATCCTTTGCTGTACGTAACCATTCTGGACTCGCTACTTTCTTCAAATCGTCTTCCCATCTCTTTATCTGTCTGCCTCTACTTCTTCTGCTTTCTCTAGGGTACCACTCAGTTATTATTATGGTCCACTTTTCTTTCTTTTCTCTTAACATATGTCCCGTCCATCGCCATTTCAATTTTCTACATACTGATTAGACTTAGTCTTTTCTTTTATTCTGTTTAATTTTATTTTATCTTTTCTCCTTACTCCCAATACGCTTCTTTCTATTCCATTCTGAAAATTTCGTTCTTGTTCCGTTAAGGCCCAAGTTTGGCATGCGTATGTCAGACATGGCAGGATGCAAGAATTGAAAACTTTTTGCTTCTCCGACTATTATTTCACTTAATGACCAAAATTTTTCCCAAGTATTGGCTATTCTTCTTTCTATTTCTTTCTGCGTGTTTTCTGTTGGTGATATTAATTGCCCTAAATAAATATACTGATTTACATACTTTAAATGCTGATTATTAATTCTTATAGCCTCCGTTTGTGTAGAAGTGCTCATTAATTTTGTCTTTATTATATTCATTTTGAGACCTGCTTTTTTACTTTCGTCTGATAATTGTTGTAGCATTTCTTCCAAGGCTTTAGGGCATTCTGCAAAAAGTATTAGATCGTCAGCGAATCTTAAGTTGCTTAATTTTTCTCCGTTTATGTTAAGTCCGAAATGATCCCAACTCAGTCTTATAAAGATCATCTCCAACACAGCTGAGAATATTTTCGGGGAAATGTGGTCATCTTGACGGACGCCTCTTTCAATTGGGAACTCATCGCCTGTCGTTTCCAGTTTTATTTGTGCTGTGCTTTTCCCGTATATGATTTTTAGTAAGCGTATGTACTTTCTATGGACTCCTTGTTGCTCTAATGATTCCCATATATAATCGTGTTCCAAAGAATCAAACGCTTTGTTGAAGTCTACAAAACCCAGATAGTATACTTTATTGTATTCTCTGTATTTCTGAAGTACTTGTCGTAGGACGTGGATGTGGTCTACAGTCGAGAAGTTGCTCCTCAAACCCAGCTTGCTCCTTTGGCTGATTTTCATCAAGGCTCTTAGTGAGTCTAAATAATAATATTTTTGAGAAGATCTTATAAATATTAGACATTAAGCTTATTGGTCTATAGTTACACACGTTTGCTTTGTCTCCTTTTTTGTGTAATAAAACTATAACTGACTTCATCCAATCTTCTGGGATATTTTCTGTTTTTATTATTTCATTGAATAAATTGGTCAGTTTGGGAACAATCACTGAATCAATTTCATATAATAACTAATAATCAAATCATAACTTTCTCTTAGATGCTATTACTATGGTATCAACCTAAGGTGATAATTTTTAAAAATACGCTCAAGAGAATACGATTTGGAGTGCCTGTTAGCGTATTCATACAAACGAATTTTTCACTTATTTTGACACTTGCTGATAAAACACCACCAAATTTTGAAGACATGTTTAAGTAATAAATATCTAGGTCTTCAGTGTGTCAGTTTTCTGTTGAATTTAATATTACAAAAGTTATACAGGATTATAGTATTTCTTTACAAATGGTTTAAAAAAATTATTTAATAAAATTTTTTACAAAATTTTGGAAAACCACAGACATATATATTCGGCTTGGGATTATGACTAAGAAATTTCACAGTGATTGATCAGTAAATGCTGCGCAGTGTCATTTATGCACTACTGAAACATCGCACTCGTGCTACTTGCGATTTACGCGAATTTATAAGTGCCAAATTTTCCATTTGCGGGATCCGCGGATCCGCGTTTTGAAGGTGCGGGATCCAGCAGGTTAATAAAAGCAGCCGTTTTGCGGGATTGTAATCCCTACTCGCGAAGCAGAAAGAATTTCGTACATTGACCTTTCACTTTTTAGCCTGTGTCAGGTGTCAAAATAGTAGTAATTTCTGATGACAGCGGTCGCTCATCGCATCTGTGCGAGCGCGACGGCAAATAATTATGCGCGTGCAACAGAGACAAATAGTGACCGGTTATTGAACGAAATACGTAAGACTCTTAAGGTAAGACTCTTAGTTTTTTATATTAATGAGTAACTTAACATGATTTACCTGGAAGTGGTAAAAATAAAAAGTTAACGGGACCCCTCGATTTTCTGCTGTTTATTTACATTCTGTGATATTTTGTCTTACTTTGACCCGCTGTATCTCAGTTAATAGTGGGTCAAAATTACGATTATAAGTGAGTTATCGATTAGTCAAACTAAAAGCAAATTTAATGTTCTACAACTCTGTAATAACAATTGGTACATAAAAACCGCTAAGTTTAGGAGATAAAAGCAAAAAAACTAAACAAAGCCCAAAATTTTTGAGGTTTTTTGCCCCCTCCAAGTTAGCCTGGAATTACTCAGACTTTGTACTTTAGAGTACCTCCTGACATGCCAAAATTTCCCCTATATCTAATTATATCAACCAGACTATTGTCCCTCTATTTCTCGTGGGAAGTTGGGCATCGGAGGCGTTATGTAACGTACCTCTTAAATGTTTTAAAAAACATTAAACTTCAGTTTTCTAAAAAAAACAGACTATGAGTGCAACCTGTGTAACCTCCACGTCTGGGTGCCACCAGGTTGTGGCCTATTGAGATATAGCTAAGCTAACTAAGCTTTTTAAGTTCTTAGCATATATCTGAAATGCAATATGTTTTTTTTTAACAATTAATCAACTCAATGATGATATTACACCTACCTACTTATGAAGTTTGTTTATTTACTTTAAGTTATTTAGTGTACTATATTTTAGTTTATCTATTAATCAAAATATGTAAGTATAATTTTTGTTTTACTCAGTAGTTTCTAAGTTGTCAAAGAACCAACAATTTCAGTTCATTTTATATTTCTAACATTATTATAATATGATACGATGTGTGTAAAAGTAAAAAAAACTTACCAATATACACGATTTCAGCGAAAATGGTGCTAACGCCAAATTTACCTATATTCCATATAAAAGATATAATCGAAATTCCTAAAAGCACCGTCGCCATAATAAAATATGATTTCAAGGTGGAAAGGCGACTCTGAAACAGATAAACGAATGATTGTGAACGGGTCTATCTGTAGCAGCTATCCATCGCCATTAGTTATATAGGGAGCCCACAGATGTGTTACACAACCAGCAGGTACAAATGTATAGATTATGACTAGTGTTATAATTTTTATGCAGTACATTTTTGACATAATGCGCATATAGCAGCTAACTAGCGTCGTTATGGAATATTATTTATTTCCACTTCGTACAAAGATTGTTACAAAAATTTTAAACATGGAAATTGTAACACCTGCTATAAGCTATATTAAAAACGTTTTGTAATGTTCCTAAAATACATCTGTGAGTTGTACTTCATATTTTTGCCAAAAGTGGCCACTTTTAGCAGAAAAGCTAAATAAAGCTTACATAAGTTTTCCAGGAATAATACAAAAGGTTCTAAATACAGTTTACGACTAGTTTTATAACTTCTGTGTAGTACATTTTTTAAATATGCTTTGTGCGAAGCGAAATTAAATAATATCCAATGGCGGCGCTACTTAGCTGCTATAGGGCCCCTATATATAGGGCTCTTAAGAGGATACACTACGCGGCGCCTCGCAGCGGGCTTCATACATACAAATTCTTTACTTATTTTTGACACATGTTGATCAAACACCACTAAATTTTGAAGACATGTGCTAGTAATAAATATCTAGGTCTGCAGTGTGCCAGTTTTCTATAAAATTGTATAGTTCAAAAGTTATACAGGATTCTAGTTTTTCATACAAATGGTTTTAAAAAGATTTCTAGTTAATAGAACGTTTTACAAGATTTTGGAAAAACCACAGACCTTGATATCTGGCTTGTGATGTGATGACTAAGAAATTCGTTTGTATGAAGCCCGCTGCGAGGCGCCACGAAGTGTATACTTTTAAGCTTTGAAAATAAAAAATACATATTGGCGGTACTAGTCTGCTTCTATATCTGCCTTAGTAAACAAAGTTTCACACACATGTAGGTAGGTAAGGTGCACCAAATATAACAAATTGTCCACCACATTGTCCACCAACCAAAATTACACCTGTATATAATACCTAACAACTCCTAGTGACTTTTAAAGTCCTAGTACTTACATCAATCTTACAAATACACACAGTCTTCAAAGAATTAAGAAATGTATATAATATAAGATATACACACTAAAAATAATCTATTTTCGTTTATAAGAAACTGTATCATATATACCATCATATTATAAACAGGTAATTATTATATTTTCTATACTTTCTATTAAAATTTAGTGATTCGCCCTTCGATATTACAATTTAATTTACTTTTTTTTTTTCTGAACTGTCAATGCAGTTGGCTGTTGCAGCCATTACTGCTTCACCGGGCTTTTTGGGGCGAGACTCTGAAGGAGCTCCACGGGGGTAGCCTCGGCTTGGGTTGTCGCTCTTAGGGGCGTCCCTTCAACCGGCGTGAGTCTCGAACCCGAAGGTAAGTCAGCGCCAGGAGGTGAGTTCCCCGTTATGCGGGTGCGGTTGCGATTGAGTGGGAGCGAGAAGCGCCCCGGCACTCTTTGATACCTTGTGTATCCTTGCGGGCGCCGACGAACCCGGGGACGTCGGCATCGTGTTAGGGCGGAGGCCCTATTAGGAGAGGTCGTAGAGACTAATCTCGGTATCCGGACAGCGAGACCGTCATCTGGGGCCGTTAGTACGTGTCGAGGCCGCCTTACGATAGTTTTACGACCGTGCCGAGGTCGGTCGGAGGCATGATAAGTTGTGGATTGCACAATTAATCGATTCGGGTGACCAAACTTAAACGAGCGTACACACTCGAAAAAGCGGACTGCCAGGTCTTTGAGATATTAGGGAATCGTGGGGACTCCCTGTGTAGGTCCGCATTCCGGACGAACCAGGAGGCTCCGGAGGCCGCTCTGAGGAAGCGGTTTTGGTGGGTCTGGAGTTTATGGAAGTTGCGTTTAAACAACGCATAGACGACGCTAGCGTATGCTAGTATGGGATATAGGCGACCGAGGGCAAAAGGGGCTCGGTCTCTAACTTTTTTGGTGTGATCGCGGAAGATTATCCAGGGACACACAGCAATATTTGGCTTTGCCTACGGTGAAGAGCACGGCAGAGATTTTGTCAGGATTCACTTCAATTCTCCATTTTCGAAACTATTCGCCTAGGGCGGTGATTATTTGTTTTTTGACTCTCGTTGTATCCTTCATATAACCTGGTAAGATTCCCGGTGAACTATATATACATCATGCAGCTAAGTGAAGAACAACCCCTAGCAGGAACTCGTTGCAAATGAATGCATGCAGCGCATCTTTGCTTGTTTCAGTTCTACTCCAAATTCAAACATTTTACTTTTCTTAATTGTTTTCCCTACGCGAATATCAAACCTTATTTACGAATGGTTTGTATTTGATGTACAAAATGACCTATTCTTTGATGCGAGCGGACATAACCTGCTCATGTACCTATCGTTTTAGGGATGTCTTTCGTGTACAGATGGAACAAGAGAGGGGCGAGCACGGACCCTTGCGGGACTCCTGCTTGTATGGGACGAGTTGAAGAGAGGGTGACTTCGACTCTATATCGAAAGCTGCGGTTCGACAAATGGTCTCGTATGATGAGTACGAGGCGGTCCGGCAACTGATAGTTGTACAGTTTATAAATTAAACCGTTGTGCTAGACATTGTCGTATGCTTTTCCTACATCGAAGAAGACAGCGCCCGTGTGATGGGGCTTACCGAATACTTGCAAATTATTTTCGTCCGTATTCATCTAGTCGTCAAGTTCCACATATTTCTGATCACACGATCTTTAAGACGTAGGTAGGTACCCGAACTTTAACTGCGGTGAAGGCGCTTGCGTCGAATTCTTGATTTTTCCCTTTTTTGCTTTTTCTTCCTATACATTCCTCCTCATCGGTTTCGTAAAGTTTACGTTTATCCATATTGTAACAAGACAAAAAATAATATTTTACCGATTAGTCTTATTATTTCACACACAAGATGCACGATGACCGCCACACAAAACGTGTATGAAATACCCCCAAGTTAGATTAACATTTTTTGTTTTAAATTGGTGTACGATGGCAGCACATACGCGTGCTACTACAAGTAATTTAAAGTGTAATCTCGAAGGGCGAATAACTGGAGTTTAATAAACGTTATATTTCAGTAACAGGTGGTTAGTTGGTTCACAGTTCATTATGTCAGGGGGGCGATTCAAGTCAGTAAAAACCATCTGGTTCCGAGATGACTGTGATATGCATTATCCATTTACTTTACGTTTTAATGAAAATATGTAGAATAACGATTAAATCAGCAATGTAGGTCATAACCATCAACTTATTCTATACATTTTTTCATTGAAACGTATGAAAACGGAGAGTGCATGTCACAGTGATCTCGGAACCAGATGGTGTTACTGACTTGAATCGCCCCTAGGTCAGGTGTACACGATGCCAGTAACACGATCTGTAAAAATATAGAGTTTCTTACCTTAACAACACCGTAGATAAAAATGACATCAAAAATGAACTTGATAAGGTAAATTAATATCATAGCGACGCACATGGCGTAGTTGTCAGCAAATTTTGATTCGTGTGTCTTGCCCGTGTCAGTGTCGTTTTTTGCCTCGCCATGCTTTACAAAGTCAGTTTGTGTTGTGATCACTATCATATACACTGTAAAGATGAAGGACAATGTCTGAAAAATAACAAAAATAGTTTTTGAATGACATTATATATTTATTTAACTGTAAAAGAATGTACAGTTAATAACTGCAACACTTCTCAACAAAGCTAACAAACCCAACATTCTCCAGTAAGGCGCCCACGGTTATCTTAATATAAAGAGTAAAGATGCCTTGATCAAGTGAATGTTAACATTTTTTTATATTCGGAAAAATAGCGCCATCTGGTATTAAATAAATAAAATCTTTATGTGAAAATTCACAGCGACACTGGCAAAAACTTATTATACATATTATTTTAATTTAATTTAAAATTATTATAACTTTTTCATTTTATAATTTAAAATAAATATGAAGTTTGTTTTTAGATATTTACTTAAAAAATTAAGAGAATACGATACGTAGCGCCATGAGTTTTCTATTAAACTGTATTAGTTAAGTAATAAAGTATTCTAGTTATTTATACAAATTGTCTCCACTAAGATTTCAAGTAAATAAAAACATTTTTCCAGATTTTGGAATACAATAGACATAGATACTATAACCATAGACAGGCTTGAGATCATAAAATTTCATAGTGTAAGTGAAAGTCAGAAATAAGTGGGAAATTCAATTGTGTGAAGCTCGCTGCAAGACGCCGCCGTGACGCCCGCGAATAACAAAAAAAATACTTATATAGAAGTTGTGAGAAAGGCTTCAGTTCAATATTGTGGTATATCGCCAATAATGGGCCAGCCAGCCAGCGCCAGCTGATTATAAATGCTACTTCGGCTAAAACCGTTTAGAGTTTAGAGTCACTAACGGACGAGATATTGGCATTCACTATGTACAAATTAAATAAAAATGTGTAGATATACAAGCGACTAAAATTGACATACATACATGCATACATGTCTATTCTGTGTATATACAAAGGTGATTCATACTATGTGTAATGTAAATGTTTGCAGATAGGTGAGTTATGGATTTGTAATAGTAAATGTACGTGATAAGATAGGCGGACGCAGCGAGTGTCGCGAAAACTAGGCACGTGAATTATTCTTTCTCTGGGTTTGCGGGAAGAAATCTCTAGCAGAGATACGTACGCCCTTTGTACTATTTTTCTAGAATTATAATAACTTGTAATGTTAAATAAAAAAAAAAGTGAGCACGTGAATTTGTTTATACATAATATAATCTGTGCTTTGGTGCCAATTAGCGATATATGTATACCATAGACAGAGAACTGTACAGTGCATTTCCTCGCCAGCTGTAAAAATAAGGGTCGTTAAAGTGTGACAGAGACGAAGCGAAGCGATGGTCTTTTGTCTATTTATAACTTGTTTTAATAAACATCAACAAACAAAATGGCGGACGAATGGTCCAAAGTCAGATTACACAACTCGAACTCTATGATAAGATGTTGGTTATGCAAATCATTGTGATAATTCCTAGTGGTAGTACTATTTTGTTATTACTTGTTTTCTGTCGTGGTGTTAATTTGTTTCACTGCTGCACTAAATGGCCTACCTAAACTTAAAGGGGCTTTGTCAGTACGACATACTCGTATTATTGAAAGTAGCCATTACTACAGATATGTGTAGTAATTGACTTATATTTTTTATTTATTATTTATTGCACACTATATAAAAATATTGCATAAAGGCATTCTCTACCAGTCGATCATTGGTTAACAGAAAAGCTTTGTTGGTGGTGCCAAATAAAGGCTTACATTTAATTTAAAAAGAAAAAAAAAAGAAAAATTACTAGTAACATATAGATACATACACAATACACTAATACATAAGATAATTTTAGAAATATAATGAAAATACTACATACAATTACATAATTATATATATATATATATATATATATATATATATATATATATATATATATACGTAAACAGCTAAATACATATTATAATAATATATAATTCAAATGGACCTTTAAAAATGTACTAATAGATGTCGCCTCAACATAGATTTAAAGCACGTTTTGTTCTGAGCCTTTTAAATCACTAGAGTATTGAGTTCCAGAGTTGCACTGCCTGACGAGTAAAGGAGTGTGATACAAAGCTGGTACTATGGGATAGGATTTTTAACATGAGACTGTTTGACGAGCGAAGATTAAGAGTGTGAATATCTCCCAGATACTGAAATCTAGATTTCAAGTATACTGGGGTGGATGGATCGTATAATATAGAAAACAGGGTTAAAAGGATTCTAGATTGCCGACGTTGGCCAATAGGTAACTATTTGAGTTTTGAACGGAAGTTGGAGACGTGGTCATACTTGCGTAAGCTGAAAATGAAGCGAATACAATTGTTTAGAAGACGATCTATCTTGTTAAAAGATCTTGATTAGGATCAGGATAATACACATCAGCATAGTCGATTACCGGCAAAACAAGAGTGTTAATTAGTAAGGTCTTAGTGCATACAGGTAAAAAATGCTTTAATCTGTACAATGCACGTAATATCCCAGTAACTTTAGAGCAAATTTGAGTAACTTGTTGACTCCAGCTGAGAGTACTATCTAAAGTCAAGCCCAAATCTTTTACTTCCGTTGTAAGTGGTATGACAGTTTTATTCAACAATAACGGTGGAAGAGTGCTAGTATCCAACCTAGCGAGCTGAAGAGAACTACCTAAGATTATTGATTGAAATTTAGCCGGGTTAACAAGTACGCCAAAGTTTTCATTTATTTAGGTGTGTAAGATTGTTATTAATCTTGGAAATAGCTTTATCAATTTCAGTGACTTTACATTGAGTGTAGAGTTGCAAATCATCCGCGTATAGATGGTAAGAGCAATTGATGTTTATAGTTACTAGTTCGATAAATATTGAAAATAGAAGAGGAGAAAGAATACCGCCTTGTGTAACGCCAGCTACTAAATCGCACCAATCTGAAAGATTTCGATCGGCGCGGGTTGCTTGCTGGCGACCAATGAGATAAAAAAAGGACCAATTGAGAGCCAGTGTGGAAAACTTTAAGTAAGAAAGGATAGCAAGAAGAATGTCATGATTGACAGTGTTAAAAACGTTTGAAAAGTCAATCAAAACCAATACGGTAACCAGGAACTCCTCTATCCCTTCTCTAATATCTTCTGTCACTTTTAATAAAGCAGTGGATGTGCTATGGCCTGGGCGGAAACCGGATTGAAATTGGCTTAATATACTGTTTTTATGAATGTAAACAGAGATTTGCTTGTGTGCAACCGATTCAGCAGTTTTTGATAAGTAAGGGAGAATAGAGATGGGGCGAAAGTGATTTTAAAGCTGGGGATGGGAAATTTTAGGGAGAGGTAGAACAAATGCTTTACGCTAAAGTGACGGAAATTCTCCGCTAAAGAAAGAGAAATTAATAATGTGGGTAAGTACTGGCACTACAAAATCTAATAAAAGCATAACCATAGCACGACTAACGTCATCGCAACCTACCTTATTTGTTTTGATTGACTTAACAATTACACGAATCTCGTCCACAGAAACTGGAGTAAATTAGAGTGTGTCATTGACTATATCACTCATAGCAGAAATTTGAGATATAGTTGTAGATTTCATGGTACTAGACAGTAATGATGTAGTGGAGAAATGTGCATTAAGATCGTTTAGGTTAAACTTAGAAGTGGCAAAATCAACGGCTGGTTTGCCCATTCCAAGTGTTTTTAAGAATTTCCAGGCATCAGCAGCCGAAGTGTTGAGTACATTTTTATGAATATATTGGCGTTAAGCTGCTCTTACCACCTGATTACAACAGTTACGTGCAATTTTAAAAGATACCCAGTTTTCTTCAGAGCGATTCTTTTTAAACTTAAGAAATGCGCTATCACGTTTTGCCATTGCTGAACGTACGACACCGGACATCCAGGGAGCGGGTGGGCGTTTTAACTTGACAGTTACCTTAGCAGAATTGCGCAACTACACTTTTTCAGGCTGTTTCTTTGGTGGTTTGATTTTAAAGGAAGCGTAAATTAGATCATGTCTTGAGAATCCTGGCGCAGGGAGCTTGCCATGCTTTTCAACATGATTTACAGAAGAGGTGGATATAATATCAATCCATGTATCCGAGCTTTCTATATTGCTATGGGTTGCTTCTAAGGGAAGTATCTTAAAGTCAACTGAGTCAAAGATTGATTGAAGTTTACTCGATTGTGATGAGACTTTTAAAAGATTTGTATTAAAATCTCCCATGACTATGTGATGTGCTTGATCCGAGCTAAAAGATTCTAACAGAGTTTCTAAATCAGATAAATAGTCAATAGTCAATAGAGGGATACTGGGAAACATAAAAAAAAATGTAATAACTTTGACGGTTCAAAGTGCTTGTAAAAACCTTATTTGAATAAACACATTATCAGACGTTGTGCATCACGAAATAGCCCAGCTGCCACTTGACAGTCTAGCAATGCATATACACACCATTTAACTTACTGTTATTTTGTAAACAAGCCTTAGGGAAGAAGTGACAAGAAACTACCCGAGTGTTACTCAATGGCGCAGGAACTAAACATCAAAAACACAAAATCTATGCAAATATCATAAGTGGTGGTGGCCGAGGGGTTTCGATTTTACTTTGCGTCCTGAGTGGCGGATGATTGAGACCGGCGTGTACCAATTAGTCTTTTTTCTTTATTTCTTAAGTACATTGATTATCGACACTACTGGATTTTGAGTGAAGAAAAACATCGTGAGAAAACCTGCATACGTCAGAGACAAAAAAAGATTTTTGTGAAGTCCACAATCCGCACTGGGCCCGCGTGCGAACCATGGCCCAAATCACCCTCGGTAAGGGAAGGCCGTACCCCAATAGTGGGGACTTATGAGGCTGATAAGAAAATGCAAATACATAAGTGTAATCTAAGCGCCACATACAATAATGAATAAAAAAAATGTAATTAAACATCAACCAGATGTTATTGGATTTTGTTTTTCAACATACGCCAACCACTTACTTCGCTTCACTGACGCCATTGCCTAGTCTTTGGTTTAATTATGTGTTAGTGAAGCCTACACTTTCTCTTTTGTTACGACGTAACAGACAAACAGATGGAACTTAAGTTTCACTATAGAATCCCTTATTTTCCATTTTGTTACTAAAATCTTAAAATTGTGAAACCTACTTACTTAAACATGAAAAGAAATTAAAGAACAAATGATAACCGAAGATATCTTTCGGTAGCCTTATCGCTAATCTCTACCACATAACATGTTGCATATTATCAAAGCATTGCATATACGTAAAGATTTATAAATCTATCCTATTAAGCGTTTCAAAAGGAAATCCATGTAATGACGCAAGGAAAATCATGGTTTGCTTACACCTAGTTAAATATAAAACTTAGTAAGTACCAAGTTAGTTACTTACTGCATTAATACTTCCCAGGATGATATTGCCAGTTCGTAAGTCAAATATAAAGCAACAAGTTTCTATCCGCGGGAAAACCATTCTGCTGGATTTCTGGCTCTAAACTAAAAATAGACAAAATTAAAATCATTTATTCTGCAAGACAAGTTTATCTATACCATAGTATAATGAAGATGCGTAAGTAATCTTGATACAAGTCTTTCCTTTTTATCTACTCAACAAGCTCTTGACAACAATACGTAGGGGTTTTCTTTTTTTTTTCGCGCCCTCCGTTAGCTGCAGGCCCACTAAAAACATTTTAAAGTACTTTTTGACAATTTGTATGGCTTTGGGTTAACAAGATGCTTATACAATAAAAATCTGAAGACTGAATCTCGAACGTTGGAAGTTAAACCTGTGTGACAGCAATTAAGGCATCCGTACGAACCCTCGGGCATAGAATCCTTTAGATTGAAACATTTATTTTTTTTAATATTATAATGAGCTCGCACGGTCTTAGCAGACCATTTATGCATTTGCCAAAGTCAAAGTCAATTATATTATATCGTATCGTGGCGCGGGCGTTACCGCGCGTCCTCGTTTTCAAGTCCCAAGATTGGGCGGGAGATTCGGTGTGGATCCTCAGACATTGCGCGTCATGTCCTGCTTATTTCTTCATAATTCACTATTCATGAGCCTTCGCTGCACAATTCTTAACACGCTTTCGTAAAACTTTGCTAAAATATATACATCGAAAGTCACTAAATGAATTTAGAAAAATCAAACAGAAAAAAACGCCACTCCTTCTTAAGATTCGCGCCAAAACTCCCAACATTTTTCTTTTCATTATTAAAACACTACCACAGACTATATAATACTTGACCTTACTTAGTATAAGGCCATCTGAAAAAAAACAAAATCGCTGTTTTTGTTCATAAATACGAAGCCCAAACCGTTGCATGCCAGTTATTTTGTTGTTTTACTCTGTACAATGAATCAATCAGCCTACAGCAGTCCACAGTTAGATAAAAGCAATTCTCAATGAACGCCACTATACTCAGCTCCTTATTTTTCTCATCCAGCCCCTTCCAGCCACATATTTGAGGCCCATAGACCGGGGATAATAGCTCAGAGGAAAAAAAAAATAATTACAGGATAAGAGTAGGCGGAATGGACGGCAAAAGGGGTTCGAAAAAAGGGAAAAGTAAATCCAAGTGATTTTGATTGGCGAGGGGTGGTGGGGGTGGGTTTTAGGGGTTGAAAATCGTGTTTTGCCATTTCTGGCGGAGCATCTGCTCAGATCACAAAATGGTCTACAGAAAAGTTATAGATAATCATAAAATCTACAATTATGGTTAAGGGTACTTTTTGACCTAACCTCAAATTTTACGAGATATTGGCAAAAAACCGATTTTTCGATTTTTTTCGTTTTTGCCCCAAAAAAATGTTCAATATATTAAAAATTTGGAATGAATGTACAATTTTGAGTGCTTCAACTTTTCCAATTTGCCCGAACTCTGTAAGTTAAATATTTTCTGAGATATTAACGATTTTCGAAAAAACAGTTTTTTTTTCGGTCGAGAAAATTCACGAATTTTTTTTCGATTTTTGACTTCTTTGACGGCTCATTTTTTTCGTCTTGAAGTAAAGTTTTATATAAGTAAAAAAAAATCCCTTTACATTTAAAAAGTATCTTAAAAATGCGAAAAACTAAAAGTACCGATTTCCATTTCCAATATACGCAACTTGTCACCTATCGTTCAAACTCCTTGTAAATCATAAAGTATTGCGTTAAAATACAAAAATAAAATATATCTACTTTAATCTATGAATGAATAAATTTATGATTATATTAGTCATGTTAAGACCAAGATACAATGTGCGATAAAGACAACTGCGCCTCGGGCTAAATATAAATGTGTGTGTGTACTTATATGTGTTTTGTCCCCACTTATCTCCTCCAAATCTCAACCGAATTGAATGGAATTACTTACCTATCCTGTAAGTTAATGAAATAATTCATTCTGTCTGTTTGTTTTCTTTTCTTAACATTTACTTTAAATATTTGTACAGAGCACGTCAGAAAATGTCAAATAAAAGAGGCATTTTTTGGACTTTTGCAGGGCTCCAGTTATTTATAAGAATGACACTAAAAAAATGGACTATACACACATATTGAATGTGTATATCTATCATATATAAAAAAAAAAAATGGTCTAATGCCAAAATCCAGGGAGGAAACAGGGAAATACGTTAAGGAGTTCCACACCGATTACCGAATTCAGGAAGGGCGGAGCCGCTGGCACAGTCTAGTCACTAATATAATCTATAAGTTCCACAAATATCGTCACAGTTTTTATCCTAAGAATACCCCAATTATAATTAAGGGTACTGACTCTTTTAACAAACCACTTTAGTTCCTTACGAATTAGGCACGTTTAATACTAATAGTAAAGAAATACACAAAACGTTTGGATAATATTGTAATCCACAGGTGGGTGGACACAGCAAGTTTTCAAAGCCCACTGGATAAATTGTCACTTATTATAATAAAAAATATTTTAATGCTTACAAAATATTTCTCAAATGCCAGTTAGGACTTACTGCTAGCATTACCGTATAAAAGGTGGAATAGCCTCAAAGTTCTTAAAATACTAACGCAGCGGTAACGCAGCGAGTCACAACGCGCAGCCACGCAGCGGCGGCGGCGTGTTCCAAACTCGCCAGCAAAGCTAGACGGGTCAAAGATGTTATATTCACAGAACAGACGAGACATATTGTTGATGTATAAAAAATATTTATATTATTATTAATTTATTTTATTATGATAGGTATTGCATATATGTTAATATGTAAAGATAATAAACTGATCTAATTTAAGAAGACCTTTGTTAATACATATTTTAATATATATCTAAATATATTTTGTATTAATTTAAAAAACTATTCTTTACTACGCATAATAACTAATTTTTGTACTTATATCCTACTTATGTTGTAAATGTGAAAGTTTGGATGTTTCTTGCTCAATCACTGGATGGATTGGGATGAAACTAGGCACATATATAGCGTAAGTCCTGGAAAAGGAAAATTTTGTCGTAAAAAATTCAAAAGTTCCCGCGGGAATAACAATAACGTTTTATATAGCAAACTTCATTAGTAAAATTATTTTCATTCATTATTTTCTGATGAAACACATTTTATTTATATATTATTTAAATATTATATTTGAAATCATTAACTCCTTCGATGGCAGAAAAATAAATAAAACTAAGAGAACTGACATTTATTTTTTAATTTTATTTACACGCTCATCATATAACCAACTTCTTGAAGAATACAACCTTCCAGATATGAAATTAAGACGTAAAGTACTAAAAGCCATGTTGTTGTATGATCTCTGTCATAATAAATATGATTGTTTTATGAACAACACCGTCGCATTAAGTATTCGCAATTACAAATTGTCGAACTAATGCTGGTACACGATTGCGTATATTGAATGGTAGAGTCATATAATAAAAGGTTTAATTCTATTGATATTTTAGCAGTACGGGTTAGTACCTACAAGAGGTTGGTCCGGGAAGAACTTCAAAAAAAATAATTATTTTATATATATATATATATATATATATATATATATATATATATATATATATATATGTATATATTTTATTCCTTCACACAATAATCACAAATACACATTCCTCTATTCACGTACACAAACATACTACCTACAATACCTACTTTACAGATATGTTAAATAACTCAATTAAAACATTAAGCCTTCTCCATTATTCTCATACATTTTTCATAATGCTGTTATTTTTTATATTTTTTTGATGTATACGTAATTTTTCCTATCGACTGCGCAATAGGCTTACGAAATTGGCAACACTTTAGAAGTGGATAAAGTTGACATGTGGTGTCTCTTCTCATAGACAAGACACCACGCGTTTGCTTCGTCTCTGTCACACGTTTGCGACATTTTTTTTAACAGCTGACCAGGAATCCTAACCAGCCAGCCAGCTTTTACAATTGTTTTGTTTCTAATGAACATGTTCACCGAAAATTAAAAGCTCTATTAATAAATGTTTTTTAATATTCTAATTTGATTGGACTTTATGAGGAGTTTAACGTTACACAAAAAAAAAACGTTCGTTATTATCTGTCCGTTCCGTCTGTCAGATTTACCAATAATGATATTTTGAAATGATATGTTCCTTAAGGATAGCGTAGCTTTTTGTTAGTGAATGATTTTTTAGAATCGGTTAACTATTTCCAGACTATTCATTTATCATTTCAGGTCATTTTGTTCAATTTCAAAAGTCAATACGTGCGCAGTCATCAAGTAAATTATTTTTAGAACGGGTATGAAGGGCGAAAAGACTTTGACGCAGTCTAGTTCCCGTAGGATTATATTCTCTTTGGTCTAGTTTAAGCCTAGTTACGGATTGTAAGCCCATCTGGCTATTTTTTGTCATAAATACATTTTATACGTCCGTGACTGCTTTTTCGTACATATTTATGTGTGAATAAGTGTGAAATAAATGCTTCATTCGAGTTTTATTATCACTTTGTCTCGCTATAAGTTTTAGCTCCTAAAGAAGCTGGCTTGACAATACCTACTTAAAAACAAACAACAAATTTTACCTGTTTTATAATATTAGTAAATGAAAAATGTATTGCAGTATTGCTCTCGCTGTAGCAATTTCGCGAGGCTGTTCTGTTATTACGTAAATATTTAATCTGTGGTAGTTTCAGTAGACATTAAAATATCACCCCTAACCTCCCCAACGCAATGCTGGCGTCGTCGTATTAAGGAACGTCTAGAGGTCAATAGGAATTTAAAAAAAGCTAACAAATTGTATTTTCACCTCACCAGCACCAAAAGGCAGGTTTTGCTGTTCAAAAACTGTGGGCAAAATTTTTTTTTGCTGCGAGCGTAAGACAGAGTAATGCAACTTCGAATATTACCGTTTATAATTTTGCGAAACTGAAAAAAAAACAACGCTATGATTGGTTTAGAAGCAAATTTATTTGAATGAAAAGCATAATTACATTGCATTTTTTCATTATTGACGTACTTAATAGTTATGATGACAGTGTCATAGAGTAAATTTCTGTATGCACGTCTTAAAAAAAAGAAAGCGAAATGGCGCGAAACTAATTAGTTATTTTAACCTTAGATATTTTTTTACGTAAGTAAATATTGTATTTTTTTGAAAAAAATAGTTAATCGAGTTACAAAAATATTTCTTTAACACCAGAAGAACTAAGACATCAAGTGTCTAATGCTGAACTAAGCGTTTTACGAGAGAAATCACGTGAAAAATATCTTAAAGCATACGCATTGTTCAATAATTGGCGACTTTCAAAAGGCGCTAATGTTAAAAAGAATAGTTAGTACCTCCATGTTGTTTATTTTATGATAGTAGCAGAGTATAGCAGGTAGTAATTGTGAATTAGAATAACTTATTCCTTAATATGTTCCTTGCCTATGTCCTATTTTTTCGCACTGGTAGAGGTGCAAAATTGTATGTTTCACACGAGATCAAATTAGCTCAGTAGTCTGTATTAGAATCACTCGCTACGCTCCTGATTTAATTCTAGACTACCTCGCTAGCTCGGGATTTAAAGTTGGCACTTTTCACAAAAAACAACTTTGCTCACTTCTTAAACAAATAACTATTTCTCTCACTGGATAGTAATGTTTTTTTTTATAAAAATGTATTGGCTGATCATCAATTTCATTGTATTTGTTACTTCTGCGTACGTTTACGTCACAAATCAATCAATATATTCTAATTATAACACGTAAGAGTCGAGCATGCGCATCAAAATATTTGTCGCCTCCGCGACTCAGTGGGTAATGACCCGACTGCTGATCGAGGTGCGTGGGTTCGATTCCCACACAAGAAAAATAATTATTATTTGCGTTTGTCTTAAAACTGGGTGTTTAACCCGTATTTAAAACGTATAATATGTATTTACAAAAAAACAGTATATACTTGTATGTATTTGTATCCGTTGCCTGGTATCCATAGCACAAGTTTTGCTTAGTTTGGGACCAGACGACGCTGTATGTAATGTACAAAAATATTTATTATTATTATTTACGATCTGGCAACTACATGTGCCGATTCTAGGATATAACGCACTTTTATAACACCATAGTTCATAAAACCCCTGATACCCAAGGCAAAGGTGTTGAAGATCAAGGCGACTTTTGACAAAAATAGTTACAAATTATTCTAAATAGTTTTTTCTTCACATTTCTCTCTATGGCATTCTAAATTCTATTTATTTAACTTTTGAACTATTTAACTTTAAAATCCATACTAAAATCATAAATGCGAAAGTAACTCTTGTAGAAGTAATTAAATTTGGCATGAGTCCCGAGGAAGAACATATACTACTTAAAAAGGTCAAGTGTAAGTCGGTTTTCTTTTATAATTTAGAAGCTGCCATTGAAATCCTACACCGACAGCCGAATTTAGGGCGAGTATTACCGCGGGCAAAAGTTGGTTATTTATAAATAAATAGCTTTACTTAAATTACAATGTTCGTATGTAGGTTGTCCGTTTCAAAATTCGCAAAGAAATTTTAAACACTTGCTGGTATCTGATGGAGCTGAAATTTGGTACATTCATGTGAGTTCGGTAACAAAGCAATATCAAGGGCTAATCTGATGATAGAGCCAGAAGATCTCTACTGGAACTTCCTGATGAAAACTGCTTAGAAAGTTAAGTCAAGGCTGGTTGATTTTGTTGTTATGAGTACTGACGAATACACATGATGACGACGATTTGAAGGTGGAGCCGAAAGTCCCTCAAAAAAACTACAAAGATAGTCGAGTTTGGACTCATTTGTTTTGTTGTAATGAGTACTCATTACACATGATAACGAAGGTCATAAGATGGAGTCGGGAGATTGCAACTGGAACTCCCAGGTAGAAATTGGTACAACTACAAAGATGGGCTCGTTTGTTTTGATGACAAGAGCCTTTTTCATTGGGTCTGAAGATGTACAAGAAAGATTGCCACCTCAACTCCCTGCTGAAATTAGGGAAAATACCGTGTAACACCACGCACTATCTTAAAGTAATAAGAATGCGTAATATTACTAGGTACAACCAACAAGAATAACTAAAAATCAGTCAAGTACGAGTCGAAATCGCTCACCGTGGGTTCCGTTTACACCATATAAGTTACGAACACCAACAACAACAAAGAGTGTGCCGCTAAGTGGTCACCCACCCACCCATCTTACACTTGGCCGGTTTTATTATTTGTGCAAGTTTAAAGCTTGTACTATGACTGTTTTTACGTCAGATTAAAAACAACGAAGACATATTTGTTGTATGTGGGAGGAATTTTTATTATTATTTTGTTTCTTACATAATCCGCCAGTATAAAACATATTTATACTGGCGTTTAAATCAATGGCATAATCATTGTGACGTACCTCGCTAGTTGGTAAGAAGGTAGCTTCGGGTTCATTTGATAAACGTTCGTGTATCAAAGTGATTCAATGAGCAAGTAGCTCTTCCGATGCATTAGACAAACGTACATGAATCGAGCTAGCATTCTGGGCTTGCATTCAGCAGAGAAAAATTACCAGCGCTCCGCCCATCCGCCACGGTATCGAAGACATCCCGTCCGAGCGCTTGCCGTCGTCCCGAACGATCCGCGGCTCTAAAACCGCAGGGACATCCGCGCTAATGAGCGCCCTTCTGATGATGTCGTTAAGTGTGGCGTGGCGAGAGTAGCGACCGACACCCGAAGAGCAGGATAGACAATGGTGGCCAAGGCGATCGACGGTGGCTCCGCAAGAGGCGCAGCAATGGTCTGCGCACACCTCGGCACCTAGTCGGAGACCAACCGCTATGCGGAGTGTGCAGGGGTCGATAAAGGTGCCGGTATTACTTCTACTTGTATTAGGATCAAATTTCAAGTTAAAGATTGACACAAGATAGTAAGCAAGTTTTATTGATTTATTTTGTTGGAAGTTATCAACATTTTATATCGAATTGAAATTAATCTTCTGATTGATATTCCTGAAAGAAAATTAGACACTTTAAGAGTGTATACTTTGAAATTATCAGTTTTAAGATGTTTAATGGCAGTAATTTGCAAATATGTGAAAAGTCATATAAATAGTAGAGATATTTTAATGGAAACTATTAAATTGTAAATCTTATTTATAACCGAAAAATAAAGTAATGAAATAAATACATAAGTTATACAAAATTATATAAATTTTATTCGAATTAAGAAAACTAGATGAAAAGAAGTAATGGAATGGAACACATAAAGTGTTATTATTAAAAAAAACAAAGTTTTTTAAATTTTCCTGAATAGAAAAGTTCAAAATTTTGTTTGGAAAATTTGAAAAGTTCTCACGAAATCATTTTACTTACCCTAATATTAGTTCACAAAACTAATTTAGGTTTAAACTAATGTCTTTTCTGACTTACTTGATGATTAACGCACACACACATACATCATGCGCAAAAAACCCTTAAAACACTTTATTGTGTTTCAAGTACGTTTTATGGCCAAGTTAACGAGAATTTTTCCACAACAATAGCAGGAGATGAAATTTTGGTTAAAAATCAGGATGAACTTTCGACCGAGAACGTTTTTTCCGATAACAATTAATTTCGAGTAAAAGTTTTAGTGTGGTAATCTTAAAATTAATGCACGGTTACTTACTTTTATCTAACTTTAAGTTTAGATGCAGATCCAGTATGCAACAAGGTAAAGATTTTCTTTAGTTTTCTTGCGTTCTGTCTCCATCGTTTCTTTATTCTTAACTAGACTTTGCCAGCGGCTCCGCCCGCCCTGAATTAGGTAATCGGCGTGAAACTCCTTAATTATACTAATGAAGTTTGCTATAGCTACATCTATTTTTCTTTAAACTCTATTATAGTTATTCTCGAGGGAAATTTTTAATTTTTCGGGATAAAAAGTAGCCTATATGCTATTCCAGGACCTAACCTATGTGTATGCCAAGTTTTATCCCGATGCGTCCAGTGGTTAAAGCGTGATTGAGTCACAAACATCCATCCAGACATACAAACTTTTACATTTATAATATAAGAAGGATGGGTTATACGATCTAGGATCTTAGGCCCTGAGATAAATCCTAAAAGTGGCAGTGATTCCAATTTGTTATTTTAATTGGAATTGGAAAAACAAATTTAATTTAGCTACCATACATAAATTTCGTGTGAGTGATAGGATGTATATAAAATTGTTAAATTGTTTTGTTTGATGTATACTACTTTAAAATTAAATATCGGAAAAGACAAATAATTAAGAATATTAGGACATCTAAATTGAAGCTTTAATAAACAATTTTTCAGATGTAAAATCTGAAAAACCTAACACAACATCAGAGTGTTATACGATACATATTTTTATTATATATACATTTGCTTTATGAGCGTTTAGCTGAAAATAGAGCTCATTTTTCAGTGGCAGAAATATGTTATAGATAGTTCGAACAGCTTAGCGTAAAAAGTGGAAAATAATTAATTACAGTTACATCACATACCTAATTTACAAAGTAACCGTCTTTATGTTGACAGTTTGACCCTATGGTTGGCTGGTAGAGAATACGTGGTGGCATTTAGTCCGACATTGTACACCATTTTTCTGCAGTAATTTTAATTAAAAAAATCATTTTTTTCGTGTTTTATAGTAAAACAAGTATCTTTCATTTCATACCACCTTCCTTCCATCCGATAGATGTTTGTAATATAAATTACTGACGCTAGTAAATAAAAAGCATGCAACAAGCAAAACATTGAATTTATTAAGAAAAACATATATATTTATTTATGTATATATAAATAAATTTTGTAAACGTACATGTAGTTTACGTAAGTTTAGTTTACAAATAAAACCACTTTTACATGACTAGTTTTGTTGTAGGTTTTGCTATTATTATTTTTACTATTATAGCTACAATTCAAATGAATACTTTATTAATAATGTAAATTATTAAATGATTTATTTATTATTATTATTCATTATTTTAAATTTAAATGCGATACATAAAAGGATGTAAGATACATATTAAGAGCTTTGACGCATCTCGTGAAACTTTAGCGTGCAAATATTTAAATTAAAATTAACACAAAATAATTTTTCTTACACCTTTTTACATCGATCTACAGATTATATGTAAGTTCGAGTAATTTATCGTCACACAAAAAGTATATTTCATTAATCCAATTCATTTTTTCTTGTAAATATTCTCTAACATGGTAAAAATATTTCTCCAACAACTATTAACATAATTTTGATTTAAGCGTCATTAGTTGCATAGGTTTTTCTATATCTTCCAGTAGTTTATTATTTATTTTTACACTCATAGCATAGCGATTTCTATTACATTATTCTGTTCTAAGGTTTGGTAAAGCTTATTAAATTTTAAATTGCAAATTAACTTGTATTAAATTTAGATAAAGTTCCCTTTTTTCAAATAACTCTGGATGCTGTTTCAAAAATACACTAGACTTTGCCAGCGGAGTGGAACTCCTTAATTAACTCAAATTAATTAATGAATAAGTTATACTAATGAATTTCTATAGCATGTTATATGTGCAGCAATAGTTCGTTCAACTCTGCTATAGTTATCCCCGCAGGAATTTTTGAATTTTTAGGGATAAAAAGTAGCCTATATTCTATTCCAAGATCTATCCTATATGTATGCCAAGTTTTATTCCCATCCGTCTATTGGTTGAAGCGTGATTAAGTAACAAAAATCCATCCAGACATACAAACTTTCACATTTATAATATTAGTAAGATCGCAATAGAAGTAATTTTATTTGTTTGAATAAAGGTTTGCAACTTGTCAGTGGCGTAATCAGTAAGATATTGAAACAGGAAATGTAAGTGTTTTTTTCCTATAGGGACACAGCTATTTTTTGGTTTACCTATCTATACGGACTTAAAATCAGTGTTGTTGTTTTGGCCGCAGCTTATGCTGAATGGATATTCTTTTTGGCAATGTGCGACACATAAGAATTCAATAGATACTAACGTTATTGTGTTGCTTGGTTCGCCAAATAAAAAAAATTCTAATAGGTATGTATCCATTTATAAATGAAGACGTCGTGTAGTTAAATATGACAAGATTCAAATAACATATTTATCGTAATACAAATAACTTGACATGACTAACTCGGAATTACTTAAAGTTATTTAAACTCTTACGCTTATTGTCGCTTGCGGACGATTGACGATTATTGACGTTCACATGGTACGCTACGAACCATCAAAACAAAAAAAAATATAATTGACTAGTGCTTAACTTTGTTTTTAGTAGCTTATTAACTTATTTATATTATATATTACCTATTAAGTGTTTCAATACATGTTGTATACTTGTTAGCTGATTATCAAAGTATTGTATTAGGTCTTTACATATGAAATTGATGTTTTATAGAACTGGCCACTTTGATCTCAAGAAGTTTGGTTAAGAATTCCAAATTTAAATTTATTTCAATTTTAAGTTTGTGTATTTGTGTTTCGAATGTTTCTTTGACATCGTTGTGTGCTCAATATGAGTGGCGTTTTGTTGACCGACATAATTTACATAATGCGGTAATCCTACCAAAGAGAATTAACCAAGATTTGTACTGTGTTATACAGAATTTATGTCTTTTTAACTTGGCAGGATTATGCCATGAAACGCATTGAAGCAGTCAACAAAACGCACCTATTGAATTTTTAGAATAAAAATAAAATAAAGAAACAGCTCGAAGGATTAATAATGTGTACTGAGAAGCTACTGTAAAAGAAAACAAAGTACTTTTTTGGTTACAACGCTTTCTTTCTGGAAATTTTCACCTTCAGAACAAACCTCGCGGAGGGCCGGAAAAGGGTTTTTAAGGGGAGTTGTCAATGAGGAATTTAATGTGTTCGTGGAATCGGATCCATCTCAAACCACGTTAGAGTTAGCTTCAGACTTCGGTGTGAGTGTTAAAACCATTATGAATCATTTGAAACAAATTGAAAAAGTGAAAAATGGGTACCGCAAAAACTAAGTAAAGCAAGCCAACAAACACGCGTCGACTGCTGCGTCACGACACTTAACTGTCATAATAACGAGGGGATTTTGAATCGTATCATTATTTGTAATGAAAAATTTAATCCTATAAAATACTCGGAAACGCTCATCACAGTGGTAAAATCCAGGAAAACCGGCTAAATCCTGCCCCAAGCGAAAGTTAACTACAAAAAAGGTACTGGTTAGTGTCTGGTGGACCAACGTAGCTGCCATCCACTACAGATTTCTAAGATCTGGTGAGACGATTACGGCAGATCTGTATTGCCGACAATTGGAAACCATGATGGAAAAAAATAGCTAGCTAGCTAAAGCTCTTTAACAGCCGAGATTGGTCGACCGCTCTAACTCACTGCTGCTTCATGGCAACGCTAGACCACACACTGCACACCAGACAGTGGCGAAACTAGAGGACCTAGGATTGGAATGTCTCCGTCACCCACTATACTGCCCTGAACTTGCTCCAACCGATTACCACTTTTTTTAGAATTTGGATAAATTTCTTAATTGGAAAAAAATTCAATTCAGATGAGGCAGTCCAAAAGATTTTGTTGATTCTCGCTCCCGCAATTTTTTCAGCAAAGGAATCAATGAACTTCCTGAAAATGGCAAAAGTGCATAGATCACAACGGTACCTACTTTTATTGATTTCATGAAAAAATGTAAAAAAAAAATTTGCTTTTTCCATATAAAACATCAATTTCATGGACCTCATATAATTATTTTAAATAGAACTTCTTGCCAGCTCTTTTTGGCAGAATTAACATTGTTTACATTGTATCGACGATTCAAAAGTATCCTCTGAAACCTATTGAAATAAATATTGTTTAATTTGATTTGATTAGTTTTCATACTTTAAGACAAACTTTAGCACGGGTATTTCACGAACACATAGATATTTAAATATCCGTGCCACGATATATTTTTAAATGTGTGTTCAAATGTTTAAAGCTATGTTAACCGCTGGTATAAAATTAATCTCTTAAAT
Organism: Apoda limacodes; assembly: GCA_946406115.1. Taxonomy (NCBI): domain Eukaryota; kingdom Metazoa; phylum Arthropoda; class Insecta; order Lepidoptera; family Limacodidae; genus Apoda; species Apoda limacodes. The sequence goes on from OX291558.1 coordinate 5,341,918, forward strand.
TGCTAAAATATATTATACCTGGGGACCGAGCTTTGCACATTTTTTTTACCAACGCCATCTATTGACGCGTAGCTTTAGTGTTGCTGTGTCGGTAAAAATAACAGAATTACTACTCGCCAATAGATGTCAGGAAAAGACATATTTTTCAATTTATCATTGCCTTAAAACACGGATAAAACGACGTTTTCTAAAAATGAAACGTAGATAGCCATAAATATCGTTGAAGCCTTTATATATATATATATACATATATATATATATATATATATATATACAACACTTGGCCGTTTAAAAGTATTAGATAATATATCTTATGTGATTAAAGATTAGGTAGTTATAATTTATAGATTTTACATTTCATATAAAAAATGTATATCTACAACCACAGAGTACAGGTAGTTAATTAGAAGTCTACAAAGGCAACCGAATTCAAACAACTTCCCTGTTGTTAAGTTGCTTGTAAAAACTGTGGCTCAGAAGAATCGCGTACACATTCCAACCTGAAATCAAAATATAATAACATTGTTATCTTGCAAATTATTACATAATTACGAAATAAAAAGACAGTCATAGACAGCTATTAACAAATAGTTGGCCGAGTGCGAATCTGTCTCGACCGAGGGTTCCGTGCAAACTTACTATATGTAGATAGTTGTTTCATCATAAGATTAAGAGGATCGGATTCGCGGCGTCTCGCAGCACGCTTTATACAAACGCATTTCTCACTTATTTTTGACAATTACAAATCAAACACCATGACATTTTGAAGACGTGCTCTAGGATTAAATATTTAGGTCTGCCAGTAGTGTGCCAGTTTTTAAATTATATAGTTTTTATAATTATAAAGTTTAAAAGCTATACATATTCTAGTTTTTCAAACAAATTTTTTCGAATAAGATTAAAAGTTAATAAAAACTTTTTTAAGACTTTGGAAAACCACAGACATAGATATTCAGCTTAAGATCATGCATACAAAATTTCACAGTATTTGATCAGTAAATGTCCAAAACATGTAGGAAATTTGTTTGTATGAAACACGCTGCAAGGCGCCGCGAATCGTATCCTCTTAAGTCGCACATGTTTATGCTTATGATGGAATCAACTAACTAGCTTTTTCCCGCGTTTCCACCTGCCCTGAATTCGATTAGCAGTGTGGGATTTAAACAGCAACTCCTCAATTATGAAAAAAAAACCGACTCCCGCTTGATCTTTTTAAGTACCCTATGCCCTTTCCCGGCACTCAAACTATCTCCAAACCAAATTTGCCCGCGGTTCCACCCGCCCTAAATTCGATTATCGGTGTAGGATATAAACGGCAACCCTTCAATTATAGAAAAAAAACCTACTCACCCTTGATGTTTTAAATTAGCCTATCTCGTTTCACGGGACTCAAAATATCCCCATGCCAAATTTCATCTTAATCAGTACAGCGGTTTAAGCGTGAACAGACAGACAGACATATTATACTAAATTTAACTCCTTGATTATACTAAAGAATATAAATTTTCACGTTTCATTACTAATTTAAAAATAATAAAACGGTATTAAGCATGTTGTCATTTTGCTAATTACATTTTTCTCGACCTTTCAGCTGGGTTACACCAAATAACAAAGCGTTTAATCCCGTTTTATTATTTTTAAATTATATTTAAGAAGTTTGTTGAAGCAAGCTATAGCTGCAGAAAAATAGCCTATGTTCTTCCTCGGGACTCAAACTATCTCCATTACAAATTGCATCTAAATCGTTTCAACTGTTCCCAATCCATCCAGTGGTGATTGAGTAAAAACAACCAGACATCCAAACTTTCGCATTTATAATATTAATGGTATAGTTGGTTATTAATGTTTTTTTCTCGTGGCTCGCCCTAATTTCGATTTTCGGCGTGGAACTCCTTAATTATGCTAATGAAGTTTGCTATAGCAAGCTATACTTCGTTTAAGCTCGATTATATTTATTTCCGCGAAACCTTTTGAATTTTTAGTTTTAGCGTAAAGAAGTTACAAACATACCTACTCACAAACTTTCGCCTTTATAAAATTAATATTATATATAATCTATACATATAAAATGCTTTGTCCGGAATGGCTGAGTGACGGATCAACGCACAGCCTAAGCCGTTGATCGTAGAGACCTGAAACTTGGAGGGTGTGTTTTTTTTATTTTTATGACGTAGGCATCCGATAAGAAAGGATTTTTCGAAAGGAGCAAGTGCGCGACTCGCGCAATAAGGATAAACCGATTGTAATGAAATTTTTCGCCGGGTCAGCTAGTGCATATATAGTGTGTTATTATATTTAAATAAGAAGTTATTGGATTTTTGAAGGGTCGGTAACTCGCAAGTGATACCCCTGGACCCTGGTGTTACAAAGCGTCCATAGGTTACCGTGACCGCTTACCATCAGGCGGACCGTGTGCTTGTTTGCCAACTCAGTGGTATAAAAAAAACAAAATTAATTTAATACATATACACATATGTATAAAGTTCCTATTTATGAGCATAATAGTCTGAGTAAAGTGTTAAGCTGTTGCGTAAGTCAAAAATGAACGTTATTCCGTACATCTAGTCTGATGAATTTTTAGTCGAAAAAAAATATCGCCGCAATTTCCCGAATGCTGCCCAACCGAGCTGAATTCTTCGATTAACCTCTTTCTCAAATTTGGACCTACCTTCCATTGTGGTCTTCGAGCATCGTGCCCATTCGTTCCAGTGATTCTGCCGTGACTACTATGTTGTCGGTGAAGCAAAGGCAAGTGATGTACTCGTTTAACATCACGTCGGCCGTTAGCTTGTTTACCACCTTGGTGATATCAGGAAATACAATATGTGGTGGTGCGAAACTCTTTGTAATCGAATCTGACTTGCGGTTGAATGGTTTTGGCCTAAACAATTATGATCTAGGTTACTTACCAAAATAAAATATTTGAGTGCTGGTGGTGGTTGCGTGGTATTGTAAAACGTTTAAGGAATACGTGAACATCGACAAGAGAAAGAACACGAACCACATTACGAAGTATGCTTTGATAATCCCAGCACGCTCCTGGAATGATGTCAAAAAAATAATTTATGAAACTGGCCCCAATTTTTTTTTAAGTACCAACAAATATATTATACAAGGACATAGAAAAAATACCCAGACTAGAGACTAAAACAAATATTCATCACATAAATGCTTGTCCTGTGCGGGGATCGAACCCACGCCAACACTCCTCGGATCGGTGCTACTACCATAAGTAATAGATTATTATGTTGTGTTAATAGCACTGGTAATAGTGACTATTGATATAGAGTAGTTAAGTAATAGTGACTATTGTTATAGAGTAGGTAAGTAATAGTGACTAATGATATAGAGTAGGTAAGTAATAGTAACTATTGATATAGCGTAGGTAAGTAATAGTGACTAATGATATAGAGTAGGTAAGTAATAGTAACTATTGATATAGAGTAGGTAAGTAATAGTGACTATTGATATATGGTACGTTAGTAATAGTGACTATAGATATATCGTAGGTAAGTTAGTGTAAGAAATAATACGCAGAAATTTAGTATATTTTTTGCGCTTATTTTAAAATAAAAAAAAATTCTTACCATAACCACGCCGTAGACGAAAAAAATATCAAACAAGAACTTGGCAAAGAACATGATGGCCAGTATGATGGATAGCGCCCGGAGTTGAGCAAACATGGCTTGGGAGTCATCTATATTCATCTCTTCTCCAACCTTTTCCAGTACCTCCAATTGTGTTGCTTCCACTATCATGACAATTGCCATTGCGAATGATAAAACCTGGAACCGATAAAATAAAGATTTTACTTAAGCGCACTATAGCAGCTAACTAGTTCCGCCATTAGCGTAAAGAGCATATTTCAAAAATGTACTACATATATATTATAACACTAGTATATATAAGCTACATTAGTAATGTTTTATTTTATTTTTTTATACATATCTGTAAGGTTTAGTGTGTGTGAAATGGTAAAACAGATGTAATTCAGAAACTAGTCTTTCTGGCATCCTAGTTGGTTGTATGTCCGGCTGCTGTGTAGAGGGTATAACACTGGACAAACATTTATGTGATAAACATTTGCGTTTGTCTTGAGTCTGGATGCATTTATGATATGTATGTATATACTAAAAAAAAGTAATATATTATGTATTTGTATCCGTTGTCTGGTAATTTCCAAAAATATTATTATTCTATTATATGTAGTATATTTTTGAAAGATGCTTTGTACGGAGAGAATATTAGAATATCCATTGGCAGTGCTAAGTAACTGCTTATATAATATAATATAAACATATTGAACATATAAATAGTACTTTAAATAGTTGATTAGGAGTTGTGGATACAAAATAGAAAATCAAGAGTTTCCTCAGTTATTTTTTTAAAGCTACTTTTTAACAGATATCTCAAAACAAATACAAATAGTTTCTAGTTAAAGAATAGAGACTCACCGCATTAAAACAACCCATTACGGTGTTACCAGTTTTTAAATCCAGTATCCCGCAACAAGTTTCCAATTGCGGAAGCCCCATCTTAGCTAAGAAAAAAAAAATCAATATAACAGAAAAATTTATACAGTTTTTGAACACAATAACATATGACATTTTAAACAGACTAAAGTAGTATCTAAGTGTCTCAAGCTGGCCCTCGACATAGCTATAAACATTATTTGTACACATAGTGTGATGCGGGTATTTAAACTTCTTTCAAAGTGATGTGCACAAATTGTGTCTTTTATTCATTTTAAGGACACTTAACTACAAGGATTATGCTTAGCATAATTCTTTAATATAAACGATATATACACATAAATAGACATAAAATCATAGTAGATATTGTAGTAGGATGTCTGGAAGAGATCGTTTTAAAGCGATAAGACCGCCGTTTGATTTTCTCTATTTGTAAAATTATTATGTTGATGCAATAAAGTATATTATTATTATTATTAGTTTCTTTTTCCTCAACCAAAATCATGTCTTAAAACTTTCCATTTTTAATATAAAATTGTATAAATGGATATAATAAAAAGAGAGATTACAAAACTCCTTTTGTATTTCTAGGTGACAATTTTAGGTAATGTACTTACTAGATAACAACAAATTCTCTGACTATTATTATAAACGAATGTACCATATTCAAGCTTTGGAAACTTTCACTCGTTTTGGTATAATACCCTTGCACAAGTTTTGAAACAATACCAGTTGTTATAAACAGCTAACTTCAGTGTAGTCAAACGGCCTATGGCCTATACTATGTATTTCAGAATAATCAGCCATATGACAAAGCAATAGAACCTAAGTGTAGTGAACATTTCAGTTGAAGAAAGAAGATAAATTTTGGGATTTGTTTCGTTCTTCAAACTCCTACTAATTTTATCTATATTTCCCACTTAGATCTCATCAGTAAAAACATCTTTTGAAAATGTGTGTCTTCGTTTAATTATAATATTTTATTCATTCCTATTTAAAAGATACTGGTTTAATTATTTTTAAAGTAAAAAAAGAAAAATAATTTAATTAAGAATGACAGTTATTTTGCTCGCCTAAAAAGTACACAATTTTGAGTAACTGAGTTGCTATATACAGTACTAGAACTAACGTGAAAAATTATTAAAAAAAAGCTTATAATTTATCAAGAATTTTGACAGATATAAAAAATATGTGGTTTTAGTACTTACCCAATAGACAAACTGTTTAAAAACTTGACCACAGCACAGTCACTTGTGTAAACCCACTATTCAGATTCATCCACTGAAAAAGTACTACTAGTGAAACGCTGTTATGTGATATTAGTAGGAGATGTATCAAAGAATAGACTCTGCAGAACAGTCAATATTCTGATGACAGTATTTCAATATATTTTCTTGTTAGAGAAGTAAGCTAAATAAGTAAGTTTAATAAGTAGCATTTAAAATTTTGCCATTGTATTAGTTAGGTTGGTTGCCACTTTGATTCTAATAACATAGGTATATTAAAAAACTTCTTAAAAAAAGTTTTCAAAATAAGACAACGTTTATATAGTGTCAAATAGCTTGCGATATATTTATGCCTGTACGATCATGTCTACCCTTTTTTCAGGTTTAAAAAATTAATAATGAAAAATATTAAAAACACAACTGTCATAGTCATAATGTCTACTAAAAAGTGAAAACAAGGTATTTTAATGAGTGTTTTATTCAATTCGTTTAACAACGTTTAACAAAGAAGTTGCTGTCATCTGTTCTTGCCCCTAAAGATCATCTTAACGACACAAAAAAATAATGTAAAAAATCATCTATTTAAGTAACTGACATATCTAAATCTACCGTTAAGCTTTAGAGCCTAATTTGGATTTCAATTAACCCGATTAACATTTTAGAGCAGCAACATAAAAAATTAGAAAAATATTGCTTCATCATATTTCAGCCTTTTTAATCAAAAACAAAAAAAAAACAAAATTTTCCCCTTTGCTTTCCATGGAGCTGATACCTAAATATTAGAAAAAGAGCAAGGGCAAAGCCACGGAGATAAGAGAACAGCGGATGCTCGTGACGAGTCTACAATTTTTATTCTTTGAAGATATCGGCGACAATAAGTCTGAAGATTTTGGTCGATACCCCAGGAGAAAGAAAGGTTAGTCGGCTCAATTTACAGAGTTCCCAAAACTAAAGATCCTAAGTAGGACATGGAATTATCTACCTATTGTAAGGATTTCGACATGATTATAAATTGACTATAGTGTGTGTTATTGAGTTCTGCTTTAATATATTATTTTATGTAACATACAGGGTAAGTCAGTGGTGGTATAGTGGATTCGGCGTCTGCTTCGCGTTCTAAGGGATAAGAGTCAGATCCCAGCGTGTACCGATTAGTATTTTTAAGAATATTCCAGTAGGTACATTGTCTCGTACAATCCACTGGCTTTTCGGTAAAGAAATACATTTGTAAGTATGTGAATATATAAAAAAAATTTGACGTTCAAAAATTTGAATTTAGCTTGCGCGATGGACTAATGGCCCAAATCGCCCTCTCCTAAGGTGAGCCAGGCCCGTGCACCAACAATGATGACATACCGACGACTAGGAAAGGTTAAAGGTAAACAGAGTTTGAAATGCTTCTTACGCAGAGGTAGGTACTTAATGAGAATGCTATGTGTGATTAGTTATTTTTTATAGAACTAAGGTAGCAAATAAACATATGGCCTTACTGATGCTAAGAGGTTACCGTAGCCTAAAAATTTGTCGCTTGTATAACCAATGAAACTAACCCTAAAAGGGTAAGTAGTAAGGTTAAAAATTTATCATTCATTTCTTGAAGAGCCTCATACTCAACTACCAGTCAAGGTTCACCCAATATTCAGACAGTATATCCCTTGCGTAAACCTCGACTAGAAGTTATATATATACAGGAATTGCTCGTTTAAACGTTTTAGATAAAAAGCTTTCGACAAAACCAATGAAGATTGAACTGCCGCATTTCCGCCATTTTTGTGTCTTTTTCATGAAGATGGTAAGTATTTATTTAACACAAATATATATAGAAATTAAATAATAATAAGTAAATAATAAGTATAGTATACGAATAAGTATTTTTATTTGACAGCAGGGAAAATCGTTTCTCAGCGACAAAAAATACCTACTGTAGGTATTCATCCCTCTGTTAAGATAACTTTTAGCGTATTTTTCAGTATATTTATTTTCGTTGATAAAGTGAAAATAAAACAAAAAATTAAATTGCTACGGATCCTCATGGTATACGAGTGCCGAGTGGGTATATTTCCGGCACTCCCTTGGCCTGTTTTTCTGTGATTGGAGCATGCGCAGTGGAGATTTTATACCGTTTTCGGGTTTAGTCAAACGTTTTTGCAGTTAGTGATAGTAAACTCCTACAGCTATAGTCTTTGAGTGGTTCCAGGTCATACTCAACACCAAAAAGCCGGTAAGAAGTTTTTTTTAACTTTATTTTAAATAAAGTACCTTTTTTATTTTTTACCTAACAAAGTTTGAATATTCAACAGTCGTGCTTTTATATTTATTATTTAAAAAAATATTTGAATAAGATCGTACAATAATATCATTTATTTATATTCATTGTTGTTTGTTGTTTTTTTTTTTATAAAAACAAAATATATATTTTATAATCAAAATATATACATAATTTCTTTGAAATATTGCGAGCATGTAGCAATTTTGTTTTAATATACAACTTCAGGCCACAATATATATATATATATATAGTATTATAAATACTATGGTATATAGGTAATAGCACTTTATGGTAAGGTGCTAAAAACAAGGTATCTTCATTCGTAAAACCCTGAATTTATTATCTTTTATTGTCGCTCGCTGGTCTCACTCCAGTCCAAAAGTTGTCGATGTCTATGATTACGTTAACTATATAAATATATTAGTGACTTTCTTCCGATCCGATGGGTGTGCGTTTTATTATTTCCGGATAGGACAGACATTTATGTGATATTCATCACATAAAAAAATGTATTCGTGTTGAATTTGGATGTTTTCTGTGTATAGGGTAAAGATACCTATTATGAGATACTATTTCTATTTTTGGATGAAAAAATAAAACAAACGCTCTTAGGACACAACTGATTATTGTGTTCGATGCGGAATGCAATAATCTTTAAAGGTATAAATTATTTTACGCCTCGGTTAAATATTTTCTTAGTTTTATAGGATAAAGAAAAGAATATCAGAAACCTTGTGTCAGACAAACGGTCTTCTAATATGAGATACTGGACGTTCCTAATACGAGATAGTATCTTATATTTGTAACGCCCAGCCCATCATAGTTCCCTACGTACTTTATAAACTTATAAACGTATTTTATAAATTATGTTAATGTTGTACTACGGTAATGCTTGTCTGATAAACGTTGTACTCTTCACGTGGAAAGGAATTTATCTTGCCGATCTCAAGTTCATATATCACAAAAAAATGGCTTACAGCCTCAGGATTGAATTCTTTTATTCTGGCTGCAGGAACTGCTTTAGGCCTTCTGACTGACAAAGTATCGTGCCTTCTTATTAAATCTCGCAACCATCTTTTTTCAATAGCCGCTATTGTCAAACAAAAGGGGCGTTTTAGGTGTTTTTTTTATAGCCAGTTGATACGCCATACACTTAATGTCCTAAAATTGCCATAAAAGTGTTGGTCCGTTAATTAACAATATTTTATCAGATCTTGTAATAAATGATCTGGTAATGCTGGGCACCTTCTCATACGAACTTCTATGAGTATTTCTGCAGAACCATTCTTTATCACATAACGCTCTTAGCCCCACCCTCAGGAACACCAAAATGTTTTGCAGCCCTTAAGTAACCTATTTGATTGCTTCTTACTGCATTAACACCACGTACCACAGTACTGTGATCCTATGTTTTTCTTTTTATCAGTGGCATTTATAAGAGGAAACACCTTTATTTAATTGTCATATATCCTAATATGAGATACCTCATTTTGGGAATACCAATGTATCACATAGCCGTTTATTGTATTTGTTAACAAATAAAAACTGCAGTATATCGAAAAATAGATCATATGCTTCACAAAATGAATACCTAATGACATAATTTACCGTAAAACTGACGTAAGAACTTACCTCGTGATGTTTTTGCGACAAAAAACATGTTTTTCATGTCACGTCTATACAGCGTCTCTAACTGGTGAGTACCGACATATGTTTATTGTATAGTATGACGTTTCGTTTCATTGGTTTGGGCAATACCTAGCTATCTCATATTTGGTGCCTATCTCATAAAAGGCATCTTCGCCCTGATATATATTTATATACAAAAAAGTTCATATATGTATGTATATATCTGTTTGTATCCGTTGTCTGCATAGTATTCATACTAAAAGCATTGCTTAATTAAGGGACAGACGGCACTGTGTGAAATTTATTATGTTATGGATGTGAGTAACGATCGAATATTTATCAAAATTATATTATTTACTTACTTTTACTAGACTTTGCCAGCGACTCCGCTCGCCCTTAATTCGGTTATTGGCGTGGAACTCCTTAAAAACACATCAAGAGGAAATATCTCAACGAAGGATAGATAGGTATTTGGTAAATATTTTGATGTCGCTTTAGGACCCGGTCCTAGATACGGATGTAACATACAAATCCCCTCACAAACTTTCACCTTTATATTATTTGGTGTTATTATCAATGTTATTTAGTTATAAAAAAAGTGAGTAATAAGTGGTACCAACTATGACTTTTCCTTGCTGTATTTAATTAAATTTTTACCTACACATCCATCTAAGTTCTAAGTAATCTATTTAAACATACTAGTCCGAGTCGTAATAAAATAAAATTCGCATTTCTCCACTTAACCGTAGCTACTCGATTGTAGAAACAGAGATAGCTCAAAAGAGTACATGTCTTCTTTTATCGAGGTCACACCCACACAGAGTCATCCGTAGTACATGTAAACGGGCTATGGGGTGGACGGACCGATGGGGTACTTTGCTAGGGATGACGTCATGGACATATACGATTAACGGTGTCCGATATTTTAGGAGATACGTATTTTCGTAGTAAATAACGGAGGCCATAATATTAAGTGTTATTCGTGGCTAATTGAGTCTAAGCATCACTTTTTAAATCTTCAAGCATCAAGGGAAAAGTTACAACACGATATTTATTTTCGAAAACAAAGTGTTTTAAATAAATTGTTTAAGTAGGTAAGTATAAGGATAGATAAAGGAACAGTTGAATATTTCTTCTTCAATAAGATACTTAGTAGTGTGATTTTTAGGGTTCCGTACCCAAAGGATAAAAAACGGGACCCTATTACTAAGACTCCGTTGTCCGCGCGTCCGTCGGTCTGTCACCAGGTTGTATTTCATGAACCGTGCTAGTTAGACAGTTAAAATTTTCACAGAAGATGTATTTTGTTTGCCGCTATAACAACAACTACTGAAAAACAGAATAAATTTTTTTTAAGCGAGCTCCCGTACAAAAAACGTGGTTTTTTTGCTCGATATTGAAAACGGTAACAGGTAGACGCTTAAAATATTCACAGAATATGTAGGTATATATTCACTTTAAATATGAATAATTAACATAAAATAAAACAAATATTTAAGGGGGTCTCCCATACAAATAACGTGATTTTTTTTGCCATATTTATAGATAATTGTACGGAACCCGACGTGCGCGAGTCCGACTCGCACTTGTCCGATTTCTTTCTTACATTATCGCCATGAGAATTTGAAATAAAAATCTGGCGACTAAAGTTGTAAAATTAAAATAAATGAAATTCAGAAATAAATAAAAACAACTAAAATTCGCGCTCTAAGAGTTTTGTATCCACACAAAATCTTATGCAACAAATTAAATAAGTGCCTAGCAAATAATAGTAAGCAATCATGCCTTTGTTCGTAAACTATAAGCGTACGAAATATAGAAAAACTAAGTTGTGACAGTAATTTGATACAATGATGACTTAATATAAACATTTCTTCGATATTGCGGTCCTTACATCACATTTACTATATTACAACAACGTTAAATAGTAACATTTGAATTAGTTTATGAGTTATATTGCTGCAAAGTTCATTTATAAACTTTTATACGTATTATTGCAGTAACATCAATTATTAAGTTTCGATGAGGTTCAAAGTAACAATAAGATGCAAATTACTGTCATGTTCCAGCTATGTCAAGTCTGAAACTTGCTGTAAGATTCATACTTCGATTGTACATACTATTGAGTATCAATATAGGTATAAACTTACAAAAACTTGCTGTAAGTTTCATGCTCAGTGGATTAGTTGTAACTCATACGCAAATAGGTTACTTCTAAACTTCACCGTTCCAAATAGAGCTTAAATAACAGAGCATTTAAACTTTAATATGTAGAAACTGTTTTCTAAATGCAGTCTTAAAAAATGTTATCCCATCGACGCAAAATTACAACTTTGAAATATTAAAGGTATGATAACAACACTAAATAATAAAAAAGTGAGGTTTAATCGTATTTAGATTCAGGAAGGGAAGTAAAAATCTACAAAAGAATATTTTATAGTAAATCCCTGTAACTAAGAATCGCAAGGTTTATCATCTCTAAATCCTACGACATTAAGGCCCCGTATACTGCACACTAGCGCAGCAATATTAATTAACATTTCTTCTTTTCGCAAAGCGTATTTAAAAAAAAAACTAACTGCACTTTCTTTACAACGTTTTATATTGTTTGTGTAATTATTTCAATGAATGAATTCGGGTATTTTCTAAAGGCGGCCACTTTTAGCAAAAACCCCAAATAAAACTCACAGACATATTCTACAAACAATAAATTGTATTTCTAATATTTTAATAGTTATTTTAATCTATTCATATTTATATTAATTATCCTATAATTTGTGAATTGATTTAAGTATTTGAATGTATTTTTTTTAATTTTTCCACTTGTTTAAACAAACTTGTACGAAGAAGAAAGGAAATAAACAATATCTAGTGGCAGCGCTAGTGTACGACGGGGCCTTAAATATCTTGTCGATACAAAATAATACCTACACCACATTCTATGACACAATATTATTGCAGTCGATTGAATATAAAAAAATATAAAATTGACTGATTTAACACTTGAAAATATTCTTACGACTTCTTTACCACCCGATGAATGAACTAAATCGTTTTACACTCAATATACTTGCACCCACAGTTCTTATTGTCACTTACGTTATAATTTAAATTCCAAAAAAACCTATTTAGAACTGAAAAGTTGCAGTTTTTCCTTTCGGTTCCATATTAGTTGCATATGGTATGTGTATGTTAATTTAGTGGTGTCATGGCTGTTCCTTTTCACTTTAGGTAATACTTTGATTCTTATATCTAAATCAAATGACACCCAGTTGTGCTGGGGTCGACTTGGGTCTAAGGACGACTCTTTGAATAAAATATGTACTATAGCACGGACGCTAAGCAGGAAGAATTTCCTTGAATGACCGGTCACTATTTATTACCGTCGCACTCGCACAGATGTGATGACCGCTGTCATAGAGGAGCGCGAGCAAATATTTATGCGCGTGCAACAGAGACAAATAGTGACCGGTCATTGAACGAAATTCTTCCTGCTTAGCGTCCGTGCTATATTATATATATAGCCACATTAGGCCAATAGTGGCACAGCCCTTTGCAAAAGGCAAAGGGACGACCCCGAGCCTCTGAGTTGTGTCCTATGCATGCATGGCATGGCAGGCCACCTCGCGAACTACGCGGCGGCGGCAAATAAGGCCCCCCCCACCCCTCTTCAGGCAAGGGAGTCCGCTCTCTATTCGGAGCGGCAATACCCCTCTCTGCCGATGTCACAAAAAAATATTTCTGCCCCTCTGCTGCCGCGGCCTGCTGCAGCAGCCCCCTTTAAGGCGACACCTGATCCCCCGGCGCGAAAATTGGCCCCGTTGTCTCCGCCCGCGCCAAAAATGAATAAACGGTAACTAGCCCGTCGCTAGCGTCCGCAGATGTTTTAGCAGACTTGAGCGTGGTGCTAGAACTCCTCAATGTTAATAACAACAATGTTAATCTCCTTGTTAGCGAATGAAATTCGCAATGCGTCTTCGGCGATGCAAAGAGTTTCGGCAGTGCCCGAGCATGCAGCTCTGCTAAGTGCTTTAGAGCACTTTGCACCCTCCCACTAAACTTTATTTATTGATGGGGCCCTTAGTAGCCCCAAGTAGAATAAAACCGTGCTCTATTTCGATTGCGTTTTGGAACGCAAACGGCCTACAGGCAAAGCGCGATGAAATTTCAGAATTTCTTAAGACGCACCAAATCGATGTACTATTAGTGCAAGAGACTTTTCTTAAACCGAAGCGTTAGGGTCCTAGGATTGCAAACTAGGCAGTAGTTAGAAATGATCGGCTCACCCATAGGCAGGAGCGCTCATTTACTATAAAAGATCTCTGCATTGCGTACCTCTCGACACTCCTCCATTAGAGAATTTAGAAGCGACGGTTATCCGTTTGGCGATGACAGGGCACAGACCCGTACTGGCCTGGAGAACAGGGCCTCGCTCAGATCCCTACAGAGACAAAAATAGCCGAAGTTAGGAACGCAAAGTGGGACAGTCTCATTAAAGAGATATGGACTTCCCACGTAGCGTATAGTACGTGGCTAGAGCGTTAAAATTCGACGTAGTTAGTACTATGCTACCGTTAGTCGACGCAAATGCGACAATCGTGTTTGACGACGACGAAAAGGCCGAATGCCTAGCCAAATCGCTAGAAAGTCAGTGTTCGCTCAGCGAACAACTCACTGACTTAGCTCAAGTCAATGAAGGGGACAGGGAAGTGGAGCGGAGAGTGGCCCTTCCCCCACTTGATTCACTTCCACCCGTAACAGTCTCTGAGGTCCAAAATATCATCAAAGACTTACAATCCAAAAAGGTCCCGAGTGCCGATGGGATATCAAATAGGCTTTTAAAAATCCTCCCCGCTCAGCTCTTCCTTCTATTGGTCAGTATCTTCAATGCGGCCATGGCAAATTGCATCTTTCCCGATTCTTGGAAAGACGCTGACGTTATAGGTATCCCTAAGCCGGGAATACCAAGTAACGTAGCTACGTCTTATAGTCTCTGAAAGACTTTGGGAAAACTTTATGAACGACTCCTCCTTTCTCGCCTGAAAGACTACGTTCAGTCTAAAGGTATTCTTATTGACGAACAGTTCGGTTTTCGAGCTAATCACTCGTGCGTGAATTAAGTGCACCGTATAACGGGGCACATCCTCCAAGGTCTCAATAGGTCCCCTAAGCCATTCAGCACAGGAGCCCTCTTCTTCGATGTAGCGAAGGCTCTCGATAAAGTCTGGCATAACGGCTTGATACACAAGCTGTACAATCTCGGTGTCCCAAATCGTCTCGTGCTCATCTTACGTGACTTCCTTAGGGAACGAAGGTTTCGCTATCGCGTAGAACGAAGTCATTCGTCTCCCCACCCCATACGGGCAGGTGTCCCCCAGGGCTCTGTGCTTTCCCCGCTGCTCTACTCTTTATTCACGAACGACATACCTCGTCCCTCTAACGTCAATGTGGCGCTCTTCGCGGACGATACGGCGCTCTACTGTTCTCACCGACACGTCCGACGTATAAGCCTGGCCCTCCAGTCTGCCGCCAACGCCTTAGGCGATTGGTTTTGTAAGTGGAGAATAGAGGTTATCCCCGAGAAAAGTGCAGCAGTGCACTTCGCCCGGGGTTAAAAATCGATAAAGGCCACGAGGCAACTCACTCCAGTCCACTTTTAGGGCCAACCCATTCCCTGCGTTAAAAAGGTCAAATACCTAGGAATAATTTTAGACTCTCCTCTTAATTTTAGAGCCCACATTAAAAGAGTAAAAGACCGTGCGGCCTTGCTACTCGGTCGCCTTAAGCCAATTTTAAAAAAGTAGAGTAAAATGTCTCTTAGAAATAAGGTTACGGTTTACAAAACTTGTATACGCGGCCCATTCTCACATTTTCGAGCGTAGTGTTTAGTCACACCAACACTACTATCTTGCAAGTCACACAAAATCGCTTTATGCGTGAAGTCGGCGCCCCGTACTATATGCGTAATATCGATCTCCATACAGATTTCGAGCTACCATAAAAGCCTACATCAAAGATGCGTCAAAACGTTACTTTGAGTCGGCAGCCCTCCACCCCAATCCTCTAATTAGGCAAGCGTGTAACTATGCCCCCAATAGAGAGGCCTTAGGACCATTTAGATATCCAAGGCACGTTATAACAGATACAGACGATGAGATCACCAGCGGGTTCACAGCTCAAGCGCCATCCGCGACCGCGTCCGCGAACACAGATTATACAAATATAATTTACAGAATATGTCGCCGCCGGCGGCGACGGAACACTAGACAGTTTAGCGCACACACACACACACTCAAGCGCGACATACCGGGTATACTAGGTTCACTAATATACCTACCGGGGCGCTTTGCACTATCTACAAAAACGAACAAAAACATCACGTATGTTGTATGGGAGCCCCCTTAAATATTTTTATTTTTTTTCTGTTTTTTAGTATTTGTTGTTATAGCGGCAACAGAAATACATTTTCTGTGAAAATTTCAACTGTCTAACTATAACGGTTCATGAGATAAAGCCTGGTGACAGACGGACGGACGGCCAGCGAAGCCTTAGTTATTGGGTTCCTAATTACCTTTCAGGTACGGAACCCCAAAAAGTGGCAAACGAACAGGTAGTTCAATAGGCAAAGTACCAAAAAATTTAACTTACCTTTAGATGTTAGTAAATATTTATATAATCTTTACATGTTTTAATATATATGTTTTTATATGAATCTTTATCATTCGCAATCGTCGAAAAAAACTATTACTGTAGTTATAGTTTGTCAAAATAGAATTCAGGTAGGTATAGTTAGTTGTTCCTGTAAGAAATTTTTAATTTTCCTGAATATAATGTAGCTGTAATAAAATGTCCTTTTCCATTTTGTCAACTATCCCTGTGCTAAATTTCATCTAAATTGCTATGCTCAGTTGCGATTTGAAAGAATAACAAACAAAAACAACAAACAAACGCTTGGATTGTATTTGAAGTCAAAGTCAAAATTTAGTCAATTTTTTTTTTTGACGTGACAACGTCTTATAAATTGGTTTGCCGGGTGACACTTCAAGAAACTGCGTTACGCTCCGCTCACGTTATGCGCTCACAATGAGAGCGAGTGAGAGGCACGCGCCCGCCTAAGAGCGAGAGAGACAGACATAAAATCATTGTCACGTAAAACTTTCGCCCGTATACCGACTTTACAGGCAACCAGTTTTTTAATTAGGTTTTTACAAACACTTTTGAGAAATGTGACGAACAGAAGTGAAGTTAAAGCAAACTGCGTACATATAATAGAGGAATAAAAATATTTTATCTCGCACCTCTATCTATTATTTGTTAGGGTAATAACTGAGACTTTCTCCGGAATTCCAGTCTGGCGTACTCGAGACATTTCATAACAAGCTCCCAATACAAAACTGTGTCAGGCAATACCACTCGAACTCTTAATTAATTAATGCTGTTTGTTCGTCTATTAACTACAATTTGGTGAATTAAGAGACCACTTATACTGATATAAGTTCCTTTGGCTCACTGGATCTTAAGATACGAGTTTGCCATGAGTTTGACTTTACTTTACATAATCTTTAAATGTTAAATTTACTTTTTGAAAAAGACCTTCTTTTAATCATGTTGTTAGATCGAGGATCTATTTTTTTAGGACCTTTAAAACAAAAGGCAATGGTTTATGAATAATGAAAGGCAATACTGAAAATACGGCGGAA
The DNA here is from genome assembly GCA_946406115.1 of Apoda limacodes. Lineage (NCBI taxonomy): Eukaryota > Metazoa > Arthropoda > Insecta > Lepidoptera > Limacodidae > Apoda > Apoda limacodes. Next base: position 5,359,214 of record OX291558.1, read on the forward strand.
AAACAGCCATTTCTGTCGCATATTTTGGCATTCACAAACAAATCAAAACCTATGGGGTACTTCCCGTTGACCTAGGACACTTAATTTTATGATGCAAGAGCTATCTAATAAGTTTGTACGAAATCCTCGGCCAGTTTTTTCTTTTTTATGCACAACATTTTTCAATCGCTATAATGCCAGCCAGTATTTTTTAAGTTATAGTTATTGCTAGTTGATACAATGAACTTACTATTATAAAAATATTATTTTTAATATGTTATGGTCCTAAAATAATACCTAAATTAATTTCAACGCGGTTTTTGGGGTAGTATTAAACACACCGGTATGACCCGGCATTGGAAATAACACCACTAACAAAATATAGACAAACAAGTTAAAAATAAAAATAAATAAATAAATAAATATATAATCGAAGTGTGGCTGTTATAAGTGACTGACTTTGCCCAATGTGACTGAATTTTTCTTTGTTTTCTTTTCGCTCCGAGGGTCCGCCCAACTTACAAATTTACAACTTCCCACCCGTTTGTAGATAATAAATGGTTCACTGTCAGAGTATCAGAGATGAAATAGTAGATATGCTAGGCAGCCATTGCTGGCGCGATATTTTGGAGCTCGAAAGGAGTGAGAGCGCCAATCGTTCCAGTCTGAAATGAGCCTTTTATGAGTGAGCGTGTAATTCGATGGATCTGATCTATCGCCCTTGGTATATCTGGGCACTGGGTGCACATTCGCAGTCTTCCATGAAGACGGAAATTACCTAGTGTGGTAGGAAAGCGCAGAGAGGCGAATAAGTACTGGACACAACTCAGAAGCACACTGTTCAAGCACTACTGCTAGTATACCGTCTGGTATACCACTCGACTTATAAAAAGTATTGAGTAAACAACGCCCGCCGGACCTCCCGCTGTGTTATAGAGATTTCCGGCATTGTCTTACCGCACCACGGTATAGTAGGTTATACAGCCTTTGACGTTCATATTCGAGTTAATCAAAAACTACAAACGCGTTTGAGAATTCTGTTACAATAGTGGGTGTAGTTGGCATGATATTATTTCGCAAATAAAAATACCATTACATATATCAAAATGATATCATTTCCGCTTGGTCCATCAACTGTTCAGTCAAGGCCAATTCGCTCTCAGCGAGTAGGTATGGCTATAATTAAAACAGTCAATCCGATATAACGCCTTTACATTTTTGTTCATAAGCGTAATTATGAAAAATAATATTATTTATTATTTATAAGTCAAAACCTTGTCAGATCTATTTTCTATTCTTTATTTATAGTAACAATATTATAAAGAGAGAAATTTTGTAAGTTTGTTAATATGTGGTGGGTAATATTAATAACCAACCAACCAATTAGATCGATTTGAAAAGTTTATTCACAAAGCATTCATTTTAGAAATCCATTTTATTCCAGTTGGCTATGTTTTGTTCTGATAAGTCGCAACGGAGACTAGTAGAAATTATAAAAATGGTAATAAAAATAAAAAATTTGGGGCGTGGATATCATATTCAAAATGATAAATACTCTTAGGTTTCGAAGACTCACCATATCATACCCCATTTCCAATTGATATAAAATTGTTTGTTATTTTTAAGATTTCCGCGGCCAAATGATAACACAAATCTCATATAGCTTCGACATGTTCGTTCTTTCTTTCGTATATTAAGAATATACGCTTCGCAGCGGGTTTCATACAAACGAATTTCTCATTTGTTTTTGACATTTACTGATCAATCAATGTGAAATTTCTTAGTCATAATCCCAAGCCGAATACCTAGGACTGTGGTTTTTGCAAAATCTTTAAAAACGTTTCGTTAACTAGAAATCTTTTTTTAAACCATTTGTATGCAAAACTAAAATCCTGTATAACTTTTAAACAAAAAAATTTAATTGAAAACTGGCACACTGCAGACCTAAACATTCATGACTAGAACATGTCTTCAAAATTGTGTGGTGTTTGATCAGTAAATGTCAAAAGCAAATGAGAAATCGTTTGTATGAAGCCCGTTGCGAAGCGCTGCTAAGTGTATCCTCTTACTTCTGCGATCTTTAAATCGTTTCTGATAAAATTTACAGTTTAGTGATGAAATTGTCAACCTTTAAATCTGAAGGAAGAGAAGAGGCCCGGCTACTTTCTTTCATCGCACCGCTTGCCATTCGTAGGGAACACATCCTCACACTTTAGAACCTGCATGGTTGCGTAAGTAAGTACAGTGCGTTTTCAAAGAAACTTCCTCCCACGAACGCTTAGGTTGTGGAATGAGCTCCCTTCCAAGGTTTTCTTTAAGGACTATGGTATGGGGTTCTTCAAGTAAGAATTTATTCGATTTCTAAGCATGTCAGCAACGCGTAGGTGATCCCCCAGGTGTTGCAGGTTTTGGCATAACAACAGTGGTTTAAATATGAAATTACTGTTTTAACGCACTGGGTACTTCAGAGTAAAACTTTTGTCACGCATTCTAAATTAAAGCAAGACATGAAATTTTGATGTTTGACAGAGTTTGACTTTCAATTGTAATTTCAGCTTTAAACGTGAAATGGATACAACGAAAATTAAAGTAGTATTCGAATACGAGGTTTTTTTTTGGGCGGGAAACGAAAACGCGGGGTTTTATATGACATATATTTGAATTTGATTGGATATCTTGCTTGAAATCTTAATAGATTGTTGCTGTGATTTGCGGTGAGCTACAGAAATGGATTGTAACGAGGAGGGCGGGAATGATCCGCTTAACCGGCCTAACTCACATTAACGTCTTCGGGCGGAGGGAGAAACCACCAAAAATACCCACAACATAGACTGCGGCGATGGCGGAGGCGGTGGCGGTGACTCTTTTTACCTTTCCAGAAACCTTATTACATAAGACTCTATCCAGAAAATTCCTTCAACGTAGAATTCAAGGTTTTTGTAGAAAGCACTTCACAAGACAGATTAGGCAATAAAAGTCCAATCTATTTAAACCATATTTTCACAACGAAAATAAACGGTGTGACGGCAATTCAGAAATGCCTTCACACAGTTTGTGGACTCCAAGTCCACAGAGATTCATCAGAAAGGCTTAAATGATCTTCCCATTAGATAGTAGGAAATGTAGTACATATATTTAGACAACATAGATACTTTTAATAAAAAAATATTTCATTCTACATCAAAATATTTGTTCATTAAATAAATTATAATGATACGCCAATTTCATACTTTAACCCATAAAACATATTACGTCGACAGTGTACAAGTATATTAATATATATCATTTGCGGAAATATGAAAGCTATATTATTACTTCAGTTTGTTAAGCAAAGACAGGCGAGGCGAATGGTTATGTTTTTGTAATTTGGGTACTAAATTCAAAATAGGAATTTGGCGAAACATAAAAAAACTTAATTTGTAAAACTAGTTACTTATTATCAATCCTGTTTTTATCGTAGGCGTAATTTATTCATCGAACATAAAATGAACTTCTTCAATTGGGTACTTAATATTCAAACCGGCATTCAACCACATTTAAATTGGGTACTTAATATTCAAACCGGCATTCAACCACATATAAAATAGTGGCAGAATGACTTTATTTTATTTTTAATTGTATGTTAATTTGGAAAATATATACATATCTAGGTTAAACTAAACGAAATAGCACTTCATAAACTATGGCGATTCTCCGCCGCTCCCTAGACTCGACCCCTCCTCCCCTCTGATACGATCCTGTGACAGATTTTATAACACGCACACGTTAGCGTGTATACACACATCATTTATTTAAGTTGTGTTAGTATCCTAGAATAACGCAGTCTTTATGTTAATTGGCCAAGATGTCCAGGGGGTCGTCCAGGGCCAATCATCGTGTAGGGATATTTCTTATTTATGACGCCAGCCAGCACATGTTTACTAAGTCATCTTTGCTTTTTCTGCCCAGTTTTGCGTCAAAGCCTTCAAGGTCATAACTTACTTACCTTGATTGTATAAGTAAATGACAGTAAAGTGGAAAAATATCAATAAAATCTTCAACGAGAAACAGTTATTGTCTATGCATTTGTACATTTCCATTTAATGAAACCATGATCTCTAAAAATAAATCTCTAAACATTTTTTTTTATTTATTTATAAAAAAAAAGTTCATGCCATTATTACAAAATAATTGGTCAACAAAACCTATCAATTTGCGAATTCTACCAATATCATAGTATTAGTTTGTTGACCTTTAATTTACGAATAAATTTGTCGGTTATATCAATTACTAGCTTATTTCCGCGACTTCGTCCATGTGTACTTCTGAAAAAACTGTGTGTCGTAATTCTCATACAAATTTTCATCTTACATTTTGCCCTCCAGGTATTAATTCAATCATTCTCATACTTGGCCGATTTTTATTATTTGTATACTTTAGAGCTAACACACACATCACTGCAAGATTGAAGCTTGCTCGTGTTGTTTTGTACCCAAACGGTTAAGACCAAGAAAGCAAAGAAGATGTTTAGCGGTCACCCTGGGCTATGGACGCTTGTAACACTATCCAGAGGAACTTTCAACTTCTACCTGATTTTCTCATATAATTTGTATGCAAGCTGTTATAAAAACATTTTCATTATGTGAGTCTTGTTGTGATCTACCACAAAATAATGCAATAAATGCTTAAAAAAACGTAAATTCTACGTAAATTACAATAAAGTAGGTGATTTCTATTTACCTGGAAACCGGGGTCAAAAGATACGACATATAGAAAAAAAGCTAGGACTGTCAAACATACTTTCAAGGTCCTACCTACTTCCTTCTTAGGTACTTGGTAGATAAATTTAGTGTTGTGTTTTAGTGGGTTAAAAATATATTATGTTTAATTCTGCCAAACTATAGAATATCATGGATTACTATAAGGATGGTACCTACTAAGTTTCACATTTACTTAATATACAAAAGTTTTATAAAATAACAAACATCCTAGTTTCACATTTCTAAGAGAACTAAAAACTGGATAGCAAAGCTATTGCGAGGTACGTTCCTTTGAATTCAATGAGCTTTTCAAGAAATTTAATAAATAATTTATTCAAAAAGATTTTGACAACCCTGAAATTCGAGTTTTATTAACCCCTTTTTCATTGCTATAAACCCCTCATTCGTATCTATTCACCACGGTCCCTTTCCTAATAACCCCTAAGGCGTTTCTTTTCACCCCTCATTCGTATCTATTCACCTCAAATTCAAGAAAAAATAGTAATATCCTAATTTTTCTTTAAATTAGAATTAATTCAAAGATATATAAGTACGAGGAGAGAAGATTATAATTGTCAAGAAGCTAAACTGTTCAAATAACTAATTTCACAACAAGAAAACCCCGACCAAACCTATTTTTAAAATAAGTTGTATATACATATGCAATACGCGTTCAATTTTGCTGTCGTTTTTCTTCATAACATCAAACTTGACGTTAATTAATATGTTGTGTGAAAAATAGAAAAAATGAAACACGTAGACCGGCTATGTACAAACCCAGAGACAACTTTATAAAACTACTAGATTTGTCTCTATTCACCCCGTTATTTGTATTCGCCCCGTTCTCCGATACTCACTCGTTGTCGACCTCTTAAAAATCTAATCTCCTCCGTCTTGAAAAACCCTCGACAGCGTCAATCCATAAGCAAGCGTTCGCGACAAGCAGATACTTTGAAACTGCACAGTTCTTTTCATACACCACTTAGGTGGCAAAAAGCTTTCGATCCGCCTATTGGTAAGCGGTCACTACAGCCGACCCTTTTGCACCACCGATAGGCAAGTGAGTCGAATCACTAAGATACTCCAATCCGCAATCACCGCCCTAGGCGAATGGTTTCGGAAATGGAGAATCGAAGTGAGTCAGGATGACAAAAACTCTGCCGTTCTCTTCACCGTTCACGTAATTTTTTAATTTATCATAAGTAGTAATTTAAAATCCAAATAGAGAACCTCCTCCCTTTTTAAGTCTGTTAAAAATTCTTATTACTTGTTATCTTTGTTTACTAAAACCTTCGACTCGGCTGATATCCTTATCCTCTGCTATATTTATTATAGCAGTAATAAATATAGCACCACCAAGTATTGGTGTCAATAGGTTTAAATATGACTACGATAATATATATACGATTTCGCTCAGCCATATTATCAGTGAAAGGAACTGTTTCTTTTGTACTATGGCAGGTAAAAATCAGTAAAATTGTGAGACATTTTTAGTCAAAGGATACTTACATAACTACGAACCTGCTACCTAATATTTATGGTTACGGGAACATCTTAGGACTTATGTAATTGCAATATAAAGCCCATCACACACGAAACTATAATATACATATGTATATTAATATGTCACAATACAGTGTGAGTCTTTATAGAGAATACGATTTGCGGCGCCGGCGCCTCGAAGCGTGCTTCATACAAACGAATTATCCATTTATTTTTGACATTTACTGTTCAAACAATATGAAATTTTGTAGAAACTCCTCAATAATGTTTTCACTAACCAAAATCTTAATTCAGACCATTTGTATGAAAAACTAGAATCCTCTTTAACTATTAACGTTATACAATTTAATAGAAACCTGGCACACTGCAGACCAAGATATTTATTCCTAGAACACATCTTCAAAATTTCGTAATGTATGATAAGTAGGTAAGTGTCAAAAATAAGTGTAAAATTCTTTTGTGTAAAGCACGCTAATCGTAGTGTCTTAATTTTATCGACGAAAAACATATAAAAAAAAATATTTTTAATTTTTTTGTGGTATGTAGGTATTTTTAAGTTATAGGACGCTACTGCGACCTCAAAGTAAATAAAACGATGTAACTTTTAAACAACGTGATCTATCACGATGAAATAATAACTGAATTACAACTAGAAAAAACAGGGCGTCAGGAGAATGAGAAAAAAGCCCGTCATCAAAAGAGAGTTAAGATGTTTTTTATCAAAAATCAGGTTTTTCATAATTTAGATTTTACATTATTTGTAAAATTTCTCAATAAAAGCCCCCCTTTACTTATCTTTATTATTAATTTACAATTTTGCGGTGCCTAATCAATTTTGGAAAAATATTTTATCCAAAAATGATTATGCATCGCACACACACTACCAATTTCAAATACCCATGTCGCAGATACAATAAGTACACAAGACTCTTTCAACACACTTAACACTTTACACACACACACACCACACACCCATAAAACTATAATTATACCTAAGACATACATACCTACAAATGTATTAATAGGGTCACTGGTAACACGTGACATGACTGTATATACTTTTGAATGTAAGTTAATAGGAATTCCATAACTGGCTGTACAATCTTCTTTTTTTAACAATCAAATGTCGGTAGATTTTAAGAATCGCTGTTGTGAATTCAATAAATAAAAGTCAATTTATTCTACACCGTGTTTCGATTGCAGTTATAATTCAGTTGGTTTCATCGTGATAGATCATGTAGTTTAAAAGTTACATAATTTTATTTATATAAAGGTTGCAGTCGCGTCATAGAAATTTAAGAAACACACCAAAAAAAAAATTTTTTATGTGATTTTCATCGATAAAAAAACTATAGTTTCCCTCATTTTAATTTGTGAACTTTATGAACTATATTTATAGCTGCCTGAGGGGTCATTTCAAGTTTAATATAGAAAATATATCGTTATATGCCTTGATATAATTTATATTAATATACATATACTAGCTTATTCTCGCGACTTCGTCTGCGTAAACTTTAAAAAAAACGGCTTTTGACTGTTTAATGTTTATCATACAATGACATCGGAATTCTCTTAAATATTTTCATCCCCTATTTTGCCTTCTAGGGAATAATTTTTCAAAAACGGTTAATCACGTGAATCTTAATTTTAAACGTTGAAGCCAAGTTTTAGCCATTTCCATACAAACTGCCAACCATTCCCAACTCGCATTCGAGCATTTTTTCTTTCTCAGAAACATTCACCGGCGTGTGCACAACTACTTACCAAAATTTCATTACAATCGGTTTACCCTTACTGCGTGAATCCGACTCGCACTTGACCCTTTCAGTAAATCCTTTTTTATCGGATGCCTTCTGTGTATGAGCAAACACACCCTCCAAGTTTCAGGTCTCTACAATCAGCGGTTTAGGGTGTGCGTTGATCCGTCAGTCGAGTCATTATAACCTATTATTGTACACAAAACCAACAACAAAAACAAAGTATTTGTTTCCTCTATGAACAACAACACTTGAAAAGTGCATAACCTCTTTAATCTTAGAAACCTTCAAATGAGGTAGGTACTACTATAGTACGGTGACATTCGAGATATTCCAATTTTAAAGAGTATTGAAGATGTTTATGTTTTTAAGTGAGTGCAATCTTTTTTGAATAGAATCGGATTGAGTTCTCAAACATGTGTCAAAATAAAATGTTATTTTAATCAAAAGCACTAAGGAGTATTGATATCAACTTCGAAGTAAATAACCGCCAAATAACTTTCTACCCCTTTTTAACCCCGTTAGGGGATGAATTTCAATAAAATACGAAACACATCTTCCATCAATTCTGTTAAATAAGGTTTATGTGAAATTTGAAGTAGATTGGACCAAGGAATCACGTTGTCCCATACAAACTTTGCCCCCCTTTTTCACCCCTTTAGGGGTAGAATTCCGGAAAATCCTTTCTTATCGGATGCCTACGTCATACAAAGAACACACCCTCCAAGTTTCAGGTCTCTACGATGAGCGGTTTAGGCTGTGCGTTGATCCATCAGTCAGTCATTCAGGACAAAGCATTTTATATGTATAGATTATAGTTCCGTACGTCCATCAACTTAAAGACCTGCTGCTTACTAGCACCGTCATTACTACATAAGACATTTTTAATTTTCACTTCGAACAAAGTATATTTTAAAAATATACAAACTAACACTAGACATAATCTATTAATAAAATCGTTGTGTATTGTTTTTAAATCGTATAGGAACGGACACAATTCCACTGAAAGAAGATAGATAGATATATACTTTATTGCATACCAAAAATGAATTATAAACAAATTAAATTTAGAAATAAACTTATAAGAAGTAAACAATCAGGCGGTCTTATCGCTTATAAGCGACCTCTACCAGACAACCTTTGGGTAGATAGAAAAAGAAAAATATACAGAAAAGGTAGGTGATGCATAATTAAATTAATACCTAGGTTTTAACATTATAGCATAATGAATAAAATTTAACATATATATTAAGCTAGAACATAATATATTATATATAATATTTTAAACTGTAGATAATAGTCAAGTAAAATAAATACATATACATCTACATATACATTAAACCTAATATCATATTTATTAATGATTTCTGAAAATATTAATATGTTGAGCTTCTTTTATGGATAAAGGCAATTTATCCCACAGTTTTGTTGCATGTACCGTAAATGTTTTCAGTATAGTATTTAGTATCATTTTATCCTTTTTTTATTCTTTTAAGTCCCTCCAGCTATACGGGTGGTAACCTTTCCAGTAAAAATATATAGTGAACTAGCTTTTTTCCGCGGTTCCACCCGCACTAAATTCGGTTATCGGCAAAGGATTTCAACGGCAACTCCTCAATTATAGAAAAAAAAAACCGACTCAGACTTGACGTTTTTAATGAGTCTATGTCCTTTTTCGGTACTTAAACTGTCTCATCCTAAGCCAAATTTCGTCTTAATCAGTAAAGCAGATTAACCGTGAAGAGGTAACAGACAGACAGACGGACCGACGGAGTTACTTTCGCATTTATAATATTAGTATGGATATATGACATTAAGGCAGTTAGTAGTGCCGTTTTGTAGATTTTCCGTAGGTTCATTGAGTTTTTTGGAAAGGTGATAACCAGCGTATCTACCCTACCTATATCTGCTTTTAGTAAGTACCTACACTAGCTGACCTGGGGGCTTATTTGAATCTTCGGACTATGGAATTCGACTTCCATACATTTTTGTCTCGATCCCTGTCAAATGTTGTCCTGAACTTTCCTTTACTGACATCACCCGTACGTGCCGCCGCATCACTCGCCCGTGCTATAACTTCGTTTTCGCTGACTTTTTTAATTTTGCTAGGCTCCAAAGGTCGTAGCGTGATGCTAAATAGCCTATAAACCTTTCTCAAGAATTGGGCTATCCAAAAGGAATTTTTCAAAATTAACAGGTAGTTCCACGGATATGCGTGTTCAAACAAATAACAAACAAACCCTTCAGCTTTATTATCTATAATATATAATATATTAGTAAAGATATCTAGAAACAAACAACTTGTGTAGTAGGTTAATATGAATCAACAATCAACATATAATTTAAATTACAAGGATACAAATAATTACGAATGACGTGAAAAATGTGCCTACCTTTAGCGCCTAATCTACAAAGCCGAGAGCGACAACCCAAGCCGAGGCTTCCCCCGCGGGAAGCCCTTGAGCGTTGGGCGCTATATGGGCTGAGGCTCCTTCAGAGTCTCGCCCCAAAAGTCCGGTGAAGCAGTAATGGCTGCAACAGCCAACTGCATAGTCAGCTCAAAAAAAAAAAAAAAAAAAAAAAAATCTACAAATCGTACCTATTTTTTAACAATAAAAAAATAAATACGTACACAAAAAAGTTAAATCAAACTATCCTGTTGTTGAACCATCGCACGACGGACAAAATGTCGGATAAGTAGTTTACGACTACAAAAAAAAAAGGGTAGCCACGTACGGCCGACCGTGAGTTCAGACTAAATTAGTATTTATGCCCTAGGCGTTAGGAATGTTAATGGAAGATTACAGAAAGCAGGTACGTTTATCTATGATACAGAGCAATCAACAACTAGGTTTGGGTAAGCTAGCCCTCCGCCCGTTCCTTTGAATTTAAGCGTTCCAAAACTCTTTGGTGTTTCGATATGAACGAGCAGTAAAAAAAAAAGCCTGTTAAGGTACTTAAATGATTTGCAAAATGTGGAAATTTAGAGAGGTTATAAAAGTAGAAACATTTGTATAATAAAAATACTTTTTATTTTTTATTCTTTATTGTACCCGTAAATTGAATCGAATACATAGAAGGATATTTTGTAAATAGCGCACGAAGATGAACATAGCTCTAATGAATCTCTCATTAACCAGTTAACTTCCAGAAAATCTCAAAGATTTATGTATAAATTATACAAGAAGACGATCTGTGAAGCTTAGCAACGTTTTTTGGTTTGTTCTTCTATAACTAGGTAACAGAGCAACGAATTGACATGGTTTTTGCACATACACAGTTTATAGGCCTGAGGACAGAATTTTTGTCCCGATTAAGTGTTCCCACGGGAATACCGTTTTCGCTTTTTGTACAAATATTTAAATTATTTTATTCATAAGTGTTATACCTCCAAAATATATTTTTTTCGCACAGATATAGCTTAAAGATAGATGTAGAACATATATCCAAATAACCGATATTTTGTTATTTATTATAAAAATCGAATATTTATGAATCCTGCCTAAATGTTTTATTTGTCCTAATGCCTTAATGCTGTATCGGTGACAAAAATAGCACAGATAAATTAGGTATATAAAGAATAGATAAAGAACACTTTTTATCCGTATTAAGAGCTCCCACAGAAATAGCTTTGTTTGCGGGCGATTTCGAAGGGCATTGCTACATAGGAATGGTTTTACATAATTAATGGCACATATAGATATCTGAAATTCCTTGGTGCTACCGAGGTAAATTATTCTTTCGCCGTCCACTTAGCAACGTAGCAAGGGGAGAACCTGATTTTCGGATAGCTGGAGGAACAAAGACCGTCATAGAATATTTTTAACTATACTGAGGTCCCACAGTAATCGATCAAGGATCAAGGTGCTCCTCTAGGAATTATACAGTGATAACCGAATTTCGCACGAATGAAGTCGTGGGCAAAAATCAATTCTGACTAATGTATAAATGCGAAAGTTTGTTTCTTGGAGTAATTTTTAGGTCAAAGATACTTTATTTTATAGGCCCAATAGCACGTAGCATTGCGTGACTAAATCCAGGGAATATTATTATAATTCAAAGCAAAATATTATACCTACCTACCTACCTACCTATTTCAGATTTTCGCATTTATTAATGTGTGAGTATGTGTGTGCGTGAATTAATATGTTTGTTACTTCTTTGTTACTCTAACAAAACAGATTTGACTAATATGTGGAATAAAAGAAAAAACAATTTAGAAAAAAATCAAAAGCTTGCAGAGTAATACTTTTTAAAATTCAAAATATATTCATATATCATATATCATTATACAACAAACATGTGAATAAATAAGTAAATAGGTATTCTTATGAATATTAAAGTTATCATATATACACATACATGCATATATTCATATATGCAAACATATTCTTATATACACACAGAGACATATATTAATACATATATATTAATATACAAACATAAATAAAAAAAAAACTATACGTAAATTAACTTAGATAGGACCTATCTGATGCAATCCTTGTTTGGCCGCCCGATAGCCGCTGGCCTCCTAACGCGAGCGGGTGCATCACACAAACACGCACATATACATATATGCACACACACACACATTCAAACAGACATCGCACACCCGAAAACCGAAACACAACCCTTATAACCAAAGCTAAATTAAACTCCCTTTCTAATTACGGAGTTACCATAAGAATCCCATTCCTATAACTTAATTTAGCACGAGCAAAACCGCGGGCAAAACTAGTAATTCAATACCTACGTAGTTGATAAAACACAATATTATTATTGAAAAAAGTCAAGGTTTTGGAACAGCATGCTTTGTGCTTTGGGCTTCGGCATCAGTACTTTGCAGACTTGCGTAGCGGCGCTACTGTCCTTTCAATTCAATTCTCTTCCAGCCAGTTATAGTTGAAGTTTTGTTATATTATTAGTTCACTAGAATATTATTTTTGTAATAAAGACGAACACGCAACGAACGCTGTTGTGCGTTGGTTTAATGCCGCTTCTTCTTTCCGGCATTGCTAACCGAACGAGCGAGGAGGCAAGGCCTTGTCGGATAAATTGTGCTTTCTTTTATTTTTTTTAAATATACGTGTTTATATAATAGTGTGTTGCCATTGACTTATTGTGTTTGAAATAATATTTTACTTTATGTGTTGAGATTTCTACATCCATAGGTAAGTGTAAAAAAAAATTATTCGAAGTTTGAAACTTTGGTTCACCATTTTGAATTTCGTTCTTAAGTTGTTTGTATACATCGTTTATTATCTTTGTAATCCTCTACTATTTCACGTTTAGATATTTTTTTTAAAATATTGTTTGTTTTAAGTGAAGTTTGGGAATAATATTTTGCAGTTTAAAACAAGAGTTAAAACAAATTCTTACCTGCGCTATTTATTTTAGGGCTAGCAGTTTAGGGCGCGAATATTTAACACAAGATAGTTATTTAATGTAGGCAACAAACCACTAGATAACCAGGTGCATTTTTCTCATATAAATATACCATATTGCCCTGGCATCATATTTTTTATACGTGAAGATTTTTTTGTAAGTACCTAATTGAAACTAATTTTTTTTCTCAACTTTTTCATCAAAGCTCTAATTTTATAAAACTAAGTACTGCCCAATAATTGGTTGATTGATAACCAGAAACATTTACATTAACCTAATTATACATGGTCCAGGAACTTATATTTACGAGTACTATCTTCCTGTTTGACACAACTGTATAATTTCTTTGTCTACAGAATATTTAGTGGAATTTGAACTATATATATCCGTTTTTACTTTTCAAATACATTTGTAACAGACCGACTCAATAAAAGGAGGTTATCAATTCGACCCTGTAGTATGTATGTAATATAGATGGAATTCCACAATTTAGGCTTTTGCACATGTGTGCTAAATTTTATATCTTTATAAAATATTTCAGTGTAAAAGAAAGAATGTAAAAGAATTGTCATTATCTTGTTGTACTTGTTACATATTATTTGACCGGATATTTAAAAATCTATCTATGCCCTTTTATATATGTATATCTAGAATCCCCCGCTCCTGAACTTAATTAAAATTTTAAAGAGGTACTTACACTCACGTAAAGTATATTTTTCTTTCCTATCTTAAGGTAAACAAAATTACGTCTCAGAAAAAATTACAAAATTCCTTTACAAAAACTAAATGTTGACTCATCATCGTTATCTATGGATCTCAGATATCGGAAAAGCTTACGAATATAATTAAATCTTAAAAAAAATAATTAAACCAACTTAAAAAAAAAAACTACTAAATATTAAAAACTAAGGCCCAACCTTGGCATTCTATTTCAAAACAAAAACCAAGTTCAATGTGCTGTCATAATGTCAGCTTTTTTTAGGCCCTTATTTGTTACTTTTAAGTCGTTTTTTGAAGTTTTTTAATTTATTTGTTAAAATTTTACTTTATTTCAAACAAATGTCAAACAAATGGACGGACATGGTAAAACTAAACTATAGAGGGTTGCGTCTCTGGTGTTCGGCAACGGAACCCTAGAATCGTCAAACGGGCAATTATGAAGAAACTAAAAGGATTTGCTCGTATCTGTTTGACTGCGAAACCCTGAAAATCAAACGGATGAACGGACAGACATGACAAAACTTAAGCGTCACATAACTAACGAACATTACGATACTAAAATTGTTGTCTGCTACGGAACCCTACATAACGTCAAAATGGTGGATAAACAGGCATGACGAAACAATAAGCATATTTTTTTTTACCATTTGGCTGCTGAACCCTAAAATCGGCGAACGGACGGAAAGACATGACGATACAATAGGAGTTCCGACTACCTGGCGGTGTATATCGGTTCGCTAATGATGGCATGGCATTGATTGAGTCATAGAGGTCAACAAAAACATAGGGGTCAACAAGGACATAGGGGTCAACCAGGACATAGGGGTCAACAAGGACATAGGGGTCAACAAGGACATGTTTAGTGAACCTAGGTCTGATCACTGCCCCTACTAAGGTTTTACTTAATTATCCACTCTCTTATCGAAACATCCTTGTCTGACATTGAAATATTCTTGTCATGTCATTGTGTAGTATAGTAACTACAAAAAAAAAACATAAATATATATGGGATGGCTTCTTATTTTTTAAGCTGGGTTATGCCGTTTATGGCCTTATTACCATCAACCATCAAATTATAACTAGTTTGCGTGTTTCATTACATTACTTTACGATATACTACAAAACTATTTTATGAGATACTACTGGACCAAGATACTTATAACATTACTACGGAGATACTACCGGACTAAGATATGATATTATGTAAAATATTGGTATATCATGCTTTTACCATTAGCTTTTCATCGACTTCTGAAAGGGATACTTATACCATTTACAGGTCTTCCCAAGTCGGTGTATTCTGTGTCTGAAATTCTTCTGGGCAAAAACTAGCTTTTTCCTGCTGTAAAACGAAAGTTTTCAATAACTTTATTCGGTGATTTAAATGTTAACATACCCAGAAGGCGACAGGCGCCGGCCTTATGTTAGGTTTTGTTTTTCTAGCAGGTATTTTTAATACCGATTGTGGATCTGGAGTTTCGCGTTTTTGTGTGCAGAATGTCTGTTAGTACATCTTGCCTTTCGATACCTAGCGTTTAGGTCTTAATGGTTATATCTCTAGTCTAGTCATAAAGTATCTTCTACTACCTATATAGATAGGCTAAAATGTTAGCTATTTTTTGTGCCTATTTGAAGTGTGATGGAACCTTTGGAAGGCGAGATAAAAATCACCAATGATGAAAGCATGTTGTACGAATAATTTGTCGAAGTTGTCCCCACTGATATTATTAAAACCTTTGAAACTATACTAACATTTTAGTATTCTGTTAAGGAACTAGGAAGTATGTGAGCTATTCAAAGTGCTCTCGCGGTAACCTAGGAGTTTACTTTTAATATAACATGTCTGCACTGAAAGTTAAAGTTTACCAAGAGCGTGAGAACATGTTACAATTTTCATTAGGACTTTTCTATCATTGGTCATGAGCAAGTGATAAATAAGTGATACATCAATATTCTACAACCAAATTCCTGTTGTTGTAAAACGTAATGATTCTAACAACATTCAGTAGAACCTAATGTTAATATCTTAGTCCAGTAATATCTTATAAAATAGTTTTTCAGCACGCTTGCGCACAGCCTTCACTGCCTTATGAAAAAATAAATTCAACATGTTTGTTAAAACCATATCAAAACGATTAGATTTCATTAAATATCAAATTGTTACACTAATATAAGTATTAACTGTCCTTCAAGTGTTTTGAAAACAGTCGTGTGACACTCGTGAGCTCTGCTCAGTAAAAACTAGCTCACTTGTATCCTAATGTACTAAGTATTGTAGTGTTGTATCGTACTACTAATACACATGGTAATTTTACGTCTGAAACTCGCAAAATAGTTATATTTGAATAGTTGCTACGGCAACAAAATCACCAAGGACCATTCCCCAGCTTAATAAAATAAGAAGCAATCCCACATTCAATGCCGTCATCCCAAACTTTGATGCTAATTTCTAAATTTATGGTTTTTTATAGTAACTATACACATATCAAGAACATTTCAATGACAGACTGGAATGTTTCGATAAAGCGTGGATAGTTAAATAAAAACTTAGGAGGTGTAGTTAAGTGATCAGACCTACTTGCTCTAAGCATGTCCTTGTTGACCCCTACGACCCAATCAATGCTATTTCATCATTAGCTTTACTTACTTAACCTTACCTTGTGAGTACCGATATGAACCAGTATTCAGGTGTTAACAAAATTGTGCTATTCTTACTACACAGGTTATACACACATGTATATTTAAGGTGCGTTCTGTTCACTGCTTCAATGCGATTAATAATAATCCAGCCAAGTAAGGAAGACATAAATTTTGTGTGACACACTGTACAAATCTTGGCTAATTCTGTCTGGGTGTATTTATGTATCTATGCTAATATATAAAGCTGAAGAGTTTGTTTGTTTGAACGCGGTAATCTCAGGAACTACTGGTCTGATTTGAAAAATTCTTTCAGTGTTAGATAGCTCATTTCTCAAGGAAGGCTACAGGCTATATATCATCACGCTAAGACCAAACAGGAGCGGAGCACCAATGAAGTATGTTTCAAAATCGGGTTTTTTTTCCTTTTAAGAGCTTTCGCTGCGTGCACTGCGTAAACGGTTAAAGTTTCGCAAAAACCATGTGTCACAGAATTGTTCCCCTTAAAAAGTTCAAAAAAAAGTCTGCGACAGCATATGTCTATCTTTTAAGGTTGGCTCACTATAACCTTATTTATTCTAACCAAATTTGTTCTAAAATAATGCATTAATTGAGAAAGTTTTTTTATAAATGAAATTAATCCTTATCCAAAAAATAGGTTATTCATCACAAGTATTTACTTCAAAACAAAATTGCCCTTTACATCATTTGATTTCAATGAATATCTTTTGAGATATAACAGTTTTAAAATAACATCGCAGCAAAATAATGATCAGGTACTGCCCGCGCATTTATGATATGCACATAAAGCTATTATGATGTAGGCGTGCGCTAAGAAAGGATTGTCCAAAACTCACCCCCTAAAGGGTTTAAAGTTTCTACGGAGCACCAAGATCGCGAGGTTAATCCATTAGTTAATTATTTAATATTTTTGAGAAAGCGAAAGAGAGAGAGAAAGAACGTCAGGGTGAGTAGGTTTTTTTGAAGTGAAAACTTCTATAGCGGCGTTGTGCACCTTTTTTTGGTATGGGAAAAAATTTATAAACTCGCGTCAGGTCACGTGTCCTAATCGTGGAAATTCGTAAGACGGAAACCATAATGCCACGCCTATTATAATTTTTATTTTTAGTATTCGCGATTATGAGTAGTACAGGGAGGATATGGAATTTTAATTCTATGACAGATTGCGATGTCAAATATACTACGTCAAAAAAGTAAATAAACAAACATTATTATTTCTTGACAATGTCAAAGACATGTCTTGTGACATATTTGAGTGTTAAGCGCGAATCGTGTGTAAAGGTTTTCACTTCTGCCGGCACTCCCGGAGTGCAACTCGTTTTTTTCTATAATTGAGGAGTTGCCGTAAGAATCCTACGCCTATAACCAAATTTAGGACGGGCGACGACGCTGGCAGATGCTAGTGAAAAATATTTACAAAAAAAAAATTATGTATTTGTATCCGTTGTCTGGTATTTCTCGTTATGTGACTGTTGGAATTTCAGTGAATTAAGGCACAGATATCCCATTAGGTTATTTTAAGTAGATTCAAAATTCTATCTCATCCGTTACAAAAAGATTTAGGAGCTCTTAAAAATAGGATTTTATTCTTTGAATCCTATCCTGCAAAATTAAAATGCTGAAAAAATACTACTTTTAAGGAAGGGTGCCAACTTTTCACTATTCCTATGTTTTATTATTATCTATTTATATAAAAATGGATATACATAAAGATCGATGAGCTCCAAAACAATTAGACCGAAGGCATATGAAAGTAAGCACATCTAAGCGTATTTTAAGTTTCTTACTCTTTTCTTCTTCTTTTGCCACTAGATGATGCCTGTAGACCTTCTATAAAACAACAGCTTGTATAAAAATGATTTTAAAGTAATTACCTTTGTGTAATTTACCCTAAGTAATTACTGATTATTTTGATAATTTTGGTAGGTAACAGGATCGTAACAGAAAATTGCCTCTTTATGATGTATTTCATTGCCTTGCCAGCTACTATTTATTTATAGTTCGAGTATATAGAGGTCAGTGTTTTGTCCATATCTATACCGTACCGTACCAACCTACCTATTAACTACATTAACTACTTTAATTTTATAACCCACAACAAGAGCAGAATGACGACATTCTCATGAATAGCTAAATTTCCGTGTAACTAGTCATGTCATAGTCATTAATTTAAAAATTATGTAGGTATTTTGTGTTGCTGTTTGAGTGTGTGGGTGTGTGTATGTGTGTGAGGGTGTGGGTGGGTGGCTGTGTGTGTGTGTGTGAGGGTGTGGGTGGGTGGCTGTGTGTGTGTGTGTGTGTGTGTGTGTGTGTGTGTGTGTGTGTGTGTGTGTGTGTGTGTGTGTGTGTGTGTGTGTGTGTGTGTGTGTGTGTGAGGGTGAGGGTGAGGGTGTGTGTGTACGACAGTTAATGTTTTATGTTGGCGTTTGGGTAAGGGCATATGTGAGAGTGGATGTATGTGTACGAATGTGAAACTTTTAGGGGCTGTTCGTTTTGGGATGAACCTATCATCCGTTCGTTCAGTATTGGTATATTAGAAAAATATTAAAATTTTAGTGTCATCTGTAACGCAATCTGTCAAGCGTTCGTTCACAATATTTTTGATATTTTTGACACTTTTTCCGACGAAAAATAAAACTTTAGACCCATGTCTGGGTTGCATTAAAAAACGATTAACTTGAGTAAAAAAAGACGTCATCGGGTTCCTAACCCAAGCCTAAAGTTTTTGAACCGCTATCCGAGTTACATCAGTCAAGTTGAATCAATGTTTCTACTATTAGGAATTTTGCCCATTATAGGGGCCTTATTTTAATTTGAAGTATCAATGTAGGCCCAGGAGAACACTAAACTTAAATTAAAGTTTTAGTTTTTTCTTGACAATATTTGAGTAAGAACGCGATAATTATTAAATACCATATTGATGATTGACGCATATTTGAGTAAGATTTGTGGTTAAACCTAACTCATATTTTTATTGTGCATGTTTACTACAAATATGTTTTCAAAATACTTGCTTATAAAACAGCATTAATAATTACGCACAATTACTCAACCCAAGGTGGGAAACAAGCTTACGGTCCGCCTGATGGTAAGCGGTCACTGTAGTCAACACACGCTCATAAAGCAGCCATTACTGTACCCGTTTTTATCATATTAATAGCGTCTATTACACACTTAAATGTGTAAATGACATTTACCACATAAGTGCCTTTTGCTTTACAGATATTTTTTTAATATTTTGCAAGAATAAATTATGCTTATGAACTAAGTTCTAACATTGGAAAAATAAATCCAACGTTTTTTTAAAACACATATCAAATATAAGATTCCATTAAATATCAACTTTTAACAACATTTTACACTAATATAAGTATGCTGCCCTCCAAATGCGTTGAAAACAGTCGTATGACACTCATGAGCTCCGCTTAATTTCACTAGGCTTAATTATTGTACTGCTTGTCTGTAAGTAACTAGCCTAGCTTACTTGTATCAGATTAATAAATAATGTTCTTTTTCGAAGTAGGTCGCAGTAACATAAATAAAAATAATAAGAATTAGGTCGATCGTCCATTACAAAGAGATAACAGATGTGCTCCAGAATATACTTTTATTAATCTTGACAGAAACAAATGGATACAATGTAAAAGAACAACCATGACAGTTTTATATACATTCCAGAACAGAAAAATAATTATCTATGATAACATCTTTAGGCTTTGACATAAAACAAGGTAAATATGTCAAGAGTAAAGGCGGAGTGCTCGTAGTTTTAAATTCAAAACTTCTGTTCTTCTTCTCTGTTTCATCTATGGGTACATTATTTATTATTATATTTACTTTATTAAAACAGCCAACTTGATTGTTTGGGTCTCCAATATAGCTTGATCAGGCAAGCCACAATCGTTCATAACCGCACCTACCTGGAAACATATTGTAAATAGTTTTAGGCTCTCCAGACTCGAGAAAGCTGTATGCTGTCAGTTCGAGACACGTGAAGTACTTGCATATATTTTACTTCCAAATTTACGAGTGTGGTGAACTGAGGTGTATACTCGAGGTTTTTTGCAATAAGCTTCATGTGCTGGCAGTCCTAGTGGAACTGATAAGGCGGTAGAAACCTTGACTGTTCATAAATTACACCAATATCAATAGCCATATTTCTAGATTGCAGTTGCTAAACACATCACGACGGAAATTGGATTCATGTGTAATCGTGCTGTCAGTTCCTGCCTGATGATTGTTTTAGTCCAAATCGTGATCGTTTTTAAGTCCATTCACATTGCCACTATGGCGCGCGTAGATCCATTGCCGCGTTGCCAGATATTTGTTTTGTCAAGTCGGGATTTAGGAACTATTTGAGTGAAAAAAGTGGGATTCTTTCATTGAAAGCGGGACATAGTAAAAAAAACGTATATAATCAAAAGATATTGAATTTTATCTTTTTATCTTAGTTCAAATAACGATTACGTGACAATAGATAGGTACCTAGTAAAATATCCATAGAAAATGTATTTTAATAAAAATATTATATTTTAAATCATATTTATCCTATCGTTAAATTGTTGAGTTTTATTCGTCTTCTGAATAAAAAAAATAACGACAGCGCTTTCTCAGTACGCTGCCCGCACGGTCGAGTTATTCCCGAAAAGCGGGATTGTGCCTGTCACGCGCGGAACATTAAATTTTGATTACACCCCACTAGCGCCGCCATTAGATATCCTCAATTTTCTCTTCGTAGAAAACGAATTTCTAAAATCCAAATGTCGCAAATATAAAGCTAGTCATAAGCTATTTTTAGAAGGTTTTATATAGTTTCTAAATAATATCCGTGAGTTGTAGTTGGCATTTCGCTAAAAGTGGCCATTTTAGAAAATCGTTTTCTACGAAGAGAAAATTGAGGATATCTAATGGCGGCGCTAGTTAGCTGCTATATGCGCCTTAAACGTCTGGCAACGCTGATCAATTCGTAAACGCCGGGCTCGAACCTTCGCATTTCAGAACGCAAGGCAGAAGCCAAAACCACTAAGTCACCACTGACTTACCGATGTTTGTAAATATTTAACCTTTAGTAAATATTGAAAGGTTGGACAAATAGTAACGAGTTTCTTTAAATGATAGATAAACTATGTATATTGATAATGAATAGATGTTTAGGTAGGTACTTAACTAAATAATTGACTCTATTTTCGTTGTTTACGACTAATTCTTATCAAGAATATTAATGGGCTATTTATACGACACATAAACTAATTATGAAAGTCGTTAATAGTGAATTTGATTAACTCTAGATTGCTTGTAAGTCTGGTAGGAAGTTAGACTTTTGACATTTTACTTAGTAGTTAAGGTCACGACAGAATCACGACTACAGTCAAGAAGCTTTTAATAATACAAGTACATTAAATCTAAATATCATTACAAGAATATTAGTTTTAATACGATTCGGAGGCAGCGGGCTTCATACAAACGAATTTATCACTTATTTTTGGCACTTGTTAAACTAACACCACGAAAAGTCATGTTCTAATAATAAATATCTAGGTCTGCATTGCAATGCAGTTTTCTATCAAATTTTATAGTTCAAAAGTTAAACAGGATTCTAGTTTTTCATACAAATGGTTTTAAAAAAGATTTCTAGTTAATAGAACGTTTTACAAGATTTTGGAAAAACCAGAGACCTCTATTCGGCTTGGGATTATGACTAAGAAATTTCACAGTGATAGATCAGTAAATGTCAAAAAAAGCCCGCACGTATTCTATTAAACCTAGGATAAAACATAAATATCCAAAACAATTACGTGTTGCAACTTTCATTTTTAGGGTTTCGTACAAATATGGTAAAAAAACCCGGATTCTCACTAAAGAATCCGGTGTGTGTCTGTCTATCTGTACGTCACAAATGTTTTCAGCAAGTACAGATGCTATTGTTTTAGTTCAGTATTTATTCGTCTTGTAATTCATCGTTTAGCAAGTACTACATTAAATTGCTCAATTATTAATAAAACTAGCTTTTGCCCGCAGTTCCACCCGCCATTAATTCGGTTATCGGTGTAGGATTTCAACAGCAAATCCTCAATTATAGAAAAAAAAACGACTCACACTTGACGTTTTCAAGTAGCCTATGACATATTTGGGACTCAAACTATCTCCATGCTAAATTTTATCCTTATTTGTGCAGCAGTTTAAGCGTGAAGAGGTAACAAACAGACATACAGAGTAAATATAAATCTTAGAAATAACAGGCCACTGCGGCAGTGTGCCCAAAATACTAGCTGCATTTCCCCTCTGAATAGCCAAGCTCTTGGGTCACCTGCGACTTCTATCAAACGTTTTTCTTTATTTAAATAAAATTTTAGAGCGTTAGGACCCCACGGACCAAGTGTTTCAACCTCACAAGGAATAAATAGGAATTCTTCTAAACGTATACCCGTTTTTTTTTTTAATTTTATCAATTTTCTTCTTCTGCAACCACGCCAGCTCTATTCGTTGATTTATAGAGATGAGACGGAGCCAATGTATCAACACAAGTGGCATGCCAAACAAGTGCACATTCCATACTACATAGAACAAGCGACATCCCGCCCGGCCTCTTACCATCGCTACGCCTACGCACGATACCTTACGGCACACGAGTGGCCGGCACGTTAGCTGTATATTTTATATATAAATGTCTATACTTCTTAGGTAGAAAAATATACAAAATAAGTTTATATAAATAAAATAGCGTCTAAAATAAGGGTTTGCAATCCAAAAGTAGGGTTACTACGGCAAGTAGTGGGGTGGTGGATGAACGGACTTTGATTGCACATTTAAAAGATTGAACAACGTCGGTTTACAATTTTTTGGGGCTATAAAGGTTAATAGACACTAATTTTAGAAGAAGCATAAACTTAACATTCGCGCAACTACTTATTCTTGCAGGTAACAGATATTTATATTATTTTACTATACAGATTTTAAAGAAACAAGACATTTTTTTCTGTGCCTATATTATTATACCTAGGTATTATACCACTTATGTAAAAAACTACAACTGTTGCAAAACAGAGTGTGGTTGACCTCGTTCAACTAGTTTTGGTTTTTATGACGTCATTCACCTTGTAATAGCCTGACATCAATATTTTAACAAAGCCGAATACACGACTCGTAGGCGCCTAGCGGAACGTATTAGGGAAAACAAGTCAATTTTAGGGATGTGCGGGTATTAAACAGAAAAATTGTCGATAGCTAATATAATGTCACTTAAAAAATGTATGTATGTATGTATACCATATCTTATAAGTCAACGTAATATTCCTAACTGAGCATGATTCTAATGATTGTATCTACATCTACATGATTTTCCCAATGCTATGGGGTTCTGCTGCATAATTATATTTCAAAAAAAAGGGCAGTACGAAGCATTTATGAGCTAGGTAGCCGAGATTCTCTCAGGGATGTTTTTAAAGAAATAAATATCCTAACGGTACCGTTTCAATATATCTATGAAAATATTATGTTTGTCCGTAAAAATATATCCCAATTTCCGAGGAACAGTGATAAGCACAACTTAAATACGAGAAATAAAAATAAACTTGCTATGCCAAAGTCTAGGCTTACTCAAGCCAACAAATCATTTATTTAACAAAATTTTTAATAAGTGAACTGTAGAAATTCTTAACTTAGGTGGCAAACAGTTTAAATTTTATATTAAATATCTACTACATAAGAAAGCATATTATAACATATAGTTTTATTTTAAATTTTTTATATGTATTTGTATACTTATATATATGTATTAATATATGTCTGTTTGTGTATATATGAATATGTGCATGTATGTGTATTTTATATTATCTTTAATATGTATATGAATACCTATTTATTTATTTATTTAAATATTTGTAAAATGTAAATATATATATATATGTACGTCTGCTCTGTAATATTATATGTTATATGATTTTTTTTTCTCGGGAGTTACTTTAAATCCCGTCACAGAGTAATTGAAGACTTTTAACGTATCACATTGTGTCCCCACTATGCAATCTGAAAAACAATAGGCAATTAATATAGTACTTCCCTCCGCGAATTGAAAAAACCACTGACATGCAAACTGCTTTGGTCACTTATTACGCATATGTTTATTCTTGGCTCAGCTATGGAATTATTCTTTGGGGCAACAGTACTGACTCACCAATCCTATTTACCTTTCAGAAAAAAAAAATTAGAATATTAGCCAATATAAAAGAAACAGAAAGATGCAAAATCCATTTTAGGAAACACAAAATCCTCACTCTACCAAGCATATATATTTTAAATGAAAATGAAATACCCTCAGCTGTACACAAAAAGAGAAGACAAACAAACAAAACTACTACTTTACTCTACGACAAAAAATAGATTGAACTTCCCAAGATCTAAGTTAGGTATGCACAGTACGGGCCCTCTTGCTATGTCAGTCAAATTATACAACCATCTTCCAGAAAATATCAAAGACGAAATCAAAGATACAGTATTTATAAACAAACTAAAACAAATATTGATAAATAAGGCTTATTATACGATCAATGATTATATAAACGATAAAGAATTACTCTCAGCTAAATAAAACTTCCCTCACACAAATTATATACCTACATAAATATATATTATAATATATATTTAAAATACTAGATTTAAAATTTAAAAAAACAATAAAAAATAATATACAATAGCTACTACATATTATTAATCCTCTCTCCTACATTACTATACGTTGCCGTGCCCGACAGGGTTCATAATGATCTAATGATAATTTGTAACATCTCTGTAACATTATGATGTGCAATAAATATATTGAATTGAATTGAATTGAATATTGAATACCTAAATTTTGATTGTTTTTTTAAATCAAACTATTTACATTGTAAATCTTGTTTATTAAGTGTTTCAATACAAAACATGTATTTATTAATTGAAACACTATAATATAATGTTTCATTTGTGATTTTACAAAGATTTCCTATTGAACGCATGGAAAAAAACAGTATTGTAATTAGTTTGTAAAGTTAGTTGTAGTTAATTTACTTGACAATTTGAAAGTGTTCTTAGTAACCCATTTGAATAAAAAGATTTTGATTTTGATTCAAATTTAACTATCTAAGTTTTATTTCTACTATAATAAATGATTTCCATTATTTTTTAGCTGCTTGTTTAAAACCTAGACTAGTCGCTAGTTAGTACATAAATAACAAAAAACGATTTTTCTAAACAAGATCACGGTTTTTAACGTATTTAAAGCTAGAGAATTTTTATTTTATTTTCATGTTTTATGTCGGTTTAAATGTTTTTTATAAAAAAAATGTTTGTGACATAACATAAATGTAATATAATGTTTGTTACATTACATATTTCTAAAATTTTCGTGCTCAAAAATAATTAACTATGAACACTAAAAGTTATCGATAGTTTTCGATTCTCTTCACTAATTGTACACGGGAAATTGTACCTATCGATATCTGCTTTCGCAAAAACCTCTACCTACAATGAAAATTAAATAATCCTTTCCTACGTAATGACCTGTAATTGGTATTAAAGGGGTTAAGGTTAACATTTTGTATAATATGACATACTTAAAGCTAATGTAAATTATTTTATTTCTAAAAAGTTTTTTAGTTATCCTAAAAAAAGAGTAGGTAAGTATCTCTTTTCACACTTTCCCTGGACGCTTCATACAAAAACCGCATTGTGTTTGTGATAACTTACACTAAAAAAATGAATACAAACGGTAACCGAGGGCAGGCGGGGTTTGGGGTTTACACTAGAGAGCGGGGGAGGGTCACCATATTGCATGATGTGTTATTGCGTATACTGTGCATGTACCCTCTTTTAAATGCTAACACTATCATTGGGTAGTACATCATTTTCGATAACAAGTTTTAAATATACTTGAAAATCAATTATAATTTGACTTTGACAAAATTAATATCTGTATACCTACAAGGTAGATAAGTTATCTATATAAATTGTTATACCGTACTATAAATTAATACCATTTTGCTCTTGTTTTCCCGCGATCCAACCCAATTACCTTCTACCTTAATTACTCACGCTCACAAGCAGGTTAAATAACGAAAGATAGAGAAACCACCGCTGCCCTACCTTAAATGCAACTCTAACTACAGCTTGTATCAAAAACCGCTTTTCCAATTCTTTCATTCCATTCTTGAAGAACCCCTTAGAGTATTGCCTAGGGAAAACTTCAACCTAGGCATTCACTGTAATTTCACAACTAAAAGCAATTACGGGAGGAAGCTTACCTACAATCGCATAGTGCGTGACCCATGTAGATTCTAAGACATTGAGATAAGAGCGTTTATTCAGTAACAAATGAGCTAGCTATATTTAAAGAAATGTTTCTATGGCGCATCTACGACAGCAATCGGCAGAAAAGCTTCGTGCTTTGAGCCAATTTTAAAGTCTCAATTCTTAAATTAGATTGACCCAGATGGGCTGCGACAGTGGGATATTATAATGTAAAAAACTGGCCAAGTGCTTTTCGCATGCGCATTAAGTTTTCGTAGAATGCGGATAGATTATTGCGGATATCTGAAGATATCCGGTTTTTTATTACCTACCGACTTAGTACAAAATTAATTTCATTAGTAGTAGTAGGTAAGTAAGTATTAAGTTCTAGTATCTTAATTTTTTTCAGAGTTTGAGGACAATGCGTTTTAAAGTTAGCGGGGAGACACATTTCTTTTTAAGTTTGGAATATAATTATTCCCAAAATATATAATGTAGGGACTTGCAAAAGGTACAATTTAGATAATCGCAAAATGTACATTTTTGAGAAACGTCTGCATTAGATTCATATTTGGTCTACGTAAGTACGACCATATTTCCGAATTCAGATCAAAACTCAAGTGGCTCCCAATTTGACTTCGCCGGGATACTCATGTTCTCTTTCTTCTGTATTATGTCCTGTTCAATCCAAACACACCGGTATACTAAGAGAAATGTTTTAATTTTATTGGAAATATTTCTCTTCGAGAGACTAATAGCTGGATGCTAAAAACTCCTTTGCATTATTCACAATCGTATAATGTTTCTTTCACGGTAAAGGCTGTTAGATTATGGAACGCTTTACCTTTGGAAATAAAAAAAGCAAAATCGAAAGCAATATTTAATAATCTTGTTATTACTCATTACCTGAAAGACTAAAATAACATCAATATATGTTAAATATATTCACTTATACGTAATATGTATTATAATAATATTTATTATACATGCATATTTATATATGTACATATATTAACTTATATTTATATATACATCATTCATATATATTATTTATGTGTATTTATTTATATCATATACATTATTGTATTATATACATACTTCTTAATAAATGTATCGACGCACACCTACTATACTATATTTAACTTTATTATTTCCTCTATACCCAAAGGCTGTCTGGAAGAGATCGCTTTAAAGCGATAAGACCGCCATTTGTTTTCTATATTTATAAACATATTTTTGTAAAATAATTTTGTTGGTGCAATAAAGTATATTAATAATAATAATAATTCTTACTCTTATTTCAGATTCAAAATGGGTTTTGTATTCGATAAGTGCTGTGGCTGCATCGAGTTGAAGACGGGATGTCTCATCATCGGCTACTTACAACTTGTAAGTCATCATTTTCATGTTTTCTTTATCTTTTATTATCATATTATGATAATTTTATTTTGAACGTTTCTGCCAAATTTTAATGAAATTAAAACCGACCATAAAAACGTGTGTTACGCATTACGTGTATGTCAGTTTTGTTGTGTAGAAAATTTATGACTAATTACCCTGATGGTCACAAAGTTCTTAATTTTTTTAATTATTACACAGAATATGCATCTGAGAGAAAAAGTTTTTACTTATTTTAAAGATCTACACAATTAGCTCTTTCAAGGTTTATTAGGCTGCTTTTCCCCATACAAACGTATTCTCCTGTTTCCTTTCTGGATTTCGGCATTAGACCTAGGTATATCTTTTTCATACATATATGATAGTTATACACGGTCACTATGTCTGTATGTTTTGCTTTCTTTTAAATGCCATTCGTATATACATATGGGGCCTGCAAATGTCCAAGAAATTGCCTCTTTAGAAAAATAAACATATAGACATGAAACAATTAATTAACTGCCGGGATTAGTATTTTTTATAAAATTTGTTTGTGATTTTGAGGTGAAAAGTACGGAATACAATAAACCAATTGTGACTTGGTATAATAGGCCGAGGCACAGCTGTCTCTATTGCGCATAGGTAAGATAGATACGGCCCGGATCTTAGCGAGACAGCAAATTGTATTTCCAAATACCTATGTGTGTATTCGCTTGGTTCTTATATTTCCTCTTGAGGTGATGGCATACCCAAACCAAAAAAAAATATGTGTTATAATTCAAACTTTAATTGAGTGAATTTGCTATAATTATTATCATTTGCATAGCAAAACAGTTACAAAAAAAATAATTGACACTCCATTTTTAGGCTTTAATTGAAAATGTTTAAACACTGGTCGAACAGGAACGCTTTTGTTAGGGTATGCCATAGCCTCAAATATACAAGATGCGCGTAACAACAGCTTTAGGCTCACCACTTTTCATGTCACGTTCTTGAGGCGAAAAATACCAACACTAAGACGTATGAGTGTATGTTAGGCACTTTTCCATTTTTTATTATATCCCATTATACTATAATATTATTTTTGGTCAGATCGGAGAAGTCATCGCCACTATCTTCCTGTTCATAGCAGTGACAGCTGGTGGCGTGCTGGCTGCCCAGACTACTGACGAAGAGAAGGCTGCAGGATACATAATGCTCATTCTCGCTGGAATTATTCTGTTCTTTGTTATCTTGGCTATGGCTTTCACCATCACGCTGCTTGTCGGATTACACAAGGTAATATATAGCTTGCTAAAGTAGACGTTCCCTATAGAGTGTTAGAAGAATTAGTAGTTGCTAACCGTATTCAACGCGAGCCGAGCCGCAGGGAAAGCTTGTTGTTTGTATAAGCCAATCAAATTGTGGTGTATGAAATCGTAAATATGGACACACAATCAAGAACAGCAGTTTGTCTAACTAAATGGACACACAGTAAATATGGACACAATGAAGTACAGCGGTTTGTCTAACTAAATGAACACACTGAAGAACAGCGGTATGTCTAACTAAATGGACACACAATGAAGTACAGCGGTATGTCTAACTAAATGGACACACAATGAAGTACAGCGGTATGACTAACTAATTGGACACACAGTAAATATGGACACACAATCAAGAACAGCGGTCTGTCTAACTAAATGCACACACAGTAAATATGGACACACAATTAAGAACAGCGGTTTGTCTAGCCAAAAGGATTAGAAGCAGTTATTGCTTCAGAAACTGATAAAAATGTGTATGATTCATCGATGTAATTCCTGGAGGACAACAAGTCAGTCAGTCCAGTCGGTTACCTATAATTGTATCAACTATGTAGTTTGGCTTAGGAATAGTTTCAGTGACTTAAGCAAAGTATTTAGAATATTCCTAATCCCGATTGAGAGTTCCAACGGGTACATTTTAGTTGCCGGGCACTATTTTACACGACACTGTGTATACAATTCACTTAATTTTCGGGACATAGATAACTGTAATGAAATGACAGATGACAAAACTTCTATCCCGATCTAGAGTTCCCACGGGAATAACCTTTATGCCGGTGATAATACAGGAACATAAAGTATTTTATCATAATACAATCTAATCTTAGTTATTCTTATATATAATTATTGATAACCTTTTAACTATTTACAGGATAAACGAGGCCACATCAAAGCCTACCTGATCTACGCCTGCATCTTTTTCGTGATAGGACTTATTGCATTCTTCGCTTCTTTCGCCTCAAAGCCAATCCACGTGGGGAATGTTTTCTCAAATCTTGTTACTATTAGTGAGTATCCTTTATTTATCCTTTCCATTCAAAATATTATACTTATACACATATTATGTTTTACATACCCTGATACTAGACGTACATAGTACACGTGATAGCACTTCATGTTTGGTTTTTTTCCTTTTGAGGTACGAAAACTCAAACACAATACAATTCAAGTAGACTTTAACAGTACTTTTGAGTACTTACAATTATTAGTGGAGATCGATTAGACGGCTTAGCTCTATGAACATTCGTTGGAATGTTAAAATAAATGTTGAAAGTGTAATCGATTGATTTGCGAAAAGCAGAAATCATAGGTCCGATTTTATTCTATAACTTTATATTTCCTACGTTTTCTTTTTTCATAATTATAAATGTTATTGGATTTATATGTGATAAAAGTTATATATTTAAGAAAATGTTAAAATTCACTTCTTCCTCGGCCGTCCTTAGTCCCCCCCGCTGGATCCGCCCCTGACTAGAGAACCAGTTTTTTAGTACCTATGCAATTTTACAGCTTTTATTGATATATATACTTGTTCAGGCATATTTTCAATATTAGTTTTTGCGATCTGCTCTAAGACCCCCATATCACGATAACCCCCAAACCGATTCTGCTCATGTTTAAATCGTATTTTAAATCAACTCGCCCGTTAAATTTCAAAAGTACTGAACAACTCTACTATGATATACATATATATTTTTTACCATTATATATATATTATTATATATTACATACATATATAATATACTATTATATAGTATAGCTATACTACTATACATCTACTGTATCACCTGATGAAGTTTCTAACTAGCTTTCAACCACGACTTCGACCGCAAAGAAATTTAAAAAATTTGGAGAATTAAGAAAGAAATGCTTATACAAATTTTCAAACAAGGTTTCAAAAACTTTAATACACTTCAATCTTAATTGTCAACCTAAACGCGGAATTTTTACCAATTAAATATTTCTATTTGTACTACCTAATTAACAAAAGCACACGAGGCGAGCTCTAGTACTCTAGTTGACTAAACTAAACTAAAATAATGGCAAGTACCAACTTAACACAGGCACGACTAACGACTAAAATATCGCATTATCTGTAGAGTATATATACAAACAAATAATGAATGTGTTTGTTCTACTGCCGCGGCCCGCATTTAGAGATAAGCTAGCAAAGGATGAGAGTTCAAAGTAAAAAAAATTGGGCCTCTTTAAAATCTACATTTAGAGACGGGCTCACAAAGTATACACATTTAATCAAAGGTTTAAATTTAAAATCGGTCGCTTTTATAATTTACCGTCACGATACGATTATGCCGCGGACATAGCACACAAATCGCTTGGCCTTGCCTTAATCACTCATACTCAACTTTTGCATTTATAATATTAGTGTGCAAAAATAACTCTGTTTGTCTGTCTGTCGTTTACCTCTTTGCGCTTTATCCGCTGCACCGATAAAGATGAAATTTAACATGAAGATAGTCTGGGTCCCGAAAAAGGACATAGGCTACTTGAAAACGGCAAGTGTTGTCGGTTTTTTTTCTATAATTGAGGCGTTGCGTTAAAGTCCTATAACTGAATTTAGGGCAAGTGAAACCGCAGGCAAAAAAGCTAGTCCACGATAAAATCTTGGCGTGTCGCTCGGCGATAAATTATAAAAACGTCCAGATCACCCAGAACTTTTGGCCTCCTGAAGGTCTCTTATAGACTCTTTATAGATGCTTGATTTTTTGTAGTGTCTAGACATTTGTTATTCGGCTACATCATGCCAAGGTCATGTCATACATTTATCGTAGATTATTAACTTCTAAAGGTGATGGCTCATCACATACCCAAATAAGTTAAGTTTGCAAGAATTTGATTAATTTTGTTAACGAGAAAAAATATATGTTATAGTTTAAACCTTAATTAAGTGCGTTTGCTCATATTATAATAATTTGGCTATTAAAACAGTTAGTTAAAAAAAATTATGACACTCCATTTTTTGACCTTAAAACAAATTGCTAGAAAAACTAAGAGTGATGTACTCTTGATTCGTATTTTATAAAATATTATTCATATGGCCAAGGGAATTTACTTATTTCATAGTTTTCATTTGAATTCTATACCGACAGAAAACCGAGAAAATCTCCTATCGTACGTAGAACTGTGTCTCCTCTGTATTCTTTCGTAGTGTAGGTAATATGTCTATTTAAAACGGCACGTTTTTGCTAAGGTATGCTATAGCCTTAATTACAGAGTTTTTTGAAGTAAGCTTCGACTTGGTTCTTATTAACTTACCTTGAATAGTCGTGTTTTGTTTATTATTAAGTTCATTGTGCGTTTAAGGCGAGTTTATCTTCAATAAATAGATTAGCACTGTTACCTTCAAGTTACGTGCTATAATACTCAATTGCTTACGGCAGTGATATAACTTCCGTGACCCCGTAAAAACTGGCCGGGTGTCACAGATTTTATTATTTTGCAATTTTTACAGTTACGGTATAAAAACAGTTTATTAATGTCGGCTCTAAAGCCGATACTTTATATCATCTCTGACACTTTTTTATGTATCAAACAAATTTATTATGTCTGTCTGTCTGTTACCCCTTTACGCTTAAACCGTGCGTGTCATGCGTGCGGACATTAACATGAAAGCCGGCCACCCGCAGCCATCGCATAGATGGGTGATGTTCAACAAGCACAACCTACGCCTCATTTCAGTTGCAATCTGCAACTTTACTCTCTCAGCTAAGTCTGTGTCCCAAATAGGGTTGCCAGATACAGGCATTTTATTTCCGGGACAATTCGGGTGCTACGAATTCGGTCGGTAGGAAAATATACGAAAAAAGATAATTATTTTTGTAAATATTGTAATATTTTAACAAACATACTAGGTATTATATCTGGTAAAATCATACTAATCACCTTCTTTAATCATACAATGCAGAGTACATTTAAATTCAATCAAAAAGTGAGCACCGCATCTCGTTTATCGCTTTTACTTATTTATTAAGCGTGTACCGAGTTTTTTTTATAATAATTGCTTTCGTTCAATCCCTGGCAGTTTTAGTTATGCAATTAATATGTAATATGAGACATGTAATATGTATTATAAACATGGTTATCTATGTAGGGTTACCAGGTCTTAAAACTGCAAAACCGGCCAGACCAGTCAGTTTACCCGGACATTTAGGTAAAAAGGCCAATTTTCTTTTTAAAGTAAAACAAGTTTTTTTATTATTTAGCATTAAATCTTAAATTCTTATAAAACAGCAATAAAATTAAAAGAATCGGTCTTGTTTATCATTATTGAAACAACCTCAAAAACAGTTTTAAAACATTCAAATTCTGAATACAAGCAGTCAATGTCAACCGCAGCTTTAATTTTTAATATAAAAGAAAATTTAGACAGCAGATCTCATAAATAACGTGAAGCGCAGACGGCGAACGGTAGGCACATAGCGCATGGTACCAACTCGTAACTATGATGACTCGTAATGATAAAAATCTAGTGGCAGGTATTCGAAATCCGGGATTATAGAGTGTAATTCCTGGACACGGGACAAGACACGTCATTCCGGGAAAATCCCGGATTTCCCGGTCATCTGGCAACCCTAGTCCCAAAACCACCGTAGAACAACCAAAGCGACCTCGAAACATAGACTTCGTTGAAAGTATAGGCCAGCCGGCAGAAACTGCGATGAAATGTGGGGTGCGGTGAGGTACCTTATTTTAGGGAGGGGCAGAGAATGGCCTTCTAAATGTAAGTACTGTCATATGGCTAATAGCCCTTAGTACCTATTGTACTCGTTGACTTATATATTTTGTACTATATTATAATGTGCTATGGTGTGGTGGTACCTAAGTAGGTTAAACTGCCTCGTAACTGGTTGTCAGTCAAAAAATCAGATTCTGAGATGATTATGGTGTACATTGCTGCATTGCCTTACGTTTTTAATCATAATGTAAAGAATAACGCTGTATATAAGATAATTGTAAGTCATTATAACCCATAGAAAATAATAATTTATACCTATTGTCGCTGCATCAAAGAGTAGACTCTGGTACTTTAACAATAGATATGTTTACTTCTGACAAGATGTTTGAAATATAAATATTTTTATTTGGCTTATTCTAAGAAGAAGTTCTACACCAGGCCATTATTTCTGGGTCGTAGGAAACCTTATACCTGCCGATACGAACATCCGCTCACCATTCGTCCCTCAAAAGTGTACTTTAATACTATAAGAATAAAGTCCATAAACAAGAAAATATAATATAATAACCTGTCTCGATTATCACTCAGGGGAAACATTCAAGTCCAATGAAAATGGGATCTGTACTATGAAATGTGTTTAAGTTGTTGTTGAGAGGTAAGTTTATCTCCAACCTTCGATTTGCGGACGACATCATAAAAACGGCTGAACCGCTGAGGGGATTGGAAGAAATACTGAGCAGCCTCAACTGTTCTTTCTGGTGAAAGTAGACAAAACGAAGGTTATGTCTTATACACACATCGACTTGGGACCAGTGGCCGTCGTAATGTCGTAATCGAAGCAGAGTATGTCTGTCATACAAATTCACTAGGTGGAAACAATTTCCGTAAAGAACCAGAAAGAAGAATTAGCAAGCAAAAGTGGCAATGGGCGGTTTAGAAAAGACCTATGTCCAGCAGTGTACTGTCATGGGCTGTCATGATTGATTAAATAATTGGTATAGACAAGAGCATATTGGGTGTAAGTGACATTTTTTTATTACTTGTTTAAAGTTTTGTTTAAATGCCCCGTAAGAGTCATTTTGTGCTATTTTTAGTAGAAAAACTAAATATATATATAAAAAAAAAACATAAAATACCAAATAATCATGTACTGAGACTATGGTATGGTATATGTCACTGACACCCCTTATACATGACATCGTCGTCGTCGTTTCAGCCGGAAGAACTCCACTGCTGATCGTAGGCCTCTCCTATTTGTCCCCTGCGGCTGGCCTATTGAAAGACTATCTGGTCGCCACTCAAGAACCTTTATTCCCAGTCGGTTATTGGTTCGACAAGCGTTGTGGCCTGCATATTGCCACTTCAGCTTGCTTACTTTTTGAGCTATGTCAGTAACTTTGGTTCTACGGCAAATTTCTTCATTTCGGATCGCGGATTTATTGCGTAAAAGAAACACCAAGAATGGCTCTTTCCATAGCTCGCTGAGCTTATTTAAAATTCATAACATAATTTGCAAGTAGTAAACTTGATAAGTGAATCCGTAATGTTTTAATGGTATTATTTTTCTCTTTCCAGTTATCAACCTATACTTCTTGTTGGTGATTAGGAGCCATTATGTGGTGCTTGGTGACGGCTCCAAGGGACCAGCCATCTATCACACTGCTTAATTCTCAATCTTTGCATTTTTGAATTACTATAACTTTTTCGATGTTCTTTATCTAATAAAATTAGCGCCAATTGTTCCCTTCTGATCGCTTTGAATGTTAAATGTTAGATTTTAAGAAAAAAAGAAACTTCTTTACATGTGATTTTTATGAAAAGATTTTTGTCAATTTATGACATAATTTTTAATCTAAGATTTTATAACCTGTAAGTAAAATAGAAATACAGATACCTCAGTGCAAAATGTGTACCTCACTACGAATTTAATCTTCGAATTTGTGCCTAAAATAAAACCTCCCACCTACGAATGTCACAGAAGAAACCTTTTTAAAGAACATTGGATTATTTTTATGCATTTAATATATTTTCTATGATATTAAAAACATTTAGTCGTTTTTGTCATTTAATTACTTTACTATTATAATGTAAAAGGGGTTTAACTATGAGTAATTACAATGCGAGAATAGTCAGCGAAAAAGACCGGAAAATATTAAACGATTAGTGTTTAAATAGATTTTGCCATTTGTATACATTACTGTTATTTCAGACCACTTAATGGTATGAACTATTATTCCATTAAAGGGGTTCACCTAAGAATAATATCGTAAGTACCTACTCGTAATTCGAGATTAGTCTGCGCATTAAGACTAAAAAATTTTTAAACAATTAGTGGTTGAATAGATTTAGCCATGTGTATACATCACTATTATTCGCAGACCATTAAAGGGGTTTATCTAAGTATAATATCGTGGGTAATGCGAAAATAGCCGCAATATTATTATGTAGTTATGTTTTTAAAATTTTGTGATATTGTAACATTAATTTTTAATTAATGGTGAGCAGCTTCTCTGTTTGTCATATGGGAAATCTTATGAAACATCTTGAATATCAGTAAACCCAAACTAAGTGACCCTATTTAGTGTAGTCTGTAAATACACTGCAGAATTACAATGTTTGGAACAGGTTTACAGACAGCGCTCTAGCGCCACTATAGTTAGACCCCTGATTTTTGTGAACATATTTTTGTAATCTTCTTTTTTCTACATTAGTGATAAGTTAGTGTTAAGTATAGATTGAGATTTGAAGTTTATGAAATGTTAAAGTCCTTAAGTTAAGAATAATGAAGAAACAAGCGTATACTTTTTAAAGTTAAAAGTGCCTCAACCAATATTTTCTTAAATATAAGGGATTTAAAAAGTGACCTCAAAATTTATAATGACAAAGTGACCACAAAATTCACGAATGTAAATCTGTAGTTTAGCTGTAAAGCTGTTGGACATTGTAACAGTTGAGAAATAAAGTCGTGTATGTTATTTGGCTTTTGTAGAATTTTAACAGAAGAGAAATCGTGTTTGCATTGTATTTTATTATTAATAAAATATGTATCTCAGACTTGTCAAAACGATTGTTGTAAGAGATCTGAATAAATGATTCATAAAATATTTTCTTAGTCTTATATTTATTTACTTTTCTTTGAGATTTTTTTATGCCACTAAAGTGACAAACAAGGTAACGGTCCGCCTAATGGTAAGCGGTCACCACAGCCTGTGGACGTTTGCAACACCTGGTGCATCTCTCGCGCGTTGCTTATCCTACAAAAATGTAATAACTCCGTTCCTCAAGAACCCCATACTTTAGTCCTTAGAGAAAACCTTAACAGGGAGCTTATTACACAATCTAAGCGTTCGCGGAAGGAAATTCCTCTGAAACCGCAATATCAGATGAGAAATTACTATAATTGGTCCGAAAACAGTCTTTTCTTTATATTTTAAGGCCTAAAAAAATCATTGAAAACTACACTGGCGAGCGAAATTAACTAGTTACTAACATAAACGACGATATTTAGTAAAAATAGCTTTATTTAACACATAAATAAGTAAATAAATACGCTTCAATGTTCCATTGTCTACATAGGGCTAGTATATTTGTTGTTTAGTTAATATTTAGAGGATAGCTGAGATCTTATGCCACCTACCCTCACGAAAACAATACACTGTAACTGTAGTAAGCGATAGTGATTTTAAACTTTCGCGTTTTTCACTCATTTTTTAAAAATGATTTGATCTTAAAAGAAAATATCACGGCCAAGCGAATGCAGATATAGGTATTAGAAAAATATTTGCTGTCGCTCTAGGACCCGGTCTAAGATACGGATATACGATAGCCTCGTACTGTTTTATGAACTCGTAATTATCAAAATCGGGGTACCGTATTCCCCACTTTTCTCTAGTAAATATCAACTAAATGTAATAAAAATTACTTTACCTTAAAGGTAATGAATTATTTTGTTTCTGTAAGTTAGGTTTTTTTAAAAAATAGTCATCATATTTGTATAGCACACGTTTAAAGATGTCATAAAAAGAGGCATTTTTTGGACTATTGAAGGGCCCCAGTTTTTTATAGGAATGGCATATCAAAAAAAGTAAAATATAGAGTCATAGTGATTGTAGAATATCATAGATAAAAAAATAAATACTCTAATGCAAAAATCCAGGGACTAAGTTTGTTTGGGAAAAAACAGCGATTCCTCATATGGCGATGGTATATATGTGTACGGAACCGAACTTTTTTTGATTGCCGACGTTTCGATGAGGAACTCTACGCTCCCTATCAATGTCTATATCGTCTTTCCGTAACCCAGTGCCCCAAGTACTGAACTTGTGATACTTGTTTAAGAGGGCTACCGTTAAGACTGACTAAGGGAAGTGGGTTATAAGACTTTTTACCCCCTTTAAAAATAAGAAGCTCACTTTTCGACGCATTATACCTGAGGCATTGAGTTTCGGCATACTTTTCACATAGTAGCATTACCCCGATTTTGATGATTACGAGTTCATAAAACAGTACGAGGCTATCGCATATCCGTATCTTAGACCGGGTCCTAGCGCGACAGCAAATATTTTTCTAATACCTATATCTGCATTCGCTTGGCCGTGATATTTCCTTTTAAGATCCGATCATTTTCAAAAAATGAGTGAAAAACGCGAAAGTTTAAAATCACTATCGCTTACTACCGTTACAGAGTATTGTTTTTGTTAGGGTAGGTGGCATATGACCACGGCTATCCTCTGAACATGAATATTAATATTTATTAAATACATTAAATACCTATATTATGAAGTTTGCTATAGCTAGCTATAGTTCGTTTAAGCTCGGAACTTTTAAATTTTTTGGTATCAAAACTAACCTATGTCCTTCCCCCGTACTCAGACTATCTCCATACCAAATTTCATCTAAATCGATTCAGCGGTTTAAGTGTGAAGGGTTACAATTAGACAGAAATTTAAATTTAATTTTGTTGTCTATGAACAAGATTAAACATAATCGAGCACTCGAGTTGCAGTCGCGCTCTAAGGGTAATGTAACACTACTGAAACTACAGACTCTATGGAAGATCTTTGGTCGTTTATGATAGAAATAAAATAATATTCAATTTAAGTATTTTAAACTATAACCTAAAAAAAAATCGCACAAACAAATAAAAAAACAATACTATATATAATAAATCTTGCGTTGGAAATCCTCATGGATACCCATGCACTGCAAGGATAGCGCACGGGTTATGTCGGACTCTTACCGACTAAAACCAACGGTGTTCCTTCTCGCGCCACTACGGCGGGATCATGGTAACTCTTGAATGCGTCCGCAACTCCGCCAGCAGCGTTACCTCTACGCCTCTGGTGGCAGCACCACCTCTGAAACAGTGCCGCCTTCCCTCCCCTTCCAGAGATGCCGGGCTGGGAATAGATGGTTCGGCATCTCTCCCCTCTGACCAAATCCCTATTGTGGGTGGACAAGAGGCTTCCCCAAGCCTCCCACCTAGGGCTTCGGCTACAGCAGTAGCAACTTCCTCCCCACTGCATTTGCGGTGCAGTATACCGCTGTGGCTGCGGTGGACAGGCTGAGAGGCAACGAAACACCAATACAACTCTTCCACCGCGGCCCCACTCCAATCTCAGTGGGTAGAATGAGTGGCAGTCTGACTGTGACACTCACCCATCTCTCCACCCTGCCACAATCTGCAGAGCGACACTGCCGCGGTGGACCGGCTGAGCGGCACCGAAACACCGACACAACTATTACACCGCGGCCCCACCTCGGCCGTAAAAGGAAGGAAGCCGAGGCATTCCCCTTTCACCACCGCCCACCACCTAGTCGCAAGCGGCCTACGTATGCAAACGGGCCCACGCCTTGGGCTCATTGGAGCGGTTCTCCAGTCCAGGTTATTAGCCATTGGTGAGCGATTAGAGGCAAAATTCGACCAATGCCCAGGGAACGCCGGTCAGCCTTGCCGTTCTCCCAGGACGTATCCCAAAGAGACAGACGAGCATTCGACTCACGAAGAGGTTTCCTGGTGGGTACCTTATAAATCTGGTAAGTAAGTGAGTGAGTGAATAAGTGAGTGAGTGAGTGAGTAAGTAATTTAAGATACACACGATTAATATTCATTCTTCAATTCGCAAAATTCACTGTAATATAATAACTTTCCATATACCTACAATATACGCTAGCGTAAGTTAATACGTAAAGCGAACATAAACTTACTTCCCTGCAAAGCAAGCAAAATTTCGACATCGTTCAAAAAAACATCCGTATTCGGTAGAAAATGTAGACCATTCTATCAACAAATCAATTCCGTGAATTTTTTAACTGCTTATACAGTACTCTTGCACTGACATAAATAGTTGTAGAAAACAATAAAATTATTTAAAAAGAGGAGACAGAAGCCTTGAAAACCTACGGCCAATTATTTCATTACTCATTACAACTAGTAGAAATAGGGATTCTAGTACATTTTTGTGTGTATTGATTAACTTAGAAAGCGTATTTTCTGATCGAAAATGTAATTAGGATTTTGGCTTGCCAGAATTGTATCTCTCAGTAGGTTATCTTCTGTCTGTATATTTGCTATGAAAATATTTATTCATACGTTAGATATGATACTAGTGAAGTTTTATTATTTAAGGCAGACTCTGTATATTTATTCTGTTACATTTACAGTTTTAATATGCTAGTAGATAATTTTTTAAGTAACGTATCTTACATAATATTTTTTATTAAAAAATATATATGTATAAAAAAGACTCTTAATTATACAAATAACAATATTTTACTTAACTCCTACTAAAACTGACATGAAATGACTAGACTAATGGCCTAGGTACACGTATTATTGACTTTAATGGGATGGCTTTTGTGAATCGCATTGAAGTTTTAGTTGAAAGCTCGACTAGTTTCAGGGCTCCAGACCTTTTCATTTCGATTTCGGATTTCGTGGCGCAAATTGATATGTTGACGCTGGCGGCGCAGCGGCCAGTCCTTAGTGCTGTAAATATGTTTCGTTCCGCGGTCCATCTTCAATAATACCTGACTGAATCGTACTCCAATGACTTTATTGGGAACAGTCGCGAGCTATTCGGACTCTGGAATTCGAGAGTAAAATGTATGCAAGTACATTTACAAGTTTCGAAAGGTCAGTCAGACTTCCAGACATTGTCCCTGATCGTTCGTCACTTTTTCTTGTGCTGAGTAAATAGAACGGTCTTCCACATGGGCGATAAGGTTCAACCAGTCAACACATTATAAGGTTGAGGTTTCCTCACGATATTTTCCTTCACCAAAAAGCCAGTAGTGTGAACAAAGTACTTGTTGGACAACTCATTGGTACTCGGAACGCGATGCAGACACCGACACCACTTGGATACCACCCACCTATAGTCCAAAATATGTATGTGGATACAATAACTCTAAATAATTTACTTAATCTAAATCTTAATCTAATACACATAACCTTAAAGCCAAGACTACCTAGTAGAAATGGCATGTAAGCTACATTGCTGTGTGTAGCTGCGTGGTAGCTGCGCAAAAATATTTAAAATGCCTTCCTGTACAGAAATGACTTGCAGAGCAAGAAGCCAGATATTAAATATGCTAAAGGGAGGAATATCTTTTCATTAGTGAGTAGAAGAATACATAATTATAAGGAAAATAACCTTAAAATCAAAATTGTCATTGATAAACAATATTTTAAAGTATCAAAAGCACAATACGTTATTGTCAATGTTCCTCGGAGTCGCAATAAGGACCGTGTCTAGAAAGAATTTATAAATGCCGTGAGCAATAGAGTCGTATGATCGATGCGCGTCTTTCTGGTAGTGATGTTCTACGATATTTTATTGCTTTTATCGACATTTTTCAGGGTGTCTAGTTCGAATCAGAGCTTAATGTTTTATAACACTGATTTACGTACCTACTGCCAATTTCATACTATTTTGCAATAATTATATTAAATAGGCCTGAGGTTTTGAAATTTTATTAACCACTCTGCTGAATATGTGTAAACTTTTATTGTTACACTTTACTGTATAAATAATGTCAAAATTCTAAGTTTTAATACTTTTAAATGTCTGTAGCGAATTGGATCAAAGTGCTAAAACAGAACTCTTATAATTTTGTAATGTCCGCCCGCTCGTATGTTACAGTCTTTGCACCGATCCGGGAAAGTATGTAGTTAGGTGTCCTATGTAAACTGGCCGTTTTGTAGTCAACTTGAGAAAAAAAATCATACAGCTGTGTGAGGGTGTCGTTGGGTAGGTCTGCAAAAAACATTGGTTCTTTCTGAGTAACTTACAGCGAGTAATTTGCTTTCAAAACAAAGTCGGTTTATAAGTTATATTATAAGGATATGCGCATTCTCATTCTACAGAACCCTAACTCAATGCGTGTATATTCGTGTAAACCCACACGCTATCGGCCGCTTTTTTTTAACCGACTACCAAAAACCAAGTTTATCAATTCGACCCGTATGTATGTAATATTGTAAGAATTGTGCTATATTCATATTTTAGCATACGGAAGCCCACAAAGGCAAACAGGTGTGCTAAATTTTATAAGTGTATTTATGTATGTTTGTCTACATATATCTCAGAAACTTATAATCGGATAATAATTATTATTTTTTTGTCAAATAAGATATGGTCTGTTAGTGTGTACAAATCACTAGACTACTTTTAATTCCGGACGATTATAACTTTCCTAAGGAATATCTATACCCGAGTTCCACCTGGACGACCTATAGCTACTGCTGTGGCAAACTACCTTAAGTAATATGTTCTGAAGCTATGAGTTTCAAATAACTTATTTAGGTACGAGACAAAAAGACAGAGCATGAATGGAATTTCATATCTTAATATATATTTTTTTACATTGCACACGGGATGACCAAAATCGGCGTAAGTTGGTTGAAACGTTGCGAATCGAAAAAAGTATTTATATATATATAATACGTAGAAAACGCCCAGTCTAAAGACAATCATAAATGTTCATCACATAAATTTTTTGTTTGTGCGGAAATCGAGCAGTTTTAGTTCGTTGGTTCTAGTTCTTATAATATAGATCAAAATAATCTTCGTTCGAGACTCCCTGAAGAAAACATTTCATAAATGCCATATCCATGGCTAACATCAATATAAACAAATATTTTTATAGCAAAGGCAAAAGTTTATCTTAGGACTTGAACCTGCAACCCTTACAGTCCGTGTAAGCGCCCTGCCGTTTGAGCTATCACAGCAGAATTCTTGGCAATAAAACTCCTAACTACATCTTTGAACGTTTAAGGTTAGTAACTCGCACTTGACTCTTTTTTTCTTTTTCAGAAACCTTCCCCGGCGTGTGCATAACAACTTTCCAAAATTTGATTACCATACCAAATTTATTACAATGAGTTTAACCTTATTGCGCGAGTCCGACTCGCACTTGACCCTTTCGGAAAATCCTTTCTTATGGGATGCATACGTTATACAAAGAACACACCCTGCGAGTTTCAGGTCCCTAAGATCAGCGGTTTAGGCTGTGCGTTGATCCGTCATTCAGTCATTCAGGAGATAGGGTTTTATATGTATAGAGTGGTTC
This sequence comes from Apoda limacodes, assembly GCA_946406115.1. NCBI lineage: Eukaryota > Metazoa > Arthropoda > Insecta > Lepidoptera > Limacodidae > Apoda > Apoda limacodes. Next base: position 5,403,171 of record OX291558.1, read on the forward strand.
ATAAGGTTATATTTTATTTTATGTAGTATAAAAGTAGATTTCATAAAGTTTAATTATAATTTGACCTAAGTATGTGTAGATTATTAATTTTATAGTTTGCAAAAATCTTATCTTTATACGCTAAATTTATCGATATGGATTTTATCGACATAGCCTTTCCCTAACACTTTTCAAACTGACCCCGCCTATTTGATCGTGATTGGTTAAGACGCTCGGCTCTTCCAAAATTGCGAATGTATTGTGGCGACAGCGGTTCCAGTACTATTTGAGTAACATCGCACTTCTAATGACTTATAATGTTCTGTGCTTAAAATATTATTCCTTGCTTGAAACTCAACAAATAGGTTCTTATAACTTTCATATCATAACAAAATTTCATGTAAGTAGTTTCATAAGCAAATGTCAAAAAGAAGTAGGTACAGAATTAGTTTGTATGAGGTACGCTATGAGGATCTAAGCGTCATGGCAAAGGTAATTTACTTAAGTGTAGTTTAGTTAAACGACGTTAGTTGGAACTGGTCTTCTGGGTGCCGTCAAATTCTTGTAGTAACTGAATATCACCCACCAGAAATAAAGCATCAGCGCTGAAAATTTAAATAATATAATATTAGAGAGAGGTTTTCAAGATATGGAATGTAAAATGTAAATATGTGTGATACCAATAACTAGAAAAACTCATAGTCGTCGGGTTTCGGTTTCTATACCACTAGGGTGGCAAACAAGCAGACGGCCTTCTGATGTTAAGCGGTCACCGCAACCTTTGGACGTTTGCAACGCCATCCAGGGCCATTCTTTATATATATCAGCTCCGTGGCTCAGTGGGGCGTGGGTTCGATTCCCGCCCAAGACAAACAATTATCATTTGTGTTTTTCTTGAGACTCGGCCTTTTTATAAGTATATTATGTATGTATTTATAAAAAAAGGATTATATTATCATATGTATTTGTATCCGTTGCCTGGTACCCATAACACAAGCTTTGCTTACTTTAGGACCAGACAGCGCTGTGTGTAATGTCTAAAAAATATTTATTTATTTATTTTGTATTAATAATAAATAGAATATAATCGGTGTAATTTCCACCATTAATGATTATGCTCAATAGTGCAATGCAAACACCACTATACACACGTCCACTTAGGTTTGGATTTTCAAAACACATTTGTACCCAATACTTACGGAGACTGATTACGTTCGTGGTCACATACTGCCATGTGAGTCTATACTTGCAGATAGTCAGGAAGAAGTCAATAACACAAACCGTGCAAACGATTCCACCGAATATCAGATATACCTTAATGTAAAGACCTCTTTCCTGAAATGGAAAACAAAGGTGAAGTTAGTTACATTATAATATGGTTCAAAAAATTGTCCTATAGCTATAGAAATTAATTTAATCTGTGAACTGATACGGAATGATCTAATTGATAGGTACACCATCTAGTTCTTTAGAGCGTGCTTGCTACCTACCTGTAGCTGTAGCTGGGTGGGAATCAGGTCTTTGGTAGAGAACATTACCATCTCATAGGATTGGAACACTTATGGAGAACGCCACAGTTCGTATAACTGTTGGCGCTTTGTACATTTCCTCATAGCTGCCAGTGCGGTATTATGGTTGATGGTCTTGGTCACCATGCCAGAGAAGCGCAGACCGTATACCCCGCCATACAGTCATTAATGATATTATCAGTCGGGCTCTTTTTTTTTTTTTTTTTTTTTTTTTATACCACTAAGGTGGCAAACAAGCTTACGGCCCGCCTGATGGTAAGCGGTCACCGTAGCCTATGGACGCTTGCAACACCAGGGGTATCACTTGCGCGTTGCCGACCCTTCAGAAATCTAATAACTTCTTTCTTGAAGAACTCCATACTGTAGTCCTTGCAGAAAACCTTGGCAGGGAGCTCATTCCACAACTTAAGCGTTCGCGGGAGGAAGTTTCTCTGAAACCGCACTGTACGCGACCATTTAGGTTCTAAAGTGTGAGAATGAATTCCCTGCCGATGGCGAGCGGTGCGATGGTAGAAAGTAGCCGTGGGCATCATTTCGAACAATTCCTCAGAACACAACCCATTGTACAAGCGGTAGAACACACTCAGTGAGGCAAAGTCTCTCCTCAGACTTAAGGGCTCGATACCGCAAGTGAGTTTGGGATCGTCGACAATTCTCACAGCCCGTCGTTGAACCGAGTCAAAAGGGTCAAGCTGGTATCCGGGTGCACCTGCCCAGAGATGGCAGCAGTACTCCATATGGGGCCGAACTTGCGACTTGTAAAGTAACAACCTTTGCCCCGACGTGAAGTACTGCTTCGCTCGATTGAGTACACCAAGTTTTTTGGACGCCAGCTTTACCTTATCTTGTAAATGATCTCGGAACTGAACATCGCTGGAGATGTCGACACCAAGGATCCCAATGCTCTTGGAGATGGAGAGGGGAGTGTTTTGGAATTGTGGGACCACAGTGAATGGAGTTTTCTTAGCGGTGAACGCGCACACTTGTGTCTTTGTAGGGTTGAATCGGACCAAGTTTACCCGTCCCCAGTCAGAGACCTGGGACAGTGTGGTCTCGATTTGAGACACAAGTTCTCCGCGGTTTTCCTCCACAACGGAACGAGGGATGTTAGCACGACCCGTGTAAAAAGTGTCTCCAGTACTGTCATCTGCATAGCAATGTATGTTGTTGATGTCCAACATGTCATTGATATGCAGTAGAAACAGCGTAGGAGACAGCACAGAGCCTTGCGGGACACCAGCATTAATGTCCATGCTATCAGAGCAACTACCGTCAACTACAGTTCGTATGCGTCTGCCGGACAAAAAGCTAGCCACCCATTTGCACAAACCCTCGGGCACTCCGTAAGATGGCAACTTCGATAGAAGACCGCGGTGCCAGACCCGATCGAACGCCTTCGCTATGTCCAGGCTACATGCCAATGCCTCCCCCTGACTCTCAATGGCTAGTGCCCATCGGTGTGTGAGATACACTAGAAGGTCACCAGTCGAGCGACCGTGGCGAAAGCCATATTGACGGTCACTGACCAGATCGTGTACTTCTAGGTATCTTAGAAGCTGTGTGTTGATCACACGCTCCATCACCTTAGAGAGGAGAGAGGTAATAGCGATAGGCCTGTAATTCGATGGATCTGATCTATCGCCCTTTTTGGGCACCGGGTGCACATTCGCAGTCTTCCATGTAGACGGAAATTGCCTAGTGTAGTAGGAAAGCGCGAAGAGGCGCGTGAGTACAGGACATAACTCAGGAGCACACTGCTTAAGCACCACTGCTGGTATACCGTCTGGCCCACTCGACTTATGAACGTCTAGAGAAAGCAACGCCCGCCTGACCTCCCGCTGCGTTATGGAGATTTCCGGCATGGACTTACCGCACCACGGTATAGTAGGTGGTACAGCGCCTTCATCGTTCATATTCGAGTTCGAGGCAAAGAGACTGCCCAGTAGATCGGCTTTCTCTTTAGCACTATGGGCCAAGTCACCATCGGTCTTTCGCAGTGGTGGTAACGACGACTGGCAGAAGTTCCCTTCGGCAGCTTTGGCAAGCGACCAGAAAGCACGACTCCCAGAAGGATAGCTCGCAAGTCGCCCACCTATTTTGCCGATGAATTGGAATTTTGCTCTGGCAGTTGCTTTCTTACTGAACCTCGAGGCAGCATTTAATTTGCGTTTTAACTCAGAAATATTCGGATCCTTATTATAACGAGCCGTGGTCCAAGCCTCATATGCATTTTGCTTAAGAATTTTAGCTTTTCTGCAAGACCTATTAAACCACGGTCGTTTTTTGACGCCGGCAGCTACTCGCGGGTTAGGAATATAGCATTCCATACCAGCAAGGATTGTCTCAGTGACTGCGGCTGCGCAGACGTCAGGATCTTCTGAGTTAAAGCAGATCTGCCTCCACGGGTACGATGCGTAAAATTCACGCAATCCATCCCAGTCTGCCGACTTATAGTGCCACACACGACGCCAGTTAGTTGGCCCAGAAGGATCAGGTTGTGTGCATGACACTTGAGTCCGAACGAGACAGTGGTCCGAGGAGCCAAGAGGCGCATCCACTGAGACGGAGTACCCGTCCGGACGAGTAGTCAGCAGAAGGTCCAGTAAGGAGCTCGTATGTTCCTCTATATCTGGTATTCTCGTTGGAGAAAGTACCAGCTGAGAGAATCCATAGGTCAGAGCAAATTCATGAGCAGATATCCCAGCATAGTTATTGGTTCGAGAACTGAGCCACTCGCGATGGTGGGCGTTAAAGTCTCCCAAAATAACTAGTTCTGCTGTGGGATATTGCTCTAGAACTTTGTCAGTCGTCAAACTCAGGTGCGTGAAGAGTCGAGTTACGTCCGTGTCACCGCTATGAGACCTGTATAGGCACGCATAAATACGAGTGTGGCCGCCGTAATCTACGCGCACCCACAATATCGACAGGTCCCTGTCTTCAAGGCTATGAAGGCGGCGACAGCAGATATCCTCCCGGACGAACATACATACACCGGCACGACTCATAAAATTGTGTTCGAGTTTGTAGCCGGGATAATGAAGGTATGATGTGTCGGCCGGGCAGGATATCTGCGTCTCCGTTAGAAAAAGAATGGTCGGCTGCGCAGTTTCGAGATGGTGGTGGACTGCGTTAAGATTTGCGTGAATACCCCTGATGTTGCAAAAATCCACATTATATGTGGATGGAGTAGCCGCTGTGCAAACTCTTTTCTTTTTCTGTCTTCTGGCCATAATATATATAAAAAAAGTTACTAAGACTAAGGATGAGGATTCACTGCACAGACAGCATAGAGGACAAAGGGTGCGGTTCTAAGACTGCCGAAGCTCGCCACAGATGATACGGTTGCTGGCACGGCGGGCGGAAGGGCCCCTGATCCCCCTCTGTTGTAGTAGCCGGGTCCACTCCGGTCTCCTTCTCCGGCACGACTACCACTTCAGATACTTTACACAGGCTGGCGAATCAGCCTCCCAGGGCGGAGATTAAGTGATCCCTGGGTTCGGGATCCCGTTCAACCTGCGGGCGGCCAGCGGTCAGCCGTTTCATCAGGTCTCCCTGACCGCCGAACCAGCACGCCGCGTCTATGCCGAGTATGACAGCAACAAGCACCGCCGGTCCTCCGCTGTCCGTGCAGCGAATCCTCAAAGAGCTCTGGCAACCTTACTCACCGCCAGGAACACAACACTACTCAATGTTAGTGTTATTATGGCCGCGGTTTTCTGTAAGGTGGAGGTACTTCCCCAGTTCGGGCCGCTCATTCGAGCAAGTACTCGCTATGCCCTGCTTAGTTGTTCGGGTGGCTTATTCGAGCGAGTACTTGCAGTGCCCTACCTCTCTTACTTGCAGTGCCCTACCTCTCTTTGCTAGCGCTAGATTGCCAGCGATTCTGGAACCAACAGGGCTTGAACGTAACGATGGAAAAAGGCACGACGAGATGACGCTGGTACCTTGGAGAATGGGACGACCTTTAATATGGAATGCTACTAGCATTGATACTTTGCCACTACTACTACTGGGGCTGCATTGGTGTAATATAAAAAAGGGCTTAAATATGCAATGCTTGGTGATTCCTACATATTTAAGGCTTTTGGAGTGGAGACAATAGGTTTGTGGGGTCCACAAGCCCAGCGTTTTTTCAAAGATCTGTCGAAACACTTGGTCTCCATTTCACATGACCCAAGAGCTGGCGAATATCTTGGTCAACGTATAAGCATTGTCATACAGCGTGGCAATGCTGCCAGCCATTTAGCTACGTTGCCGACTGGCAGCAACTTAGATAAGGTTTTATTTTTATATTTAGTTATTTTTCAGTTTTCGTTTGTTTGTTTATAGTCTGGTCTTTTATAACCGAAAAAATTCTAAAGTAATTTTAAGAATCTTAGTTTGGAAAGATTGATAAAAGAACACTCGTTAAAATGTAATTAACATAATGGAAAAGTTTTAAAATTTTTCGGGAAAAGTCTATGCAAATACGATTGTAATCAATTTTTAATAACAGCAAATTAGTAAAATGCAAGTCATCAAAGGCTCATAATTATAAATTTATGAACATTTAACCACGTTTTGGAATAGAAAAACAAGAAAAAAAATTTTTCGGTTTATTTTTTATAAACAATTGTCAATAATTAACATAAATAATAGAGCTAGAGCTGAAGTTAAAAGCTTAAATTGTTCATTAATTTATAGTGAATGAAAACGACTTGAAGTATAATTGTCGTATATATAATAGTTTAAAAGTTATACCAATTATAAAAGAAAAAGAGCGAGATAAAAAGGCAAATTTTAGGACATAAAAATATTAAAAGTTATATAAAAAATAGATAAAAAAAATTTTTCATAAAAAATAATACATAGCTGTTTTTATAATTAAATTACGAATTAAAAAAAAAATAAAGTAAGAAAATCCATTTGTTTATAACAAATTGTTTATTAAATAAACAAATAAAAAATGAAAAAAAAAAAATTTTTTTTTCCAGAATATTTAAGAACAATAGAATTTATGATTTTTAGAGAAAAAATGGTTCCTTAATATTTATATTTAGTGGTAAAAAACGATTGTTAATTAAGAAATGCATTTTATAGCAATAAATAAATTTTTTTAAGGAATAATTTTTTTCTTAAAAATCATAATTTATATCAACAAGTAGATTAGGAAAAAAAAATGTTGATTATCTTATAAACAATGCATTTGTTTATAACAATTATTTAAACAATCGCGGTAAAAAATTAAAAAAAAATATTTTCATGTTACTTTTAACCGTTAGAAATCATAAAACTTGAAATTTTTGAAAAACAAAATTTTTTTAATAACTTTTATGCAGTTTTTAATTTTTTAATGTTTTCGATTGTTAATAAAAAAGTGGAAAATTAACATTTTTAAATTTTTCCAACGGGGATCTATTTTAATGCCTTTTAAGAATAACTCCACGAAGTGAAAAAAATCCTAGGGTTGTAGTTTAATAATAATCAGGTTTTTTCTGTTAACATTCTATTCAGAAAAAGTAGTTAATTAACTAATGCATAACTAATGGAAAAATGGGGATAAAAATTTTTCGCCTACGGATTATTGTTCATTTATATATCCCAATAGTACTAAATTTTTTTTATTCCTTAATATTCATATTTAATATATTAAAATGATTTTTATTTTTACCGTGTCCGAATGACGAATCGCGAGCGGAAGCCAGACTACCCGCTTTTAGCGCTATTTTCAGGGCCCCGTAAAAATTATAAATATTAAAGATACAGTTCCGGGAGGCAGGACTTTTTTGAAGAAATTTCCTCCTCTTTTGAGATCTTTTTTCAAATTTCGAATATCTTTGATAGTTTTTGTGATATTCAAAAAAAAACAAATCCCTACTTTTTTTTTTTTTAAATTGTTTATAACTTTTGCAATTTTCATCGGCCCCTTTTGGAACTTTTTCTTAAACTTTCTACATAATATTCCGAATCGAATGACACCTTGATCGTAATTTTCGGAGACTATACAAAAATTTCACCCAAAAAGGTACATGTTGACCAGACTATTATAGGTATATATATATATAACTTAATATTAGTATTTTAGTTATATTTAATGTTTAGCGTAAAATGTTATGTTGATTATTACATTATATATAACTTTCTTGTGCTAAAAATAAATATTTATTAATAATACAAGTTTTACCTAGTAAATCTCCAAGACTACTCATGCGATTTCAAAAATTCCTTAACCAATATTTGGAATGGACTTTCAGGGTGGGTTTAAGTTTTTCAGATTCCAGACCAACCTTCTACATCCAAACCTAAACATTTCTTTTAGAATGAATGAACTTCGTGGTGACCAATTCTAAATAAATTCGACGAAAAATCTATCAAGCGACTATGTCTTATACGATGCCCTGACAGAGCACTGTAAGAATTGTTACTGGTTCAAGTTCAAGTTATTCTTTTGACTACATTTTTGCTATGAAAATATATTTTATTTATATTGATGATGTAGCCATAGATATACAATTATCATATTATTAAATTTTCTTCAAAATCTCTACCACTCTAACCTTTAGGGAGTCTCAAACGAAAAACCATTACTTCTATGTATGGACCTTTATTTATTATGTACTAGATTTTGCCAGCGGCAGTTTATAATAGCAAGCTATAGTTGTAGACTTGTAGCTGTATAGTTGGTTTATGCTCGGTTATAGTTATTCCCGCAGGAATTTTTGAAATTTCCGGACCTAACCTACATGTAACCTATTAACATTGAAAATTATAATTGGAACTTTATTTTTGACATTACAATAACTATAAATGACAAATGTACTAAATTATTTAATATTTTGATTTATTATATTGACATACACTTTCCTTTCAAAAATATTTTAAAAAAGAAACGCAATCATGTACCATGGGTAACGGATACCCTTTCCAGACTTATTTCAAAGTATAACGACTTATCCGAAATCAAACGCCAATACCCAGAGAATACAAAATTGATGACATCTATTACCAATTACTGCAATATGATTAAAAATGAAAGTTTAATTGCTTACAAAAGTTACACAGAGAATGGTCTTCAAAATAGTAAAAACCCATCAAAAGAAATGTGGCGCATAGTCGACGAGGAAGTTTCCAACAAACCACGTAAACACACAATTTTACTTAAAGACCACGTTAGGAAGAAGATTGAACCGAACTACGTACCCGAAAACCTTAATCGACACTTCCTCACAGTAGCCTCGAAGTATGTAGTGCAAACAGACAAACACATATCTGTGTCATATGTTCCAGATTGCAGATGTCCCCGACTTAGTGCTACCCAGAATCACACTCGCAGACCTCAACTGCACGTTGCGCTCAATGATAAAGTCGCGATCCACTCGCGATATTTACGACATCTCTCAAGACCTACTTATGTGCATCTGGCCGCTTCTATCCGGAATACTGGTTGAACTAATCAACACAATTTTTTTATCCGGTATATACCTAGACGTACTTAAGAGCACACGAGTGTGACCAGTCTACAGAGGAAAAGGGGAGAGGGATTCTGTAGACTTATATAGAACTATAACTATAGTACCAAACATATCAAAAATTATTGAATCGATTTTATCAAATTGCTTAATGCAACATCTTGAAACTAACGAACTGACTGACAGACAAAATAGGTCTACCACAGAAGCGGCGCATAAAATCTACGACTGCATTGCAACGGCTCTGGACGACAAGTACAAGGTGGCAGGGATATTCTGTGATCCTCAAAAGCGTTTGATGTTAATAACTTTGAGTTGTTATTAGAAAAAATTTAACATTATGGCCTGAAAAACAAAACGCACGAACTGTTCAGGTCATTTTTAACTAAAAGACATCAAACGGTTCAAATCGAAATAGACGGCAAAACCATAAAGTCAAATGCGGGCAAAGTGGAGATTGGTATACCACAGGTCTCGACCCTCGGAAACTCCCTATTTTCGCTCTTCATGAATGACCTCCCATCTTCAGTTACAGAAGGCCTGACGGTGCTGTTCGCCGATGACACAATAGTGGTGGTGAGTGCACGCACGTACGAACAGCTCGAAAACAAGATAGCAAACGCGTGCGCTCAGCTCAAAGAGTGGTTCTTCTTCTCAATGTCACAAAGTCCAATGTTATGATATTCTCGACAGGAAACCCCACTTTAACTCCAAAAGTACAGAGTCCGATGCCACAATGCGAGTCCTGTAGATTTCTCGGGTTTACCTTAGACACTAGACTAAACTGGAGACACCATGTGTCAACTTTGTGTGAAAAGCTGAGTAGTGCAGTATTTGCACTACGAAAGCTGAAACCACTCGTGTCTGACGTTGCACTACTACAAATATATTTTGCCTACTTTCACTCCCTTCTGTCATATGGCATTATTCTATGGGGCAACTCGACAGACTCCAATCGAGTGTTCATTATAACAAAGAGAGCTCTTCGCACACTGGCCATTTATGACGAGAACTATTGAAAAAATATGGTATAATGACACATTATTCTCAATATGTGTTTGATATTATAATGTACATTCGACACAACATAAACACCTGTAAACGCATCAGTGTTCCATGCAGTGACTCGTCAAACGGGGCGTCTACAACGTGTGCCACGACGACTAGCACTGCTGGATAAAAATCCGCGAGTCATAGGCCCAGCTTATTATGAGCACCTCCCCGTCGACCTAAAAAACGAACTCTCGGATCAGTAATTTGGTCGCCGGCTAAAAGAGCTTTTACTGACTCAATCACTGTATTCTGTCAAAGAATACAGTGACCACGTTTGACATTTTTAATATTTGTTTGTATTTGTTTTGACATTTTTATTGATTTGAATGATTTTTATTTATGTTTGTTTTTATTTTGACATTTTTATTGACTGTTAAATTTTATTTATGTTTGTTTTAATAGAACCTAATTTTAATTAATGTTGTTTGTTTTAATGTTGTTTTTACATAGTTTAATTAAGTTATTAATTAAGGCCATATTCCCCACATCTGTCTCAATATTTTTGAATTCATCTAGAAATTTAGAATTACCAGTTAAAATAAGTATAAGTAAAAACTAAATATTTAGTTTAATAAATGAATTTGAAATTACATGGGCCTTATTTATATCAGGTACCTTATGTACTAAGACATCATAACTGACTAGTAGTTGTTTATTTAATTATTCACTAATATTTAATAAATGTATATATTTGCTTTACCGATATATGATAATAACGCATTTTAAGTGGTGAAAGGTTTAATTATTGATGTGTAGTGCTAACCAGTTTGTATGGGGAAAATCTGTATTGTTAGTTTGTTTGTAGCACCTATTATAAACCATACCATTACCATTATTTTAAAATTTGATTGATTGAATACAGAAAACCTTACCTTGTGCAGTCCTATAATAAGCAGAAGGACGAAGAAAAAAAATAGAATGTATGTGAACAACAAAATCCAGGCTTGTGCAGTGGTTAGGGTAATGAGGCTTTTGTTCAGGATCAGAGGAGCACCATCGCCGAACCATCTCAGGAGTTCCACAATCCAAATAACGGAAGTGATCTGAAATATTTTTATATTGGCAGCATGTACCAACTCTTAAACATAGTATCTGCCTTCTGGCAGTAAATCTAAGCCAGCCTTACAAAACCTTGGCTTATTTTTTATTGCGTTGACTTATAAGCTTGACTTTTTTATAGCTTGAAGAAAGCATAGACTTTAGTATTTGATATTAATATCAACTTGATACCTTCTCGCGTTCCTGAAAAAAGGGGCTTGAGAGACAGATAGACTGACAGACAGACTGACGGACGACAAAGTGATCCTTTAAGGGTTCTTTTTTTCTTTTGAGGAACCCTAAAAATAAATAAAATTAATAAAAAAAGGAAATGTTTTCATTATTGCAAATTAAACTTACAAATAGGTAATATCCGATAAAGAAACATCCCGATTTCAATTCAATACATTTACAACATGCGTCTGCCAAAAACAACATTTTTTACCTGAAACTAAAAAAAAATAATAACTGATAATTCCAATATAATTATGTCATATGTAATCGGCAACCACTAATGAAGGATCCGAAAAGCAGTTTGTCTTTCTTTACACCACCAAGGTGGCAAACAAGCGTAAGGCCAGCCTGATGCTAAGCGGCCACCGTAGACCACGGAATCTTGCAACAACAAAGCTTACCTTGTTTAAAAATGCTCTCTTCTTGCAGAACCCTATATTATTAATTCTCTGAGAAAACCTCGGCAGAGGGCTTATTTGATCAGAGAGTTGAGAAACACTTCTGAACCCGCACGTGCAAGGCTATTTAGGTATCAAAGTGTAAGAATGATCTTTCTGCCGATGGCGATCTGTGCAATAGTAGTAAGTAACCGTAGGCATCATTTCAAGCAGTTTATGAAACAATCCAATACAAGTGGTAGAATACACAGGATGGTAAAGTGGTTCGTATTTAGTGTAAGGTCTGCGTATTATTTCTTACAGGTATCTGGTTAGTTACTAGCTAGCATATCGATTATCTATACCACACCAGACCATCTTCATACTAAATACGGCACTAGGGCCAACCTGCTTAATGGGTAGGGATAAACTCTCTTCCGTGGGTATAACGAGGGGTCCGATGATGGTAAGTAGCCGTGGACATCAATTCAAACAATTCTTCAGAATAAAACCCATCCAACCCATTGTTCAAATAGTAGAACACACAAAGGAAGTTAATCGCTCCTCAAACTTTTTCAATTACAACTTGCAAGTTTGGGATAGTCAGCTATTCTTAGAGTTCCAGGGGCTCACAGATGGCAGTAGTACTCCCACTACCCTACCACTTACATCTACCCAATAAACAGGTATAAGTCCATTCTAAGAGACTATATCAATAAACAACTATACTGTATAGTAACTTATTGTAAAGTCCTTGTACACCAATTTAATATTGAATAAATAAATAAATAAATAAATAAATATTTTTGGACATTACACACATCGCCGTCTAGCCCCAAAGTAAGCAAAGCTTGTGTTATGGGTACCAGACAAAGGTTATAAATTCATATATATAACTTTTTTTTTTTTGTAAATACATACATATTATATATAAGTACATCCAGACTCAAGACAAACACAAATGTGTGTCCAGTGCGGGAATCGAACCCACACCCTCTGCATGGCAGTCCGTCACACTACCAACTAGGCTGCGAGGGAGTTGAAACGCACTGTCTCCACATTATCTCGCTCTCAAGCACGTGTTAGCACGTTAGTTAGCTGTGTTTCAAACATGAGATTGACCAGTTTTGATTTTGTTGTCATCACCACCTTCAATACTGCCTGTCTACCAATTTTCAAAACTCTAGTTCAATGTCGGTGCTTCAACTTTACCTTACATAATTAGGTACCTACTTTATCGCATGATCCGATTTCTTAAATACCTAATATTTATGTTCCAAATTTTAAAGCTCTTACTAAATTGAAAATACCCTAGGTTTTCAATGATCTATGATGTGAGTGGGTGGTGAGTGATATTTGGCCTCGTATATTTTACGGAGATACAACGGGTCAAAATTAGCTCGAAACGGGTCATGTAATAGTACCTATACAGGACGCGCTCTCGCCAGCGTTGTGGGAACTTGGCTTGGCGCACTTGCACGCTCCATGCGCATAGATATCTATACGTATAGCTTTACCGTTTTATTCCCCAGAAGGGGGTAACTAGCAAATGGACACACACCCACGTCATAATTTGGGGAACAGTCTCTTCTGAACATTTACTGACAGGAGGCGAGCACATCACCGTAACTCTGATTCTGGTCTAACGTAACTTTACCTGCCCTAAGATGGCTTCGTATATGCTTCACGTATGGTAACTTACTTACTTTAAAGTAGTAAGTGGTTAAATGATAGACCACGGACAGAATAATATACCCCCTTTGGCGGTTATCAACGAAATATGAGAAGTAAGTCAGTACGGGGATAAACCCTTGTGCCCTTGACCATGAAGTGCTAAATTGCCCCTATACTGTGGGGGAAGTGAGGCTGAGACAAGACAGCGGCGGACAGTATCCATACTGCATGTTAAGCTTACTTGCTTTTGCCAGCGGCTGCACCCGCCCAAAATTTGGGTATGGCGTGGAATTTCTACGTCAACTCCTTAATTATGCTAATGAAGTTTGCTATAGACGTAGCTATAGTTCGTTTAAGCTTAGTTATAGTTAATTCAAGGGGGAACTTTACTTAATTTTTTGAAATAAAATATGTTCTAATTTAAAAATAATAAAACAGAATTAAACAAGTCGTTATTTGGCAATTTATTTTTTATTTTTAAATAAGTAATGGCAAGCGTAAATTTAAAAACTTTTAAAATATGTTCTATTCCAGGAGCTAACCTAAATGTGTGCCAAGTTTCATTCCGATCTGTCCAGTGGTTGAAGCGTGATTCAGTAACAAATATCTTTCATATTTATAGTATACCTATACTGTGACTTGAGCTTGTTTGTACCGGTTTTAAATTGATAAAGGATTAATAATAACCCACGCAATGATTTACAAAAAATAGCTGCAGATTGCTTTGGGAAAATCACGTAAAAGTCGACGATATTTCGCCAGCAGGTACATTAATAAACCCATTTATATTAAGTGCTACCAAAAAGTCTGCGAATTAACTGGTATTCTAACAGGTGTGCCAATTATTAAATATTGGAATTCAGTTAGTAAAATTAAATTAAAAAATATAGGTATTGTAAAATAGGACTAAACTTCGTTTGTATGACATGTACACGCTTCCTAACTACCGCCGGCCGCAGGGAAAACTGAACTATATCCTCCTACCTAAAATATAAATAAAATATAGGTAACCTATTTCCTCATATCAGAGAAAAGATTACATATGCAGAATATGCAAAGAGTTGTACAGTTATTTTTAATTCTATAGGTTAATAAACTCGACATTTATCAATTATACACTGTCTCCTTAAGTGATCCAACTTAAGTTGACAATCAAGAATGTAAAAGCTTGTTACTCACATGGAAACATATCTCGAAGATAGGTTTTTGTATGAAAACAAGTCAAAAACTTTTTTAAGAACCAAAGTAACTCACGTATTTGTAACTGCAGTCATAAGTATAAAAGTAAATTACACTGCCGAACTAAAAACAAACACCAAGGATCAAGGAACACAGACACAACACTCCTCTTTGCCAACAAACATGTGACTAAATTTAGTAAGCCGGCACTTAATATGTTTATTCAATGGCGCAGGTATAGTATGTTATACCTACCTGGAATCTGGACTTGGGTTTTTCCTTCGCCAATTTGTACAAAATGGGAAATTCCTATCTAAGTAATCTGTTATGATCATCAAATTAAGCATCACCTACAAGTCTATATCTATACTTTAATATAGCTAGTTAGTTTCTCGATTTAATAAAAAATGTTTTTGCGTTAGATAGCCCATTTATGTAAAACCACAATAGAAGCTGCAGATTTCTGTTTTGTACGGAAGTATACTGAGCAGATATCCAGGAAGCTTTATCGTGTACAATGTGAGATATGTATAAATTCTTAGTAGGTATTAATGAATTTATTCATATCTCGTATAAGGGTAAAGGCCCGTAGATTGTATCACCGCATCCATTGGTCCAGTAAAATATTTTGAGAATAAAACTTTAGAGAAACTTTGGAATGAATCGTTACGTTTTTTTTTATACCACTAAGGTGGCAAACAAGCACACGGTGCGCCTGATGGTAAGCGGTCACCGTGGCCTATGGACGCTTGTAACACAAGGGGTATCACTCGCGCGTTGGAGACCCTTCAAAAATCCAATAACTTATTTCTTGAAGAACCTCATACATTACGTAAGTCAATCCGACTTTACGCAATCGCGAGCGTCACCCACGTAGCGTGTCATTGTGTTCTGTGCATATTTGTATTTGGTAGGAACAAAAACCTTTAATGGAAATTGGATTTTACTTACTATTTTTATTTTTTATAAATTATTAGCATGTAAATCAGGCTTGTAAAACTCAGTCATTGTTGGGCCAAACGGATAAAGATCGGAGCAACAGCGGGCCGCTGGTTCCTTTTGCGAAGTTTTAACTATTACAGTTCTGTTTAAGTACATTTACAAAGAAAACGTATGAAA
The DNA here is from genome assembly GCA_946406115.1 of Apoda limacodes. Taxonomy (NCBI): domain Eukaryota; kingdom Metazoa; phylum Arthropoda; class Insecta; order Lepidoptera; family Limacodidae; genus Apoda; species Apoda limacodes. The sequence goes on from OX291558.1 coordinate 5,418,801, forward strand.
ACTAAAAAGCACTTCTTGTGGAGATGTTTTAAGCCTTTTTTAAATATTAAAATACGAATATTATTATATTTATTATATTATACTATTAAAATTGGAGCGGGCCGCAGCCAGACGCATAGAGGGCCGCACGAGGCCCGCGGGCCACAAGTTTGATATGCCTGTTGTAGACCAACAACAGGCATATCAAACTTGTGGGCCGCGGTAAGGTATCATAATTCTGTATTTTTTTTTGTGCCAGACTCTATTAATCCAATCCATTTTTATTGTATAGTGTATTTTAAGTCATATGCAAACCCTGTCACTATACGATATTTACTACCCATGACTGAAACGTTGAAAAATTTAAAAGTTTAAAGGGTCTAAGTGCCAATTTTATTATTTAGAGATATAACAAAAAAACTTAATAAATTAAACAATCAATAAAATAACTATTTATTTTTACTTAAATAAATAGAACACATATCTTATAACTACAGAAATTCGTAAAAAATAAAAAAAATGGAAACTCTAGAAAGTACTACAAAATAAACATTAACTTTTATCAGAATGTCTTAAGTGCCTTAGGAAGTATTATTGAAAATGGGCTAAGATATCAAAAAAAATCTCAAACATTCACTATGTGATCAATCAAATGTTCGTGAAATGCTAAATTTTTGGTGGGCATGAATGCTAGCAAGTCAATCGAATTTTTCAATTGTTGTTTTGAAATATTATTTCTGCCAACACTGGCAAACAGTAGTTTATAATTGGTTAGGAAATTTGCCTTTTTTTGAAATGTTGTCCGACGGTATTGAGTAATTGTGCGACTCCATGAAATCAACACGAGGTAACTTATCTGCAGATCTACGAAATAGTTAATATTTTAATTTGCAGAATTTAAGAAGTCCGTGGAAAACCAAAAGATTTTATAAACCTGAATTTTAAACCTCCTAAAGGTTTAAAAATCATTTTGGTCGAAGATAACCACTTTAAATGGATTTTGTGACATGATTCTCGCATAATTTATTACGTACGTAACGTAGGTACTTTGTTCAAAACATTTCTCTACTTTTTTCTTTTGGAGTGGATGAATCGTTAATCGTATCATCAATGCCATTAGCTACTTAATAGACTAAGCCGAGAATAGCCATTCTGTTCTTGTTCTGTCCTATGCAGTTTAACTCCAAATAACTGCATGCTGTTTTAAAATTTTAGTTGATATCGTGTTTTGTAGTTATCTTGAATATGGTAAAGCCAACCTCGACTCCATTCTTCTCGCATATGACTCATTCCAGAGGCACATGTAAGCTTTTCCATTGTTGGCAATATGAATACATTAGTTATAGCATAACAGTTGCCTACTGTAAAACCTTTAACTTTGTTTGACATTTGACTATGTTTGACATTTGTCACACACAAACCCTTTTAAGCAAAAGTTCGTTTGCCCTTAGACCCCGCCACAACTTTATATGTACGTGGGTAAAACTTAAAAAGAAAGAGGCAATGCCTCCCACATAGTCATGTGGGACGACTGAAACCTAAGCAAGAGGGCCCAGCCCTGACAATGAGTGTTGTGAGAAGAGACCCGTACTTGGATCCATATGGCTTGGCACTTAGATTGTATTTTTGTAAAAATACTGAGTTTTGATTTTTTGGCACTTAGACCCTTTACACTTTCAACCCTTCAATTCTACTTCAAAACCTTTTAACTTGTATTCAAACTGACAAAAGAGATCCTGTTTTAGCTATTAATGAAATGAACAGAAAATTAAACAATAAATATAACAGCATCTCTTCGATTATCCAATTAGAAGTAGCTTAAAAAGCAAAAAAAGTAAAACTAAATTTAATAACAAAATAATAACAAAACAAAGAAAAATAGTATAATGAACAGGAGAACAAAAGGTAGAGAATTTGTTTTGTAAATAAACTCAGTGTATAGTATATTCACACACTGGGTTGATAAACCTTATTCTAAAGTGATAAATTATAAAAATATTCTTGGCATTTTACGAGGCGCGTTCAATAAATAGCTGGAATATTGATTATATTAAAAAAAAAATTACGTGAAATATTGATTGGATTAAAAAAAGAAATAATTTGATTGAAATATTGATTAGATTAAAAAAAGAAAAATTTGAATTTCTTTGTTTTCTAAAAATCCGCCAAGTGCGAATCGGACTCACGCACGAAGGGTTCCGTACCATTATCTGTAAAAACGGCAAAAAAATCACGTTTGTTGAATGGGAGCCCCCTTAAATATTTGTTTCATTTTAATTTAATTACTTATTTTTAAAGTGAATATGTAACTAAATATTCTGTAAATATTTTGAGAATCTATCTGTTGCCGTTATCAATATCGAGCAAAATCGAGCCAAAAAATCACGTTTGTTGTATGGGAACCCCTTAAATATTTATATACATATTATATAATGAATGTTCTGTGAAAATTTCAACTGTCTAACTGTCACGGTTCATGAGATACAGCCTGGTGACAGACGGACGGCTCTTAAGTAATTTAGCTCTTATAAGCAAATTGTATGCGCCTCCTTCAGGCATGAAATCATAAAAAAATTGAACACAGCACTCTCAAAAACCCAATAGATTTTGTATCATCGAAATAATTTTAAAAAACCTATAATAGATTTAAATTAAGCACCCTTGAAAGCCATATAGAATTACATTTTTACTTACTGGACTTTTGGCACTTTCTTTGGACCACGCAGAGTAAAAGGTATTTAAAATGTGTTCTTATTATAGAAACAATACTTATTACATTAAACAATAATAATTTTTAAATAATCATTTTTTTTCCTTATTGTAAATAGCAATTTTAACCATTAAGAGGATACACTTCGCGGCGCCTCGCAGCGGGCTTCATACAAAAGCATTTCTCATTTGTTTTTGACACTTGTTGATCAAACGCCACGAAATTTTTAAGACATGTTCTAGTAATAGATATCTAGGTCTGCAGTGTGCCAATTTTCTATAAAAATTTTAGTTCAAAAGTTATACAGAAGTCTAGTGTATCCTAAATAGACAGACATTTATTGTCATTAAAGAACACGCATACAGTACAAAACAAAAGCATAAGAACACAACTAATACTTTTTTTTTTTCTGTAATATTTTGTGTTGCCAATAATGAACATCGACTCAGCTGTGCTGCACCACCTGATTGCTGCAGCGCTGATTTTCAGCAATGCCCATAGCAAGGACCTTAGACCTAAATTGATTTAAATTCTTTCGATAATTTATTATATACTTTAAAGCTTTAATATCTACTACAGTGAAGGGTAACATCGAATCTAGGGCGTAGTGTAATCTATAGCTATAGCGCATATCTTCTTGTTGCATGTCTTTTTTCTGATGATATCATTCTCCGTTTTCTTTAAGCCTTTTACCAGATTAGTGAGAACGACAAGTAAGTATAAGCATGTAAGCTGTCAGAATACCTAATTAATTAAATACATCCCTACACGATTCCCATGGCGGCATTTTAAGCATGGTTCGAATTGAGCAATGAATGCTTTTTCTATTTTATAGCGGAGCCACTAACAATATCTAGTTCTCCAATAAAATTGGTTCTAACATATTTTCTGTTATCAGCGGACAGTCAGTGTAATGTAGGTGATTGAACCCGCTCGGTTATTACACAACCGATATTGGTTGTGCAAAAAATGTGCGTGTCGATTGGTATCATTTACAATGTTAAATTTAGGGTTCCTCATTAAACTTTGTCGAAACATTTCAGAATTTAGCTAAATATACCAATACTGTCTGTGTTTTAAGCCCTCTATTTTCTTCATCATCAGTTATGTTGACGTCTTATTGTTGCTTATTATGTCTTATTATTAAAGTGATTCCTAAACGATTTTATTTCCGAAAAAGGGAATCAAATTTCGCTCTACAACAATGTTCAAGAGTAGTAACTAATTGATTGAAATGATGCCCACGACGACTGTTTACAATCGCACCGCTCGCCATCGGCACGAAATTCATCCTCACACCTTAGAACCTAAATTTGGTTTACGTCACGTAGAGTGTGGTTTTAGATACATTTCCTCCCGCGAACGCTAAGGTTGTAGAATGAGCTCCCTGCCAAAGTTTTCTCTAAGTTCTATAAATTCAAGTAAAAAGTTATATGATTTGAAAGGGTCGGCAACGCACGAGAGATGACCCAGGTGTTGCGGTGACCGCTTACCATCAGACGGACCGCAAGCTTGTTTGCCACCTTAGTGGTATAAAAAGAAATTCGATTGCCGTGGGATTTTACGGTTGAAATTGTTTTCAATTGTTAGGGTGCTGGAAATGGATCAAGTCATTTAACATAAACAATAAACAAATGCCATTGGGGCACAACAATCGACTTGCAGATAACAAAGACGCCTATCTCCCAAGTTGAAAATAGAGAAGGATATCAAACCAAACATGACCATGAAATTTTTACAAGGGTAGCAAATCACGGGTAATTCATCTGGTGCTGCAAGCATCTATAGGCTACTGTGAACACTCAACACCAGACGGGTGTTACCTATAAAAAGTCATTTAAAAAATAGAATAAAAATTCGAAATTTTAGTCCTTGTATCTGAGGTCTAAAATTTCGCAAGTAGTGAAAGTTTAAAATCATGAACAAAAGAAGTTTAATAAAACTTCTTTTTAAGAGGACGAAACTTTCTTACATTTATTGATTTTCTTTGGTATTTAAAAAAGACCCAATAGCCTCTTCTCCTCAAATTGCCCCTGTAAACACTCACACTTAAATCGTGTAATTTTTATAGTATTGAATAATTAAATAAAACTCTATCTTAACCAGAGTGTTTGTAATAGTGCTAATTAACTGTAAATCGGACATTAGCTTGTTCATATTGTTGAATCACTTTCACACTGCATGGCTACATAACTTAAAGCCGTATTGATTTTATTTTTTAAATTTAGAAATTATGCAGAAATAAAGAAGTTATAGTTTGTAAAACTGTGCTGACTTTTCTTATTAAAAATGGATCGAATAACTTTTAAAATAAATGGAATTAAGTATTCTGGTGAGTCAATGTTAGGCTTATTATATTCACCCGTTTTAACAAAGGCTAGATTTAAATTATATGGGAAATATTGCGTGTAAATTAGTCTACAATTTAACTGATGCTCAGATTTTGACAAAAAAAAAATCATTAAAAATATTATAAAGCTTCGGAAATTATTTAAAATATGTGCTAGAATTTTTACGCCTTATTCATTAAATTTGATGAAAAAGAGTTTTTTTTAATGCAATAAAAATATCATAAAGATTTATTATTGTAAAATATTACAAATTTTTAAAACACACGGTTGAAAACTTAGAGGGGAAAGAGGAAACTGAATGTTTAATTTGGAAGCCAATGACTCGAAAAATAAAGTCACCGTATCACCTTTTTTATGGCTTTAATTCTTTAACAAAAATACCTATCCAACGACATTCATTCATTTGAGTGCGCGAAAAAAAAACCGGCCAAGTGCAAGTCGGACTCGCGCACGAAGGGTTCCGTACCATTATCTATAAAAACGACAAAAAAAATCACGTTTGTTGTATGAGAGCCCCTCTTAAATATTTGTTTTATTTTAATTTTATTATTTATTTTTAAAGTGACTATAAAACTTAATCTTCTGTGAAGATTTGAAGCCCCTCTCTAACTGTTGCCGTTATTAATATCAAGCAAAAACGAGCACAAAAAATCACGTTCGTTGTATTTATTTTATTCTGTTTTTTAGTATTTGTTGTTATAGCGGCAACAGAAATACATCTTCTGTGAAAATTTCAACTGTCTATCTATCACATGACAGATGGACGGACGCACAGCGGAGTCTTAGTAATAGGGTTCCGCTAATTAGCCTTAGGCCCTTAAAAGGTTAATTTTTTTAGTTATTTTATGTTACATATTCTGCCTATTGAATGTCACTGCTCCCATTTGTAAATTTTAAATTTTGCGACGTTGAGAACGTGTCCAAATTTGGTGATGTAGATAAAATTTGGCACCCAAATATACGACCTGGATTATACGCATAGGATATATTTGAACTAGATCGAAAGTTCCCACAGGAATAATATCATTTGATTCTACATTTCAGTGGGTCCAGAGATAGATTCCGACGTATCTCTCAACGACTACATCCGCAACACTCTTAACTTGCGTGGTACCAAGTACATGTGCAAGGAAGGGGGTTGTGGAGCCTGCATGGTCACAGCACTGGTCCCTGACCAATCTGGATTGCAACGTACTCTTGCTGTAAATTCAGTTAGTATTATTTCCTGTTAAAACAAATCCTTAACCATCGACAGGAATTTTGTCTTCACATCTTAGGTTGGCCGCGCACTATGTAGGGCTATACCAAGAATTTTGGACGCTAAGTCCAGAAATTACATACAAATCATATTTACATACATACTTCGGCCACCGACCGCATCAGCTGGTCAACTTAATGGTCACACACAGTGTGCTTTTGAAAAAATCTACTTATTTTATTAAATGCTTAGGTTGTGTAGCTCCCTCCCTCCCGAAGTTTTACCTTGGGACTACAATATGAGTTTCTTCAATTAACGAATGATTTGATTTTGAACAGGTAAACAGTATGCACAAAATCCCACTAGCATTTCAATTGTCCAAAGGCTAAGGTAACCGCTCTACATCTGACAGATCGTTATGATTGTTCACCCCCTTGGCTGTATGAAAAAACTAGTTCGTCATCATTATTTTCATCACCCTTTATACCATCGATGTTTCGCTAGAATCAACGCTGTTTTGCTGTTGTGTTGAACAAGGAGTTCCTTCAAGAATCCGGCTGGTATATATTAAAGGTATCATAGCTCGACGCATAAGCATGCCCAGGGTAGGGTAGTGAGTCAGCTGCTCCCCCTGAAATGCAAGAGAGATCGGCAAAAATATCTATTTCCGTACGAATTTTGCAGCAAACTAACCACACATTTGTGTTTAAAATTTTCTGATTTTTGCTCCCACTATGCAAATAGTGCAAATATGGTGAACGCTTTTTGCTAATGTGTCATTGTTTTCTTTGTAATTCTAAGTGCTTAATTTCTATTACGTCGTGTCAAAATTGGGAGATAACTACCATAGAAGGAATTGGTGACAGACGTCAGGGCTACCACCCGATACAAAAGACGTTGGCTGAATACAATGGAACTCAATGCGGGTACTGCAGCCCTGGCTGGGTCATGAGTATGTATAGGTAACATAGTTTTTTTTTTTATATTGATTGCTTTAACCCGTGAATCATTTGAAAGGATAAAAGATTGACCAATATTTGCAGACGATAATTTATCAATATAAATAAATATTTTCGCAGTAAAGGTACAGCCAAAAAATTTACCTTTGGCCAAGCCTTGAACCTGCAGCAATCCTTACAGTCCTTGTAAGTGCTCTACCAATATATATTAAAACAACTTACAACTCTGGCCAAAGAAAATCCCAACTACATCTTTGCCATGGAAATACGATCGCTATGAACGTCACAAAAAACTACTATAGAGACTTATAAAGTCCTAGTACATCAATCTTACATACATATACACAAATTTTCAGGGAGTTATAAACGAAGAAAGATTATTTCTATAAATGTATATAAATAATGATGTATTTCTTAATTTTTTGAAGATTTGTGTATAAAACCTTTCTGACCCGGTGTATGGCCGCTAGTATCGTGTAAGTTCACCACCAGTTCAGAAAACATGGTTCCACTATACAAGTACACATTTTAACCCCTAAAAGATTTAATAAATTATTATATTAAATTGCAGCTTGTTAGAGTCAAGTAACTACGATTTAACTCAATATGAAATAGAGAATTCTCTTGGGAGCAATACCTGTAGATGTACTGGATATAGACCTATTCTTGACGCCTTCAAAAGTTTTGCTAAAGATGCTCCAAAACCAAAAACACCTATCTCTGACATAGAAGATTTATCGTTTTGCAAAAATAAAGAAAACTGTAAAAACAGTTGGTGTTGTATAGAAAAAGATGATACAGAATCTAAAACAAAGAAGATAGTATTAAAAGACGATCGAATTTGGTACAGAGTTAATGAAATTAATGACATATTTGATATCATAAACCAGCAAAAAGACGAAAACTACATGTTAGTTAATGGAAATACGGGGAAAGGTTTGTGGTAGTAATTTTCGAATTTTTGTCATAGATTTCAGTAGTGTTTGATAAACCAGGAAGTTTGTATTTAGAGATAAAATATTTTTTTACTCAAAAACCCTATAAAAAGTTCGAAGTTCAAATTACATTCCACAAAGGAAACAGTAGGAAAGGATATCGATTCTCGATTTATAGATATTAAATTCCTATACTATTTTATTTGCATGGCCTGTCTTAAAGATAAACAAATATAAAGCAAAATAGTCATAGAATATTTTTTTATTGCCGCTGGATTAAAAGAAATATTAGTAACATCACTTTTAACATAAAATGTTCTGTGTACATTTATCTGTTTTCATTTATAAATTTTTATATTAGAAGTATGTTTTCTCTTCCTGCCTATGTAATATACATTGCACGTCTACGTGATGTAACTTATTTGACAATTGGTAGTCAATAGTAAAATGTGCTTTAGTTATTTTTATAATTGTTTTTTACCATTGCCACTTCAGAATGGGCATTATATTCATCGATAACAGTAAATAAAACTCACTTTCACTCACTGAGTGAATAAAAACATTACAGTTCTACTCACCTTTACTCACTGAGTAAATAAAAACATTTCTAATTTGGAACAATAACTGTTAAATTGTTTTGATTGTTATTGTGGTTGTTTTATGTCATTGTTCTCTTATCACCCGGTAATAATTACCAAATATATAACAAAATATGAAAAATATTAATATAGTAACTGAAAAGTAAGTAAAAAATAGTACTTTTTATTTTCCCGCAGTCAATGGTACAAATTATAGTATACACGTGAAAAAAAATCATCTCGGTCCTTTGTAAATCTCACTGCACTCAGGATTTTACTCTAGCATCCTTTGCTGATCTGGGGATCCAACTTAGTCCCTCAAATTAAATTCCCTTTTTTTTACTTGTTGAATAATCTACTATTTTTTAGTATTATGTTGTTTACGTATTACAGGCGCTGTTCCAATGTTTGCCGTTCCAAGAATCTTAATAGACATAAGTTCAATAAAAGAAATAAAAGGTCATTATCTTGATCAAAACTTAGTTGTTGGTGCAGGTATGACCTTGACTGATGTAATGAATCTTTTTATGGATATCTCTAAAACACACACAGAATTCAATTACTTAAGGAGATTTTACGAGCATTTGGATTTGGTTGCTCATATTCCAGTTAGAAACGTAAGAGCTTCTTATAAATTTCAATATTTAAAGACATCAAATTCTTGATCAGTCTGATGTGTGAGTGTGATTGTTAATTACTTAAATTTAATTTTTCTTTTAGGTTGGTACAATCGCTGGAAATCTGATGGTGAAACATAGATCACCAACGTTTTCTTCAGATGTATTCTTATTACTAGAATGTGTCGGAGCTACTTTAACTATAAGTTGTATTTCTCATTTACATAGTTTCATTTATTCTGTTGCAAACTATGATTATTAATTATTAACATTATTTTTTTAGAAAGTAATACTTCGACGACTGAAATAAATGTAGAAGATTTTTTGTATTTAGATATGACAGGAAAGGTTATCACAGAAGTAAAATTGCCTCCATTATCAGAACTATATCAATTTGTTTCATTTAAGGTAAAAGGTTGAAATTTGAATTGAGGTGCAAGATACTCAAATTTATTTAAAAATACAACAAAGTAATCTCACTACAACTATGTGAATATCAGTAACCATGTGCTCTCTATCATTGGATTGATGGATATTTTTCAGATTATGCCACGCGCTCAAAATGCACATGCTCAAGTAAATGCTGCTTTTCTTTATAAATTTGATCCCCACGACAAAGAATTTGTATCATCAGCTAGAATAGTAATTGGAGGGATATCTGCCCACTTTATTCACGCCAAAGATACTGAAAAATATTTGGCCAACAAAAAACTGTTTACAAATAAAACGTTACAAGAAGCCTTGACAATTTTAGAAAAAGAATTGATAGTCGAAAAAATTGCTGGAGAAATGAAACCAGAATTCAGAAAGAAAGTTGCGCTTGGATTATTTTACAAGGTAAATTAAACTAATGATGATTAAATTATCTTCAAAAATCATGTCAGTAGTATACGACCTAAACTGTTTGTTCTAGAAACCTAAAACATTGGAGGTAGGATTCTAATACAATAGGATTCTCAAAAATTTAACCCCAAAGCCAGCTAAAGACAAAGGAAGGCTTATCAAATATATTGTATAATACATAATATTTACTACTTTTTATCGGTTTTTAGATTTAAGTTTTGGGTATGAATAAAGTAATATTTACACTAAATAGGAGGTTTTATAAATATTCTGGTAATTTATGAACAAAGTCTATAAAGTTCTTGATAGGTTCAAACAAATAAAATAGAAATCGCAGTCAGTGTTCACAAAAGGGTAATTTTTTTTTTAACAAAGTTATCTTTTTTCAGGGTCTATTACACTTAATACCTAAAGAAAAGCTAAAACTTGAATATCGTTCTGGAGCAAGAGATTTTAGAAAAACTAGACCGTTATCAAAAGGAACTCAAGTATATGACACTAATCCAATTATTTGGCCTGTTACTGAGCCAATGCCAAAAGTAGATGCATTAATACAATGTGGTGGTGACGCCAAATATGTAAACGACATACCAACGCAGCCAAAAGAAGTTTTTTGTGCGTTTGTTACGTCTGATATAAGCGTCGGAGAAATTGAAAGCATTGACCCTACTCCAGCATTGGTAAAAGACTTGAAATTTGAAAATTTATATCAACTTTTTGTCAAGAAAAAAACGTTTAAATTTTCCCAATTAGTTATATTCATTTTATAAATTAATTTATAATTCTATTAATTATATAAATGAATGAATGTTTTCGTATGAAAATGTTTTAATTTATTTATCAAATCACCAAGGTGCAAACTAGCTTCCTTATCAGCCTCATACGTCCCCACTGTTGGGGCACGGTCTACCCTCACTAATAGTGATTTTGGCCATTAGTCCACACGCGGGCCCAGTCAGAATTTCGGATTTCTCATACATCTTTTTTTTTTACCTATGCAGGTTTCTTCGCGATTTTCTCCTTCAATGTAGGAAAAAAATCCAGAAATTAGGAAAAAGAATCATTGGTATACGCTGGTCTCGAACCTCCGCCACTCAGGAAGCAAAGTGATATCGAAACCCCTCGGCCACCGCCAACCGAGATGCAAACCAGCTTGGTTCAAGTTAAATATGCAACTTAATCGAGTAATCCTGAAAGTAATGCAGTGACACTTAGATTTAAATCTTATTAAGGAAAGTGACAGGCACTAAGATTTTGGTCTCAATAATGCCTTAAAATTGTTTTGATAGGATATTCCATAACATCTGTCTGCCGTCTCTGTACATCTCAACTTTTCATATTCTTTTTATTTTATTTGATGTGTTTTATAATATATTTTACAGAACATACCAGGAGTTCTTGCATTTTTCTCAGCAAAAGACATTCCCGGAGTTAACTCGTTTTTGTCTCAAAAAGTTTTAGGACAAGTATTCCCAGAAGAAATATTCAGTGATGGCTTCATCAAGTACTACGATCAGGCCATAGGTGTTATTGTAGCGGATACGGAGAAATTGGCAAATAGAGCTGCATTACTCGTTCATGTGAAATACAAATCAGAAAAAAGGAAACCTATTTTAACAATCAACGATGCTAGAAATAAGGATCCAACTAGGGTATCTCTTTTTTTTGTTTTTCCGGCTAGAGATCGAGGTTTGGATGTGCAAAGAGTTATCAAGGGCTCTCACGATATATACTGGCAATATCATTTTACAATGGAAACCCTCAGTTGCTTAACCCGACCTAGTGAGGATGGACTGGATGTATTTCCAGCCTCGCAGTGGTCAGATTCTGTTCATGTTGGGATATCAGAAGCATTAAATATAGAGCAAAGCAGGTATATGAATTTCCATCATCTCACTTCAACTCCTTTTTACAGTAAGCTAAATTTTATTATTGTTGTATACGTTCTAGAATTAATTTGGAAATTGCTCGTTGTGGCGGTTCATATGGGACAAAGATTACTCGAGCGTCTCATGTAGCTACTACTTGTGCTTTGGTAACTTACCTCACTAACAGACCTTGTCGATTTGTGATGAGTATTCAAGCGAATATGAGGGTTATAGGAAGACGCCTTCCGTGCACTGATGATTTTGAGGTAAGTTACAAATAACAGATAAGGCTATCTACGTTGCTCTGCAAATATATCTGAAAATAAGTAATTTATACTCCCAGCTAATCTGCTGATAACTTGAGTATATGAATTCCATTATAAGTTGTCATCATTGCCTAGAGGTTTTTAAAGCTGGCGTAACACTATTGGCTTCAGAGTCGTACATCAAGATATGAAAAATACTGAGAGTTTATCTATGTAACAAGATCCCAGAATATACGTTGAAGAACTATTATGACAACATAGCTTATATATTAGTAGTAAACAGAATAAATATATTACATTTTAGCTTGTGTCCGCTGTTGCACCCGCTCTAAATTCGGTTATCGGAGTAGGATTTTAACGGCAAGTTCTCAATTATACAAAAAAACTGACTCATACTTGACATTTTCAAGTAGTTGTGTCCTTCACCGGAGCTCAAACTATCTCGACGCCAAATTTAATCTTAATCGGTACAGCGGTTTAAGCGTGAAGAGGTAACAGACAGACAGAGATATACTTTTACATTTATAATATTAGTATGGATTATTAAAAGTATCGTAGCCATTGAGAGTCAGGGGGAGGCATTGGCATGTAGCCTGGACATAGCGAAGGCGTTTGATCGGGTCTGGCACCGGGGTCTTCTGTCGAAGTTGCTTACTTACGGAGTGCCCGAGGGTTTGTGCAAATGGGTGGCTAGCTTTTTGTCCGGCAGACGCATACGAACCGTAGTTGACGGTAGTTGCTCTGATAGCATGGGCATTAATGCTGGTGTCCCGCAAGGCTCTGTGCTGTCTCCTACGCTGTTTCTACTGCATATCAATGACATGTTGGACATCAACAACATACATTGCTATGCAGATGACAGTACTGGAGACGCTTATTACACGGGTCGTGAAATCCATCGTTTCGTTGTGGAGGAAGACCGCGGAGAACTTATGTCTCAAATCGAGACTACACTGTCCAAGGTCTCTGACTGGGGACGGGTAAACTTGGTCCGATTCAACCCTTCAAAGACACAAGTCTGCGCGTTCACCGCTAAGAAAACCCCATTCACTGTAGTCCCACAATTCCAGAACACTCCCCTCTCCATCTCCAAGAGCATTGGGATCCTTGCTATCAACATCTCCAGCGATTTTCAGTTCCGAGATTATTTACAAGATAAGGTGAAGCTGGCGTCCAAAAAACTAGGTGTACTCAACAGAGCGAGGCAGTACTTCACGTCGGGGCAGAGGTTGTTGCTTTACAAGTCGCATTTCGGCCCCATATGGAGTACTGCTGCCATCTCTGGACGAGTGCACCCGGATACCAGCTTGGACCTTTTGACTCGGTTCAACGACGGGCTGTGAGAATTGTCGTCGATCCCAAACTCACTTGCCGTATCGAACACTTAAGTCTGAGGAGAGATTTTGCCTCCCTGTGTGTGTTCTACCGCTTGTACAATGTATTAAAAAAAAATAACAAATGTGCAACTTCTTTGAATCTCTGTATGTAAAAATTATCATTAAGCAATGCAATGTGCATACAAATAATATCACTTAAACATATCTTCAGGTGGGCGTTAACAACGATGGACAGATCCAGTATTTAGAATATCATTTGTATGAAGATAATGGCTACATATTCTCAGATCCAATAATTGGATGTGTCCCGCCAGCCCTGAAGAACTGTTATGACAATCGGAGATGGCAGTACAAGCTGTTCAACGTAAATACTGACACCGCTTCTAACACTTGGTGCAGAGCCCCTGGTACGCATATGGAGTGTTAGGATTTTTTTTTAAATCTTGAAAATTATAGAAAGATATTAAAACAACAACACTGTTTCCTAAATTGTAATTTTAATATTAATTAAATTATTTTGTCAGGGACTCTCGAAGCCATAACAATGACTGAACAAATTATGGAAAATATTGCATATGAGATAGATGTAGATCCATTACGAGTTCGCCTAAATAACTTGAACTCGCAGTATACAGATGTAGCTGATATAGTGCAAACGCTGATCAATGACAGCGAGTATCACAAAAGAAGGGAAGAGACAAAAATATTCAACAGTAAGAACAGGTGGAAGAAACGTGGATTAGGTATAGCGCTAATGAGCTGGCCTTCGCTTATACTTACAGATTTTCAAGTATTGCTCTCAGTTTACCATGGAGATGGAACTGTCATGATTAAACATGGGGGAATCGAAATTGGTCAAGGTGTTAACACCAAAGTTATTCAAGCTATTGCTTTTACTCTTAACATATCTATGGAAAAAATAAAGGTTAAACCAACAGATGTTGCTTCTAATCCAAATAACATTTCTACGGGTGGAAGCCGAACAACTGAGGCTGTTTGTTTCGGAGCTATCAAATGTTGTCAAATTATTTTGGACAGATTAGGACCTATAAGAGAAACTTTAAATAATCCAACATGGGAACTATTGGTACGTACAGCATATATCAGGGGAATCAATCTGCAGACGTGTTATCATGTGAATTCTAATGACCAGCAACCATATCGAGCAGCAGGTGCAGCAGTTGCTGAAATTGAGTTAGATGTATTAACAGGAGAACACGACATTCTAAGAGTGGATTTGATAGAGGATGTTGGTACCAGCCTTAACCCAGAGCTTGACGTAGGTCAAGTATGTAATTTTCATTTTATTGTATAATATTATATTTTGATGTTTTTAATTAGCTAAACTCGTAATCCAATTAATTTTATTGAATAGGTTTTTTTATGAAAAAAATAGCATTCGTCGTCGTACCAATTTCTGACTTACTCTTACTCTGTATTTATACAAACTAATACATTGTTTAGTGTTTCGTCACGAGAAGTGAAAAAAAAAACAAACACTTGCGCAGTTATTATGTGATTATATTGAAAAATTTTATGACTAAGTATTAGATAACATATTTAACATAAAAAATATTTAACTAAAAATGGTTATTTCATAATCGCATATACGTAATTGCTCCTCAGTAAGCATGCGATCTTGAAATGCTTATCAGGAAATGAGAATTATGGAAGGTTTCCCATTTATCAACCGCATTGTTCTCCCCTTATTTTATTATCCAATAAGATAAAATCAATTTTATAGATTGAAGGAGCATTTATGATGGGAGTAGGATACTGGACGCATGAACACCTGATTTTCGACGAAAACACTGGCGAATTACTCACTGACCGAACATGGTACTACCATGTTCCCCTGGCTAAGGATATTCCAATTGATTTCAGAATACAGTTGCGAAGGAACTCTTATAACCCTTTAGGCACACTAGGAGCTAAAGGTAAGACACGAGACTAAAAACTTTAATTTTGTATATGTGTATCTTTACGGTTTTATTTCCCAGAAGGCGGTAACCCACATCATAAAGTGGAAGACAGCACTTTATTTTATTTATATATATTTATATGATTATGTTTACTTCTTTAGCTGTTGCTGAACCTCCAACTTGTTTGGCGATTTGTGTGGCTTTTGCCTTAAGAGATGCCATATCTTCATCACGTGTGAACACTGGATACCCAAGAAATAAATGGTTTAATGTCGGTATGAAGCTTATTAATAATTATATATAAAAATAATATTTGACACATACAAAAGTATGTATGGGGAGTGTATGTGTAAGATGGAAAATCCAGATTTGGAAGTTATTTTAACTAGCTATTCAAATCCCTCCTTAGCTGTACAGACAGGGCACCATACCAATATTAAATTACAGTCTGCTTAGTGAACCACAATCAAAATTCCATTTCTTTTTTTAGCTTTTGGTCAATTTTACACTTCAGGGGTAGGTTAGTAATTTCACGCCGCGTACGGCTGAAACGACTTCCTCGCTTTATAACTGATGTTCCTAATCCAGTTCAATAATTATGATGATCGTTAAAGACAGTTGATATATTTCATCTTGCAAAACCTTTCTCTATCAACATTTAGGGAAAGATGGGGTAAAACGAAAATATTGCTAAAATTCCACGATAATATATTTATTATTACATTTATATTATATTACCTTATGGAAAGTAATATGGTTCTTAGTAATACACTTTAATATAAACTCAATTTCTAAAAAATTATGTATTTCTATTGTTTTTTTTTTCAGAGGGACCTTTCACTTTGGAAGCAAATGTTCTAAGTGCTGGCGCTCGGCTTGATGAGTTTCTGCTTAACTAAGTTACCAGTATGTTTGTTTTATATGATGCTTTGTTTTTATAAAATTTTATTCAACAAACGTTTTAAAATATATATTTTAAGCTTTAGTGTGGGTGGGTGTTGTATTAAAAGACCATGCTAATCTTTCACTTGTATTGAGTATTTATTTGACCAATAACTTTCGCCCGCAGCCTCGCCGGGAAACCTGTAGCCTATAACCGGTATGAAAAATGTTTTTAATGTTCTCTTCCAAAAATCAAGTGACACTGTGACAAGTGACCTACTTTGTGAACTGAATGTACCTACAGTGCCCCGCGATGTCACCTGCGGAATAATGTTTTCTCCCTCTGTAGTCTCGATCGAGATAAAGATCATGAGTTCTGGTCCATCTGGCCCCTCCACTTATCCCTAGATCTTAGGTCGATTTGATGCTTCCTTGCAATAATAAGATTTAACACACAAATAACACAATGATTTCGCATTTAATCATCCACAGCCAAATTTTATTCTCTGTTTTTTTTTTATTCCACTAAGGTGGTGGTGGTGATGGTAAGCGGTCACTGTAGCCAATGGAACGCTCGCAACATCAGGGGTATCACTTGCGCTTTTCCAACCCTTCAGAAATCTAATAAATTCTTTCTTGGAGAACCCCATACTGCAGAGAGCTCATTCAGAGGAGAGGGAAGTTTCTCTGAAACCGCACTGTACGCGACCATTTAGGTTTTAAAGTGTGAGAATGAATTCCCTGCCGATGGCGAGCGATGCGATGGTAGAAAGTAGCCGTGGGCCTCATTTCGAACAATTCTTCAGAACACGACCCATTATACAAGCGGTAGAACACACACAGGGAGGCAAAGTCTCTCCTTAGACTTAAGGGCTCGATACCGCAATTGAGTTTAGAATCGTCGACAATTCTCACAGCCCGTCGTTGAACCGAATCAAAAGGTTCAAGCTGGTATCCCAGTATGCACCCGCCCAGAGATGGCAACAGTACTCCATATGGGGCCAGACTTGCGACTTGTAAAGCAGCAACCTTTGCCCCGACGTGAATTTTTTATTTTTTGGATACGCAATTACAATGTAAAGTTATTTTTATTTTTATTTATTTATTTGATTACATGTTAATGAAACAATAACACCCTACTAGATCAAAGCAATCAAATGGAAAATTAGCATGGTGGGTGTGAAATCATAGCAACCCATAAAGGCCAAAGCCTGTGCTAGGGCTAACTAAAACTTACCATAATGTACATTTTATTGATATAAAATTATATTTTTTTCAATACCACTAAGGTGGCAAACAAACTAGCGGTCTGCCTGATCTTGACGTAGTTAGGTAAAAAATTCCTAAGCCCTCGTCATAAAGACAATTTAGTTTACTAAACGCTTTGAGTAAATTTTACTAACGGTTACTACTACCATGGTTACATAATTTTATTATAGACGCTAAGTATAAACCTCTTCACTAAAGCCATTTCGGATTTTGGGCAACAGAACAGATTTCACGGAGCACATTTATACCTATAGGAGCGCCATTTTTCGACGTAGCGACAGCGTTCAATAAAAACTAATACAACGGTTTTAAGCTGTAACTTTTAAAAGCTGTTCCACATACACTGAGATCGCTCTAAACTGGTTTTTATTTTATGCACTTGCTAAAAGTAGCTTGCGAGTGACTGTTGGGTAACAGATTCGATGACCACATCAATATTAGAGATCTAATGAGAGCAGGGATGAGATCTAGTTGTGGTAAGCCGATTATTTTAAGAGCTTTCTTGAATTTGTCACTGTTTATCACAGTCTGTCGCAGTGGCTTTGTAGGCCTGGGGCCCAAGGGACATAATAACTAAGAGATTGTTAGAGCAAATTCATCCAGTACTTCTACGTAGCGCAAACTTAGGCTTGTGTTCTGCAGAAAAGTTGAGTATGTCCAGCGTATGGTTGTAGTTAACGGCGTAGTTAGTAGCAGTCATAATGTTAAAATTAAGTTTGTTTATCAGTCTGTCGAGAAGCTTACCTTTGTTATACACAGGATTGGTGGTTTTTCATTGGATTCAGACGCGATGATGATCGACTGATGTCTGATCGGTCTAGTCTATTGGCTATTCTTACTCACCAAGCCAACTCGAAAGACGTTCCGCCCTGCTATACACGTGTCGCATAATGCATCTGCAGTTTTATTATATCTCCCCTTCTCTCCCTCTCTCTCTCTCACACACACACACAATCTCTCTCTCTCTTTCTCACCATCTCTCTCGGTCTTTTTATCTCTAGGTAGTGACATGGAATACGTTTTTAAAGATATATATAAACATTTTAGGAGTAAATAGAAACAAAACTGTATATCGATAGCAAAAATATAAAAATAAATGTATTCCATGTCGGATTACAGCTAAAGTATTAAAGATACTTAAATAATTTATCTAAGCTTTTTATAGAAAACTAGCTTCTACCAGCGGCTTCGCCCGCCCAAAATTACAGTTTTTGAATACACGATTATATCGTATCAGTAATTATTGCCGAGATATAAGCAAAAAACTGAAACAAGCACAGCAGCTGCAACAGGTAACGGGAGGTCTTAATGAACATGTACACTAAAATTCAAAACTCTACTAATTAATATTTTTCCATTTTCTAATTTGATTGGACTATTATTCCCTAGTGGAAATATAATTACATAAAATCTAAAGCAACCAAGTTTAATACATTGTCCATTACTTATTTGATATAAATTTTTTCGTCGATTTGATTTGATTCGATTCGTTACTGATTTTCCCGATTTTGAAGACTACTACTATTATGATATGATTAAAAATTCATCAGTATGAAGCGTATGACAAAAATCGGCCAGTCTTGTTTTAAGGATATTAAGCGTCACCTTGGTTGTTTAGTTTATTCCTAGATAATTGTCTAAGAGATTTAAAAGAGAAAGAATGTGCTTTAAGAATGAGTGAGTTACTAATCAAGTAACTATAGTGGAAGGACAGAAAGCGGAGTAAGTACGACAATTTGTATGCTTAGGATCTTTGTTAATAAGAGAAGGAAATTGTGTCATTGAAACAAGAGTGAATGCGGGAAATCAAGTGAATGAGGCGCTGTACACAGAAATTGTCTGGAAAAGCACGGTTAGCTGTTTATGGGTTTAGTTTCAACAAAGATATATGGAAGAAATGTTGGGTGCTGTTAACAAACGGTCGTTGCCGTGTGAATTATTTTACAAACGTTGAGAAACGTTGAGCATCTTAAGAGGATAAATGAAAGTAGGTGAACAAAACAAATTTGAGGCAAAAATAATTGAAAGGGTCGTTACAGGTAGATGAACGTATTTAGAACAAACTGAGTTCGTTCTCAAAAAATGTGAAGTTAACAGTACTCTTAACCGCCGAACGCGTATGACAGTATTGATGCGTGAAGATCAAGCGAAAGAAGGCTACCAGGATCATATCGAGTGGACTCCGCCTACCCGTCTGGGAAACAGGCGTAATGTTATGTATGTATAAACGGCAATATTTTTTTAGTTCATCTAAAAATGTAATCGACAATATTTCAGCTCCGATGTAGTTAAGGAACGTGGATCTTGTAATAACATTGGTTTGTTTTTTAGTGTTATTCTGGTAACTATGTATGTGGTAAATTTGTAAGTGGCCGCAAAACTAAATTAAAAATTTAAAAGGCGACCAGCTTCACTGTATAACTATAACTATGTCTTTCTTCAAAGAAGAGCTATAACTTCTCTTATCTAAAAGCTCAAACGTTGAATAGATGTGATAACGTAATAACACTCGTATGCCGTCTATAACGACATGACGGCGCCAGTCGATGGTTCATGTCGTAAGATATGTAACGTAATGTAGGTAACTGTTGTAGAGAGAAAAATACAAAACTTAAAAGTCACATGATGCAGAGTAAAACAGAGGTAAACCATTTTTTTAAACTTTACTTTAAATACATACTTCGGAAAAAAAAAATAGATTTTGTATCAAAAGCGTAGATAATAACTTTTATGTATTTAAAAATTTAAATCCTAAATAAATAAAAAAACAAATAGAAATTACTGTAGCTGGCGTAAAAATGTTGAAAATTCAACATGTGCGTTTTTATTTTTATCAGTTTATACGCTTCCTGAACCCTTGAATTTATTGGAAAAAAATTAACAGTTCAAAATTTACATAAATTTTTGACAAATTGCCATTATTTGTTTGTGATTATCTCTATTTTAGGCGATCATAACTTGAAAAAGTAACATATTAAAATTAAAAAAATATTTTGTGTTTGTTTTTTAATCAAATTATTATTAAATAATCATTTTGAAATCTCTATTTATACATTTATACTTAAGTTTTATCTCCGAATAATAAATTGAAATAATCAAAAAAAATAAATTATTTCCAACTTGTCTAATGGTTTCCACTTGATTTCTGAAGTGATACATTTTTTTTTTGTAAAATACAATATGTAAAAAATAATAAACCATACTAACAAAAAAAAGACAAAGTTTTTTTTTAAACATAAAAACATTTTTTCAGAAAAAGAAATGATAACTTTAAGTTAGATTTATTAGAAAAGATATTAAAAACTCACTGGACTATTGCAGTGCACAAGTTGAAATTGAAAATAAATATGCAGCGTAAATGATGCTTGATGAGTGCAACTATGTACGGAAAACAGGGGGTTTCACAATATTTTCCGACTGCCGACCCTTCAAAACTATATATGGTAGAGGATACAATATATAACAAGAAAAAAGTAATTCAAAAAATTAAAAAACCCTGAATACGGATTAAAAAAAATAAAAGGTAATCTAAGTAACTGAAAAACAAAAAAAAAAAAGGCACCAAAAATCCGCCATTTTGAATTCCAATAATTTTAATATAGCCTGTGACACTCTAGTAGATTATACACTACTATACTAGTACTCTAGTGGTTAAGATAAATAAATAATTCGTTTAATTCCCAAAAAAGTACATTGTTTACATTAAGAATACTTATAGGTAAATAGTTATGTAACATATTTTGTGGGCCACTAGCAACTAAACTAGGCCTAGCCTGTATTTTAGATGCTAGTCTCTTCAAGTGTCCAGTGACCCATGACAAAAGTTAGGTACAAGTACCGAGGTAACGACAAAAATACAAAATATTACATAACATAAAATTAATAACAAATATTATAGATGTTATAACATTAAAAATGACCTTGTCAGTTACCAGTAAAAATAAAATAAGGTAAAATAATATTGGAGGGTAATGCCTAATGTTATTGATGACTTGTACTTGTAACTCGTTCTATGCAACAGGTTGCCGATTAGTTAAGTAGCTAATTATGTATGTTACCACTAAAACTAAGAACCTAAGAATATTTATAACGAAATAATGAATCAATGTGTGTGTGTGTGTGTGTGTGTGTGTGTGTGTGTGTGTGTGTGTGTGTGTGTGTGTGTGTGTGTGTGTGTGTGTGTGTGTGTGTGTGTGTGTCAGGATGTGTTTGAGGGTGTTTATGTTTTATTTTATTATTAATTAATTTTTTTTTATTTGTCGGTCACTTCAATATAATAAAATATTAATAACTTTGTTAAGTTTACTGTAAAGCATTGGCCCGAGGTAACATTGGTGGAATTTTCGTATAAAATAAGTTCTAGATAATGGTATTTGGCATACTTTATCTTTACGTCGCGAGGTTGATAGCACCGGGTTGTAAGGAAGTTTCATGTGTTGCAGATAATTGTATCTCTTATAAATAACTGCCTAACTGAAAGTATATCACAATTAAGGTGTAGTTCAGAAGTCTTGAAAGACATCGCTGTTAAAAGGGCACGCTTTGCACGTTCTAATTTTATTAGGTGCGTTTTTTGAGCCCCACCCCATCATGTTATACAGTATGTCAAGATAGACTGTCCCAGAGCATAATAGACAGTTTTAACAACTTAAAGTCTGAAACATGTCGGAAGGATTTAAATACATAAATTAATTTACGAGTTCTCTGAGCCAGTATATCAATTTGCGGTTTCCAGGATAACGTTTCGTCCAGTATAACAACAAGATATTTTATAGTTTCCGATTTCTTTAAGTCTGGACAGTTGCATTTTTCAAAATTTAAACACTAGTGAATTTTTATTTTGAAGTTATGCTTTATAGAAATAACACCTATTGTAAAACCGAAAGACATATAATTAGTTTTAGAAATTTTTAAAGTTAGAGAGTTATTTTGAAGCCAGTTAAAAACCCTTTTGGATACCTGTTTCTGCAACAACTCTAGCACCTTCCCAAGTTTTGTCAAAGAAAATGAGTCCAGTGTCGTCGGCATACGCAAATGTACTACACTGGTTAAGATTTAAGTTGCACAAATCGTTTATATAAATTAGGAAGAGGCTAGAACCGAGTACACTGCCTTGTGGTACACCATAGTTTACATTTATTTCCGTACTATAGTAGTCTCCTATATTTACTTTATGTAAGCAATTGGTGGGGTAGTTCTGAAATAAATCCATACCAATTCTCTCCATTTTGCCCAAAAGGAAAGAAACAGACACCGTATCAAACGCCTTTGCAAGGTCCAAAAAGACACCAATACATTTGAACTTTGCATCTAATTGGGTTGCCACAAATTCTGTTACTGTGGATACAGCTTCGCCTGTTGATTTACCGGCTCTAAAACCGTATTGGTTTTGTGACAGAATGTTGGATACAGCTTCGCCTGTTGATTCACCGGCTCTAAAACCGCATTGGTTTTGTGACAGAATGTTGTTCTTTTCCAAATAAGATATGAGGTATTTTGTTTATAATCTTTTCCATGATTTTTGAGAAGGTAGAAAGTACGGAAATAGGACAATAATTATTGACACAGTCTCTATTCCCTCCCTTATAGACAGGATGGACGATAGATAGTTTAAAAACTTGCAGGACGATGTCAGTGTTTAAGCATAAGTTAGCAATGTGCATCAATAGGGGTACTAATACATGTTTAGACATTTTTACAATCGTTACTGATATATTATCCCAACCTACTGCACTATAGTTCTTTGAGACACTTTATTATACATTCTACTTCTTCCTGTGTGGTTTCGAATAAAGCCATAGAGTTGATTGAAACATTTGTTTCTGAGATTGAGTTCCGGACATGTAAAATTGGATATGAGGTATGAGGAGTCGATATTTTATCCGCTAGATCTTTTCCTACTGCTCCAAAATAGCTGTTAATCAGGTTTACTGCAATATTTGGCGATTTTTCTGAGTTAAGGAGTTCTTATTGTGGACGTTTGTCAGTATTATTATTAATGATGCTATTAATCACTTTCCATGTCATTTTAGGGTTATTGGAATTTTTCTGTAGTTCATTTCGCTCATATTCTCGTTTTAAACGTTTTAACAAGTCGTTAAGAAATTCTTGTAGCGAGTGTATGTCTTTTTTAGAATTATGTTGTCAGGGTTGTTTTTACATTTCATATGCACTTTATCTCGATCTTTAATACAACGAACTTTACCCGGTGTTATCCAAGGCTTGATGCACCTTGAACTTCTTGACTTTAGTATTTTAACAGTGTATTTGGAAATAACCTTTGAGAGGTCATTAACACGAACAACTAAAGCAGGGCATAGCGAGTACTTGCTCAAATGAGCAGCCCGAACTGGGGAAGTACCTCCACCTTACAGAAAACCGCGGCCATAATAACACTAACATTGAGTAGTGTTGTGTTCCTGGTGGTGAGTAAGGTTGCCAGAGCTCTTTGAGGATTCGCTGCGCGGACAGCGGAGGATCGGCGGTGCTTGTTGCTGTCATGCTCTGCGTAGACGCGGCGTGCTGGTTCAGCGGTCAGGAAGACCTGATTAAACGGCTGACCGCTGGCCACCCACAGGTTGAACGGGATCCCGAACCCAGGGATCACTTAATCTCCGATCTGGGAGGCTGATCCGCCAGCTTGTGTAAAGTTTCTGAAATGGTAGTCGTGCCGGAGAAGGAGACCGGAGTGGACCCGGCTACTACAACAGAAGGGGATCAGGGGCCCTTCCGCCCGCCATGCCAGCAACCGTATCATCTGTGGCGAGCTTCGGCAGTCTTGGAACCGCACCTTTGGTCCTCTAAGCTGTCTGTGCAGTGAATTCTCATCATCCTCCTATATATTATGGCCATGAGAACGAAAAAGAAAAGAGTTTGTACAGCGGCTACTATAATGTGCTAATAATGTGGATTTTTGCAACATCAGGGGATTTCACGCAAATCTTAACGCAGTCCACCACCATCTCGAGACTACGCAGCCGACCATTATTTTTCTAACGGAGACGCAGATATCCTGCCCGGCCGACACATCATACCTTCACTATCCCGGCTACAAACTTGAACACAATTTTATAAGTCGTGCCGGTGTATGTATGTTCGTCCGGGAGGATTAGACGGTCGAGTGGGCCAGACGGTATACTAGCAGTGGTGCTTAAGCAGTGTGCTCCTGAGTTATGTCCTGTTCTCACGCGCCTCTTCGCACTTTCTTACCACACAAGGCAATTTCCGTCTTCATGGAAGACTGCGAATGTGCACCCGGTGCCCAAAAAGGGTGATAGATCAGATCCATCGAATTACAGGCCTATCGCTATTACCTCTCTCCTCTCCAAGGTGATGGAGCGTGTGATTAACACACAGCTTCTAAGATACCTAGAAGTACACGATCTGGTCAGTGACCACGGCTACTTTCTACCATCACCACTCGCCATCGGCAGGGAATTCATTCTCACACTTTAGAACCTAAATGGTCGCGTACAGTGCGGTTTCAGAAAAACTTCCTCCCGCTAACGCTTAAGTTGTGGAATGAGCTCCCTGCCAAGGTTTTCTGCAAGGACTACAGTATGGTGTCGCAAGCGTCCATAGGCTACGGCGACCGCTTACCATCAGGCGGGCCGTAAGCTTGTTTGCTACCTTAGTGGTATTAAAAAAAAAAAAAAACAAGTTTTTCAGTCCGAATTTCTCTATGTCAGCGACTTTTGCGTCGTAATTAATTATTAATAGTATGTTCTTAAATGTATTGAATTTTATTATTACGGATAATACTTGTTATGATGGCAAAATGATCTGTTATGTGCGACTGAAGTACTAGAGTTGTGGCTGGATGTTGGGATTTAATCATAGCGTGGTCAATGCAATTATTGCCTCTCGTAGGATAGTCATGGCCGAGTAAATATCCATGACTTGCCAGTAAATTAGGGTAGTCTGTCGAATTACAGTCCTCTTTCCAACTTTTATATCAATGTTAATGTCGCCCTAAAGTTTTAAATTTGTTATAGTTATTCAAAAGTTTATTGAGAGAATTGACAAACTTGTCTGTTTTCTTGTTGCAAGGGGATCTATATATTCCTATTATAGCTGTATTTAATTTAACAACGAGACAGGTAGCATCGCTGACGGCTTGTTCCGTCACTTTACATTTTAAATTTCGCTTAGTAAAAATGACAACCCCATCATTGTTGTTAGAATTCTTTTTTTAATAGTGTGTATCGTATCCTGTTAGATATGGAAAGTGTGTGGCTTTCTTGTTCCAAGTTTCGGTTAGAATATAAATGTAACACTTGATGTCTATTTTTGCAAGAAGAACATGAATGATCGTTAATGTTACGGGAAATACTTCTTATGTTCTACGTCATAATTGTTGTGTTTCTGTTGTAAGCTTGCTTTGCTGGTAACAAGATGTTTTTGCACGATTCAGGAGCACATAAGTAAGCTGTCCCGGCTGAAACTTTGTCAATATTCTCTAGTAAAGAAAGAAAGAAGTGTATGTAAGTCGATGTGCCAAAGTGTGATAGTTAAGTGTGATGTAGTGTATAGGTTGGTATGAAAGGAGTTGGCTAGTTGAGCTTAATTTCTGATCTCGATGTGTTCAGAGTTTTTTGTTTTCCTGAGATATTTTTTACCATAGCTTGTCCAACAGTACTTGAATTCCTCATTCCTTCTGTCTTCTTGCTTTATTTGTTAGTGCTTCTGAAATATAAATTGGTGTCGCAATGCATTCATTTAGTATTCATCTAGCCCGATCGAATATAACGCAATAGTTTGGGACCCATACGAAGCAAAGTACTGCACTATTATAGAAAAAGTCCACAAGAAATTTTGCCGCTTTCTCTATAAGAAGCAAATCGGCTATTATCCACTGATGTATCCGTCACTCTTTGTATAGGGCATGGTCGGTCTCGACACTCTGGAGTCACGAAGGAAAATACAGGCAATCTTGCATTACCACTCGTTGCTTCAGAACAAGATCGACAATCCTTCGGCTTTGACGGACATCAAGCTGTTCGTACCCGACCGAGCGACGCGGGGCGCTGACGCGAACAGTGGACCGCGTCGCCGGCGTCCGCTACTTTCCGGTTTCGGAAATGGAGAATCGAGGTGAATCCCGACAAAAGCTCTGCCGTCCTCTTTTCCTTAGGCCGCCCTCCGCTTTCTCTCTTCGGTCGTGCCATTCCCTGGCAAAATAAGTCCAAATATCTCGGTGTGACCATGGATAGGCGTTTGAACTTCCAAGCTCACACCAAAATAGTCAGAGACCGAGCCACTTTTGTCCTCGGTCGTCTCTATCCCATGATAGGCAAGTATATTAAAATGTCGCTTAGAAATAAGCTAAATCTTTACACAACTTGTATCCGCCCCATACTAGCTTATGCTAGCGTAGTCTTTGCGCTGTCCAAACGCAATCTCCACAAACTCCAGACCCTCCAAAACCGCTTTCTCAGAGCGGCCTCTGGAGCCTCTTGGTACGTTCGCAATGCGGACCTACACAGAGACTTCGAACTTCCCACGATTCCCCAATACTTTAAAGACTTGGCAGTCCGCTTTTTCGAGCGTACGCAAAATCACCCGAATCGATTAATTGTGCAATCCACAACATATCGTCCCCCCGATCGACCCGGTCACGGTCGTAAAACTATAGTTAGGCGGCCTCGGCACGTACTAACGTCCCCAGATGACGATCTCGCTGTCCAGATAGCGAGATTAGTCTCTACGACCTCC
This sequence comes from Apoda limacodes, assembly GCA_946406115.1. NCBI lineage: Eukaryota > Metazoa > Arthropoda > Insecta > Lepidoptera > Limacodidae > Apoda > Apoda limacodes. The sequence continues at coordinate 5,446,229 of OX291558.1, forward strand.
CCGAATAGGGCCTCCCTCCAAACACGACGCCGACGTCCCCGGGTTCGTCGGCGCCCACAAGGATACACTAGGTATCAAAGAGTGCCGGGGCGCTTCTCGCCCCCACTCAATCGCAACCGTACCCGCGTAACGGGGAACTCCTCTCCTGGCGGTGACTCACCTTCGGGTTCGAGACTCACGCCGGTCGAAGGGACGCCCCCGAGAGCGACAACCCAAGCCGAGGCTTCCCACGCGGGAAGCCCTTGAGCGTTGGGCGCTATATGGGCTGAGGCTACTTCAGAGTCTCGCCCCAAAAGTCCGGTGAAGCAGTAATGGCTGCAACAGCCAACTGCATAGTCAGCTCAGAAAAAAAAAAAAAAAAAAGTCCGCTACTGGCCGTGCCCAACACGTGCACTCGCGCCGCGGGTAACGCGCCCAACCCACGTACTCTCGCGCTCCTCAACTCTCTTATATCATCACAAGACGTGGACCTGTTCCAATTTACACCTCGGCAAATTGTATTCCCCACAAATGCCTATCTATCGGCTATTAAAAATTAATTTGTCTCTTATTTATGTTTGCTCAACGTTATATTTATGCTGTCTTTTTTTATTAAATAATAGTTAGTGTTTTTTTTTTATAGGATATATAATTGATATTTGTTGGTTTAAGTGCATTAAATTTAAATTTAGGTTAATCTTAGCTTGTAAACGTTTGGGTGCAAACCCGTTAGTTTATAAATGTATGCAAACAGTAAATAAATGAATAAATAAATAAATAATAGTAGACTTTAAGCGTTTTTTAGGGTTTTGTTTAATATATGTTTTTACGGCTTTAGTAACATCGTTTTTAATTGTATTTCTAGTAAATTCCGCTTCAATGGTGTTTACGCTTTTAGAGTTAGTCACAAATATGTCTTTGATTTCAGCTTTCTCTACGTTGACATTTAGAGCTTTACAAGTTTTTAGAAATATGTTCGATTACTCTTCTTTATTGCCAGATCTTTTTGTTATTTCTACGTTCCGTATTTCGACAGACGAAGATTTCATATTACGCTGCATATCTTCAACTTTCTCTTCCAATGAAGCTATCTGAGATAAATGATCTTTGCGTTCTTTTTCTAACGATTCCACTTTTTTCCGCATGTCTTTGTATAAGCGATTTAAAAATTCTAGCGATTTATCAATTTCTCTGTTTGAGTCTTGGATTAGCGTGTTTTGTATTTTTATTTCCGCCACATCTGAAATCAGTTTATTTAAAGTTTTGTTTTGCTTTTCTTTCCACTCAATCAGTAGGCTTTTGATATCTCTCTTTCTATCTTTAGAAAATAAAGATAAAGAAGAAGATTCTAAAGATAGGTGCTGAGTCATCTATTTCAACAGCGGCGACATCAATTCCAACAGTGGCGACATCAGAGTCTGACAAAGCATGTTAAGAATTTGAGCAGGAGGGGATCTTGTTACTTTTGGCATTTTTACTGTAGCAATAGTTAGGTCTAAAGTTTAAGTGGTCACACAACCAGTAGTGGGATTTGCTAAACCGGTCGTATAATTTTGCTTGGTCTCTTCATACTATAAACTGCACGAGCACAAGAGAGGTCTTCATACACTAGCCAAAAATTATTTCAAAACACAGAGTTGACACGTCTAATCGATGCCGCGATCCATGTGGAATTTCCAATACGAATCTAATAACGTATAATTTATTACAATCGGTTTAGCCATTTAGTAGTTACGAAAGATCATAAAAGAACACAGAGTCCCACATACATACAGGTCAAACACATATTAACCTTTAAGGCTTTGCTGCAGTCTGGTAAAAAGTAGTAAGTATTGTATTTTAGGTAGGATCTGTCTATTTTTTATTTAAATTTAAAATTGTACTAGATTTTGCCAGCGCCTCCGCCCGCCCCAAAATTAGTTATCTGCGTGGAGCTCTTTAATTATACTAATGAAGTTTGCTATAGCAAGCTATAGCTGTAGCCATAGTTCGTTTAACCTCGGTTATAGTCACTTATTCCCATGGGAACTTTTGAAATTTCTGGGATAAAAAGTAGCCTATGTGCTATTCCAGGACCTAACCTATCTGTGTGCCAAGTGTGTTATTTTGATCCGTTAAAGCGTGATTGAGTAACAAACATCTAACCATCCATCCATCCAGACATATTTTTATATTTATAATATTACTAGGATAGTTTATATAATTTAATAAATATCTACAGAATTTGTGTAAAATATTTGATATAAATGAATACTTTTATGAAAAATCATGTTTAATTTGATATATGGAAATAGTAATAGTATGTAAGTAAATATAATTTGTATAAGAATAACAAAAAAAAAATACTACATATGCGATAGAAACAAGAATGACTCATACGGTGAACATGTGCGGATAGCTCGTTGGTAAACAAATTGATAATTATTTTTAAGTATAATTAAAATACTGTATATTGTTATGATAAAATCAAGTTATAGATCATACATTCAACAATAAATGGATTTACCAGAGAAGGCAATACTTTACATCGTTGCTCTATTAAATTCCAGTTTCGGGCATATCAACATTTCACGCCCGCCACACGGAGAAAAAAAATATTGTTCGAATTAAAAAACTGTTTATTAAAATGCGTTAATTTATTTTGAATTTTACTAATTTCAAAAAAAAATTCAGACAAATTTCAAAACAATATATTTTTAAGTACATTTTATTAATTTCGTAAACTAATAACTACAACATAGTTTTACTTTTCGAAAATAATAATTTGTACTTCGGATTACAGAATTTTACAAATCCTATAAAACTTTTCTCGAATTTATGAGTGAGGTAATTAATATCAACATATAAAGATTACAAAAAGTTTTATTTAAGTGGGCAGATAAAACACTGCTTGTCATTACAATGAAGGCTAATCAACGTAACAAACATCTTTCTAAGAATTAGTAAAGTTTACTAATAACAAACATCATATCGTTATCGCTACGAATTATTTAACGTCACGCGTCTTACATCGCGCTATCGAAGTTTTTTCGATAGTTTGCATATATACCTACATACCGTAATGCAAGTATGACAATGCGTTCTCCAGGTATAACTCCTGACCTGGCTGAGGATTACCTCAGGATAGTAAGCCTGAGGTGAACAGATTTGACGCACTATTATCCGGAGCCCTTCCTTCTTCTACCAGATATACTGACCAGTTATTATCAACTGTACGCTTCGCATCACAGAGCTTGTGTTTATACTTTATTTGCATTGCATTAAATTTTACTTGTTTTTAGTAAACAACACTGTTATTCCAATAAGATAATTGTTTTATTCCTGTTAGTAAATACAATAAGTAAAAGTCATTGGTAACCGTCAGTGTAATTTAATTGTCCTCGGAATTACTGTTATTTTAGTGGTTATTAGTATTATTTACTTGTAGCTACTAAAGTTTTTCTCCATGCACGGAATTTTAATTCCAAGGACTGAAAATTGTTAAAACATATAATCTGATAAAAATTTCTTAATAGACAATCTACAATATCAATCTAAGTTATTTATAATTTTTACCATTTTTTCATTTATTCTCATAACATTATATCTTGAAATATAGTTTAAAAAAACCTTTATGCCCGCTTTTAAGTCCACTACACTGAAAAAGCTTATGTGAAAAAAATACTTTTGTATTTCTTTTATTTTTCTGGTTTATAACCTTCATTTTTATTAGATACTTGTTATATTGCAAACTGTGTTGTTCATCCATCTTTACTTATATTATAAATGCGAAAGTTAATTTTATTTCTATGATTGTACTTGTCGCAACAGTGCATCCAGATAAGCTAAAATTTCACAGGCTCAGGGATAGTTATTTAAAGTGACTAAAAAGGACATGGTTACTTTATATTCCGGACAATTCAAAAGTTCTCACAGGAATAACTATAACATAATTCCTCGTGAACGAACCATAGCTAATAGCTTGCTTTACATAACTATCAAGCAGATACTGTAAGAATCCCACGCCGAAAACTAAATTTACGCCGGTATTCTAACAAGATTGTACGTCACATTTTACTAAATTTATGTGAACACATGGGTAAAAGTGACGTCCAAAATCTTTTACTAAAATAGTAGATAAGATCTTTTACTAGATAGTGAGAGAGAGTAGAATAGTAGTTGGAATAAAGACTTAAATGCAAGCTTTTTTCCCAGTTCTAATAGTTATCAGCATTACTTTTTTTTAAAACATATATTGAATGCTAGTACCTAATGAAACGACTAAAGTATTCGCATAGTAGATTTTTGTAAACATTTTTTCCAATTCCTACGGGAACTTGTATCCGTAATTAAATGTATCCCATTTCCTTTGTATTCGTACAATACAATACAATATTCTTTATTGCACAATTTAAAATACACAAAAAAATAACAATAGAGGAAATAGCACAATAATGTGGCCTTATCGCTTAAAAGCGATCTCTACCAGGCAACCTTTGGGTAGAGTAACATTGACAGGAAGAGGTAGGTGATACATAAAACATCATAAGTAAAATTATAAGGAAGAATAAAGAATATTACAATACTCATAAATACCTTTGTACTTATTATATAGATAAAATACATATACATACTTAATATAAATACTTAAACAAATACATAAAATAAATGGTTATATATTATGAATACATAAACATACATACAATAAATAAAGTAATAAAGATAGATATGTTTGAATAACCAGAGGTTGGTCAAAATTATAAAAAATTAGGAAGTAGTACATAAGTAATAAGATTTTAACGAATTCTTGAAAACAGGCAGCGACTGGATTTGCCTTATATTTATCGGCAGAGAGTTCCAAAGAGTAATGGCTTTTACAGTAAAAGAATGATTTTCAAAATTAGTACTGTGTCCAAGTGTTTTAAGAAGAAGACTAGTAGACGAGCGAAGAGTTAGACAAGGCGAGCTGATAAAATTAAACCGCTCTTTTAAATAACATGGTGTAGATGGATTGAATAGCACGTTATAGAGGAGTGAAAGAATATGTACATTCCGGCGAAGTCGGATTGGAAGCCACTTGAGTTGTGAACGAAATTCTGACACAGAAAATGAAGCGAATCAAAGATTTTGTAGACACTCCAGTTTACTAAGTTGTTCCTCTGTCAGGTTAGTACAGCAAATGTCAGCATAATTAAGTAAAGGTAGATGTAAAGACTGAGCAAGCACAATTTTAGTTGACACAGGCAAAAGATTCCGTAATCTTCTCAGGGTTCCGGCCGAAGCAAACATTTTTCGGCTATTTTCCTTAATTTGTGGAGTCCAAGATAACGTGCGGTCAATATAAATACCAAGACTTTTTATTGTTTCACTAAAAGGGATAATGATACCATCGAGTTTGATTGGGGGTAAATCAGCCCAATTAATCTTCGATATTAGTTTTGGGCTACCTATAATTATGGTCTGCGACTTGAGAGGATTAAGTCGAAGTCCATAATATACACACCATTCAACTATTTTATTATGGTTAGAGTTAATAGATTGAATTGTTGTTACGATATTTTCTATTAGACCATGTGCATAAATCTGGAGATCGTCTGCATATAGATGGTAGAGAGAAGATAGTTTGAGAGTGATAGTGTTAATAAAAACTGCTAACAGGAGTGGGGACAACACGCCACCTTGAGGTACGCCGGCAGTTAATGGGCACCAGTTAGAGAAAGATTCCTCTACCCGAATGCACTGTCGGCGGACACCCAAGTAACTACGAAACCAGTCAATTACTGTTGGAGATATGTTAAGAGAGCTTAGGATTGCCAACAAAATGTCTAAATCCACTGTGTTAAAAGCATTGCTTAAATCAAGAGCAGATAAGACAGTGACTTGCTTACTGTCCATACCATAACAGATATCATCAATGATCTTAGTGAGAGCAGTAACAGTACTATGACCGGTTCGAAAGCCGGATTGCAAGGTATTAAATAAACTATTTTGAGTTAGAAAAAGGTTTAACTGTTGATTAACGAGCCTTTCAAGGATTTTAGATAGGAATGGTAATAATGAAATTGGTCGATAATCGGAAAAAGAAGTTGGATTGGATTTTTTAGGCAACGGTATAATGTAAGCAACTTTCCAAGCTTCAGGGAATACTCCAGATGCAATGGATGAATTAAAAATGTGAGTAATTATAGGAATAATTAGGTCAATAATTGGAATAATCATAGCATGGCTTACGCAATCACTACCAACAGCACTTGAAGATATAAACATAATACTCTTCTTAACATCATAATCAGTAAATTGACGAAAAGTAAAAGGATGGAAGTCAGGAGTTGAGATCATTGAAAGATTTTGCAGCGTAATCGCTTTTTTACTGCTATTCATAGCAGGTACAGAAGTGAAATATTGATTGAGTAAATCTAAGTTAAGATATTTTGAAATTGGTGTATCCTGAGATTTACCAACTCCTAATGACTTAAGAAATTTCCATATTCTACATGGATCTTCGTTTTCAAGGGATGTGTGGATATGGCGTCGTTGTGCATCTCGACACATCGTATTGCAGCGATTTTGCAAATTTTTATACTTTTCTAAGTTGGCTTCAGTAGGGTTAATTTTGAGATTGGCCTTCGCTTGATTTCTTATTTTTTGAAGGGCTTTAATTTTATCGTCTAGCCATGGTGCAGGAAAGTATTTTACTTTTATTGGTCTTACTAGAGCATGAGTGCACACAATTCAGTAATAAGCGAATTAAATGTATGAACTTTTTCGTCGACTGTATTTGCACTCACAACTCTAGACCAATCAATTTTAGAGGCGTCTTCGCGCAATTTATCTACATTCATGTTGCTTAAATTACGCTGCATAAGTGTTTTGGACTTCACTTTAGGTGGACGTATTTTGTAAGATAAATAGATTAAGTCGTGGTAAGAAAATGCTTCTGCTGAAAATTGACCATGTGCAGTAGTATGATGTAGTGATCGATCTAACAGTGAAGGAAAGCAATTTGGAAAGTAATGCGTGGCGTTAAGAGGTAATAAGTGCAGATTACAAGCCTTAACTATCATCTAAAGTTGATTAGCACGAAAGTCTGTTTTTTAGTAGGCAAGTTTTAAAGTCACCCATAATAATGGAATGACTATAGAGAGGGGAAAATGTTTCTAGTAGAGATTCAAATGAGGAAAAGTAGTTAACGTGAAGTGAAGGACTGTAATTAAATGTATTCCATTTACTGGGTACTAAGGTACGTAGTAGTTGTTGTAATATATGTTTTCAATACGCACTCGGATCAAAAAGATCGTTACAGTCATTATTCTATGATCAAATGACTAAACAAACTAAGGAGGTGACTAATTTTAGTTACTTTATATTCATTTGTTTGACGTTTTGTTTTCTTCTTAACAAATATATTTAGGTAATTGATTTTATAGCTTTGAACTTTACAGGACGTGGTACTTTTAACGGTAAGACAATAACCCTAAAACAATTTACTCACGCAATACTTATGTGCGTCGAAGGCGTCGTTTCATTCAATTGATCTTGCGGCGCCTAAATTAATTAAGTGGACTTTATTAGAATTCAGTATCGAGAGCGAACAGTGTAGTCGGAAAAATTGTGAAAGTTCCTTGTGGATACTTTGACGTACATGTGTTCTGTGCTTTTAAGTTAAATCGTAAGCAAAGTTTTTATACTAAGAATACTGTTTGTTGCCTATGCATTTATACTTAAACTAACCTTTGTCCACGGTTCCCCTGTGGGATTTTTATCGGAATCTCTCTACTTATCAATCTATCTTTTTGGTACAGAATAAGGAATTAGTACCTATAGCCATGGGGTGTGTGTGTTGGATAAGTCTTTCAAAAATGTTGCGGGTGTAAAATCCGTTTTCCGATTTAGGGATCCGTTTGCAGTATATTGAGTTTTAAAGTGCTAATTTTTTTTTATACTACTAAAGTGGCAAACAAGCTTGCGTTCCGCCTGATAGTAAACGGTCACAGTTGCCTGTGGACACTTGAGGCATCACCTGCGCGTTGCCAACCCTTCAGAAATTAAATAACGTTTTACTTGAAGAACCCCATACCATAGTTCTTGGAGAAAACCTTGCCAGGAAAACTTATCCCAGAACCTAAGCGTTCGCGGGAGGAAGTTTTCTGAAACCGCATCGTACTTAAATTTTCGTTAGTCAAGTGACCCATGCCAGCTAACCAGCTAAGTGGATCTGGATACGTAATTTAAACTGTATGACAAGGTAAACTATCGCAGTTACGTAGGCTTTACAAGTTACGGATAATATTCGACCAACTCGTACATTGCACTTGACCGGCTTCGTAGTCTACTTCTCATTTGTATATACATGGTGCCCCCCCCCCCTTTGTCATGCAATCAAACGAACGCAATTGCAATATTACGTGATTTTTTTTTTAAATCAAACTATTTACATTGTAAATCTTGTTTATTAAGTGTTTCAATACAAAACATGTATTTATCAGTCGATTTAATTTAATATTATGTTTCGTTTGTGATTTTACAACGACTACCTATTTGGACTAGAAAAAACAATCAAAATTTAGGTTAAATTTCAATTGCCTACAGTTTTTCAGATTGCATAGGGGGGGGGGCATGTCATACGTTAAAAGTCTTTAATTATTCTGTGACGGGACTTAAAGTAACTTCCGAGATAAATATATTCATATAACATATAGTATTACACAGCAGACGTACATATGTATATATATATATATACTAAGAATACAAAGAAGTTTGCAAGAGCAGACCAGCCTCCACAGGCGGCACCCGTTCACAAGTATGACACATGTATCAGCCATCGCTTCACTCAAACCATGTTTAAGGGAACGTAATGACCCGACACACATGCCACCACCGCAGAGAAACTTTGAGAGAGCATGACGCACTCATGCAACTTCAATAAAACTTCGATTGTACTATAGTAATATAACATATAATATTACACAGCAGACGTACATAGACATATATATATACTAGCAGTCCCGGCGAACGTTGTTCCTCTGCCGTCCCTCTGTAACCCGGCAAAAGTTGGTTTTTACCTAAAGTGTCCGAGTCCGATCGAGATAAAAACTATCCTATCTTTTAAGTTGTATCAAATAACAGATAGTTACGAAGTTTGATCAAAATCGGTTCAGTAGGTTTAGGAGTCCATCGCGAACAAACAACGTGACACGTAATTTTACAAACATGTGAATAAATAAATAGGTATTCATATACATATTAAAGATAATATAAAATACACATACATGCACATATTAATATATACACAAACAGACATATATTAATACATATATATAAATATACAAATACATATAAAAAATATAAAATAAAACTATATGTAAATTAACTTATAGGTCCTATCTGATGCAATCCTCGTTCGGCCGCCCGATAGCGGCAGGGTTCCGAACATGAGCGGGTGCTACACACAAACACGCACGTATACATATATGCATATACACATTCAAACAGACGTCGCACACCCCAGCCCCTACACAACAGCCATGTACATGCAAAGTGCATACAAATGCACATCATTTAAACTACCATCACTTCGGAAACTAGTCTAAGGGGAGAAGAAGTGACAAGAAACTCCCGAATGTACACCTGTTAGCAATCAGTCATGCAGGAACCAAGCCATCAAGTACACAATATCTATCCAAATATGTATATACACACATCCAAAACCCCACCAAAACCAGGCAACCAAAGGCGTATTGCACATTGTGCATCCCCTGGTAGCTCGCGACCAACCTCTATAAAGTTAACAACAGACACATAACATCGCTACTTAGCTTGGTCTTAAGAGTGCTCCTTTAACTTATCAAATGTAAATTATTTAAGTTTGAATAGAAAACCTAACATTAATTTTGATGTTACTAGGCCATACAATTTTGTTATTCAAATATTCATCTACTTTATAATATGCTTTCTTACATAGCAGATGTTTAATATAAAATTTAAAATGTATGTCACCTAAGTTAAGAATTTCTACAGTTAACTTATTATAAAATTTTACACTTCTTCCCATAAATGATTTGTTGACTTTAGAAAGCCGAAACTTTGGCATAGCAAGTTTATTTTTATTTCTCGTATTTAAGTTGTGCCCTTCACTGTTCCTCATAAATTGGGATATATTTTTACGGACAAACATAATATTTTCATAGATATATTGACACAGTACCGTTAGAATATTTATTTCTTTAAAAACAACCCTGAGAGAATCTCGGCTACCTAGCCACATTATATGTTGATGGAGTAGCCGCTGTACAAACTCTTTTCTTTTTCGTTCTAATGGCCATAATATATAAAAAAAGTTACTAAGACTAAGGATGAGGATTCACTGCACAGACAGCTTAGAGGACAAAAGGTGCGGTACTAAGACTGCCGAAGCTCGCCACAGATGATACGGTTGCTGGCACGGCGGGCGGAAGGGCCCCTGATCCCCCTCTGTTGTAGTAGCCGGGTCCACGAACCAAGGGCCAGAATTGCATTAAAAATGCATTTTGATTTAAAACCGTTAACTAATATACCTAAATGTATTAAACATTTTTATTTGAAATCGTTTAATCATATGAAAATTATAAAAATTATACGCCCACGCCTCTCACTGCGCTACCCACTCCGCGCCCCGTGACCCGCCCCCCGCGACACATGAACTACGCGGCTAGTCTAGCTGGCTTTTTTTTTTTTTTTTTTAAATACCACTAAGGTGGCAAACAAGCGCACGGTCCGCCTGATGGAAAGCGGTCACCTTGGCCTATGGACGCTTGTAACACCAGGGGTAACACTCGCGCGTTGCCGACCCTTCAAAAATCAAATAACTTCTTTCTTGAAAACCCCATACTCGTCTTTAGAGAAAACCTTGGCAGGGAGCTTTACTTGGCTCCTTAACTTAGGCTTCTATTATTTTATTTTATACGGCTGGACCGTGAAAACATTGAATTATCGCGGGCCTTTTACTAATTATTTCGAAGGACAGGCGGCGGGCCGGATAAAATCCTTTCGCGGGCCGAAGTTTATTTATTTTAATCCTTTAATTAACAAAAAAAAAAACATAAAAAGAAATTATAATTCTAGAATAGTAAATAGAACAAAAGGCGTACGTATCTCTGCCAGAGATTTCTTACCGCAAACCTAGAGAAAGAATAAATTTACAAAACAAAGTGGCAAGGGCTTGTACAACAAAGTTTTATATACAAAATACTAAATTAATGACATACGAAGTTTAATAGCAATATAATAACATAATTATATACTATATAAAAAATAAATTAATATTAAAATAAGTAGGTATTAAAAACTGGCATAGTGTTCGATGGTAATAAAATTATTTTTTATATTTTTAAGTGTTCCTCAAATAGTGCTCTTTTAAGCGTTTTGTAAAAAAAATCGGCTTAGTGCGAGTCGGACTCGCGCGCGAAGGGTTCCGTACCATTATCTATAAAATGGCAAAAAAATCACGTTTGTTTTATTAGAGCCCCCCTTAAATATTTGTTTTATTTAAATTTAATTATTTATTTTTAAAGTGACTATATAACTAAATATTCTGAGCAAAAAAATCACGTTTATTACCCCCTTAAATTTTAATTTTATTCTGTTTTTTATGTTAAATACATCTTCTGGGAAAATTTCAACTGTCTAACTATTACGGTTCATGAGATACAGCCTGGTAACAGACGGACGGACGGACGGATAGCGGAGCCTTAGTAATAGGGTTTCGCTAATTACCCTTCGGGTACGGAACCCGAAAAATCAGATGGTGAACTTTCTCTATGCGTATGCGGAAGAGAATTCCACGGAATAGCTGCCTGAGCAGAAAATGAATTATTAAAAAAATTAATAACGTTGCGTTGTATTTTCAATAATTCTGCAGTAACTGGTCTGACAGGTTAATTTAAAGAAGTCATGAAATTAAATTTTTCACGTAAATATAAAGGACTACAAGACATATAGGATGTTATAAACAAGGGATAAAGTATGAGTATTCCGTCGGAATCGGATTGGGAGCCACTCGAGTTCAGTTCTGAAATTGGAGATTTGTTTATCAATGTTTATATTTACGTGAACCGTAAATATAGCGAATTCATAGGTTTTGAAGACGCTCAAGTTTGTTCAATAGCTCCTTATTGGCGTCCAAGTGAGTATTAGAGTTTGAGTTAGCGTAATTTTAGTAGAAATGGGAATAAAGTTTTGCAAGCGCCTTAATGAGTGTAGAGTGAAATGGACTCTTTTAGATAAGTCAGCTATATGTGCATTCCAAGATGTTTATAAAAGAAAAAATAATTTAATAATGTGTAACTTGATTATAGATGCTTTGGGATTTTCCTGTTAATCTGTAATAACAATGTTTATAAAAGAAAAAAAATGTAGGATACACACTGCAATGATACTCAATACCTGCTTCGATGATCACTCTGTAATTACCTTCAAATTCTATCGCCTGTTCTTAACCCTACAGGATTGTTTTTGAAGTTTAATGGTGCAGAGGTGGATTCACCGTACTTGTATTTGTATTGTTAACACGTATTGTAAACAAATATCAGAAAATAAGCAATGAACACTCGGCTAGTGGGTTTCTATATGCAACTCAAAGCGGTCATAAGCAATGGCGGAGCGTACATTCGGGTTTGAAATCTATTTTAAATGTTTAACTAAAAAAATATACAAATAAATAATTGGTTTTAATGAATGCATGGCAAAAACGGAACCGTTATAAATTCGTCGTGACCGCACGTCCGTCTGTCCATATCACAGCCTTATAATTCCGCCGTCTTTGTGTAGATTCTAATGAAATTAGAGATAGAGATGTAGATGAAAAGTTTACGGGTAGCCCGTCCTGTATGGTGTCATTGGATAGCGCTTTTAAAATGTTTTTGGGATATTGGTGTCACCCCTTCTATAAAATAAAAATCATCAAACGGAACCCTAACTTATGTACTACGTGTATGACACCGATTATATGACCGATTTTTTTATTCTCAATTCTAATGATCTAATTAAAAGTCAGTATCTTTCAAGTCAATGCCCCGGCGACACAAATAGAAACATATTAACATGATAGAAATATGTTTTCTTATACTATTATACGAATATGGAAATGTTTTTGAAAATTCGTTCTTAGACGTATGTCGTCAGAAATATATAACAATTATGTCAACCTGCTAAACATTTTGTTTCCGCGACTGTACTTTGCAAATAATATCATGCTAGACCGTAGTAATGATTAGGATAATTAGTCTAAATATAAACACGCATTATCATTTTTATTACAGGAGGCAGTGATCTGGATACTACAATGAAACACAACAGTTTTATATCTAAACCAGACGAGTACACCAGTCACCAGTGCGTTATCTAAACAGTTATAATAAAAAAAAATGGCGAATTGTTCTGAAATTAAGTGCAACATGACAGAGTTTTGTGATACTAAAGAATATAATGAAATATTTAAAGTGATCTGGTGTATTGGAATTGCTGTTTCGATACTGTGCATTCTGATTCAAATCATACTTATTGTTCTCGTGCCAGACTGTAGGCAGTTTGACGAAAGCGTTCTAGTCCAGTTGACTTTGACAAGAATTATAAACACAATAGCCGAACTTTTGATTATGATGAAAGTCATTGAGTTTTCAGAAGATTACATTAAGAATATCGTCTACTCAATCTGCTTACATACGGACTTCGCTATAATTTTGTGGATTTTTGTTTTTAGCAAAAATTTGTATACAAAGATTGTTATAGTTTTTCCAATAAATGAATGTAATATTAGATTAGCTTCGTTGGCTGTATGGCTCATACCTTTGCCTATTTGTGTTCTTTTTATTTTAGCTTTAGTCTACAACGGCTATTTTACAATATTTTACAATACTTACGCCCACTTAAAATTTACTGTTATAATTGTTAATTTGTTTATGTTTATAGTTATACTTAAAGTAGCTTGTAGTACAGGTATAGAAGTTAACTCAAGAAATTTAAAACAATTGTTAAAATCTGCAGCTTTTGCGTTTTTGTTACTTTGTACAACAAGTATACAATTATTAGCTACTGACCTAGCATCAGTTTATGTTGGGGAATGTATTTTTATTATACATTGTTTTTGTGTTTTTAATTCGTACCAAGCGGTAGCTTTAACTGTAATACTTATGGTTTTAGCTAAAAACAAAATTAGGAATCCTATTGTTAAAACTGTGTTTATTAGATTATCTGAATTATTAACCTGAAATGTGTTCGGTATGTATTGTAACCTACTTATAAATCTATATACAATTTCGTTTAAAAATAAAAAAAAATATATTGTATTTTGTAAATGTGTACCTATATACGTAAATTTAGCTGAAGAAAGATTAGTAAATAGTGGAACTAACCCATTTATCAGATTGATAGACCTAAACTTTTAACAAGTAAACAAGTCAGTAGGGCCCCTTCCCTGTTCTTATAGATTGGTTAAATTTCTTAATAATTTACAAATGATAACAGAGTTTTTATAACATTAGAAATCAAACACTGCAAAAAAAAAAATTTATTGTGCACTATGCCAAGTTGGTTATGTTTGTCGATCTAGATCTCAGTTTATATGTTATTTATAAGTTTAATATATTGATAAAATAAACTTGAACCATTAGTGTTTAATCGCTCGAACGTCGAAGCACGATTTTTGACATTTCACTCGATACATTTATTTTTCGAAAAAACCGTGTTTCGCACACATTTTTCGTTGAATATTTATAACGCAAGCCTATTTCGCTATTTTTTAAAAATGGTTGATAGGCAATTTTTACATCTTAATTTTCTCAAACCAGTTTTTTGATAACTATCGTATTTTTTTTATAAACAACGACGTTTTATTGATTTTTAGTAAGATTTACTCGTTGGCTGTCGCCGTCACACTAGGCAGCAATTATATAGCGCTGTCTCTATGGGCACAATCTTAAACATGATAAGTGTCACGACGTTTTTATATTCAGCAAAAATGTATATACAAAGATTGCTGTTGTTTTTTCAATAAATAAGCGTAATTATAAACAGATCTCTTGGCTGTATTGTTACCTTTACCTGTTTGGTTGCGCTGATCACGAATTTTAGGCCATTTTGCTCCCCGAGTCGAGGAAAAATATATTGCCATTCTTAAGCGCAAATTCGAATTACACATGAAAATTTCGGCTTTCCTGAGTCTAGCTTTGAACAGAGGGGTCAAATTAAAAAAGTTTTTAGTTAAAAGTTGTAGCTAGAGTACATACACACCAATTGCCGCCTACTTAAGGTCATTTACAGGTCATGCGGCCCAGATATGGCTTATTATTCCCATTTCTACTGTTTTCTTTTTATTTTATTTTCAGAATAGGAGGTTGACTCTAAAAATATATGTATGCCGGAAAAGATAGTTTGTTTTATGTTCATTCATCTCGATTTCACTTTCGGCGTCAAAATCAACCATTTCCGATAAATCGTAAAATTGAGTAGTTAGGCCGAAAAATGCAGGTCCTGTATGTTTAGGTCAATATTTTTAACAACCTAAAAATACCACCCATTGTAGTTCTGGTCAATATCCCGACTTCTGAGCTAACTATCAAAAATTCGAGCCTCAAAAAAGTGGTAAATTTTTGAGGTTAGATTTCTTTAAGGTTGGCCAAATTTTACACGTTGTTAGAATAGGCCACGACCCAACTTTTGGCCACCAGCCGATTTAACTAGCTGCGTTTTGTTGACAAGCATTATATGCATTTAATGCGGTCAATGATGTCGATGCGAACATTCCATCGTTCTGTTGACCAAAAATGAATGCGCTATGACGTCACTTCCGGACCGCATTCAACGCATTGGCTGCACATGCGCTGCCAAATATTGAACGGCCATATTGTTTGTTTACATTTAGTGAACACAACTATTTCAATGCCTATGAGTTGTCATAGCTCTCAATGCTGTCATTAGAACGCACCTTTTATAATCTCATGTAGAACCGACGATATTGTTCAAAATGCGTTCTGACCTGCATTTAGGAACTTTTAGTCTATATACAAATTTAGGAGGTACCAAAAAAAATATCTACAACGCTTTGAAGATGAAAAACAGTGCGTGCGATACCCTTTATAACGTAAGTTAATGGAACGGGAGTAATGTAAGTTTTATAATCAAACTGAAAAGAATTATATTCACTCATTGTTAAAATTATTTAATTTGATGTGTTTAAAAGAAGGTATGTTTTATACATAATATTTCAAGTATTCTCAATTTGTAACTTCACAATTTTCAGTGGTGTTTAAGTTTATCCAGAAGTTATAACTTCGAACAATAGATAGGTATGATATTACCTATAGATTTTATAAATTCTTGACAAACATTTAATGTATTTATTTTATAAGCACATATGGCAGCTGTATATTTTTTAAAGTTAAGTTATTCAGATTTAACACTTTCATGTTTTTGTAGTGTAGATATTACGTCTGAAAAATTGCTTATTAGATCTAGATGTTCTAGTGATATCAAAAATATGTTTTTCAGATAAATAATTTAATATATCACATACACATACATCACACAAAATAACATAACAATTTTACACACATCTCATCACTCACATAACATTTAAGTATGATAGTTAAATTAAATTAGTTTTGTCTTTAACCCCAACTAAAATAGTAAATTGGAAATCACTACCGTTGCTCGATATCCACTCGTTCTCCTATAAAAAGGGGGAAAATCCTTACTTGAAACCTTCGCCATTGACTGCTGACTCCTCGTTCTGCTTCCTAACCAAAATTTCATCTCATGCTGTCGTTGTGGGAAAAGTCTATGTAAATTGGCCAGAATTTCGTACTTGAAACCTCCTAAAGCGTTTTCATGCTTTTTTGTTCCAAATATTTTTATGAGTATGGTAATCACCAAGTATGTTAAGAATGTCATTAATTTAAACCTTAATGTGTTCTGTGAGCAAGTAATAGGGTTGGCAAAACTATTTCCTGTGAACTTATCAAATTTTCCAAACACAATTTTGAATTCATAAAACTTTGTTATATGTGTTTAATTCCATTAAATTTTCTTTAATTTTCTTAAATTTAATAAAATTTAAACAATTATATATTAATCAAGTATTTATTTGAAATCACTTTCATGAATAAGTGATTCTTCCAGTAACTTGTCTTTTCGTTTTGAATTAAAATAACACGTTAAATCTAGGCTTCTATATATAGTATTGTTTTATCTATATTATATGTTTGTATATAGGTTTATACTATACACTTAAAGTCAAATCAACCAAACGCAGAAGTAAGTGGTACTAATTATTCACTATACAACACCAAAACTCACTAAAAGATGGCAAGTAAGTGAAACCTAACAATTCCCAACGATTTCACCTACAGCAGCACACCTAAAAAATCTAAATATTAGGTTTATATTTTGAAATAACTTTTGGATTACAAAACCATGCACTGAGAAACTAATTGTATAATATAAAAAAACGGAAGACTCTACATATCTAATAAAACTTACTTTCTTGTGCCGCAAAAATGATGGTGACTGTGCGCTTCAACGATGCGACGGCGCAATAACACAGTCCTGACTTAAGTGACTTAAGTGGCGGGTTGCGTACACAAACACTCGTCCAGCGCCGCGCCGCCGTTGTGTCAAATTGCGAATTACTATTACAAACACTCGTATAGTTCTACTTAGCAACTCATAAAACTTTACAATATGACACTATCCGACTGAAATATCTTGTGATACGACACTAATATGTCAACCTAGCACATATTGTATTGGCATAGTCCGCACTTCGACGTTGTAGCATACATTACATGAAAACTCAATTTATTACTTTTTGATATTCAGTATTTTCTGATAATCAAAAAAGAATCTCTGTACCAACTATATTTAATATAGAGATTTTTTTTGAAAATTTTGTGTAAGTATGGAAAAAATTATGTTAGCATGTATGAAACATTTTTTTTTTAATTTTTAAATATTTGACGGCAAAGGAGATAAAATAATTAATTCAAAACGAAAAGACAAGATACTCCTCCATAGCCGATGTTGCGCCCGCCAGAGGCGTACCGCACGCACTGTATTTCATCTTCAAAGCGGTGTAGATTTTTTTTATTGATAACTAGGAGGTCGCAAATTGAGATTAAGACCGGGACCCAAAGTTTTGATCAATATCTTCGGTTCTAGACGAGATAAAATAAATGAGCTGGCGGCAAAAGTTGGTCTGTGGCCTACTCTAACAACGTGTAAATTTGGCAAATCTAAAAAATTCAAACCTTAAAAATTCACCACTTTTTCGAGGCCTGAAAGTTATCTCAGATGGCGGGGTATTATCAAAATAACAATGAATAATATTTTCGGGCTATATTGACTTAAATCTACAACATATATTTTGGTATTTTTAATAACTGCATTTTTCGTCCTAAAAACTTTATTTTACGATTTTCCGGATATAGTTGATTTAAAAAAAAAATAAGTGAAACAGCATAAAAACCACTATCTTTCCCTGCATACATATTATTTTTAGAGTTAAGCTCCTATTCGAAATCATTTAAAAAACGGTAAAAATGGGTATAATGGGCAATATCTGGGCCCCCTGTTCTAAAAATGACCTTTCGTTAGCGACAATTAGTTAGCGTATGTACTCTAGCTATAAGTTTTGTCTAAAAACTTTTTTGACCTGACCCCTCTGTTCAAAGTTATACCCAAGGAAACCGAAATTTTCATGTTAAATTCAAATTTCGCGCTTAAAAATTGCCATATCTTTTTACCTCACCTCGGGCACCAAAATAACCTTAAAATTCGTGATCAGCGCACAACTTCTTAGAAAAGAACTTTTAGCCATTTGAAAAAAAAATCAACAAAACTTACCAGGCGACCTACTAGAGATTGCAATCCGGTATGTTTTTCAACCCGCCAGGTCCGGTAACATTCGCCGTCAACCCGGGCCTGGCCGGGTTGATTTGTTAAGATGAAACTCATGGGCGTAGCGAGGTACCCCTCTAGGTGCCCATAATCTGAAGGAATTTGCTCAAAATGAACATGTTTACTATATTAAAATGACATTTTCGATCAGGTCTGCCGTCGAGAAGTCGCCCGCAATTTAGTTACTAATACTATACAGAGTAAAGACCTGCTGCTTAAAGTTAATTACTAATACTAATGTAACTATTTGAAAACATAGTATTAGAATAAGAAACTAGTAACGCAGCCTAATGTACTAAACTTGTCTTATCAACTTAGATAGATAAACTTTGGTAGCTTTAGTAAAAACAAAACAAATTCTTGAGAGCAATAACTATATACTTTTGATAATAACAATAACTTTAGGCATTATGACTATCAGAACGGCTACATCGCGGCATGACAATTTTCTACAAGTTGGGCATTTTCCGTGCCGCAGTTTTCGTACCTACCGGGCCCGGTCACCGGGTAAGAATGGCCGGGCCCGGTGGATGTCTAAAAGGGCACCGGACCCGGTTTGCAATCTCTACCCCCTACTTTATTCTATGATTTGGGTAAAAATAAACAAATGGAGATTGTTTTTACTCAAAGTGACATCATCGCACTTTCACCATCTATTCCACTGTTTACTTTTAATTTGTAATTATTTTTGTTAATTCGTTTATGTTCATACCTCTACTTAAAGTTATGGGAGTTTCCTTAAGACATTTAAATTAATTAATTAACAGTTAATTAATAAATAATAATAATATTAACTAAATAAATATATTTGGATATTACACACAGTGCCGTCTGGCCCCAAAGTAAGCAAAGCTTGTGTTATGGATACCAGACAACGGATACAAATACATATAATTTCTTTTTTTTTTTTGTAAATACATACATATCTTATATAAATAAGCCCAGAATCCAGACAAACACAAATGTTTATCACATAAATGTTTGTCCAGTCCGGGAATCGAACCTACACCCTCTGCACAGCAGCTGGCTACACTACCAACTAGGCTGCGAGGGAGTCAAACAATTAAAATCTGCAGCTTTTATGTCTATGTACAACTATCATACTGATCTAAGAGTAATATCAGTTTATGTGGGAGATTGTATTTTTATTATACAATATTTTTTTAAACCAAGCAATTGCTAGTAGTTATACTTATATTTTTGGCCATAAACCATTTTTTAAAATCTTATTTGAAAACTATGTTCATTAAATTATCTGAAATATAACATTATAAATGAATAATATTATTGCTTATATATATTTCTATTTCTGTAATCTGCTCTATGGACTGTGCAATAAAATGTCATTAAATTGACCGTACTTTACAGAAAGAGACAAAGCAAACCTGTGTGGTCTCTTTTCTCTTTTGATCAACGCTTGCCATTTTATTTGCTTATGTTTATTAAAACAAGTAAGAATGAGATAAGAGATCTCAGTTTCGCTTCGTCTCTATTACAATTATGCGATGTTTTTCTTTACATCTAGCAAAGAAATGCGCTGTCCAATTATTTATGACTTTAGCTTATACTTACTGAACATTTATTAAACTTAATAATGTTTTATAAATGTGTAGAACTTAATTTAAGTACAATAAAGTAGACGAGAGTGAAAGTAACACAATTTGTGTCATAACAACTCTATTTCCCTATTCTGATAAGTTGCTCTGGTTTTACTTTCATTTATTAATGATCCAGCTCCAAGCAAACTTCATGGCGTTACAACCTGGCACTTTCAAACCCGATTGTATCGAACCAGCATTAATAAAGTGCAGTTTAACTGATGACTAAACTTCAGTACAAAACAACAAAGTTGCTGAAGTTAGCTAATGTTGCTTTTCCAACACTGATTCAATACAAATGAAGTTTGCACGGAACTGTACTCAGTCGTAACAGTATATTTTACCATAGTTTTGCTTGTTAATTTCAAAAAAAATATATTTGAAATAGAGTATTACTTTACCCTATTAAATCTGTACCTACAACACAGAATAATTAATTTATAACTACCAACGATTAATGTTAAGTCACTACACCACATGTTAGTGTATCTACGTACGAATAGTATATTGGTAAATAAATAATTTATCAGTACCTGGGGACCGAGCTTTGCTCGTTTTTTTTTTTAACAACGCCATCTATAGTATAAGTAGCTTTAGTGTTGCTTAAAAACGCTTTCTATTGTTAAGTAGCTTTAGTGTTGTTATGTCGGTAAAAATAATAGTATTACTACTCGCCAATAGATGTCAGGTAGAGTCATATTTTTAAATTTATCATTACCTGAAAACACGGATTAAACAACGTTCGATCGATTTATCGCCCCCGAAAGAAACCCCCGGCGTTCTAAATAGCATGAAAAGAAGACCATGACACTAGCTCTGGACATGATTTAGGCACCTTTTCTAGCAATAGTCAGTTGGATGTGGGAGGTCAGCCCTCGACTGGTTTTATTTTCCCAAACGTAGGGCTAAACAACCTGGGCTGACCCAAAATTCGAAGTATTTTGAAATTCTGCTTTCATTAGCAAAGCGAATAAGACTTGTTCAATATGGTTTTTTAACGTCCGTGGGTAACCTGAACCTACAGAAACACCAATTTCAGGCGAATAGGTTACGGCTGAACTTACTGAAAATGTAAAATGTAATCATCTTGATCACCATCTTGAATACCTATCTCGCTTCCATCAATTATTCGGTTTGGCAACAGGATTCCTCTACCTAACTGGTACCACAATAGGGGAAAACGTCTGTTACCCGTTTGTCATACAAAACGCTTCTTGCATGCATAGGGTTGCCAGGGTCTTAAAACCGAAAAGCCGGACAGGCCTCTCAGTTTGGCGGGACATTTGGGTAAAAATGTCGGACATCATTCATTTTTTAGTCCTAGTAAAACTAGGTTCTTTTGTCATTAACCATTAAATTTAATTCTAATGAAACAACAATAAAATTAAACGAATCAGTCTTCTTTATTATTAATCAACCAATTTGCCATACGCGTAACGACAATGTACTCAGTGTAATTCCATGTCGTACAAGACTAATGGAGCAAAGCATATTTGTATGGAACCGAAACTATATGTATATTGCCTAGACAATTATATGTACAAATTTAAGAAAAACTTAAAAGCATTTTTAGTTAATAAAACTCATTACAGTGTCAACGAATTAAATTATAAATGAAATATATATTTAAATTACTAGACATATTTATTTTTAAAATATTTGAATCTTATAGGTCACAGAATTAATAAAGATACTGCAACTGTTTTAGTATATATTAGTTATTACATATGTACTATCAGTCCGAAACTTGGGTATCCGCTTTTAGAAATTTTTCATTTGCTAGCAATGCGTTGACGTTGCCTATAAACTTTTTCGCGAATTGGAGACAAGTTTCTTTTTTTTTGTAAAGTCCCGTAATTAAATTGATATAAATAATATATATAAAATTAATTAATTGGTACAACAATAAAAATATGGCACCCAGCTGAAAAGGACATCGGTATTTGCAAGCCAAAGCCGTATTTAAGGTGGATTCTCAGATTTCTGGATGATAGTACATAAATCTGTGAATGTAAATACATTTAGGTTTTATTACAATTTCTTATATTGATATTAATTTCTTAAAATAACATTTGCATGCATTGAAAAGCTAGCGTATAGTAAGGAATTACGATCCATTAAGACCATTTTGTGCCTATACTGCACCAAATAAATGAATTTAATTTGAATTTGAATAAGAATGACTTAGTACTATTACAATTTGCAATGGAAAACTAAATTAAAACAAAACGTTTATGTACCATAAAATCTTCTTGAGTTTAATTTGTTTTAATAATTATATTAAATTTAAATATTTATTTTAATAAAATGATCAAATTTAAAAAGCCTAGCAAAAGCCGAACAGGCCTGACACCGTCTAATTTGGCCAAACACGCAACCAAAAAGCCTGACTGTGTCCGGCTTTATCCGGACGCCTGGCAACCCTATGCATCCACATTTTTGAAAACGTGGCCATAACTATAAATAATCTGTAATTAGAGCTGTCTGATCTTTACACATTTTTTTTTGGACATGTTTTGTGTCATGTGCACAAAATGTGAGCCAATCTTTAGCGAAGACGGAATTACTTACTGTGGTAATAAATATTAAATGTCACGCAAAAGTGTAGTTCGTATTAAAACGTAAGGAAGTCTGTATGGTAAGTTCTGGACTAGAGCAATTTTGGTGGCATTTCTACAAAACAAGTTAACAAATTTAAAATCTACACTAATGCGTAAATGTGAAATATAGTTAAGAAATCCAAAAATTTCATATTTTACTTACTTTTCGTAAATTACTTTTAAATTTAAAACAAAACTCGTTAAATTTGTACACTTGTTGTACTGTATACATACAGGGGTATGTTCAAAAGAATAATTTTTAAAAAAACCTTATTTTAACAATTTAAAATATACCCTTAAACACGATATTGCACTTTGATACACTTTACGTTTTAAAGTATACATATATAGTAGAGTCTATACTAATATATAAAGTTTGTTTGCTTGAACGTGCAAATCTCAGAAACTACTGGTCCGATTTGAAAAAATTTTTCAGTGTTAGGTAGCCCATTTATCGAGGAAGGCTATAGGCTATATATCATTACGCTTAGACCAAAAGGAGAGGAGTGCCAATGAAGAATGTTTCAAAATCGGGTTTTTTTGACACGTAAACGTAAACGGTTAAAGTTTCGCAAAAATCATGTATGACAGAATTGATACCCTTTAAAAATCTCTTTTAAAAATATAGAATGAGTTAATTGAGCTATTAACTTTAAATATATTTTAAAACTGCTTAGGGCATACGGTACTGTATGCCCTAAGCGTGACTTTAAAATTAGATGTTAAATTTTAAAAAATTACTAATAAATGTTTAATTATATAATAAATGTTTGTCTTGCGCGGGAATCGAACAAACGCCCCTTGATTCAGTCGGATCATTACCTGCCGGAGCCGAGTGAATAGCGTTTTGTTGACAAGCTTTAAAGTGTCGGCAGCGCGCGACCGATGCCCCTTGTGTTGCAAGCAAACGTCCATAGGCTGCGGTAACTGCTTAACATCAGGTGGACCGTTGGCTTGCTTGCCACCTTAGTAGTATAAAATATAAAAACACTTTTCGCATTGAATGCGCTATATGCTCTCTATGCGCACATTATATCGTCCTGTTGACCAAAACGAATGCGCTCAATCTTGAACTTGCGTCACTTCTGGTCCACAATTGTCCCATTATCTGCACATGTACGGGGTAGGCAGAGCAGTGGCTGCGCTGTCAAAGAAGTGAACGGCCATATTGATTGTGCCTATGCGATGTCATAGCTATAAATGCCGTCAACAAAACGCAGCATTTTATGTCATTTAATTATGTATGTATGTTATAAATACTATTGAAGGATAACTCGGTAATTATGTCATTACCTTTTCGACCGTAAAGATAAATTAATTAATAATAGACTGAAACGATTCGTACACGACTCTCGGTCGACCATTACGTGCATGCGTAGTATAGTAATTTCGATGGAATGAAATTTCATACAACATTTCTGCACCAAAAACCTTGGATCAAATAATTTTTTGTACAATACCTATTCCTGTTGCCGTTTTCCCTTTTATTTGAACGATTTATAAAAATACTTAGTAGTTTGAGGAAACACTTTATTTTCGTCTGTTCATTGATACATTTGATACACCGTTCCAAATTTTCTCAGTTTGAATCTAGATTTAGTGATAAATAATGGTTACCACCCAGTATTGCTTGGTTTGGATTAAATATCCCTTTATTGACGCCGGAAAAATACCTACATATTCATTCAATATTCAGAAACTCTCATTCAACCTATGATTAAACAAATCGACATACTATTAAACTAAACTGTTAAATTATTCTAACTACAATAATATGAGAAATTCATATTATAATATTCCTTTTTAAATTAACGACATAGACAGTGTCGCCTCTTATGTGAACGAATAAAATTGGACAATCCGCAATCAGACAGCTGTGAACAAGGCCAGGGACGTGTATCAACGGAAGAGCCAAGTCTTTATGCTCGATGGTCGCTACGCTAGTTGATCACAGATCGTGACGCATTCATGCTGGATTTCATTTGTCTGTAATTCGAATGAATTTTTTTTTCAAACCTTTTTTTTTATATCAATCATAGTGAAACCTAAAAATCGGCCAGCATTTAAATATTACAAATAAAAAAAATATGTGTTGTTGAGTTTTTTTTATTATTACATGTAACATACCATTACAAACAATTAGAAGCCGCGCCTTCAAATTTTTCTATTATCCGGACATAAACAAAGTTAAGTCGAGGTTTTTACATAAAGAGTATTAATGAAAAACGAATTAAATTATTGTTCTTGCGTAAACTTTTTATGAAAATTATATACAATTGCGTAAACAGTCTGTTTTTGTGATAATATAAAAGTACCTGTTTACGCATTGGAAATTATATTACAACAGTGCCTATGAATAACGATGTCTACTTTAGTGTCTATAAATAAAATGTGTTTTAAGAGATTATAAGTGTCGTGTTGTTATTTATAAATCAGTGTAAATATCTCAGTTTTGAATATATTCAATGTCGATGGAAAGGTGAGTATACCAAACAAATAAACATAAACATTAATTTGCATACTAGTCTAAAATTACAATGAAGATGTGTTGAAAACATATAAAGTAGTATGTACCTACCTATTGATTTAATTTTTTTTATGCTATTCCGTGTTGATTAAAAGATGTAGTGGGTTTAATATGTAAACAATGTAAATAATGCTATATTATTTCGATGCCGACAGTGGAACCTTTACTATAAACAAATTTCCAAATTGTAAATGCAACACATCATATATTTAATACATTCAACCAAACCCTAGCAGTATATAAATGTGCATGAAATATATTTTGTTACGTAAACAATGGTCATAACATTATTTTAATGCCGACAGTCAAACCTTAACAGTATGTAAATAATAATTGTTAATGCAACACATCATATATGTGGGACGATTAAGAAGTACCCCTGTGAAGAATGAAGACGCATTTCTTGAAATTTCTTTTATTTTATTCTTCAACGTTTACTCCTTTACACCTTTCTCTAAACGTTTCGGCCACTTTTTAACCCCTCCAAAAATACGATTCCTGCGATAACCTAACGTTTGAGCTGATTTTCCCCCCGAGCTATGTTTTTATGTTTGGGGACAGAAAGAAGTCGCGGTGAGTCAGATCTGGTTAATACGGTGGGTGCGGCAACAATTCGTAGCGAAGTTCCTTCAATTTGGCAGCGACAATTCTAAAATGTGCTGGTGCATTATCATGGTGAAACAATACTTTTTTCTTAGCCAAATGAGGCTGTCTCCTTTTTTTTTATTGAATCTGTCTAATAACTTTACTGTTTTACTGTAATACTGCTCTGTGATCGTTCTTCCTTTCTGCAAGAAGTCTGATGAGGATTATTTCCTGCAAATTCCAAAAAATCGTGGCTATGACTTTTCCGGCCGAGCCAGGTCTGTTTTGGTCTTCTTCAGAGCAGATTCATAAGGATTTTTTTTTCCGCTACCAAATCGCGGCACCGATCGGGTAGACACTTTCTTAATGTGTAACTTATTGTGTAATTGCGGTTCCGTACGACACGCCTGCAGTACATGTCAGCAATAAGTACATGAGTATTTTAAATCAGTGCACGTTGATGCAGTGCAGGTATTCAATACATAAACAATAGTCATTGCATTATTTTGGTGTCGACAGCCAAACCCTAACAGTATATAAATGTACAAATATTAGGCACATTTCATTCAAAATAAGTGAGGTTACATACCAAATAAAAATGATACGCTCTAAATTTTAAACAGCATGTCGTTAAAATCTAAAAAAAAAAATTACAGATACTGCTAACTAGAATTATTTTAAATAAAATCGTTTTCTAACTTCAATTGCAATAGCAAATAGAAAATAGATATCTGCAATAACTCCCGTTCTACGGAACCCCGACTTAATTAGAGATAAGAAACGCAAAAAAACGGGTCGGTAACAAACATCTCAATAACTTCCAAAATATTGCTAGCTAATAATAAATAAAGCTAGCTTTAAGAAATAAAAACTATATTATAGACAATTTTATAGTGCTTAATTCAAGGTCATAAAAGTTCAAGATTATGAGGTTTATTTTGATTAAAAATAAGTTAAGTAAAAATGCCCATTTATGTCTAGATTTCGAAAAATGTGCTACGGTATACGGTGTATACGGTATATATATTTTTTCACATTTAAGTATTGAGCATTGCCAACACGAGCTGTTAATACAGCTGTTATAGGGTTCAACACGCGCTTTCCACCAAATTTCTAAACCGATGCCGAGAAAATTAAGTGCCACTCCAAAAACTTGCAAAAGTTATAAACAATTTACTGAAAAAAGAGGGGGCTTGGCTCAAAAACTAATCAAGGTTTTTGAAATATAAAAAAGAAAAGAGGACGAAATTTTCTAAAATTATAAATATTGGTTCTTCAGTTCCGGGAGTCGAGACTTTTCAAGACACACACACACATAAAGTAAAAAATCTAAAAACCATAAATTTGTGTTACATCACAATTTTTTTTTTTTGTGTTTATAAACTTATTTGCAGTTAGTAAACTGACCGCGACCTATTTCAATGAATTGGGACAACAGTTCCAACGGCAAAATAGAGTTTGTCCCACAATATAGTTTACCTTTTACGGAACCCTCGGTTCGCGAGTCCGACTCGCACTTGACCGGAACCGGACTTTAATATAAAATACCTATAATATAATATAAAATTTCTTATGAAGTTTTTTTATCATTCTTTTTATATTCCTTATCTTATCTTTCTTTATCTAGATATGAAAGTTCTTTATTTCTTACTGTTTTTCTTATGTACTTCTGTATATACTTTAGATTTAAAAGTATTCTTTATTCTTTGTACATTATATCCTTTTTATATGATTAATTTCTTAATTATATTTTTTAGAATTTCTTATCTAGATAAGAAAGTTTATTATTACTAAAATCTTTCTCAAAACGGTTTTAGGGAAATTAATAAGTAAGAAAATATCGTAGAAAATAAGTAAAAAGGTGAATACGTGTGGAGTTACTAGTTTGAAATAAAACTGAAATAGCCCGACATCCGCCGCTCCACATTCTGAAATATATATCGCGTCATCTTGATACTTCTCGTCTCCACATTAAAACATATACACGTTACATGTGTTACAACAACATAAACTATAGACGAGTACTTTCGTGGGGAAGATCGATAAGTGTTAGTACAACTGGCGCCAAGACGGCAGAGCTTTTACCGTGACTATACTAAATAAGTAGAAATTGGTTCTGGCCACTTTGGAACATAAAAACTTGTGCGCAAAATCAAGTTGAGCTTATGAAAGTTAGCGCGCGAAGCCGAGCGGAGCGTGCCGCGGTAGCGGCCGGCGAGCGCCAGAGACAAATTATACCTGTGTCACTCAGATCAATAAACCAGCGTCTACCCTGCCCACCCTACTCCTGCCAAAAAATTCTAAATTAGAACAATTTGTTTCTGGCACTTCGGAAACTTTAAACTTTGAGCGCAAGTTTTTATATTTCAACCAACTTGTACTTATTTAGTGTAGTCACGGCAACCCACTTTGGAACATAAAAACTTGTGCGCAAAATCAAGCGGAGCACATGAAAGCCGCGGCAGCGGCCGGCGAGCGCCAGAAACAAATTGTACCTGTGTCACTCAGATCAATAAACCAGTGTCTACCCTGCCCACCCTACTCCTACCAAACAATTCTAAATTAGAACGTTTTGTTTCTGGCACTACGCCGGCCTCTGCCGCGGTACGCTTCGCTCGGCTCGTGCGGTGTTCACCATGTAACCTAATGGCTCGTCGCTTCGCTCCTCACCACCTAAGTTGGCAAGGTTTGGATTCGCTGCCAGTTTTTTGATTTTATTCGAGTATATAAAAATTCTTTTCTATCGATTGAAATTAGCGAAAAGTAAAATCGATTGAATCCTGTGTCGCTTCGCTCCTCACCACCTAACTTGGCTAGGTTTGGATTCGCTGCCAGTTTTTTGATTTTATTTGAGTATATCAATATGCTTTTCTATCGATTGAAATTAGAGAAAAGTAAAATCGATTAAATCCTGTGTTTTTTTTTCTTTATACTGGCAAGTATTTTCGTGAAAAAAAAGTTTTGTATTTTTAAATGTTGGTGGATTTTGTATAAAATCAATTTAGTTTTTTTCGTGAAAATCTAGTGTCCTCCGAGAGTTTTTGAATTTTACCTGTGTATATAAATGTGGTGTTCTATCAGGTAAAACCATCGTTACGTAAAAATCTCACGTTCTAGGAAAGTAAAGAATTACCAAAAACAGACTAAGTTTAAGTGAAACACACAATATATACTATACTGTGAATTCTGGGTGTTTCAGATACAAGATGGGCTGGCCCATGCTGCAGCGCTGCTGTGGTTGCTTCCCGCTGCAGATTGGATGCACCATACTCTGCATTATTTCCACTGTAAGTCAAAAGTATATATATTTGCATTTGCATTAAGCCGCTTAAAACCTCTTATTATAGCTTTTCAGCTGTAAATACCTTATTATAATATTTCTTGATATTTAGATGTCTTATAGTTCTTAAAATATAAAATGATCTTTGCGACAGTTGTCAGTGGAATCACGAGACATAACGCGGACAGTCTTAAATATAAACGATTAGTTATCGATTTGACAGATAAAATCAATTGAAAAAATCGTTACCTTATAAATTAAAAAAAATGTATTTACGCTTCATTATCTATATGAATAGTTATACAAACATGCATGTTGCCATGTGGATCGTAAAAACTGGGCCAACGTAGGCCTTAATAAAATTGCATGGACTTACCCAAATTTTGGCGTCAGATTTTATGTTCACGGTTTGTGTAATATGTGGTGTATTGTGTTTCTGTTTTTGTATGTTTGTGTTTCTCTGTGTGACGTACTTATTCACTATGTATAAAATTAATACAATCAAAACAATGTACATACGCCGCGACCTGTCAAAGGATTATATGTGACTGACTGAGATGCCGGTCCACCCAGAGTAGCGACGATCCTATTAACGTTGTCACGGGCCGCGGTCCAACTTAATAAATCTTTACTAAACAAACCCCCGCCCCAGCCAGACCGTGTCTGGATGAGGATAAACCGAGCCAGAGCCTCAATCTACTGGCAATCGAGAAAGCGTCGCGACGGCACGCTTCAGCACTGAATCCCCTACCATGACCTCTGCGACCCGCGGGATACCGTCCGAACCGGGGAATAATTGCACGATGCGACCTAAACGCCATTGCAAGGGCGGTAAATTTGAGTCCTTTAATAGGACAAGGTCACAGACGCGCGGGGGTTTGGTTTTATCCGTCCACCATACCCGTTGCTGTAACAAATGTAAATATTCGGAAGACCACCAGACGGTGGAACAATTGCGTAATTTGTTGAAGCAATTGAAAACGCGATAACCTATTAGCTGACACATCGATGAAGGGGTATTCCGGCAAGGAGGTTAAAGGACTACCGATCAAGAAATGGCCTGGAGTTAGCGCTTCCAGGGCATTAGGATCCGACAAGATCGGACAAAGCGGTCGTGAGTTCAATACCGCTTCGACGTTGCAAAATACCGTTTGTAATTCCTCAAACATAAGGACCGTTTCACCAATCACACGGCGGAGGTGAGTTTTGGCGATCTTGACAGCTGCTTCGAAAATACCGCCCCACGAAGGATAGCCGGGAGGATCAAAAATCCAAGTCACGCCCCGTTTAGACAACTGCGAATCAATATACGTGTGATTGTCCGACAAAAACTGAAGAACTTCCTTCAGATAGCGATCTGCACCCTTGAAATTTGTGCCACAGTCTGAGCGAATTCAATATGGGAGACCACGCCGACTGACAAACCGCAACAGACATGCGACAAAGGCCTCCGTAGACAAGGCTGAAACGAGCTCCAAATACACAGCCTTGGAAAACAAACAGACGAAAACACATAAATAAGCCTTAACCTGTGTGGCATTGCGAACACTTGACGTCTTCACCAAAAACGGACCCGCGAAATCCTACCCAACCTTAGCGAAAGGTCGAGCGGGCCGGACCCGATCGGATGGCAAGTCACCCATTTGTGGCTGAGTCAAGATTCCCTTTAACCTATAACAAGGGATACATTTAAAAATGACGCTCCGAACTGCTCGTCTGGCGGACAAAATCCAAAAGGCATGACAGTTCCTAACATGGCGGTCCCTGATCAGCAACTCAATAAAATAACCGCTCTTGGGCAACAAGAGAGGATGCCGAGCCCCATAGGGCAATTCTGAGTTACGAAGCCTACCACCCACTCGCAAAAACTCCGACTCGTCCAGAAACAAATTAAGACGAGCAAGACTTCCCCGTAATTTCCCGTTCTCTGAACGGAGAAGACGAATTTCCTTCCCAAACGACTGGGCCTGTACCAGTCGAACACAGGTGAGGCGAGCATCCTGACGCTCTTCAGGAGACAAGACTGAAGACGTCCTTGGCTGTGACCTGTTCCTTAAGTTGTGGAGAAACCTCTTTATCCAACCAGTGACACCAACGAGCTTGTTGAGAGAACTGAACCGATTAAGTAAGAAGTTCGGTGAAATGTCTACAATCTGCTCAACAGCAAAGACCTTTAACCCCGGAAGAGGGTCAACGAACTCTACAACTATATGAGGCCAAGTGTCTTCAGAAAAGGCCAGCCAGTCGGGACCCCACCAGAGCGGGTGATTCATGATTTTCGAGGCAATCAGGCCCCGTGAAGCGCAATCTGCGGGATTCAAGGACCCTGGCACGTGACGCCAATCCAGAGACACCGCAGAAGACTGGATTTGGGAGACACGATTGGCCACGAAGGTCTCTAGGGCATGAAGGGACGCCTTGAGCCAAGACAAAACGATTTGGCTGTCTGTCCATGCCGTGACGGAGTCAAATTGGACCCATTGACCCAAGGTGAAGAAGATATGGTTGAGGAGTCGAGTCAGCAATGTAGCTCCAGTCAACTCCAGCTTAGGGATTGTCAATTTGGTCCGCAAAGGTGCATCCTTACTCTTTGCGACCACCAGCCTGACGCGGACATGACCACAGCCTCATAACCGGATTCCGACGCGTCAGAGAAGCCGTGAAGACTGGCCCGATAACGACCTGGGGGTAATATCGAGGGACGGAGAGAGTCTCATAAAATCGTAGCCAATAAGACAACAAGTCTCCGGTCAACGTGGTATCCCAGTTGAGACTAGAAATCCAGAGCTCCTGTAGGAAACATTTGGCCCAAAAGACTACAGGAGCCACCCAACCATTGGGATCAAAGACACACGCTACTGTGGACAGAACCAGCCTTTTAGTCCACCTCTTCATTGTGTCAGACGGTTCAACCGAGTAGGTGAAGATATCCTGAACTGGCCGATATTGAACTCCGAGGACCGCGATGGAGTCAGGATTCTAAGGATTCTGGAAGACATGGGGCTCCTGCTGATGTTCTGACGGTAAGTCTTCCAAGACGGCAGGTGAATTGGAAATCCATTTCCTCAGTTCGTAA
Source organism: Apoda limacodes (assembly GCA_946406115.1). Lineage (NCBI taxonomy): Eukaryota > Metazoa > Arthropoda > Insecta > Lepidoptera > Limacodidae > Apoda > Apoda limacodes. Next base: position 5,478,780 of record OX291558.1, read on the forward strand.
CCACCTGCCCGTAACAAGCCGATTAGCTCATCCCTCAGGACTAACGCCTCCTCCACAGACGAAGCACCTGTACAAATATCGTCTACGTAAGCGTCAGAAGGGAAGACAGCAGCTGCGCGTGGGAAATTCAGACGCTCACGATCAGCCAAGTGAAGCAACGAGCAAATGGCTATAAAAGGGCTTGACTTTAGCCCGTAGGTATTGGTGTTCAGCTCATAAACAACCAATGGAGAGGCCGGATCTTCTCTCCACAAAATGAGCTGAAACCGCCTATCTTCTGGGTGTATCATGACCTGACGGAACATCATTTTAATGTCAGCCACAAATACAACCTGATGGCGACGAAAACCAGTCAAGATGTCCGAGATGTCTACCTGAAGCTTAGGCCCCGACATCAGGCAGACGTTCAAGGATACACCCGAAGATGTAGGTGCCGAACCATCAAACACCACCCGTATCTTACCATTTTTAAAGACGGCGTGATGTGGAACAAAGTAAAGTTCGTTGCCTTCCAACTCGAACTGCGAAACCGACATGTGACCGAGAGATTCGTATTCGCGCATAAAATCCAAGTATTTTGTGCGGAATTCTCTATCACGATGCATCCGGCGCTCCATGGATAATAACCTTTTTTCGTCTATTTTCCAGGAGTCACCCAGGCGCGGACGAGGGGATAAGAAAGGCAGTCGAGTGAAAAACCGACCAGAATTTAGACGACCCGTATTGGCGAGAAAATACGACTCGCACTCGTCGTCTACTGGTCGAGTCCGTGACGCCGGAGGGGGCTCTTCAATTTCCCAAAAACGCTGAATGGATTCAGCGAGCTAGAGTCCCACCTTCACCGACGAATCCGTAGGCGCCTGAGCGGCGAGAGAATGTGCTGGGCGGATAACGGATCCGAGATTAGTCGGAACAGCGACCAACCCACCTGGCTGGAGTAACATAGCCTTGTCCAGTCCAAGCAATCCAAGGACATCAGCGCCAAGCAGAAGTTCCACAGGACTAGGTAGGTGGAAACTTTCATCGGCCAACTGCAGACCAGACGAGAGATCCAGCACGTCCGTCGGCAGGGGCACCTAAGGGTGATGACCTTAAATATCCCTCAGGACAACAGCTCCAAGTTGATACCGCATACTAGGATGGAGCAAGGAGGAAAAGGAAAACGAGACTGTACCCACAGCGTTGTCCACCCGTAGACCCCCTACCCCAGAAATCCTATGACTCCGCGAACTTACCCGTAAGCGGAGACGCTTCACCAGCCACAGCGACATTAGACACCCCTGAGCGCCTGAGTCCAAAATTGCGCTCACAACCACACCAGGTCCGCGCGGAGAATGAACAAGAACCTGCGCAGTGGGCAAAACTGTTGTGACAGGTGGTGGAGAGACTGGTGAAGCGGCTTCCATGAGTCAACGGGCGTTGGCCCGACCCGAGCGCCGTACTTGGCCCCGGGGCTCCTGTGGCTCATAATGCCCCATGCTTGAACCCGTATAAGCATACGGGTCCCACGCGGGCATAAGTGGCTGCCGAGATGCGCGTTCCGTCGGCGGCGCGCGATAACCACTCGATCTCGCCCTCAACTCGCGACTAACGCGAGGATGCTCCGCGATAGGGAGGGGCAGAGGCTCATACTCCGCGTAATGTGCCTGTTCCGCAATACCTACCTAAGCGGAAGGGCCACGTGAGGGTGGTGACTGACGACCATCCCGTGGGCTCGCCCGCGGTGAGCGGGGAGGAGAAGGTCGATGTCGTACTGGGGACGGGGGCAATTGGGTTCGATTCGGCGGCGACAAACCCCCGCCCGTGCGGGCCGTAGACACACCTCCATGAGTCATCCGAGGACCATCCTCTCGGATGGGCATACATAAGTCCGGGTGGTGACCCCCACCACACTTTAGACAAGGTCGCGGCTGTCGACAATCCTTGGCTAGATGCTACCTCAAATAATGATAACATAAGCCTAGCCTACGGGTCAGAAATCGTTTTCGGGCCACCCCAGATTTTTTGAACTGGTGGCAATCCAGAATGGTGTGTCCCGGTTCATAACATACCCCACACCTTTCAGTCCGTTCAACTGTCAAAATTCTGGGGGACCGAAACGACCCGGTACCTCGCGATGTCCCGGAACGAGGTTGTTGCCGGGGTCCAGACTGGGGTTGTTGACGGGGTCAAAAATCGTGACGGTCCCGATTGTGGCTCGGCGGGTAAATTATCGAGCTTCCTACTTTGATCCTCCAAAAATGACACTAAAGTGTCGAAAGTAGGTATATATGACGCCGAGTCACCTCCGTGCAACTGTTCGAAACGAGCCCTGACGTCATTGGGCAATTTATTTAAAACAATATGCAACAATAAAAGTGACCACTCTGATACAGGGAATTTTAGGCCTCTTAATGCATTCGTCGCTACCAAAATAGGGTTAAGCAGGTCCGACCGCAGCTGGTTAACCGAAGACAGTTGTGGAATACCTAAAAAGGCAGCTACATGTGTATCCGCAATGCGACGGTTATTTTGGTACCGCTTTACTAATAACTCCCTGGCTATACTATAATTACTGTATATAGATACTGGTGATAGACGGACAGGCTAGAGGACAGCAAATTTTTAGTAATAGGGACCCGTTTTGTACCCTTTGGGTACAGAACCCTATAAAGCGACACCCGTGAACTTATCATTAAGCTGCAAGATTACTGTTAGCGCGAGAAAAAAAATTGTGGGCCCTTGATACCGAAGCTGTTACCCAGATACAAGAACTTGTTGCTCAGGCACTTAGTGTTAGTGAACGAACTGTGACAAATATTAATATTCTACGCACACTGAAGAAGAAACGCAGAACTAGGCCCGTGACAGAGACCTATAACTTTAATGCCGATGTAATACGAAATCATATTTATGGTTACTTTTTGAGGAAAGTACACTTGAACAGAAAAATGGCTTTTGGCATCTTTAAGAGAAACAGGCTTATTCGGTATAGGTAAAACTACTTTAAATAAAATTTTAAAAAATATTGATTTCGGATATAAACTAACAAATAAAAGAAAAATGGAACGATAGGATATAATTTTAAAGAGGATGTATTTTTTAAGGTAAGCCAAAATATCGTAAACTAGAATGATATAGTTTCCATTGATTAAACATGGTCCATTGATTAAACGTCAATCACAATTCTTGGACAGATGGAACACAAGCGTCGACATTGAAAGTGCCAATACGGCTTTGTTAAGAATAGCCACTGGCATTTGAATTAAAATCCACCACGGATTACCACGAAGATATGAATTTCCTACTACTACACTACACTACCTTCAAAAAGTGGTTTAAGATTACATTATTGTCAGGCCTCCCAGAGCCTTCCATTATATTTATGGATCATTCGGTGCAAATAAACAACCCAAGCCAATCAAAGGAGAAATGGTGGTTTAGCTGCAAAAAAGCAGTATTGATGCAAATATGGGGATGCTTAAAATTAAACTGGTTTAATTGGTTAAAGACGATAAACCGGCAATAGTTCGATATAAGATTGATGAACTGGCTTTGGCTAATGGTCATCGCTTCATCACAATACCCCCGTATCATTGGCAGTAGAATGCGATTGAGCGAATCTGGATTTAAATCAAAGGTTATGCAGCCCTTAACAACATTTGAGACTATTATTGATAAAAGTTAAATCATAAATTTAGATAAAGATATTAAAGATCAAGCGAATCACAGACTGACTGACTGCCTAAATTACATAAAAAACAGTTTTTTTTTCTGGTTATTAGCTTTCTAATGCAGTTATAACATGTTAAGCTTGTTGGTAAGCTTAAAGTTTAAAAATTAACATTTTGGAAATAAAACGGGATTAAGCGCGTTGTTTTTAAGAAAAATACCTTTTTCCCTATGTTATTATGACAAGTATAAAGACGAAGTGAGGGAGGTAAAAGAAGATTATATTGTAGTAATTTTATTATCTTAACGATAGTTACAAGTACTTAACTTTAATACTCTTTACTTAAATCGTTTGTAAATACCCATTATGTACGTACCAGTGTTACTTATTGCCCATCACTAATTAGGTGTACTGACATTGTAGTGCATTCTCTAAGCGGCCGGAATATAAGAGTATGCCAATGCATGACAGAGGAAGCGAAATGTTTTACTTTTCCACGGAAAAATCTAATACCACGGAAACTCTTTCTGTACTTCTTCGTTCTTACAGCTATCTCTATGCGAAATATAAAACTAATCCATTTCTTATAGTGATAATGCATAGTTTAGAAATAAACCAATAAGTACAGGCTTTCTATAATATACCCGAGTAAATATCTTTCTCTTTAGACTGTAGTCAAAGCGGACATATAAAAAAACCAAGATTTCTAAGAAACCGACAATTGTAAATAGATTAATATGCTATTAGAATAAAATGCCCCATCAACTTTTACGACGACAAATATTTCACAAATTACATCTATCCGTCATTTGCGAATGGCACTCGTCATGCACATCGCGTGCGGAGTTATCATACTGGGGCTGCTATGAATAAATTAATTCTATTCAACAGTCTACATACAGATTATATACGTATGGGCAACATATCAAATTAATACTACCTTTTTTTAGAACTGGCCGTATAGTAATTATGACGAAAAAAACCAGATTTAAAAATGGAACTGGATTTTGACAATGTAATTGTCGACTCACGCCCAACTAGCACATTAGCGCTAATATAAGCGTTATATGTCCTGAACAGTAGTTCTAACTAACGTTTAAGGTGATATATCAGTCTTAAGAATTGAGTTATAGCATGTTATAGCTCACATATAACCATGAAAGAGGCCCTCGTCCTTAGAGCTTAAAGTTCTTTAGTGCTTACATAATAGCGATATATCAGGGTTAAGCTTATTCAAAATTGCTACAATAAAGTTACTGCTTTAATCGTTAAAATAGAGACACAAAAGTGGTCCTTACCAATTAAAGCGTTATTACTGAGATACAGCAGTGATATTTAGCGCTCAAATTATTATTACAGATACACAATAGTGCTACTTACCACTTAGAGCGTTTTTGCTGAGATAACAACAGTGGTATTTACCACTTAAAGCATTATTACTGAGATGAGGTAGTGGTATTTATCACTTAAAACGTTATCATTGAGACAATTACAACTAATTATGTCATGAATTTTTATTTATTTATGTAGCTTTTGACAATTTTATCAACTTTAATTTACAGTGAAAATAATGTCATGATGGAATACTATATATTTTTGTTATTGACTAAGTAAGTAAGTACATCTTAACTGCGCTTATCAGTTCACCGTTAATATTATGATGTTTTACATCTCAATTTCAAGGCGCCCTCAGTATATTAAAATTTTTACATAAAACCTACCAATTGATAATAGGCATTTTACATTATTATAGCTTGATTTTATGCTCATTTTAAATCTGTTCAATGATTTAGATTTATTACATATTAAATGGAAATTCAATGTAGACAGTGATAAAGTATTAGTGATTGTCCTAAAAATAGCTGTTTGAGCTTAATGCTTTAGCCTTGCTCCAGCACTTTTTTAGCACTGTACAATAGCAGCAATTAGCCTTTTTGTGTAACCCTAATTGTTACTATAGGGTCAAAATAACTTTTCTAGAATTCATTATATAGCTTCAGGTTGCATGATGATATTACATAGATACATACAAGAACTTAGGTAGTTTATAAGAGTCAGGTAACTCCTTCCTTCAGCTTTTACTGCTACGGGAAGCTTATAGCTGTAGGAGTAGCCTGTATAGTGGCTATAGCTACCATTAATATACAATAACTAGCTATAGTAGTTAATAGTTATGCTTTTTATACGTTTTAACGCATTTAGTATCGCTTGTTAACCCTTCTAATCCTCTGTTAGCTGCTATTAAAACCATTGTAGAGCTACACTAGTATTTAAAGCTGTAAAATAAGCTGCACTCAACACCAATGTGCCAATTGGGCGTATTGTATTGGGTGTATTCCTGTATCGTTTACGCATTTTGACATAGTTCTACATTAGTTTTATATACGTCTATACAACTATTGTAGTGCTAATTTGGGCACAAATTAAATAGCATTAGATTGTTAATACAATAGACACTAAATGGCATTACAAATGCAGAATACTGGCATAGCATAAAGTTGTTGCTCGCATTATAGAAGCATTATACTACCATTATTATATACTGATAATAAAGTTGTTAATTGCATTACAGAAACATTATACTTCCATAAAATGAGCATGATAATATAAGAGCAATGAAAAGAACTTTAATAAATCCTACATTATTGAAAAAAAATCCCTACTGCCTCGGTTCAAGTAGGTTAACTGAAAAAACTCGCAATATGACTGTTTGTGACGAAGTCAATATTAAGTATGTTGTTTGGATATTGTATTATAGTTAAGCAATTTACACTTTTTCCTATTTCTTGCCTTCAAATATTACTGCAAAATATAGTTTACTGTTAATGTCTATATAGACGTCATTGAAAATTTCTTCAGTATATAGAGCTTTGTTATAAAATTTTATAATAAGATATGTGTACAATAAAAAAAAAACAATAATGTATAGAACAAAATTTTTGCATGATTAACTTAATAGTAATGGCTTAGCAGTATTAAATCAAGCTGTCGCTTTATTTAGCCCTCTGTATGTTCTCTCATAGGTTCAAATAATTATGTTTTTTGAATATGGAATATTTACAAAATGGTGTCGGTTTTAAACAGCTTGGTGGACCATTAAAAGAGCATATTAATACTGTCAGTTGTACAAATATTTAAAAGTGATCATTTGTTTAATCGTCTGTAAAGTGGGTTTTGTTGTTTACATATATACCTACGAGTAGGCTTCATGTGGTGTGAATTATCCGTCTTCCGTAAAAATTTCCTTTTTTAGTGTCAAACTGTCGAGATCTTTCCAGAATATGGAAGACAAACGGCTTTTCAAACACCGTAAAGTATTTGTATGTACAGCTTTTTGCATTACATTAACCAACATGTGTTTGATAAAAGAACTGTTGATATTTAATAGTACTCAGTTAATCTTTTTCAATTAACGTTAATCAATTAAAAGTTAATTTCCAGTATTACAATGATACAAGTTTGTGCTGCTCAGTAACACTAGGCCTTTATTTACCATTTAAAAATGCTACTATAAACCCAAAGGCACTGAAAACAGCTGAAAGCGGTATAGTCAATCCACGGAGCACTATATTGGTTCAAGTGTATGTTATTAAGCGCCATTAGGCACTACTTACTTCTGAAAATGTTTTTATATAACCAAAGGTACTGAAAACAGCTGAAAGCTGTACAACGGTTTATTGGTGCATTATAATGGTTTAGGTTTGTGCTGCATTAGGCAATTGATAACTACTTAAAAATGCTCTAGTCTAGTCTAGTCGACATTGCGGTGTGCTGGACTAAAACTGAAGGCGTTATAGGTAGGTAGGTAGGTCATTTATTTCTCATCGAAAATTACATTATGTCATTAAAATAATAATACATAACCAATTCACAAAAAGATCGTCAAGTGTAAAAATTTAAATGACAATGAAAAATAAAGGCTTAGAAATATTCTAAGATAAAACGTCAACAATTAAAAATAAACATATAAATAGAATCAATATTCAGTCAAAGATTTAAAAATGTCAAAATTTAAAACAAACATAAATAAAAATTAAAAGTCAATAAAAATGTCAAAACAAGAACAAAAATAAATAAAAATCAATAAAAATGTCAAAACAAAAACAAACAAATATTAAAAATGTCAGACGTGGTCACTGTATTCTTTGACAGAATACAGTGATTGAGTCAGTAAAAGCTCTTTTATATAAAAGCGTTCTGTTATTGAATTATCCAACCGTTGTAAAGTGTAAAGTATTATAATGGCTTTGAGATGCCTATATAGAGCGGCAGTCTATAAGATGAACTTTAATAAGAGCTCACACAAACCTTAAATTTTGCATAACGTCACGAATGCTTAGTTAAAATGCTTATCGTGTTACTTTGGTAAGAGGAAATATCTCGCTGTTTGTCCTCATACAAACGTATTTCCCTGATTACCCTTGGATTTTGGCATTAGAGCTGTTATTTTTTTATGTATAATAGATATATACAATCACTATGTCTGTGTGTTTTGCTTTTTTAATATACCATTCCTATAAAAAGTCCTATAAAAGTTTAAAAAATACCTCTGTTTTTATGACATCTTTAGACGTGTGCTATACAAGTATGAAAACTATTTTTCAAGAATGAAAGAAATGAAAACTAACAAACACGGAATAATTCATAACTGTTAAGATAAAGTAATTTTGATTAAATTAGGTGGAGATTTGGAAGAGGAAAGTGGGGAATACGATAACGCGATTTTGATGATTACGACTACGTTAAACAGCCCGAGGCGCAGTTGTCCCTATCGCACATCCGTTTCTTGGACTGGGTCCTAAAGCGATAGCAAATGTTTTTTAAATACCTATTTCTGTATTCGCTTAGTTATGATATTTCCTCTTAAGGCGCAGATAGTACCTAACTAGCGCAGCCAAAAGATCCTCTTCGTACATTTACATTTGGTGGCGCTATTTATGTAAGTAGTATCTGAGCCTTAAAGAAAACATGGTATTCTTTTCCCGTGACAGTTAGGTCACAAGATCAACCCAAGACTTCGTCATCAACTATTAATGAAGATATCAATCAATGGAGCACTGATCGTGACATAATTTTGGTCAATAGTGGGAAGAGAATACCAGGTAAGGTAAGTAGTTATACCACAGACTATATTATTTTTCATTAGGTTGGCCATCGAAGGCGTCTTTATAGAGCAATCGTAAGGTAGGGTGCGTGGCGAGATGGGAGGCCGTAGGTTGTCACTATAGCTAGTCGGGTACTGGCCAGTCAGTCGCACATTTTGTCGCGGCGCCATGAGTTCCTCGATTTTATTTTTAATTTTTCTTTATTGACTACTGCAGTTGGCTGATGCAGCCATTACTGCTCCACCGAGCTAGCTAGACTTCCTCGACGTTGTTTTATTTTTTAAAGGCTGACTAATTAAAATTCATACAGAATGAAATAAATGATTTGGCTGTGGATATACCATGATTAAAACATTAATTTCATCCCACATTCCTACACGAGAGGACTAAGCCTCAACAGTACAATATCAAAATGTAAAATTGTGTTTATTCCCACACAAAAACAAAAGATGGTATATCACAGCTAAGAATTTGACGCTTTTCTTCCAGTTACTCTGCTTGGCGAACCTCGCAGCTGGTTCCTGGAACCTACCCCAACACAGGAAACGTGAGCCAGAAGACAACCTCATTTCTATGAGCATGGTCATGTTTTCCACTCTGTCTACCATTAGCAACCTCATGGCCTTAGCGGGAATTCAACTGGTAAGAATCCGATCATCTTAATCATACTACATTGTTTGATTTTATATTAGGTGATTTTTTATTATAGCACCGACGCTAAGCAGGAAGAATTTTGTTCAATGACCGGGTACTATTTGTCTCTGTTGAACGCGCATAATTTTTTGCCGTTGCGCTCCTCTATGACAGCGGTCATCGCATCTGTGCGAGTACGACGGCATATAATTATGCACGTGCAATAGAGACAAATAGTGACCGGTCATTGAACGAAATTCTTCCTGCTTAGCATCCGTACTATAGCTGATATCATACAGCTTATACTGATAGCTGACACTAAAATAGGTAATATAAGTAGATAGGTAAGCTGATCCAGGAACGTGCGGATTTTGCAATGACAGCGGAATAGTGAAGCGTGATTTAGTGAGAAACAACTAAACATCCAAACTTTCGAATTTATAATATTCATGGGATAGCTGGTAATTAGGGAAAGCCGGTAACTAATGAATTTTAACAGCGGCTCCACTCGCCCTTAATTTGGATATCGTCAACTCCTTAATTATGTTGATGACAAGAAGTCATTATGACAATCATTATTAGGGAATTATACTAATGAAGTTTGCTATAGCATCGTTTTAGCTCGGTTATAGTTATTCTTGTGGGAACTTTTGAATGCGTTCGGCATGAAAACTATCTCCATACCAAATTTCATCCAAATCGGTCCGAAATAAGTGACTTATGAAGTAAATAAATAACAGACAGACGTACAAACAAACTTTTGCATTTATGATATTTATAGAATATGTATCTATGTATAACGTCACTGTTTTTAATTCCTGAAGGGATTAACCCCGTTGCTGAGTACACACTCACGATACAAACACAATACGGTTATACAAATTTTAGGGATCCCTACTAAAACTTAAATAATTTAAAAGAATTGCCGTATACTGTCTTTTATCACATGCGCGTTTATAGATAAAAATTTAAAATGTAATTTGAAAAAAAAAACTACTGTGATGCATTAAGATAGATTTACTCTACTTTTATTCCAAAATGTCCAAAATATAAAAGTCCACCTGTGCGAAGTCGGGACGCGCCGCTAGTTCTTAAAATATACCGTGAAAACGAAGAGTGCATATGACAAATGTCCGCGAAGATAGCTTTAATATTACGCAATTTACGTCAATCTTATTATTACAACTTCCGTCATTATACAAAATTACGCAGTATTTTGCTCATACCGATTCTGACTAGGTCATAGTACGTAATAATAAGAGATACGATAAGAGACGTAAGTATGATACTGAAACAAAAGGCTGGTTTATGTGGTAACTTCTTTCTTTAGAGAAAACCTTGCCAGGGAGCTCATTCTACAACCTAAGCATTGGCGGGAGGAAGTTATTCTGAACCCGCACTGTACGTGAGCAGTTAGGTTCTAAGTTGTAAGAATGAATTCCCTGCCGATGGCGAGCGGTGCGAGGGTAGAAAGTAGCCGTGGGCATCGTTTCGAACAATTCCTCAGAACACATACCATTATCCAAACGGTAGAACACACAGGGAGGCAAAGACGATGGGTGTAACAATGGGCAGGCCTTACATTGAACTGATAGGCGATGGCATAAAAATTGTAGGCGTTATATTATATATTATTATGCCGATAGGAAAGAAAGACGCGACCAGGGACCGGAGTCGAAGACACATCCTGGATCGCACCCATTCTGGTTTCGTTCTAAGTGTATCGTCCAATCCATAAAAACTTGTTAAAGATTAAAAAATTTAACCTAGAAATAGATTAATTAATGTGGTTGTAAGATCTGTTTTTGTATATTTGGATGTTGTAATAGGTAACTAAAAACAAGACGAAAAACTAATAGGAATAAATATTAATGTAAGAAGTTAAAACATATACACACATTATGTCCTTTATTGGGACTTAAACTACCTCTATGGCAAATTTTATCTTAATCGGTACAGCAGTTTTAGCAGAAGTAACAGACAGACAGAGTTACTTTCACATCTATCTATACATATACATATAAAGTAAAATTGTAGGAAAGTCAAAACTGTACATTGAATATTTTTTTTAAACAATACTTGGGGCGTGATCTACAATCGATACCGAAGCCAAAAATATCTTAATATATATAAATCTCGTGTCACAATGTTTGTCCTCAATGTACTCCTAAACTACTGAACCGATTTTGATCAAACTTCGTAAATATCTGTTATTTGATCCAACTTAAAAGATAGGATAGTTTTTATCTCGATATGTCAAGTGCGAGCCGGACTCGGGCACTATAGGTAAAAACCAACTTTCGCCGGGTACAGAGGGACGGCAGCGGAACAACGTTCGCCGGGACAGCTAGTAGTTTATAGAATTTTTGTCTGTTTGTCTGTTTGTCTGTATGTATGTTCGGGATAAACTCAAAAAGTACTGCATGGACTTACTTCAAATTTGACACGAATATTATTAAGAAGTCGGGTCAACATATAGGCTACATATTATCACGCTACCACCTACGGGCAACGAGCAGTGAACCTTTATTTCTTCAACGCATTCTGTAACAACGTGTAATCTAACGACGCATATTTGACTTGCTTCTTCAGTATTAATTATTCTACTCACACATAGCCATTTATTTTATGTCAAAAAATCGTGTAAAGTCATAACTTAGATGTGTTATAATTTTTCACTAAAAATTTTTCAATAGTTTCCTATTTGATAACTAGATGGCGTTGGCGTCTAATTATCGCGCTATGGTTTCGCTCACAAAAAGTGATGTTATAGTATAGCGTTCACGCAGACGACGTCGCGGGCAGCAGCTAGTTTATAATATTACTATGGATTAGGCTCTGTCGCTAGTATCGCGTAAGTTCAAAGTATTTTAATATAGCGACTCTAGTGTTGATGTTTGAACACCGGATCTGAAAAAAATGTTGCACTATACCTACTATGAAGCAATTTACTTCGTTTTTTAAGCTACTACAGATATTCATTATAATGATAAATTTTAAAGAGAGCATGCAAGTTTGTTTGTCCGCAAACTACGGGTGAGAACCCCAGATTCAATTTTATTAAATTATTTGAAATAGCTGCATTACTCTAGATGGAAATAGTCTAAAAGTTTATTCCATAAAAAACAAACTTGAGGTTGAGTGCTAGTATGAACAAAGTCATTCATCAAGTACAATTTGAAGTTTATATATTTTCAGTATTTAAAAAAAAAAAAAAAAACAGCGAGATAATTCCGCTTTAGAACGATATTATTTTACAATACTACATTGTATGCAATCAATATTTACAGTAACTAATATTTCTATTACAAACAGTACTATATCCATAGCGCATTACACTAAATGTGTGCATCTAAAATCAGTTGGCAATCCAATAAACAGTGTCGACGTATATGTTCCAGAAACGTCCAGGCTACCTTCAAGTATCGCTGCTGTTCAACTCTGTGTTCATCTTGTGCATATTCCTGGTGGCGGTGGTGACCTGTCTCTTCAGCCCCCAGTACAAACCTTACCTTAGGACTCCGGAGAACATCGCGCTTGTTGTCATCACCTTGCTAGCCGGTGCAGGTGACTATACAAACTACTTCGTTATGGTTGGAGTACTAAACTGATCATAAAAGCTTATTGATGAACGGGGTTTATCATTGTGATTATATCAGCTATAACTCCTTACCCTCAGATTGACCAAATAAACGGGTCTCAGCGGCTCGCTTCACTAGGATTTCAGTTCAGCTTCCTTGTCTTCATTCTAATAAACTTCTTTCCCCATCATTTATTTGAGATCGAGTATCGGCGTGGGATTCCTACAGTAGCCCCTTTATCAAAACTGAAATATGTATAAAATATATTAAGGAACTTTGCTATAACTATTTATAAGCTTTGCTATTGCTAAGTATATAAGTTCAGCTATAATGATTCCTGCAGAAACTTTTGAAACTTTAAGAAAATGTCTAGGTGTAAATTTAGGGCATTAAAAACCGGCCATATGTGATTACCATCTTAAATTAATATATCAGTGCCATCTAGGGAAAATAATCTAGACTATTAAAAGAAAACGTTACATATTTGTTTATTGGAAAACAACGTCGGGCTTGGTCAAAAATTGGATGGGTGACCACTTAGCGGCACACTTTTTCTGTTTGTATTCGTAAATTATATAAATAGTAGTACGGAACTAACGGTGCGCGAGTCCAACTCGCACTTGACCAAATTTTAATTATATGACATTTTATTTGGCACGTATAAAAAATACGAGATATATAAATCCATTGCCTGCTTAAAGTATGAGATCCATAAATCATCATCACAAACACATACAGCTTAAGAACTTCCGATTTTAAGAGCCGAGATTCAAAACAGAAGATATTTCTAAGAATCCCGAACGCTTCCCATATTCTTGTCAAGTTAAAGTCGGACCAATCTCATTCAAATTAATCCTTCCTAGTCGTATATCTTCCAAGTATTAAATATTTATCCACAGCTTCGAGGACAGTTTCCCCAAATAGATCAGGTAAACATGCATGTTAGAGAAGATATTCTTGTTATCTACATTATCCTTTTGGTAGTCTACTATGTGACTGGTAATTTGGCGATAGACGACCTTCAGGACTATCACCTAAAACGCAATTCAAGGTTGAACTACTTTATGCAGTGTAGCAGCCATATTTTTTAACAATTTTCCTCTTTTAAAGTAATTATCATATTTTTCTTCCAGCTTACTCCGTGTACTACTTGGTAGTGGTCAACAGCCTCTACAGAAAAATGAAGAGCGGCTATGAAGACAGCGCTGTTCCTGTATGAGAGTCACTTTTTGCAATCACTAGCGAAAGCTGTCAGTAAGCTTCCGGTTAGCATAAATGCTTAGAAAGTAGGTACTGTGGGCTATCAGAGATTCTAAAGTTCAATATGACTTAACTAAATATTTTCTAGGGGACCAAAATTGTAGCCACGGTTTTTATGGCTAGCCAAAATAGTTAAAATATTAGGTGTTTTTTTGATAAAAAAACATTGTGTGCTATGTGAACTTGAAAACCATGCCTTTCGGTAAAATGTAACTTAAATAAAGCAACCACAGATATTACATAATATTATATCTTTGGCCCTGAAGTCATGATTGTAATATTAGGTAATTCTTTGCTTGAGCTAAGAGCTACTGCAGAGTTTATGACGTATTACTGCATCTATATGTATATCTAGTTTAATAATTAGAAACTAAACCAATGATTTATATTAATCTTAATTAACAAAAGTGAGTGCTTCCTGGAATATGTAAAACTGTCAAGAGTCAGGTCACATAATGTGGTGAGATTGTGTAAAAGAGTTGTGCTTAGCGTGAGATGCGCTATAGCACGGACGCGTAGCAGGAATAATTTCGAACATTGACCTTTTACTTTTTAGCCTGTGTTCAGTAGTCAAATAGTAGTAATTTCTAATAACAGCTGTCGGTCATCGTATCTGTGCGGGTGAGACGGCAAATAATAATGCGCGTGCAACAGAAACAAATAGTGACCAGTCATTGAACGAAATTCGTCCTGCTTCGCGTCCATGCTAAAGCTTGATCGACAACAAGACTGTCGTCGATCTGACAACAGACTGTTACTGAAATGTCGTTGGAAATAGTAATTTTCTATGTAAAGCAGCAAAGTTTTTATTTGGCGCCAGTGCCTAAATTTAGTACCGAGCCAGCGTAGGATTTCAAAATTGAACCTACGAGCGAAGATAGCCGTGCGAAACACAATTTTTTTTCTTCTCACTACAGCGAGGAAAATATAAGAAAAATAATTGAAATATAATTAGGTACCTAATTATTGTTTTGTTATTCGTAGCATGAAGCATACATACAAAATGAAACATTAAGTATAATTGATTTTGATAGTTCAATAAAGCATGATAACATTTTAGTTTTTTAAAAAGTCACGCATCTTTTGACCGTCTGCATCAACAAATCGTACGCTTTAAGGACTATTTATACCGTTTCAACCTACAGATGTTTAATTCCTATCTTTGTTGCTGGAATAAATCTATTTTTTTAATTTATTTTATGTTTATAACAAAAAAAACCAAAATGACATCATACCAGCTTATATTGGTCCACCGCTGGAAATAATCCTCTACAAAGCCACATTTCTCCCGGTCCTCTGCCTTCCGCATCCAGGTCTGCTAGGCTGTACCCTTAGCCTTTCCGTACACAGTCTACTCTAGGACACGTCTGCTGCATCGGCCATCAGTCCTTATAGCTCACTTCATCGCCCACTGTGCGACTTTGATCTTGAGAACCAGTCCTGCTGGAAGTGTCCAGGTTTCGGAAGCGTAAGTCATGACAGTTAGGACGCACTGGTCAAAGTTTGTCTTCAGACTATGCTGTGTTCGAAATCATGCCACTCGTCGAGAGGATTCATATAGCGAGTGCAACATTTCGCTCAGTTCTTCCAATGAATGCCATATAACGATGTCATAGCTAAAGCTAACATATACGATATATTCGCTGTTTACGTTTATGCCCCGCCTTAAGGCTGGGCAGTTCAAGGTTTTACCTTACCACTCTACGCAGCGGGATGGCACTTGTGTTATGGTCTTGGAACTAGACGGTCATCGTAGCAACGTTATAAAAACATACCCTAATATATAGCCCAGTCTATACGACACTATTTCAGGACTCTAGTTCGGCCCAGATTTCGATACAGTTGAGAGCTTTTTCGTAGTCCACAAACGCCACACACAGCGGCTGATTATACTCCTGAGTTTTATGTACAATCTACCGAACAGTTTGAATGTGATCTATGGTACCGAAGCCTTTCTGTAACCTAGCCTGTTCTGGCGGCTGGAACTCCCAGTTCTAGTGAGACGATTCGTGACGGCTCTAGAGAACACGTGGCTTAGAAGCGCTATCAGCCGGTAGTGCTTAAGTAAAGTTTTATCTCCCTTTTTAAAGAATAATACCACCACGCAGGTTCGTGATGGATTTGCTGACTCTTGAAGGCTATGGAATACTCTAGTAAATTTGTGCCGTTTCGACCAGTGTACACAGACACAGTTCACCGCACGATAGGCGCTAGCACGTGACCGCACGTTGTGAATCTCGATTTTCTCGGTTTTTTGTCGGTATCAAATACACATTAACAAATTCACTTGGTCATATTAATATATATTCAATGAAATAAGAATGAAAAAACATATCAGTCTTTGTTTTCCAAACGATTTTAATTACCTCCCAAAAATAGAGTGACAGAATATTTTTTTTTCGAACTCTTTTAGCAGGCAAATTATTATAATATTAACAAATTCACTTAATCGAGGTTTGAACTATAACATATATTTTTTTTACGTTTTAAAGTGTCCTGAGGACTGTAACAAAATTAATCAAGTTTTTGCAAACTTAACTCGTTTGGGTAAGTAGGTATGCCATTACCTTAAGAACTGGAATTAGAAGCTTTAATAATATATTTTTACTAGAAACCTCAAATCCTTATCCACAAAGTTAACAATGGGTTAACCCACTGAGCTACAGATCCGACTACTGCATAAATCTTTTTTAAATATGTTTATTAAAAAGTTAAAAAAACAAAAAAAAACTGATTTACACAGATAGAAACTTCAATCAGCTTTGCTTTGGTCATGTTAATTAATTAATAAACACAAATAAAGTCAACACTTATTTATCTATTAACTACTTAATTAGTTTTATCTTATTAATTATTATATATTTAGTAATTATTATATATTTTGCGATGACACCTTGTTAAGAAAGCTTTTTTCTTAATTATTGTTTTCTTAACTGCTTGTGCAGTGCAGTGCACAAAATTAATAATAATATTACTGACTTATTTGTTAATTACGTTTGGGAAAAAATCTAAGCAAATTCTTAGGATTTTTTAAAGGAAATCAGGCATTTTCCGGACTTTTAAATTTTCCTTTTGGTAACCCTACGTAAACCAGAAGTTGACTCGATGTATTCGACAAGTCGACCGAAAGATTCGACTAGTCCACAAATTCAACTAGTCGAACGAAAATGGACGGACTAATTAGACATGGGTAACTCAGTGTCGAACCGGCTCAAAAACGCAGCTCCAACAAATTGAGCTGTTGAGCTGCAGCTCAGATCAAAAATGCGCAGCTCACGGCTCAAAAATACACAACTGAACCATGCGTTGATTGAACTTCATCACAGCTTGGACGCCGGCGACTCGATAGTCTGCCAAGCGGCGCCACGCGCGGCACCGGTGAACACAGTCCTTTTTTTTATTTTTTGTAGGTAATTCACATATATGTAAATGTAAAATACATTTCGTGAAGTAACATTATTTTAATATAATTTTCGTATTTATATTAGATGCTATTAAAATAAATATTGCTATGCAGATAATTGTGCAACTATCATAAGAAATTAGTCATACATAAGTAAAAAAAGTATAAGTATAGTAAATGTGATAGCAACAGAAAAGAATGGTATTTCAAAAATCGACCTGTGTGCGGCGGGGCTCGTAGCCAATTGCATGCCGTCGACACGTGAGCCAAGGAGCTGCAAGAACATTGGGCACGGTCTCGCAACCTGAATCACCATGCACCTTTTGTAAAATTAGAGTGAGCTGCGAGTCTAGGACTAAATTCGTTGTTGATAACTACATCGACGACTACAACCCTATTGCAATCAAGACTCCCTGCCTATGATCGGCTTGTGGGGCAAGACTAGTTTTTTCAAATCTCACTGGCATTTGTGAGACTTTTCAAAAAATTTTAATAAGGCGTCGAATTCTTTTATCAAATTAAATAAAAATAAAATTTAGGTTATTTCAATTATGGGCTAGTACAAAACCATACCGTGTATTTTTTATGTACAGCGCCATCTATCGCCAAAGAATTCCATTCAATCTTTGAGTACACTTTGCCAACAATAAAACCCCTAAGGTAGCCCCGTAGTATCGTCTTATACGACCGTCTATAATGACTGTTATCAATACGATATTATATAATAAAACTTAAGAGTTTTTTTTTTGTTGTTTAATGGCGCTAATATCCGGAATCACTAGTCGGATTTGAAAAATTATATTTGCATTTGATAGCCCAGTTTTTAACGAAGATTATAATCTGTACACATTCACTATATACCCAGTAGAAGCCGAGCAGTATGTATGTACGTATGTTTGTGTGTATGTATGTATAACTTCATTGTTTATATCCCATGAAGAAGTTAACTAGTGACTGGATAAACACCCACAACATAATGTGGAGGACTGCCTCTTTTTACTAACGTACTTTCATCGTGCGCGAAAGGGGGGGTGGGGGTATGGGGGTTATCGCCGCGTCGTAACACTGCTTCTGATACAAAATTTATTTTAATAATTTTTTTATATTTATTTTAGTTACCTACATAGTAGTGCTGCCATCTCTGGGCGGGTGCACCCGGATACCAGCTTGGACCTTTTGACTCGGTTCAACAACGGTTGAGACTTTGCCTCCCTGTGTGTTTTCTACCGCTTGTACAATGGGATGTGTTCTAAAGAATTGTTACGGCTACTTTCTACCATCGCTCCGCTCGCCATCGGCGGGGAATTAATTCTCACACTTTAGAACCGAAATGGTCGTGCACAGTGCGGTTTCAGAGAAACTTCCGCCCGCGAACGCTT
Source organism: Apoda limacodes (assembly GCA_946406115.1). NCBI lineage: Eukaryota > Metazoa > Arthropoda > Insecta > Lepidoptera > Limacodidae > Apoda > Apoda limacodes. Next base: position 5,497,793 of record OX291558.1, read on the forward strand.
GGGTTGTGGAATGAGCTCCCTGCCAAGGTTTTCTCTAAGGACTACAGTATGGGTTTCTTCAAGAAAGAAATTATTGGATTTTTGAGGGGTCGGCAACGCCCGAGTGATACCCCTGGTGTTGCAAGCGTTCATAGGCCACGGTGACCGCTTACCATCAGGCGGACCGTGCGCTTGTTTGCCACCTTAGTGGTATAAAAAAAGAAAACATAGTATAAGAGCTTCAGCCGCATTCTGTGTAAGCCGCACTTATGATAATCAATAAAAATAAAAGTAAAAAAATATTTTTTTTTAAACTTACTTTTCTTAAAACATTAGAATCATATAAAAATTCAATCGAACAGAAAATTTTACTAAAAAGTAAAAAATAATTTCCACGTACGACTGCAAGAAAAGCAAGGCGTGCGCACTTACATACAATCACTTGATAAACTATCAATTTATATCCACTAAAACTTTAGCACGTCAAATATTTGTGTGTGCTCAAGAAGGTTTCAATGGAGGGATAGGTCCCTAGGTAACTTATTAGATCGTCATATTTAAGAATTTATCAAGTGATTGTATGTAAGTGCGCACGCCTTGCTTTAGTTTTATAAGTTGGGTGATGAGAACGTGGAGAACGATATTATGTTCAATATTAATTAGTAATAAATTTTTTACTTAATATTTTTTCGTAAAATATTAGACTTTATTATATTCATAACCATCTACATAAATTTTATAAAACAAATTAATTGATCACGCAGTTTCCTCACGACGTTTCGTTAGGTTATTGGTGTTCAGCTTTTGAAAGCTTGAACCGTGGTACCTTTGCCACTTTCCACCCTAATGTACACCTTCAGGTGCACTTCCTGCATCTGCCAAGAGGTGATAACATCAAAATGAACATCAAATTCGTGATCTGCGACCTTTAAAGCCCCCGGATACCTATTTTGAAGATTTTTCAATTTTTCACCTCCACCTCTAGGTTGTACCCCTGGTACAACATGCGAGCTTAGTAAGTAGGTATGCAAAATATTATCAAAGGGGGCTAACAGGATATATGTTTAATCAAGCTTGCAAGATTCCACCACAAGATGGAAGGAAAAAAAAAGGAAACATTGTGAGTTAATGAAAAGCAAGTAAAAACAGGCAAACAACACAGTGAACTTACTCAATTAACATCGTACATATTTTTGTTCGACAGCAAGCACAGAGTACTCATACACACGATGCACTATGCACTCAATGTCAATAATACTATATAAAGCGAGAGGTCAAGATTTTTATAGCAGTATAGGTATAATACTAACTTATGTTTTCTGAAATTAGCTGGATTATAACATTGAACACACAAGTGCGCCTATGATACGAGTATGACAACATGTAGTGGCTGCTTCGTTGACCTATGTCTATGATGATAATATTGTTTGTGACACCGTGTTACGTAAAACATGAATTGTGATGATCTTGCAAATCTTTCACACTAGTAGTAAAAAGTGTGTAGTGCTATATACTATATAAGAATGTGTAATCTTAATAAACAAACTGATTTGTATATTATGTGTACGTGTAATATTCGCGTAGTTTGTTGTTTTCTAACACATACTGAATGACAATTTGCTCTTTACTTACGTAGTACTTACTGACACATTTTTTAAGCTTATACAATTACACTTTTAAAGTAAACAAATCAAAATGAAGAGATTTTTTTTTCTTTATGACTACTACTACAGGTTGGCTGTTGCAGACTTGCAGCCATTACTGCTTCACCGAGCTTTTGGGGCGAGACTCTTAAGGAGTCCCCAGCCCATAAGAAAGAGAGCACGAAAATGTTTGCATTTACTATTAGTACTAAACTGAACATGTCAAAACACGTAGCACGGCGCGGTGTCGCGTGAAAGCGATATGATAAGCGTGCGGGCGACACGGTATTGGAAAGAGAGAGATCGGTATATGGCCGAATATACTATTTGTTGTAAGTCTAATAACAAAGATATAAAGTGCTTGAATTGTAGTTATTATTTTAAACAACCTCCTAGTGACTTGTAAAGTCCTAGTATATCCATCTTAAAAATACGTAAATCTTCATAGAATCAGTATAGGAATATGGTGTACTCGAAGAAACGTTAGGGTCGGCTCAGACCGAGACGCGAAGAAGCGTCGCCGCTCAAGCCGCTTCATGTCGCGTCGCGTCTCGGTGCTCGTAGTGACACGAGGTATACTCAATCCGCTTCACGTCGCGTCGCGTTGCGTCTCGTCGCGTCACGTCTTGGTACGAGCCGACCCTAAGGCTAATGGAGCGAGATAGCGCTAGATTCATCTTAATCTGTTACATTTACGCACCGCTGTGATTTCTTTTATCATCTACGCATCCGGCCAGATGCAAGGAATGCAGACACGTTTGTGCAGAGTTCACCTTCTGATATATACTCGATAGAACTAAGAAATTCAATGTATGTAAATGTACATGGAAATAATCTTTCTTCGTTCATGACTCCCTAAAGGTCAGGTGGAGGTGGTGGTGAAGGAAGTCTTTAAAGAAAGTATATCATACATGCCATATCTATGGCTACCTCATCCAATGTCTTAGCAAAGTTTGGTTTTTCTTTATCTATGGCAAAGCTTAAGTCAAAAGAGTAACCTCGATCCAAGAATTGAATCTGCAACAATCCTTACAGTCCGTGTAAATGCTCCACCAATATTGAACTATCGAGGTACAAGTCTTGGAATAACACACACCGTTATAAAAATGTTTATTTTATTTAAGTACCTACTTTAACATTTCACAGATTTCTCTTATAAACGAACTAAATTCAAATAAAATATTTCTCTTTCTTTTTTTCTTTCACTTACGTCTACTTTATTTTGACAAATTTATAATTAATTAATATATGTAGTTATATCAAATAAATATTTTAAGAAAATTTCTTCTTCAAAAAAAAAACAAATTATAAACCTTCTATTTATTGGTGCTTTGCAAAACTTCGCATAACAGCTAGTATATTACAAAAAATGCGTTTACATATTAAATTCAATAATTTTAAAAACTTAAAATTAACCTACCAAAGCATAACCTCAGTAAATCTAACACTGGTCTTAAACGTACAAAGAAGGAATTTAGTCCTCCACCCCTCATAACTATTGTTAAAAACCGAAAGTTATACTGTTTCTAAATGGAAAAAAGAGGAAGGAGTAAATTATCTCAACAGTCATTATAACAGTCATATTCTATCCTAAAATGCGACAGTAAAAAAATTTGCAACGCTACTAACACTCGACCGCAATTCATAAGCCGTTATTTGGTATATTAATAAAAAATAAGTCTAATTAAAAAAAGTCACAAAAAAGATGTCATCATCCACATCCTTACTAATACTAGTAGTACCAACAAGTATTATAAATGAAAAAGAACTATCCTAGGCAGTATACACGTCATTTGCCTGCTACTAGGCCAATATTGTCTGTATACAGTCGGAATCTCCGTCACTTTACTAGCTCTAGAGAAATTTCCTGTGCTGCTATAGTATTGAATAACAGTATTTACGAAAAACCCATTTAAAATAAATGGCGCTATAAGTTTTTGTTAACTTTGAAGAATTTAAGTAAGCTAATAATAAAATATAATGAAAATAGTACAATATAATCATTGCGCTTCAATTCTGTATTTATAATTTTTATAATATAATTTTATCACAAGTAAAACTCATAACTGTGTTGTTGTTATTAAAATAAAATAATTATATTTAACATTTACTAGACTAAATGCCAGTAACGACGGCACTGATACTCTGTTCTAGCTTCGTTTTACGAAATACTTGAATATTGCTATGTAATGATAGTGAAAAAAATATCAATCTACCACAGTAATTGAATATTTGCTGTATTTACATCTGCTTTAGTAAAGAATATCCAGTAATTGAAAATTAAGTAAATCAATTACCTATACTAGGTTTTAGCTTAGTATTGTTTGTAGTGTTTGTATAAAGTAGTGGTTGATAGGATCCAGTATTTTGTAATGCTGTATGTTAGGCTTAACTTTATGTATTTAGATGTTAGAAATGCTTTAAATTTATCTTATATAAATTAATAGAAGATATTACGATCTAAGAAATAATGATCTGGCAAGTGATAAAACAAATCATTAATAGTAAAATTTTATTTTTTAACTTACACAAATCAGTCTCAGTGCCAGTTATGATATTATTAATATTAATGGTTTTGTACTTTTTAATCACATACGTACTAAGAGGAAAAATCACTTACTTATCATCAGATAGATCTGATACAGTCATTGTTTCTTGCCTTGAACGCAGTAATCTTTTACTTGGTGTTTTCAAGCCATGTAATGCCTACATGCTGCGTTATTTTCTAACATTGATCGAAATTTAGAAGAAATACTGTGTTTTCAGTTATTATAACTCAAAAACCAGAAACGCTAAAAAAACCAAAAATGTGCCGCAATAGCTCTCGTATGGTTACGGTAATGTAAAAAAAGAAAAAACACAGTATCTTGAGATACTATGTTCTTTGATGCGACGGCAGTATAGAGGTTCGCAAATACAATTTACAGCTGTAACCAATTACCACGTGGCACAGGTTTTTAAGTCGAAATTCATTCATTTTAAGTGCGCAGCATTTACATTGTAATAAATAATATAAAAATAGTCAAAAACATATATATATATTTGTTCGTATATTTTAATACTTTTTGCCTTTTATATGTATGTATGTCATGTATATGGTAATAATACACACAAACATAACATAGGTAATGTGGGGACAGCCATGGGACAGCCTCGTTTTTGCGGCGCCCTTGTAGCGTGTCTCATACAAATGAATTTTCTACTTGTTTTGGACATTTACACATTTTTACATGATCTCAAGCCGAATATTTATATCTGTGGTTTTCCAAAATCCTAAAAAAAGTTTTTATTTACTTTTAACCTTATTCGAGATTATTTGTATGGAAAACTAGAATACTGCATACTTTTAAACTTTGTAATTTAATAGAAAACTGGTACACTGCAGACCTAGATATTTAATCCTAGAGCATGTCTTCAAAATGTCATGTTTGATTAGTGAGTGTCAAAAATAAGTGGGAAATTCGTTTGTATGAAGCGCGCTGCGAGACGTCGCGACTTGAAATAGGTCAGGATTGGTTAGGGGGGCTATTCTGGTCTGGTAAATCAAAGTTTTTTTTATTAAGTTGAATCTATTAGATGCAAATTTTAATTTTATTGTTTTACGTAAGGTAGAACAAGTTATGCTAGCTATATTGTAATACCGATCATTGTCAACTTTAAAAAAATAGTAAGATTAAGGGTCCAGTAACACGGTGTCGTCGTCGAATTCGCTGCTCGTTGGGTAGTGTGGATTTTCACCGAATACCTTGCCGCTTTGAAGAAAGTCGTAAGCCGAATGCACCATCACCAAGCAATGTATATAGATAACTGGAAAAAATATAATTCAATGTTAACTTATATTTATTAGTTATGATTTCATAATAATAAATTCTCTCAACATATAAGAACTAATATTACATCGGATATTCAATCGATAATCATTTTTGCTCGATTAATAAAACGACACAAAATACTTATAAGTAACAGTCACCAGTTTTAATTATAACTTTTGAAACCAAAGAGATATAACCCTGTTTACCATATGTAGACTTGTGTAACTGATATATTTTAAAAGTAGAAAAAATATTTTAAGCCTTACGATAGAAGTTGATTGTGCCACGACACAAGCGTGTTATAACTCGATTTAAACTTTATTTCGATTTTCGATTGTATTAAATCCGCATCGAAAAAGCGAAATTTGGTAATATCTGCGTATTGTTGACAGAATTGGGAGCCAGAGCATTGCATAGGCGTTAAAATCGTTCTGTTTACCAAATGTAAACAAATTATATGGCCATTCACTATTTTGGCAGCGCATACACTGCTCTAGCATGTGCAGGTAATTTCATTTTTGGTCAACAATATGCGCATAGAGAGCATTGAGTGCATTTAATGCGTTGCTTGTCAGCAAAACGCCCCCAATTTTAGCAAACTTATTGTCGAAACAAAATTTATGGCTTTTTATATTTAAATTAAACCAGCATTCTAAAATTGAAATTGGATATTTCGGCAAATGTATTGCCTAGTAATAAAGGTTACACATCGTGTTTCGATCAACGTTTTTAGATGTTTGTTACTCAATCGCGCTTCGATCACTGGACGGATCGGGATGAAACTTGGCACACATATAGGTAAGATCCTGGAATATGACATAGGCTATTCTTCATCCTGGAAAAATTAAAAGTCCCCGCTTTATCATATAACCGAGCTGAAACTAACTATAGCTATAGCTTGCTATAGCAAACTTCATTAGTATAATTTAAAGAGTTGACGTGGAAATTCTACGCCAATAACCGAATTTAGGACGAGCGGAGCCACTGTCTAAATCTAGTGCTAAATGGTCAGCCGCCATAAAGTTTGTACCGACCTCAACCTTCTACTAAATTCGTCAATTAAAGTGATTCAATGGGATTTGATTGTGGCGGCTTTCTTTGATAAAACTTATATTTTGCACCACCCAACGACAAAGAATGATTTAAAATAAAAATAATTCTCCAAGAAGAGATTCCTACTAACTGCTCAAGATAAACATGACGAGCGACCGTTCCCAATATAGTCGGATGGCGAGTAGGAGCCCACTGATCATCAGCATAAACCAAGTCATCACGCCAACTATGAAGTACAGCAGCACAAACCCAGGCTTATTCTGAAAATTAAGTACCTAATTGTTAAAGTATTACTTCACTATTCTGCTAATAGTCTAGCTCTTATCAACACGCATGGATGCATAAATTGTAATTGCAATGCAAGGTATCAAGTTGAATATCAAATAGTAAAGTCTACGGGCACATAAAGTTGTTAATAAATCAAGCTTCTAAGTCAATGTAAAAAAAATATGTCCAAAATACGGTCATTTCTATTGCATATTGTAACACAAATAAATTAAAACCTATGGGGTACCTACTTCCCGTTGACCTAGGAGACTTCACTGAAAAAAAAGGATAACGAAACTGGTTAAGCCATTCGAAATTTACTGAGTAATAACCAAACTCAAATATTATAATAAAAAATTATAATTAAACAACTGATTTGCTGCACATAACTCAACACTTTATCTACTATTAGCAATTTAGTTGAGCAGTCCCCCTTTTTTTCCAGTGTTGATCTCATGATAGAAGAGCTATCTACATATAGTAAGTTTGTACGGAACCCTCGGTGCGCGAGCCAGACTCGCACTTGGCCGGTTTTTTTCTTTAATTGAGAAGCTGTCGTAGAAATCCTACATAGATAACCGAATTAAGGGCGGGTGAAACCGCAGGCAAAAGCTAGTAGTATATTACCATATAATTGGTATAATAATGAACAATATGTTGTCATTTATAATTATGGTGTCATCGATTTCACGGCGGAGCAAAAAGAAATATATTTTATACCACTAAGGTAGCATACGGTCCCCCTGATAAGCGGAGTAAAATCAGAAAGCCATAAAGTTACAATGGAAGTTCCGTAAGGATCTATTCTGGGTCCTCTTATATTCATTATTAACGTAAATGACCTCCCTTTTTTTCTCTGTTTAGGTGTAGGTAAATAAAACGTATTGTTCAAATTGACTCCATTTATTGTACGGAATGTCTCACAGCTTTAGGTATCGCTAACGGCCTGAAGTGGAAACGTTAGGTTGGGTCTGAATCGTACTATTAGAGCGGGCGCGGTCGCGAGATGCTGGACACAACGCGAAATTGGTATATGGTGTGGTAACCACAGGTAACTGACCCGGTAACTGGTGTTGACTGGAGAATAGCGATAACTGTAGATGACTGGCGATAACTTGCGATTACTAACTTGATCCCTTAGTTTCCACTTCTTAAGTAACTGCGTAAAAAGGCGGTGCTGTAGTCATGGAGCCGCGTTGCCAGGTTGACTGGCTATTGGTCGAATGTGCGGGAGGAGAGAGAATGACCATTGTTATTGGTCAGAAGTGTTCGGCGCGTATTTTGACTAAAGCACCACGTGCTAGAGTGACGTCACAGGGTTTTGGCATGCAGTGTTTTGCGTTAGCTTACGGTGAAGTCCCACGGTCGAAATAACGGGAATTGATATTTTAGAAACGGGACCCTTTTGTTGGGAGACATCCGTTTGGAGAAAGCGGCGAATATACCGTTAGTTGGGCAAGGCTATGGATGATGCAATTTGCCAGAAAGTTCCTACAGAAGTTAACATTCTTACTATGCCGTCTCAATATATACTGGCCAATATTAATTATCCGCGTAAAAACTTATATAAATTTGTTAAAAATAGTCATGATCACAATTTTTCTCACAAGGTCAAGGGATAAACTTGTTCTTAAAAAACACGGTTGTCAAAAACAAGTATTTCTTTTATGATAAATCGTGTCAAGTCTTATAATAATCTGCCGAAAAATTTTTATTGAAAGATTTATCAGAAATTAAATTTAAAAATCACTAAATTTGAAGTATGGTAAAAAGCATTTTACAGCGTAAACGAATTTTTGACAAGTTAAGTAGTGCATTATATATTATTTTAAAATTGACAATGCCCCTGTACAGCAATTATTCTAATATTATGATAATTCGTTCTAGATTTATTACATCAAACTTTGACGATGCTTCTGAACAGCTGAAATATCCATTTTAAACAAGTGTTAGTTATTTAATGACAATGCCCCTTTACAGCATCAATCATTGTATATCATGTGTAATAATGACATCCATAAGTGTACCATTTGTATCAAAACGGTCTAGAATACATAATATCTAATAATACTCACCATCGCCTATGAACGTTTTTAACACCAGGAGTAAATTTCGAGTGTTACCGACCCTTTAAAATTGTAACCATTTTAATAAATGTCCCAGTTTTAGGGTTGACAACGGAGGCCGTTTACTAATACGGAAAGGTAAGGGCGCTGTCTGTCCTACGTTTAAAGAGCTGTATCTGTTGAAGTACTTATTTTTGGTGACAAAATTTAAAAAAATATGTTTTTCTAATAATAAATAAAACAAAAATGTGGAGACTTACAAGAAATGTGGTTTTATTGTTTTTGCTCTATTGTATAGACGGTAATACACCAGTTTCAATCATAAAACGATTATCGCGTACCTAAGTTTGCTCTAAGTAAGCTCTAAGTAAGCTCTAAAATAAAGCAACATAAAATAATCGGTCAAGTAATGCGTGTCGGGCTCAGGGATTCTGAGGTAATTGGTACCGAGCCCTTGGTACGCGATTTTCCCGATTTTAATTCAAAACACTGAAAATAACATACCTTTTTAATGCCAAACATTAGCAGTACTGAAAACAGCATATGTATTAGTCCCACCGTTAAACACATTATAAAAATGATATCTCTTGAAAGGACACTGACATGCTCAAGTCGCATGTCGTGGTGTGATGAGACGCCGAGTTTCGAATCTGCTGTGGGTAGCTCATGTTTTATTTCCGATACGAGGAAGAAAATTGATGAACCGCTAACAACTCCAGAGAATACCTGTAACAATTTTAATAAACATTAATTAATTAATAACTAATTCCTGTTTTACAATTCCTAACCTATAAACTTAATTAAATATAAAATAAAGGTTGGACACACAGACAGACAGATAGCGTAGTCTAAGTTGTAGGGTCAAGTTGGCACCCATTGGCCAACTTCGTCCGTATTACACTGTTTGTATAAAATTGTAGTTTGATTGTTAGGTATATTGTCGTAAACCTATTTTTGTATCAAAATCCAACAATATGTTCTGTGTTTAGTCTTTAACTTAAACATAGTTGAATTAAAAGAACTACGTGCTTAAACTGTCGTTATCAGAAATGACATCGTCGCTGTTGGCCTATGAATCAACAATCTTCCAAGTATACAACAATAGGTACCCAGCTGATTTCAAGCATTACAAATTAATTAAAATTTGACGGACACTTCCAAATACCTCTAGGTATTGATATTATTTTAAACCTTTTTTATTATGATTTAGGTTAGGTACTGCAAAGGGTTGGAAGTAGAACTCGGTCGTGAGTGATTAGGGGGTGGAAAGCTCTTTCTTACGTCTTTGTGAAACTGTACGTACCTCTTCACGTGTCAAGTCAAATGATTCACCAAAAGTAAAAAGTTTATGAATATTAAAGTAAAATAAATAAACATTAGAACCGAACAAGACGCGTCCTTTCTGAAACTAAAAAACATTCATTACATAATCTGAGTTCGGTGGGTGAACGTCACCAAACGGTATCTCCGAACTAGAGTGCCTGAAGCAAAAAGAGGAAATAGTTCTAGTGGATATTGCACCAGCTTCTACCTAAAGTCGTATCTTCGTATCTGGAGTGACTACTGCCTAAGATTGATTTCAATGGTTTTGTGAGACCGCTTAACCAGCTTTCAGATAGGGATATCAGTTGTTTGTAATAAGGCTGGAATCAGTTCCTAAGTCATATCTATATTAAGGGGACGATAGATGCTAGTTGAGCAAGTCAAGTATAAAAAAAGCTAACATCATCTAAGGCCTGCTCTTATAAGGTTGAACTTCGCATGTCGCTTACGCGTAGAGAGCTTATGTTTTTGGCTGGTTTTTCATATTTTTAATTTATTAACCCGTTGCCATTTTTTTTACATCAAACAACACATAATTAATGAACATAACAAAATTATTGGGTCCGCTGACAAAATTTCGAGATCTAAGACAATAAACTTTATTTTCTGAACTTTCTTGTGATTAAGTAATTTTCTTAATTTCTTACCAATTTTTTTTTTAATTCTGGGCGATTTTTCTTTTTAATTAGTTCTTTTCTTAACCTTTGTATTTTTCTGTGATTTGTAGTATGTAACATTTATTAAATCTAAAACAAGTAAGATAGACTGACTGTATTTGGAAAGTAAGAAAGAAATAGATATCCCAGCAGAAGACGTAGCATCGCTATCCAAAAATGCAATTGTTGACGGTATAACATCTTTTAATCATTTAACTCATTATGATCCCGGTGTTGCAAATTAACAGGGAGATTGCAGTACCTAGTTATATCCTCCAGTCGCTAGCTGTGATGACCCAAGCACGATTATGGATGTTCCATTTAAATCGATGTTTTAGAATTCGATGTATCGCAAAGAAATAATTGATTTTTAGGCATCGAAATATAAACATAGAATTATCCTACACCTGGCCTGAAACGTATTGGCCATTATATCGCATTCATAACTTTGCTGTTGAGATCGGGCACACTTAAACAGCTGAGCATGCACATATACTTATCATATAAGTGATGTGACGCAAAAGTGCAAAATAAATCGATTTCAAAAATTCAAATAGTACTCTTTATTTACCCTCTTTAAACCCAGATATACTCTATTTTAGAGTCTATTTTTATATTCAAAAAAAGTTGACAACCCTAGCTCTACGTACCCAAAATACGTAAGTATTCATTGGTCCATCCATGTAAGTATTTATTTATTAAAGTAAGTATTTACAGTTACTTTAGATATTTACTCTACCAGACCAAATAATCTTCTAGAAAAAGGAATGAGAGACAGAATAAAATCAAAATAAAAATTATTTCATAGGTTTTATTAGTACAAGCATTTACTTATATCGTATAACTATCGCTTGTATAAAAATATCAGTTTTCAATTTTCGAGCAATGCTGACAACAATGGATTCTTTACCAGTAGGAGCTTGGCAGGACTAAATATGCATAAATCAGCGTTATTTGATACCTCTATTATGTTATGTTATGAAAAACTACAGAAAATAATAGCACTTGAAGGTTAGATTGGGTATCGACAAAACTGCGCGTAAGTTTAACTTAGCTAAGGTTCAATTTGCACCTTTGAGTATTTGGTCTATTGGCCCTCGATTTTCGAATATTAATGGGAAATTGGTTTGTTTTATTTGACTAACTTTGAATTATATTTAACTTCCAATTAACAAAGAACCGGCTAAGTGTGAGTCTTGCTCGCGTACCGGGGGTTCCGTACAAACAAATTATATGTAGATAGGTCTTCCATCATCAGATCAATTCTCACAGGTTTATGCCTTAATTCTCAGTTTATGGATTTTTTAGCTGTATTTGTGATGTAACATCTTGCTTAGTGTCAAATTCCATGATTCTAGGACAACGGGAAGTAACATTTGGTTTATTTGTAAATGCCAAAAATAGGATAACATATCACTGTTTTGAAGTCAATAAACTATAAGTTACCAGTTAGGTACTACTGTTTTGAAGTCAAAATGGCGTTCTGGTGAGAAAGAACGGCGAAAGAATCAATTGTATCAATTGATTTATCAAAAAGCGTTGACTAAAAAGCTTGATTATTTACAGATCATTAATCATCAGAAATTGATCCTGTAAGGGTTTCTCTTTTCCTTTTGAGGTAAGGAAAAATGAGAAAAAAAATAAACGAACTTAAAAAAGTAAAATATAACCCCTAAACATTGAGACAAGTGTTTTATCTCCTTGCCTTTGTGTACAATTAGGTATTTTTGTTTGCTATTGGTATTCCACTCCAAGGTTAAGAAAAAAATTAGCTCAATGCTCTTCTACTTAAAGGTTTATAGTTTAGTAAGTTTACAATAATTTGGATGACATTTTGACGTTCCCTTAAATCTGCATTGAATAATAACAAATTAAACGATATTTATGTCAAATAATTACTTAGAGCGCGCCCCTAAATATTTTGATTCTGTTTTATTTTCGAAATATTGTAACAATTCACTGACAAAATGTAAAAATAAATTGGCCAGTTGCATACACGAATTAATTTACGGTTCCGTAGAATGAGAATTATTGCAAATTTCTGAAAACATTATAAATCGATTTGGTTTTAAAACAATTTCAAATGTTTTAACTTTGTGAGTCTGAGGAGAGAGAGTTTGCCTGTGTGGGTTCTACCACTAGTATAATAGGATGTGTTCAGAAGAATTGTTAGAAATGATGCCCACGGCTACTTTCTACCATTGCATCGCTCATCATCGGTAGGGAATTCATCCTTGCAGCTTAGAAACTAAATGTGTCAGTGCGGTTTCAAAGGAACTTTGGAGACGCTTACGTTGAGGAATCAGAGGTCATATTCCTCAACATTAGCCAAAATTTTCTCAAAGGACTACAATATGGCGTTCTTCAAGAAACAAGTTTTTTTTTTTTCGATGTTACGCATATAGTACGGGGCGCCGACTGCGCCTCGCATAAAGCGATTTTGTATGACTTGCAAGGAAGTAGTGTTGGTGTGACCAAACGCTACGCTCGCATCTGTGAGTATGGGCCGAATAAAAGTTTTGTAAAGCGTCACCTTATTTCTAAGAGACATTTTACTGTACTTGTTTAACATTGGCTTAAGGCGACCGAGAACGAAGGCTGCTCGATCTCTTACTCTTTTAATGTGGGCTCTGAAATTAAGACGAGAGTCTAAAGTGACTCCTAGGTATTTGTCCTTTTTTACCCACGGAATGGGTTGGCCATATAGGTGGACTGGGGAAGAAACAAGTTATTATATTTTTGAACGGTCGGCAACCCGCGAATGACGCCCCTGGTGTAGCAAGCATCCATAGGCTGTAGTGACCGCTTACCATCAGGCGGACCGTTAGCTTGTTTGCCACCTTAGTGGTATAAAAAACACCACAGGGGTGCTTCAGAAAAGGATTGATTTAATTTGGAAAGGGTCAGAAAATCATAAGTATCTAAAATCAGACGCCGCTTTTAATTCGGCCGATAACAGCATCGGGAATCTTCGACTACAGTTTTAATGAGACCGCGTGTCACACCATTTTAATATGTTCAAATCGAACGTAAGGATTAAATGACGTTTGTGAACGCTAAGTCTAGCGATTGGTGTTTAGTTCACTTTGCCTGCATTCGAAAACGCCGTCATCTAACTCCACCATACCGTTCGACTTGTAAAAATGAAACGGAATGGAACAAACAACAAATGAAATTTTTGCTCTCTGAGATTAGCCATTGGGTCGTTATTCCACTATTTCTACATCCGAAAAACCTAGCTAAATACACACCTAAATACAATATAGTTCGATTAGTAACAAAAACATATGTTAAAATCGAACAGAATGGAACGTACGAAACGTATGACGTTTCAGGGGGCTTAGACTTGTCAAATTTAGCGTCACAAAAAAAGAATGGAATCGAACAAAACGTATGAATATAAAGTTTATGACGTTACTTGCTGTCGATTGAAAAAAAATCCTAGACTTGTTCCTTTTCTACACTATTGGTGTCATGTCACGAATTTCGTAAACGTAGATGCGGAGCGAGCGAAGCGAGCGGAGCGTTTCAGCCAAGCTTCATATAATAATCTGTTCAGTTATATGATAATTTCTATTCCATACTTAACGATTTGCCTAAGAATTTTGTGAAACGGCGAATTATACGATTTGCCTGCGACATATACATATACGCGTTGCGATTGCAAATGGCTGCTTGAAATCTATTGTGGATATTCATATTACGGAATACGTTGTTTACAAATAGTTAGGTATATGTTTTTAAAGATTTTAACTATTTTTTTAAATAAAGTGTATTAATTAATTGTGATGTTTGTATTCAATATATGTATTATAGGTACCTATTTGTCTCTGATATGAAGAATTATACCTACCTAAAGATGCTTATATATCAATAATTTTATTAGACATTCAATATATATTCAAAAGGTACCTACCTACGAAAAACATAAAAACATGTCAATATGCAAAACAATAAAAACCTATAAAAATTCTTAATTTTAAAACTTCGGCCACTTTTAAAGTCGGATTCGCGCATGAAGGGTTCCGTACCATTATCTATAAAAACGGAAAAAAAATTACGTTTTTTGTATGGGTCCCTTATTAACAGATTAACTTAACCCCCCTAAATTAACACGTTCAATGTATCACGATAACGTGTCGAGTCTGCACACGTATCAACAGTACACTTATTACTGAGCCCCAAAACATTGTTAGAAATCTGGAATTCACTTATCATAAAAATTATTGTTAGTTAAACATCATACGCACACAATGTGATGACAGTCCTTATATTTATTTAATAATTTTGTGAAAATTGTTACGAAAACCCCATTAATTTCATGTTCAACAAGATCTTAGCCATTTTCGTGCTGTGTTTCTCTTTAATAATTAATTTGCATCCGCTTTTCATCCCGACTTTTAATTTCAAATGTATTAAAATCTCCCTTTAATTGAACATAATCTAGCAATGCTGAATAGTCCCAGAAACCTATAGCGAGGCTATAAAAGGCTGGATTACTCGGGACTCGAGTTCTCAAAAAAAAATTGTATGGTACTTCATTTCGTTTCCCAAAACCTTAACACTAGGATTCGAAAAGCAAGATGTACCTCCATACATTTTGCATCCGAGAAACCAAAACCCGAATAGGTACCTACTTCATCATTTTTTCAATAAAAATCCCTGATAATTAAAGGAATAGGTACATATACATAGGTACCTATACACCTCTACCTTTTTTCACTTTCCCTTGCAACTTCTTCGCACCCTTATAGGTAGGTTTGAACATTACACACAGAGCCGTCTGGCCCCAAAGTAAGTAAAGCTTGTGTTATTGATACCAGACATCGGATACAAATACATATACAATCCTTTTTTTTGTAAATACATATACATCGTACATAAATACACCCAGACTTAAGACAAACACAAATGTTTATAACATAAATGTTTGTCCAGTGCAGGAATCGAACCCACACTCTCTGCACAGCAGCCGAGCACACTAACAACTAAGCTGTGAATAAATAATTGAAAAATGAATACTCACAAAAGACACAATACCCAATAGCAAGCATCCCGCATCTAGCTGTAGGCGGCAACACCACTTTGTATTCCAAAACATTTTTGAAATTCTAAATCACTATGTAATATGTCACTATTTGTAATATCTATATGTTAACAGGAAACTGTTTATTTAACACAAGGAAAATATTAATTAATTTATTAACCACACCCTACAAAACAAAACACAACGCCGCAACACGACCGCTCGCAATAATTTGTATCGAGTATTGATATGAATTTGTGTGGGATATTTGTATGGGTATACTTATAGGTGTATACCCTGGCACTTCTTCCCCGAACAATTTAACACTTGAAGTGTCAAAAAACCTTACTAAGCAGCGCTTTATCACAGCGTGCGATATATTTACCCGTTGTTTTTGAACAGGGACGGATTGCTGTGGGTTTTTTAACAGATATTGGGTAATAAGGTTTTTTATGTTAAAAAAAACCTGGAAATATTTTTTTTTGTGGGTTATGTATGATATAAACAGTTGGTTGCATCCCATCCATAGTTTTCACAATTTGTTACAAAAACATAATTGCGTGATAAACATTAGTTTTTTTTTTATATTACAACTTTCATGGTATCAGTAACATTTTAGGGTAATGTTTTTTTATTATTAAGTAACGTAAAATATTCAAACGAGTTACAATTCAATTTATTTTATTAACTAAAATAGGTAACAATAGAAATATTACATAGAACGAGATTTTTAAGAAATTAGAAAGGTAAATATCTCCGTTATGCAGGTAAAATCAATTATCTCGAGATAATTTTGAAACCGAATTAATACCATGGTTTGACTGAGCTTTCCAAGCTCAAGTTACAGAGGTAATATTTTTTAAAACCAAGTAAATAGTGCAGTTTTATATTTGGCTGCAGCTAGTTCATGTTTCTTAGACATAAGTCTCCAAATCACTAATTGTTTTAAATTAAAACCAAATACTCCGATTAAACACTTTTTGTAACCAAGGTTGCTTAAATATCGATCTGGTAAAAGTAGTTATGAGCGACAAACGAAAATTACTCTTGCTAAAAAGTTGTACGACAATTAACTTGGTTTTTTCAGAAGATAAATTCAAAACGAACTTTTACAAATCTACAGACAGAAAGTTAATCAAAGTACTTTGGTTTAGCTGACGGACATTCATATTGCTAATAATGCCTGCAGGTGAAACCAATTGTCTCGGGTTACTTTACTTTCTAACTCTTTTACTTTATGTTTTTATTTTCTTCCTTCATTGAAGACTGCGAATGAGCACCCGGTGTGCAAAAAGGGTGATAGATCAAATCCATCGAATTACACGCCAATCGTTATTACCTCTTTCCTCTCCAAGGTGATGAAGCATGTGATCAACACGCAGCTTCTAAGATAGCTAGTCCAATATGGCTTTCCCCACGGCCGCTCGGCTGGTGACGTTAATAGTATCTCACACACTGACGGGCACTAGCCATTGATAGTCGGCAGGGAATTCATCCTCACATCTTATAAACTAAATGATCACGTATAGTGCGGTTTCTGAGAACCTTCCTCCCAAGAACGTTTGGGATGTGGAATGAGCTGCCTGTCAAGGTGTTCTCTAAGGGCTACAGTATGGAATTCTTCAAGAAAGAAGTTATTAGGTATCTGATGGATCGGCATCGCGCGAGTGATGCCTCAGGTGTTGCAAGCGTCCATAGGCTGCGGTGACCGCTTACCATCATGCGGATCATTTTGTTTGATCGAGTTTCCACGGGAAAAGATGTTTTCCTTGAGAGACACCTTGGGGTACCATTTTCTTCACGGCACAACGGAGCAACAGGGTGACAAAATTTTCGGCATAACGATAACTTAAAGAACGAAGAGGTATACAGAATACTTTTATCTCAATTAGACTTTTCCACGTTGATAGATTTTAGAGGGTTAAACCGTTTACGTCACGACGGGGTGATTAAATTTTTGGCACAAAGGTAGCTGGAGGCACATATGTCAAAAAGAGTACTGTAACCATTTAATTTAGGGGTTCCCGTCGGGAGCCAAATGTAAAAAACTAACAAATAAAAAAAAACAGAAGCTAAAAAAAATATTTACAGACGAAAATATTAAAATTTACTTACCTTGCTTATTAAATATATATATTAAAAATATTAAACCACCAAAATAAACTCACATAACGAAAACAAAAATAAATAAATATGAATACCAAGCAAACATAAAAACAGATACTAGCTGGTTCTCCTTTTTGATCTCAGTTTAATTTATATTGCTAAGAATAATTGTGTTTTACACTAAAATTTCAAACGTTGGTAAAATAACGCGAGCGCAACATTTCAATAACCTCTTTTTAACTACAGATAACATGTGTGCGTAATACTTTACTAATTGCCAATTTTTAGGGAAAAAAATAATAACACTGAATTCAACTCTGAACTTAAAAGTCATGACAAGTATAATTCGACCTTTGTGTAACGACAAAATCTATCAAGCATTTTAGCGGGAACTAAATGTGTAAACAATAAATCAGTCTTAACTTAAGGGAGTGCGGCAAACCATAGAAACATTGAAAAAAAATACAAGTGCCTGTTTAATCTTGTATATTAAGGGGCCTCAATTTCGTTTTTTTTGTACTATGTATTTCAATTCCAGTATGTTTACAAATTAGTTTTTGTTTAAATATTATTATGTCATCTTCATTATCATTATCTACTTCGGCTTCATATTTTATGTTGATATAAATGATAAGGGGACGTCCCTTATTTCCGTGAGGCGTGAAGGGGGGGAGGCATGGAGTCTAGCTAAATCTCACCTAATCTCACGTGCAGCAAATGCGATCAAGAAAATATGCAACTGATGTTGGCATTGTAAGAATAGTATATTTTAGCTATTTTCATAGTTTAATGACATATTATGGCACCTATAGCTTATTGAGGGGAGCGCTGCTGATGTAAATACAATATTTGTTTTACAAAAAAAGGCAAGTCGCGTTATTTACAAATTAGGATCTAGGATATCTCTTAGAGATAGGTTTAGGGAAGTAAATATTTTAACTGTAACGTCGCAGTACATAATTTGAAAATATAATATTATATTCATAAAAATATTGATTGTTTCAGCAAAAAAGTAAGTTCACAAAGAAAATACTAGAAGTAAAAATAAGTTGTTAGTGCATGATACACTCTACACAAAATAACTTTTGTGGGGTAATTTATTAACTTTTACAACTAAGTTCCTAATAATATTCAACAGCTATCAATTAGTTAATTTAAATCTATAATCAAACAAAAACGTGTGTAAAAAACTATTCAAATGATAAACATCTGTGGAACTAAAGGTGCTCAATTGTAATGACATGCAACAGATCCTCAACTATAGGACGTAGATCCTCAACTACAGGCCGCCTAGGTAAACCAAATGTTAAAATGGAAAAAATATAAAAATGTATGGCAGTAAGTCAAAAACTTTACTTCGTAAAATTGTTTGTTTTTTAAATGTAGGTACTTATGAAGCCCTTTCATGCGACACCTCACCTGCCATAACTGCATGCAACCCTACTTTTAGATTTTGAGCCTCATTTTTACCACAAAAAAAAAAACATTTTTGTGTTAGGTTCTGACTGGGCAACATTGGTCTTTCTTTTATGTCACGATGAACTCTTAATTTTTCTGAAATAATTTATCCTTGCAGATATTCTTAGCTTTTATTGAAGCCGTTGCTTTGCCTATAAACAAAAGAAGGTAATTTTGTCAATTATTAATTTAATAAAAAATAAAATTAAACTAATAATTGAAAAAATTAGTTATTTTTAAAACATTGTTGGTAAATAGAAGCAAATTACCACGTAGTCCCAAGTATCCACGTTACAAGTAAGTAATTTGTATTTAAAACGAAGCAGAAAAATGCAGATTTGTGTATAAATGGCAGCGGCCCTTTAATTTCACCTTATATGGCAGATAAACTTTTTGTGGTGGTTGTAAATACTCAAATAGGTAAGGGCTAGTGCCCATTACGACAAAACTATGTTTACTCAGATTAGTCTATTAAAGAATAGAGACTGCCTCAAAACTGTGTGACTGTCGCGGAATAGTTCCGACGAACTATTTTGTCTGTAAGTCGGCGTCGTGCTTACACTTCTCTCAACTTGTCTCAAATGTGCGCATCTGCATATTATATTTCCATAGAATGTTAGTCTGACTAGAGACAGTCTTGTCGTGGTGTTCGTGGTAAACAGCAATCTTATGTATTAAGTATAACAAAATCAATTGACGAATTTTTTCGACAGTGTGTCAACCTAAGTACGCAAACTTAAAAACAGCCGAGTAAAGTTTGTCAGATATCCGAATTTACATGCTCATACACACCTATCACATTATCGAAATTGCTTTCTGTTGTTATTAAAAATGAAATAAGTCTTAAACAACACAGTGCCTCATCTGTTGACAACATAATGAACTTGTATTAAAGTGTGTCACTACTGCGAGCCGAGTAACTTTGTCGTAATAAATCTTTAAGGTCGTACGTCTATTACCCACTTTACAATAAACATTCAATGAATAATACAAATATCATAAATATTTCATGTAAAATCTGCGAAATGAACATCATAAATAAAACAAATTCAATATTTTACTTTGCCGCCTTCCGCACATACAAGGTCACACTTGTATATTGCGACTTCTAAAAAAATTGTATTAATGCAGACTTCTTATGTTAATCTGTAACGTGCGTAAAAATCTGTATAAATAATGAAAAACCAGCCAAATGCGAGTCGGACTAACGCACCGAAGGTATCTTAATCTACCACCATTTACATAATTTACAAAAACAAATAAAAACTAAAAGTGTGCCGCTAAGCGGTCACCCATCCAATTACTGACCAATCCGACGTTGCTTAACTTTGAATATCGTTTCCAACAAACAAACTGTTTCGTTTAAAAATAGCTAGATGACGTTGTAACGGTGATTAAAGATGGTAAATGACTTGGTACCGTCTCACACTTGGCTGGTTTTTACTATGATCACTGCAAGATTAAAGCTCGCATGTTTTACTGTTTTTACGATAGAGCAACTAGATTATTGTATGTACCCTGCACCACCAAGCGCCACGCCCGAATTTAAACGTAAATATTGTTATTAATGTAGTAAGTACTACTATTCGGAATGTTTTCATTTTAGTTTTTCTTAAATGTGACATGGTTTATTACCTATTTTACACAAGTACCAACTTCATCTAAGTATTTTTAATGGAATTTGTACGAAATTATATTGAGAACAATTTTTAATCGACTTTAAAAAAAGGAGGTTCTAGTTTGACCTGTATGTCTGTATGTATAAATGTTTGTCCGCGATTACCTCGCGTTTGGCTGAACCGATTTTGATGAGGTTTTCGGAATAGTATTTGCTACATTCTGGAAAAGGTTTTGATATACCTACAACAAATAGATACCCATTGTCCTATGGTCTACAGGTCAGGATATATTGATGGGATCCAGGAAAAATCAAGGGAACTCTTGGAATTAGTTATAGGCACACTTGAAGCGATTTGGGTTTTTTTTATACCACTAAGGTGGCAAATAGGCTTGCGGTCCGCCTGATGGTAAGCGGTTACCGCAGCCTACAGACGCTTGCAACGCCAGGGGCATCACCGCGCGTTGCTGACCCTTTAAAAATCTAATAACTTCTTTCGTAAAGAACCCCATACTGTAGTCCTCCTTTGAGAAAACCTTGGTAGAGAGCTTATTCCACAATCTAAGCGTTTGCGGGAGAAAGTTTCTCTGCAACAGCATTATACGTGACCATTGAAATTCCAAGGTGTGAGGATGTATTCCCTGCCGATAGCGAACGGTGCGATGGTAGAAAGTAGCCGTGGGCATGATTTCGAACGATTCCTCAGAACACATCCCATTGTACAAGCGGTAGAACAGGGAGGTAAAGTCTCTCCTCAGACTAAAGAGGATACACTTCGCGGCTCGCAGCGGGCTTCATATAAACGAATTTCTCATTTGTTTTTGACATTTACTGATCAATCAATGTGAAATTTCTTAGTCATTATCCCAAGCCGAATACCTAGATCTGTGGTCTTTCCAAAACATACCTAAACGAGTTAATTTTGCAAAAATTTGATAACTTTTTTTACAGTCCTGAGTACACTTTTTGACGTTAAAAAAATATATTTTATGGTTCAAACCTTAATTAAGTGAATTTGCTAATATTATAATTATTTTTCCTATCAAAACATTTAGAAGAAATATATTTGACACTCTATTTTTGGGATTTAATTAAAATTGTTTGGAAAACTATGAGTAAATTCTCTTCATTCTCATTTCATAAAATAAATATCAATATGACGAAGTGCATTTGCTAATTTCATATTTCTAAATAACTATTTTTAATTTTATACCGACAGAAAATCGAAATTTCGAGAACCATCCCATTTTACGTGTTTACCCTTACACGTACAGGGTACCCTGAAAATTTTTACCACTTCTGCCAAATTACAGCTTTCTAGTACTAATAGTCTCCCAGTTAAGCCGCGGACAGACAGACAGACGGACGGACATGGCAAAACTATAAGGGTTCCTTGTTGACTACGGAACCCTAAAAATCTGTATCTCAACTGACACTGAATGCTGCGATTGCTCGCGGAGCGTGCATTTCATAACGCGGATTGGTATGGCACCACAGAGTAGGTATATTCTTATTTACTGAAAATAGAACCACGCTACATCATGCGAGTGCCCCGTATCACCTAACCGGGCGCCCGCACCTGTGCGTTCATTCTACTAATGTCTCTTCTAAATTTAAAAATTTAGTTGACTGAATTGATCACACAACATTCGCGTGATACTGCAACGTTATATAAGGTGCGTTTTGTTGACTACTTCAATACGTTCAATGTCATAAGCCTGCCAAGTTGAAAAGTAATTAATTCTGTATAACACAGTACAAATCTTCGTTCATTCCCTTTGGTAGGATTACCACATTATGTACATTATGTCGGTGAACAAAACGCCACTATAGTGACTATAGTGCGTGCGCCTGAAGTGAGGGCATGTGATGTGATAAGACACAGCGTAGAAAGACCTCCTACTTAGCTAGATAGACATAGGCAGACGTCCTGGTGAGAACCGCAGAAAGCCACTGGATGCACGAGGCTGACGCTCATGCATGACTAATCTTTATGGAAACGTATTGTACGAGTTTAACAGTGAATGTCTTACCATTACGACGTCGAACTAAATTTCAGTGAATAGCTTTAGTTTTTTGTGAAAGGTTTAGTGAATAGTTTTTTCTACAATCAACACAGCTTTGCAGACTGTGGTCGTAGTTGGGTCATTGTCAAATTTTGTGCAAGTAATCGTAACTTGAAATAATATAAATATAAAAAAAATAATTGTGGTCTATTATAGTCAGTCGCGATTTTAACCTAAAATTTAAGATTTATTTAATATTCAGTGGGTTAAGTCCGTGCGTCCGTAAGATACTTGTCTCAAAAACAAAAGCGTAAACTTTAAATTGTGTATCACATTTAGGATATTTACCTCTCAGACAAGATCTTTAACGTAAACTAAAAAAAAAAACATTGATTTACTAATTTAAATAATGTAGGCAACAAAGTGGAAGCGCAATAAAAACACGCAGCAGGTTTAACATCGTGAGAAGTGATGTGCCCCTGTCCCCGATAACCACCCCGGCCAAGCTAATTGATATTCAAAGAATGCATCATCTTTATTTTGAGTCGTTATTAATTTAGTAACAAGGCGTAGGTAACTACAGTTCCAGACAGAACATTGGACAAAGTAACTTTTGCCAGCGGCTTCGCCCGCCCTAAATTTGGTTATCGGCATAGGATTCTTACGACAAGTCCTCAATTATAAAAAAAACACAGAAGGTAAAATATTTTTAAATAATACATACAGCCCTTCCCTCTCATGACTGCCCGCCGGCCTCGCACATCATAAATGCGCGCGCATTACTTTGTTAATTATTATGCTGCCACGTTATTTTAAAACTGCGATAACTCCTAAGATATTCATTGAAATCGAATGATGAACGGGGAAATTTTGTTTTAAATTAAATACTTGTGATGAATAACGTATTTATTTGGATAAAGATTAATATCATGTTTATAAAAACACCTTCACAAATAATTTAGAACAAATATGGTTAGCATAAAAAAGGTGAGCCAACCTTAAAATATAGACATATGCTGTCGCGGACTTTTTTTTTAGAACTTTTATAGGGAAACGATTCTGTCATACATGAATTTTGCGAAACTCTAACCGTTTAAGCAGCGCACGCAGCAGCAGCGGAAGCTCTCAAAAGGATAAAAAAATACCCGATTTTGAAATATTTTTCATTAGTGCTCCGCTCCGCTTGTGTTAGCGTGATGATATATAGCCTATAACCTTCCTCGATAAATGGGCTATCCAACACTGAAAGAATTTTTTAAATCCGACCAGTAGTTCCTGAGATTAGCGCGTTCAAACAAACAAACTCTTCAGCTTTATATATTAGTATAGAGTACCTAATGTACAATGTAATCTATACTCTATACAAATATATAAAGCTGAAGAGTTTGTTTGTTTGAACGCGTTAATCTCAGGAACTACTGGTCAGTATTTTAAAACATGTTTTATTAGCTGATTGTTCACCAAGGGTCGAAAATGACCTATTACATACGAGATGCTATAAAATCGAGTATGAATGGGTTTAAGTCCCGAGTCCCTTTTCTGCTGCTGCGTTTCACCTAGCGAGAAATAAAATAGATAGGTGAAAAGTAAAAATCGGCCAAGTGCGAGTCGGACTCGCGTAGGAAGGGTTCCGTACCATTATCTATGAAAACGGCAAAAAAATCACGTTTTTTCTATGGGAGCCCCCTTAAATATTGGTCTTATTTTAATTTAATTATTGATTTTTAAAGTGACTATATAACTTAATATGATGTGATGTATTTTAAGCTTCTATCTATTGCCGTTATCAATATCGAGCAAAAACGAGGAAAAAAATCACGTTACCTTAAATATTTATTTTAACAATTTGTATATTCAACTTGATCCTTGTGGTTTGTATATGTAAAGTAGTTTAAGATCTTTATTTTCACTTGGTGATATTCTCAAAAAAATTGTAACTTCATTTTCATCTCAATTTGTACTACACTAAAAATATTAGAGATTTCGCGGCTATTAAGTACACAAGTCAACACAATTTTCTGCCTGAGTTTTGTGTACTCGATGTCGATTTCTTATACCTTATTTATAAAAGAAATAATATTTTTATCTCATAAAGTTTGCTTATTTTTAAATGGTACCTCTAAGCATTTGGCAAAATCGTGTTTTTTTTTCATCAAAGTATAAAATACAAAAGCAAACTTTTTTTTTATAAATTGAGTTTTTGGTTATTTTTCAAAGTAAAAAATCAAAATATAGTCATTTAATAACATACACACAAAAAAGTTTTATTTTGTTGACTAGTGTAATTTTTTATTTATTCTTGTTGGCAAATGTATTCTCGCATATATCCAACGATCACCAAGGATTATTTTCAAAAGTGAAAAAAATGTTTATTTTTTATATTGTTTTGAAGATATTATTTACAAACAGTTTTGTATTTATTATATTACTAGCTTCTGCCCGCGGCTTCACTCGAGTTAAATTTGTGGTAATTTAAAATTTAGAAAATCGGGACCTGGTCTGCGCAAAACAATATATACAATTCAAGATCCAGCTGAATTTAAAAAAATATCAACTACGGAAGTTAATTATGCAGCTGAGAGAAAAAATAAAAATTAAACTCGCTCGTAGCGTATGTGGCCAGCTGGTGTGCAAAGGGTGTCGGTGGGTTCGATTCCCGCACTGGACAAACATTTATGTCATAATATAAACATTTGTGTTTATCTTGAGTCTAGATGTATTTATGTATAAAGCTTCTGCCAGCGGTTTCGCCCGCCCTAAATTTCGTTATCGGCGTAGGTTCTTACGGTAACTCCTCAATTATAGAAAAAAAAACAAACAAAAATCAAATCTTTCCTCTTTATAATACATATATTAATTATTATTTAGACCCTTGAACCCAATCGGATTCCAACAATGTATATCACTTCCGCCGCGTTTTCGTAATCAGCGACCCCAAAAACCATACAATACCCATTTTGGATTTTCAGAATTCACATTTCATTCACAAAATGTCAAAAATCCTTAAACTCTTGTTAACTCATTTATCGAAAGGAAGTAGGTAGGTTGACAAATACTACATACCCATCTGGTTTGGATGGAAAGATGATCCGGTTAAAGCTGTCGGAAGTAGTTGGGCGCGGGCGGCATTTGACCGATCTTTGTAGAAACATATGGGGGAGGCCTATATTTAGCAGTAGACGTCCCGTGGCTGAGAAGAAGAAGAGGGTCAAAAAATAATGGATTTTCATATAAACTATGGCCCTCATTACAAGCCATTAATTTAAATTTAATTTAGAAAATTGAAAATTTCTTAGTACATCCCTAATATCTCTTCTTAACTTATCAGGTGATAAGTAACTAACGCGCCAAAGAAATAAAAAACATACAGACACACAAAAACACAAACTTATTTACTTTTTATTTACATTATTATACTATACTATACTGTACTGTACTGCACCGCACTGACAGGAACTCTTGATCAGTATAAAATGTTGTTTATATCCTATTCCGGTCTCTTCAACTAACCTTCTGATTTTCCGAATCGGGATAAAAAGGAGTTTCAATCCTTTTCCATATCTTCAACTATCCCTTTGACACATGACCGCCCAATTAAATCGTGTTTTCCCGTGATTATCGCGTATCCTATGGGACCTCTCAATCGGGAAGCCTTATCCTTCTTTCAACTATCTATATGCCAAATTTCATCTGAATCCGATGCAGTGGTGCGACGTGAAAGAGTAACAAAAGTCCTATAAGGTTATAATTATTCCCGTAGGAACTTGTGCCTTTCCTGGGATAAAATTTAGCCTATGTGTTATGTTAAGATATGAGCTGTATTTCAAATTTAAGCCAAATCGGCTAGATTGTTGGAATTATTTCATACAAATTTACAACCCATACTTTACCCCCTCTAGACCTTAGAGATTGTTTTCCAAAAACGGTTAAACACGTCATTCATAATTTTCAAACGAAAGGTCATGTACCAATTTTCATCCATTTAAATTGAAAAAAAACGAATCTCCGTACAAACTTTGCGATAGGATTTTTATTCCTAGAGGAACTCTTGATCGGTATTTAATATAGCTTATATCCTTTTCCGTCTCTTTAACTAACCTTGTGTCAAAATTCAGCTTAATTGCGTGGTATTTTAATATGGCTTTATTCGCCAAAATTTTGAGTATCGCGAAAGGTCCCACGGAAATTTTCAATTGGGATAAAAAGGAGTTTAAATTCTTTTCCGTCTCTTTACCTATCTCTGTGATAAATTTCAGCTCAATCACATCGTATTTTCCCGCGCAAAGTTTAATTATCGCAATAGGTCTTTATTCCCGCTAGACCTCTCGATCGGGGAAAATAGCCTTGTCCTTCTACATTCTTTCAACTATCATTATGCCAAATTTCATCTGAATCGGATGCACTGGTGTGACGCGACGTGAAAGAGTAAGAAAAGTCACATTAAGTTACAATTATTCCCCTGGGAACTTTTCTGGGAACTGGGAATTTCCTGAGATAAAATGTAGCCTAAGTGTTATGTCAAGATATAAGCTACCTGCACTTTAAATTTCAGCCAAATCGATTCTGTTGTTTGAATTTTTTAATACAAATTTACAACACCTATTTTTCCCCCTAGGGGATGATTTACCAAAAACAGTGACACACATCATTCTTAGTTTTTAACCGAAAGGCCATATACCAATTTTCATTCCTTTTAACTTTAAAAATGACGAATTTTCATACAAATTTTGGACCCCCGGTTCACCCCTTTAGGGGGTTAATTTTGAAAAATCCTTTCTTAGTGCACCCCTGTACCTGATAAGCGGTTTGGGCTGTGCGTTGATACGTCAGTCAGTCAGTTTCTTCTTTTATATATTTAGATAAAATTAATAAAATTTATTTAAAATTATATTGTTTTGTAACTTCCAGAAAAAAAGTGTTAAAATAAATAAAATTTGTCTATTAACCCCATTTAAAAACAGGTTTTTAATTCGAACAACATTTTTTTTTCTCCGTTCAAATCAAGTACTATACGGTCACTATATCTGACATCTAGAGTAGATAGCCCAAATCATTATGTTTCTTACACAGCTTAGTAAGTAATTGAACTCTCAAATGCTTAGCGCACTGATTTATACAAATCAAATTCTAAACGAATTAAAAAAAGTTTTGCCTTATCTTGACTTAATTCTACTTGTTCGTCAGGAATAAGAAATGGCGGAATTATAGTAGTCTGTCCCAGGTATTTCATTTTACCACATTTAATCTGGTAATTGTGGTTGAGCATCTTACCCCAAAGGCAAAAAGACTGTTCTATCTGGCTAGGGAATTTGCTAAAAGTAACAATTATGAAAACTGCTGGACATTGTATGGTAAAATTTACTTAAAACGAAATAACAGCGAACAACGGGTTTACATCAAAAGTGAAGAAGACTTCGAAAATCTGAAGAAAAACATCTGACTAGGTATATTTCACATCTTTTTACTTAATTTTTATATGTTGAGAATATTATTTTTGCTTTCAAACAACATTGTTTTGCATATATGTGCCTACTATGAAAATATTAAATATTTATGTAACCAAATACTAAAAACTCATTCACTATCTGTAACAATAACACTTATAATAATATTAATATACCTCGTAAATATTGTACTACAAAATCGACTGTTCCTTATATTATATCTATTTATTTTAATAACTACTCTCAAAAGTGTGAAAGGTAACTCTATTCAAAGCTACACTAACATAACTATCAAATATAATACGTTTATTAATAAAATGTATAATACATTAATATATATATTAAAGTTTTTATTTTATGGTACTGACACTCAAAGTTATAAAATTCAGTCGAACAAATAACATAGATAATGATATAGATTCCTTTGACGTAGATGAATCATACGTATGTGATGTCGAAGAGTGTCAAGCACGACTACTTGATTCTGGTGGTAGATGCCTAACAATATAGTATTGACTGAATGTTGGTTACCATCCACTCAAGTAATACCACAGCTTGACGACTACAATTATTAAATTACCAATAATAATAACACGCAAAATGAAGGTGTTGTAGACTACTACAGAAAGGATCTCAATATTTCTGTAAGTGAGGTACAAATACAAAAATTGTTTATCCATTAAAATAAACACGAACACAATTGCACTGGCCATTTATCGTCCCAAAGGCTACAAAAACACAAATAACTTCATTCAGTCCCTAAATAATTTACTTCGTTAAACGTTTTATTCGTCAATTCAAAATATTATAGTATTGGGGGATATTAACATAGATATTAGTACCAATAGTACTGACACTAGCTTATCCCCATATCTTGATATGCTAGCGTTTCATGGTATCTTACCAGCCTATTCATTGGCAACTCACGGAAAAACATGCTTAGATTATGTTTTACTTAAGACAAAGTTCCCAGCTCGTTGCCTAATACTTAATACGACGCTTACAGACCACAATAGCATAGTTCTTTACCTTACTTCAATCTGTAAACTAAGGCCATTAAAAGGTGTTAACTGTATCGATTTTAAAGGGATTGAATATCAATTAAATAACTTTGATTTTAGTCCCGTATATATCAAGCAAGGTGATTACGAAGCTACAGATTTTCTAATTGACACACTTCGCATGATTATCACGGAAAACTCTAAGCAGACCAGGCTTCCAAGGCGGAAACAAAATATAAAACCTTGGATTACGCTAGGCTTAGAAATGCTTTAAAAATAGAGATAATCATTATAAAAAATGTAAAAAAGAACCAGATAATGAAATAATAAAAACAACGTATAAACGATACAGAAATTTCTGTACCTCTCTGCTAAAAAAATTAAAAAAAGATTTCGAAAAGCAACAGTTTAAAAATGCAAATAATAATAAAAAACGTTGGAAAATTATTAATGATATAACGTTTAAAACTAATGTAAGTAATTAACCGTCTGAATTAATTAATTTAGAATATACGGCTAGTTCTGTAAATAGAGTAAAAAATTTCTTTGCCGGTGTTGGAGTAAATTAAGCTAAAAAATTAACAACTAATACTGAGCAGGCACAGATTGAACGCAGTCCGAAATCATGTCCATTTTCGTTTGTTCTTTTACCAACTGACTGTGGAGAAGTAGGAACTATTATAAGAAACCTTAAAAGTGATTGCGCAGCAGGCTTAGATATGATTTCAGCAAATATTTTGAAAACTTTTAATATAATTTTAACACCACCCATTGTGTATATATGTAACCTAGCGTTTTCAACTGGAGTGTTCCCCATAGCTCTCAAAAAATCTAGAATACAACCTGTTTTCAAGACCGGAGATAGAGATTGTGTTAATAATTACAGGCCTATATCCATTTTACCGATTCTGTCCAAAATCCTTGAACGGCTAATGAACAAGAGACTAGTTAATTATTTAGAAACTAATGAACTATAAGCCCCTGCTCAATACGGTTTCAGATCAGGAAAATCCACTGCTGACGCGGTACAAGAATTAACAAATTATATAGTAACAAATCTCGATAACAAAAAAAAAACTATAGCATTATTTTTTGACCTTGCAAAGGCATTTGACACAGTCCCTTTTCCACTTTTGATCAAAAAACTTGAACTTTTTGGCATAAGGGATATCCAGATGAACCTATTCAAAGATTACTTAACGAATCGGACGCAATGTGTGAAAATTGAAAATCACATTAGTGATGAAATATCTATTAAATTTGGTGTTCCGCAGGGTAGCATTCTCGGTCCGACGCTATTTCTCGTTTACATAAACGACCTGTGCGAATTAGAACTTCCAAAAAGTAAAATTATAACTTTTGCGGATGATACAGCTCTGCTGTTTAGCGGAGATTCATGGGAAAATATGTTTACACAAGCACAAAGAGGTTTTAACATAGTAAGTAGGTGGTTATATGAAAATGTCCTTACTCTTAATATTATAAAAACTAAATTTCTGACTTTTTCTCTGCGAAACATATTCTCAGAGGCAAATGCGTATGACATAAAATCGCATAGATACGGTGATGATAGTTCTATGGCCTGCAACTGTCCTACGATTCAGCATGACACCGAGATTAAATATCTGGGGGTAGTTATAGACAACAGACTTAACTTCTACAGACACATTGATTTACTGGCAGCAAGAATACGTAAACTAATTGTAATTTTTAAGAACTTAAGAAATGTAAATGTAAAAAATGTAAAAAAAGAAGTAATAAAAACCGTCTATTTCGCTCTATGTCAGTCACTATTAACATATTGCATTACTTCTTGGGGGGGGGGGGGGCAAAGTCGCAATTGAAAGTGAAAAAATTTAATACAAGTTTTTCACACCGCTATTTCTGTTACCAAGGCAGTAATTTATATGATAAAATAAGCAAAGTACTCTCGATTTACCCACTTCCGGAAGATACTTGCAAAACAGTAATCAAAGAGTGGCTGTTTTTTAACACGCCTTTACATCACCACAGAAAAGTTACTTACTTAAGGGTTTAAGAAGGTCTAATTATGAGTTTTTATACCTAAATTCATTGTACATTAATACACATACATACACACTCACACACACACACATACACACACACACACACACACACACACACACACACACACACACACACACACACACACACATACTGATATAATTTACACAAACTTGCATTTATCATTATTAATATTACCATGTCCCCTTTTAATTTTACATTCTTAAATTAAAACAAAGAACAAAAAACATGTACGTATATTGAAACTTAATTCAATTTTTATTTATATGTTAAATTATGTTATTTATTTAAGTTATGTTGTAGGGTGGTTGTTTACATTTGAATGTTATACCTACACAAGACTGTATCTTGCCATATAAGTAATCTAAAAAGATTAGTTGTATTATGAAATTCTGTACCAAACTAGGCAAGTGTCTGTGTTATTCAGTTTCAAAAATAAACAATAGTACTTACGTACGGTAAATTACAATAAGAAATTGATATATGTGTACTTATAGGTAAGTTGTGTCTTTAAATAGTTCCGAGGGGTGAGGACCTGGTGAATCTGTAATACAGGTATATACCTAATTCAGACACCTTACGCATCGTTAGACTACTTAATCTTATTTAATATCTTAGCATATACCTATTCTAAGTCTAAAATTGTAAGGAGAAATAAAGCAAACATCAAATAAGATACTTACGGTAATTAACGACGCATGCGACCTATAATATGAATTAATGTGACCGTCAAATTAACGGAATTTTGTCATATATAGAGTTCGACTGCAAATATTTCGCTCTATCGATTAGTGTCATAAAATAAATATCCTGAAAAAAAGTCGCTTACGTTAAAAACATTCCATTCCATCTTAAAACACTTTTTTTAATGTAAGAAACATTTTGTAAAAAGAACAATTTTTAAGTTAATGTAAAGACAGAGTAGCATATTTTTTAAATGTATCAGCGGGTGTTAAATGAAATGACTCGTATATTATTTGTTTTATTTCTGACTGTTAAATTAACTTTATCACTAAATATAAATAAAAATCACGTCAGATATGACTAACACTAACTTTTGTACCAAATACCACAAATATAAGGCAAGTGTTAAGAAAAAAGATAAGAAAAAGGTCAAGTCAAACGACCGCAACATGAATAATAAAGTGAGGTAAATATGTGCTGCAAAATTTTATGAACATTAATTTGATTTGTGAAAAGAAATATTAGGACCCTAAGAAACTCTATAATGGCCAGCTAATACACAAAGACTAAAACTAGGATTATTTAAAGATGCCTTTTATAGTTGATAGTAGATGTGAAAACAATATTCTGCAGGAGTTTTAAAATAGAAATAACGGAGAGACTAAATAGAACACATAAATATAGAAATCGATGAGCTGGAAGCGAAAAAATCGTACAGATAAGACGAAGGGCATTACACGTTTAATGAGACAAAATATTGCCAAATCAAACGTTTCAAATACAGAAGTAGACTTGGAAAACCCAGAAACTGGAGAAACTAGGTTAGGACAAGTCAAAGAATAGCCAATACGAGGAAAAACAGGACAAAAAATTCAAATTAAAAACAATATCAAAATTTTGGCTGTCCTATTTTATTACGTTAGAGAAACGTAAGATCAGCGATGAATATTGAATAAACTTTATGTTTATAGCAAATCAATAAGGACAGCTAGACATTTGGTGGGATGCAAGGTACTCCTTGATATGGGTGACTACTACTAATATACTTTATATTTATAGCGAAGCAATAGGTACAGCTAATCACATTTGGTGGAATGCAAGGAACTCCTTGATATGGGTGACTACTACTCATATACTTTATATTTATAGCGAAGCAATAGGTACAGCTAACCACATTTGGTGGAATGCAAGGTATTCTACTACTCATATCACCAGGATAGAATCCTAGAAATCATGAACGAAGTCGTTAGTCTATCAGTAGTAAAAACAAAAGAAATATTGAACTGACAAAAGTGGGCAATACTGTGAACTCTATAAAAGCCCTGAAGATATGTGTGTATAATTACTTAATTCATTATTCGGACGAGACATTATGTTACACTTATATTAACTAAAAAAGAATTTACTATTCAGTTGAATCAAAAAACCCGAAAACCAAAAAATACGTAAAATAAATGCTACGACCCTATGGATTTATCCTGAAAAGGATAAAACTAAGGTAAAAGTGAAGCAGCGAGAGGTAAACAAGTAAAAACTTTGTGTATCTTATTATAAGTCCTGGCAAGAAATACAATATGTTATTTACTATAGCGAGTATCTAAAGCAAATAGTACGACCTTACCAAATTTGACAGGCAAGGAGTCAGTAAGTCAGCTAAGGCACAGATTATATAATATTATACTAGGTTAAGGTAAGCGTTACGCATATTCTAACGGACCCCTTAAATCTACGTTGTAACACGATGAACCCGGCTGCCGCGTGTTAAATCCATGAAAATCTAAGAACGATGATGTACTTCAGAGAAACTTCCTCCCGCGAACGCTTAGGTTGTGGAATGAGCTCCCTAAGGAGTAGAAAACGTTTTCGCTAAGGACTATAGTATGGGATTCTTCAAGAAAGAAGTTTGAAGGGTCGGCGACGCGCAAGTGGTGCTCGAGGTGTTGCAAGCGTCCACAGGTTGCGGTGACCGATTTTGATGAACTAATCACTACGTAGTTCATATTTAAAAAATTGTATGCAAATATTGTACAATTTTTAATATTCGTTACAATATTTTTTTAGTTTACATATTTTGTACAAATATATCTAGAAATGTCATAAAAGAGGCCATTTTTTGGACTTTTACAGGGACCCGATTATTTATAGGAATGACATATCCAAAAAAAAAAAAATTTAAAGACTACAATCAAACTGTGACATAAAGACAGACGGACGTATTGCAAAACTATAATAGTTGTGTTTAATTTAAGCGGGCCCCCAACGCGCATATACATTTGAGTTATGGGCGTTAATCTCAAATAGAGCTCATTTTTATTATAGATAGGCGTATACAGCTTAGCGTAAAAAGTGGAAAATCATTAATTACAGTCATATGCCATAAGATATAAAAAATCTATTACAGTAATTTTCTAGCTTTATAATTACGATACATTTCATGAAATAAATTTTGTTCCTGCTACTAGTTGATAATGAGTTATGAATTAAAAATATAAAATCGAGAGGTTCCTCAGTTATTTTTTTAAAGCGATGTTTTAACAGATATCTTAAAACAAATACAGTTATTTGCTAGTTACAGAATGTAGAAAGCTATGTTTTTTTTTTCAAGTCTGAAACTTGCAGTAGGACAGTGGAACCGATTTTAAAAACGAGCAGAAAACTGCACATTCAAGTAGGGCGCAGCCTTAACAATGGAACCCTATAAATAGCAACTTGTTTTTTAAATGGCTAACTCGTATCGCATACAACTGGATACATTAATACATGCATAAGAAGGGGCGTTCAATCAATGGTAAGAATGATGTGGAAACTCTTTGGAACCAAAAAACAGTTAATACTGCCTGGTAAAGCTGGAATATTGTTTTATGAAAAAAAAGAAATCATTTGAATATCTTTTGTTTTTTAGGAATGGAAGTCGTTTGATTGCAGTTTGTCGGAGCGTGCAGTCAAAAATGGATAAATTGAATTGCGTGCGGTTATTAAATATGTGCTAGAAAAATTTCATCACGGAACTTTTTCAGTCCGTGTACGGAACATGTTATTCAAGATTTATAGGAAACTTTGGGTATAAATGCTTCACTGTATTCTATAGATACACGTTGGTGCGCCGAATTTAAGCGTTGAAGAACATCAAACAAATATAACCCTCGTTCGGATCGCCTTACAGTGGTAGTGACCGAAGAAATGGTTAAGTATATAAGTTGCTTTATAGTCGAAGATACAAAGATTTCGACTGGTAGTGTAAATAGCATTTTAAATAAACGCTTAGGGATGAAAAAAGTTACGGTGCGCTGGGTTGCCAGAGTACTTACCGATGCACAATAATAAATGAGGCTGAACATTTCTAGAGCTTCTTTAGAACTGTTACAAAAAGATCCTGAACATTTCTTAGCTTTATTTATAACCATGGATAAAACGTGGCTTCACCATTATGATCCAGAAACAAAAATACAGTCTACGACCTCGAAGAAACCATCATCTCCAACCCATTAGAAATTTAAATCAAGTCATTCGGTCAGAAAGATTATAGGCTCTCTTTTCTAAGAGAGTAAAGAGGTGGTCATGATTGAATATCTCGACCATGGAGCAACTGTTCCTGGCTCTTTGGACAATAACTTTCATGTGATAGATACTAACAGTATTTTTAGACATAATTATATAAGGACAAGACATAAATATTATCTCACACACCATTGTACCAGAGTGTTAGCCTTGTCGCTATCATTTTATATTAATACCACAGCCAATAATTTGGCTAAGCAATCTGCTTTTATTGAGCAGTGTAATTATAGTAGTGTAATTGACATTTCAGCCAAGTATTTGGCTAAACAACCTGCTTCTATTGAGCAGTGCAATTATAATAGTGTAATTGACATTTCAGCTAATCATTTAGCTAAACAACCTGCTTCTATTGAGCAGTATAATAATTTGACATGTAATAATTTAAATTAAATTTTCAGACAACAAAGGACCACTTTGGCATATTATATTATTCCAACACTAATAATGATTATATTAAACAATCTATGTCTACTCAAGTTTTATGTAAACAGAAACAAAAAAATAAACTTTGTCATACTAAAAATAATATTCCATTAAACCTGGTGCATCAGAATATACAAGGAATGTCTCAGAAAAAACTAGAAATTGAATTGTTCATAAACTGCCTAAAGATTGACATTTTATGTATCACTGAACACTGGCTACGCAGCCATCAGTTTATGTTCAATTTCACTAATCACCAGGTGGGAAGTGCGTTCAGCCGAGTAAATGCTATCCATGGTGGCTCTTTAATTTTAGTTAATAAACAGCTTAAGTTTAAGGAACGTAAAGACATTGTGAGCCTCTCAGTTGAGCGAACTGCCGAGCTGTCCTGTATAGAAGTTGAGCATCTCATTGTTGTGAGTGTATACAAGCCGCCTTGTGCAATTTATAATAATTTTGAATTAGTTATGGAAGAAGTGCTGAATAAAATCAGCAATTCCAATAAACAAATCATTGTTTGTGGAGACTTCAATATAAACATTTTGGAAAATAGCTCATTAAGCACCAGATTGCTTGCCTTATTTCAGTCTTTTAATTTAAATAATTTGTTTTGTGAACCAACTAGAATTGCTGTATCCAGTGCCACTTGCATCGACAATATATTTACTGACATAAAACCAATTCAAAAATCAATTATAAGCAATCTAGAGTCAGTTCCAGTCGCTTTAGTTTTAGTGAATGGGCTACCCCAGGTATTCATAAAAGTAGGCGTAAACTGTATGAATTATATAAAGAAAAAACATATAATAATAGCCAAATATTTAGGGAATATTTGAAAAAATACTCAAAAACCTTTTAAAAGGTCTGTCTTGTTGCAAAAGCAATTCACCTCAGACATAAAGTAAAAAATTCAACAAATAAAATAAAAACTACATGGAACATAATAAATAATGAAACTGGTAAAGCTAGGAATTCTTGTCAGGACTTTGAGTTGATTGTAGATGATGCTAGTTTTAAAACAAATTCTGAGGTAGCAGTTGCCTTTGAACAGTTTTTTAAGAATATTCCATTTATAACAACTGAACATCTAAACTCAAGTCCAATCTTAGCAGAAAAATTATTAAAAACTAGTGTTCCTGAATGTAACGTTCCCTTTGTATTTAAAAACATTAGTCCTACGGATATCATTAATACATTTAAAACATTAGAATTTAAAAACACCACAGACCTTTGGGGACTTTCTGTAAAAACTATAAATTCAATTATTCATGTTATAGCACAACCCTTAGCCATTTTTTTTAATAGTTGTGTTGATAGTGGTGTGTTTCCTGATGAGATGAAACTTAGCAAAGTTATACCTCTTTTTAAATCAGGTAGTTCAACAGATCCTAATAATTTTCGGCCTATTTCAATAGTACCTATACTCAGTAAAGTTTTTGAAAAAATCATACTTTGTCAAATGTTAAGCCATTTCTGTATTAATGAGCTACTTAGTAGTAAACAGTTTGGCTTTATGAAAGGCCGTTCCACAACCGATGCAGGAGTGGCACTATTAAAAACTATATATAACGCCTGGGAGGATTCGCATGACGCCCTTGGAGTGTTTTGTGATTTATCTAAGGCATTTGACTGTGTTCAACATGAAAATCTCATCAGGAAGCTAAATCACTATGGTATTAGAGGCAAAGCTCTCGACCTTTTGGCATCCTATATGAGTAGGAGAGTACAGGAAATAGATGTCAACGGTGAAAGATCTCCGGGATCAGCAGTCACTATGGGAGTCCCTCAGGGCTCAATTTTAGGTCCTTTTCTATTTCTTATTTACATTAATGATCTCCCATATAATGTAAAAAACCATGACATTGTCTTATTTGCTGATGACACCTCTTTGCTTTTTAAAGTTAAGAGACGACAGACATATTATAATGAATTGAATAATGCCCTTTCTAAAATTGTAAATTGGTTTAACGCTAATAATTTTTTACTTAATGAAAATAAAACCAAATGTGTTAAATTTACATTACCAAATGTTAGTCAGAGACAGACATGTATTAATATTAATGGCGAGCAATTAGAACTTGTTAATTCAACAGTCTTTCTTGGCATAACGCTGGGCTCCAAACTTCAATGGGGTCCTCATATTCATAACCTAGTCAAAAAACTTAGCTCTGCTGTGTATGCGATCAAGAAAATAAGACAATTGACCGATGTCAACACTGCAAAAATAGTATATTTTAGCTATTTCCATAGTTTAATGACATATGGTATCCTATTGTGGGGTAGCGCTGCTGATGTAAATACAATATTTTTGTTACAAAAAAGGGCAATTCGTGCTATTTATAAATTAGGATCTAGGATATCTCTGAGGGATAGGTTTAGGGAAGTAAAAATTTTAACTTTAGTGTCGCAGTACATATATGAAAATCTTTAATATGTACATAAAAATATCAATAGTTTCAGCAAGAAAAGTGACGTTCACAAAGTAAATACTAGAAGTAAAAAATAAGCTGTTGGTGCATGATACACGTCTACACAAAATAAGTAACTCTTTTATGGGGCAATGTATACACTTTTACAACAAAGTTCCCAATAAAATTCAAAATCTATATATAAGTAAATTTAAATCTTTTATCAAGCAGGTACTTTGTAAAAAGGCATACTACAATTTTTCAGACTATGTAAATGATAAAAATCCTTGGGACTGATGATGCTCAATTACAGGATGCATAGGTAAACCAAATTAAAATGGAAATAACATAAAATTGTACGACTAAAAATTTTTTATTTAAAACATTAATTGTATTTTAGTTTATTTGTATTATTGATAGTGTTTTTAAAAGAGTAACTATCGAGTTTCTTGCCGGATTCTTCTCGGTAGAAATCAACAACATTGTGAACCGGCGGGAAGGTGGGAGGGTTCAAAAAATAATATTTTATAACTTTGACGATTCAAAAGTGATTGTAAAATCCTTATTTGAATAAACCATTTTGACTTTGACTTTTGACTTTGACTTTGTATGCAGAACAAAAACAAACTACGAAAAAAAAATCGTGAGAAATGGTTCGTCACAATCTAGCCAAAATTGTTCTGTTCCATCAAGATAATGCCCCGGTCTCACAGGTACACCGTTGCTAAGGCTGCAATTCGAGATCCTGGCTTTAAAATTTTTGAGCATCTTACATATTCACCCGACCATGCCGGGTTGTTCCCCTGTGTCCAACTATTCTGTCCAACTAGTTGTACAAACAAGGATTTTTTTTTCCCGTATTCCAACTAAATAGTTGAACATTGGAAAACCGAAATTTACAGTGCCCGTTGTACAACTGCATGGCCAGTTGGACCACTGCCCCAAAATGATAAAATTAAAGCTTTTAAAGCTGTTATCTGACTGACATTGCAGTTGGCTGTTGCATCCATTACTGCTTCATCGGACTTTTTGGGGCGAGACTCTGAAGCAGCCTCAGCCCCCTCAGCCCAGGGCGAGAAGCGCCCCGGCACTCTTTGAAACCTCGTGTATCCTTGCGGGCGCCGACAAACCCGGAGATGTCGGCGTCGTGTTAGGGGGGAGGCCCTATTAGGGGAGGTCGTAGAGACTAATCTCGCTATCCGGACAGCGAGATCGTACTCTGGGGCCGTTAGTACGGACCAAGGCCGCCTAACGATAGTTTTACGACCGTTTTGAGGTCGATCGGGGGGATGATACGTTGTGGATTGCACAATTAATCGATAAAGGAGATTTTATGTACGTTAGAAAAAGCGGACTGCCACGTCTTTGAGATATTGAGGAATCGTGGGGAGCTCGAAGTCCCTGTGTAGATCCAGTACCATCCATCCATCCATCCTGTACCAGGCAGCTCCGGAGGCCGCTCTGAAAAAGCGGTTTTGGAGGGTCTGGAGTTTGTGGAGATAGCGTTTAGACAACGCATAAACGACGCTAGCATATGCTAGTATGGGGCGGATGTAAGTGGTGTAAAGAGTCAGCTTAGCCTACTGAGTTACAGTAGCTTGTGCGATAGGTGCTTGTTCAGGGATGCGAGAGCAGTCTTAGCTTGTCTGCACTGCCCACTTTTATTTTGTGTAGTTCTGTCACATAAACACGTTTCATTCACAATTTGGGTAAAGGGTATTGGTACAATCGGTTCGGGTCCCATTATTTTAGTGTCTGATCCCCTCTTTGCTAGTAGATCTCAGTAAACCACTGTGGCCACGTTTACAGTGACCTGATTCTTAAGTGCAATTTGTTATTAAGCCTAGGCCTACGTATACAACTATAATTACAACATAAAATTCTTTGAACTGACATCGTCATACATATCAATTAGCTACCTACTGTGTACTATTTATTTACATGGGAAAACTAATCTATTATAGACTAAGCAGCTTGCAAAATTGGTTGCCAAATTAAGTTATGGGTCGTACACATGGCTTTACTGACCTTTGTCATAGCGCGTTACCTTAATTTAGCGTGTGATAAAAACCGACGCCTTTTAATCTCTGGGTTAATTCTAATGCCTGGGATATCATGCTGAGTAACTTGTATAGACATACGAAAATTTGTCTGATACTCCTTAAC
The DNA here is from genome assembly GCA_946406115.1 of Apoda limacodes. Classification (NCBI taxonomy): domain Eukaryota; kingdom Metazoa; phylum Arthropoda; class Insecta; order Lepidoptera; family Limacodidae; genus Apoda; species Apoda limacodes. The sequence continues at coordinate 5,538,536 of OX291558.1, forward strand.
ATCGCAACCAATTGACCTCATAATAGACGCAAAAGTTGTTGGAAGAGCAAAAAAAATTTACTAGGTGGGAACTTCACGCCGCAACGGATAAGCAAGGTGGGCCAAGCATAGCTGAAGGCACGGAAAAGAATAGTATCCTACTTTTGATTCTATTCGAAAGTTTTCACGGGGATATATTTTTCTATTTACTTCGCAATAGTTCAACGGCGTGACTGAGTTCTTGACATAAGCTCAATATATAAGTAAATTTTATGACTTAATATGAAGGGACAGATAATACCATGAAATTAAAAAAAGATTGTTAGGTTGCTGTATTGGAAACAGTATTCTACAGTATTCAGTAGTTATTCTGCACGGTATCCTAAAATTTTCCCAAGTAAGTTTCTTTTGAGAATGGTCGGACATAATACGGTTAAGGTGCGTCACCAGGTGGCGATTTTAGTGTACGTGTTTGCTGTAATTATAGGGCACAAGACCAAGGAGCAGATTTTGTCGTTAATCAGTCTGCATGTGCCTGACAACTACTTGCGAGCCCGTCGCCACAGACTGTTCGCAGAGACCGAGAGCAGGACCGCACTGGGATGGCAGGCACCAGTTCCTCGAGCACTGCGCCCAATCAATAGTATCGTCAGTGAAAATTCTGGACCCGACTTATTTACCTGTTCTCTTAATGAATTTCAAAAAAATAATAACTAAGCAAAAGGCCTTTCTTGTTGTTACTTTTTTTTTATCGATTTTATTCATACTTATTATTTGATATTTTAAATGTGCTTTCTTATTGGGTTTCTCTATTTTTTGACGTGACAACGTCTTATAAATTGGTTTGCCGGGTGACACTTCAAGAAACTGCGTTACGCTCCGCTCACGTTATGCGCTCACAATGAGAGCGAGTGAGAGGCACGCGGCATGGTTAGCCCGCCTAAGAGCGAGAGAGACAGACATAAAAAGTGAAAGGCACAAGTTGTCACGATTCCGGACGGTTGTCCGACACAATGTTTTTTTTTATTGTGTATAGTGAGTGTTATGTAGTTATAAGGTTTTGTATGGACGAATTGGAAAACTTTAATGTCTATATAAAATAAAATATAAAAAATAAATAAATAAATAATGTAATACTTTTCAGCCCGATTAAGAGTTTCCACGTAAATTTTTTTTTCCATAGTTGAAGTTCTTAAAAAACTAATTAGGGACTGTAGACGACCTCTCGATGGATTATAAGGAAGTAAAAAAACTAACGAACGTTATATCGCAGTAAATACTTCATCGTGATATTACGGAGCTGTTCGGGACAGTGTCAGATTTTTGAATAAAAACAATCGGAACGCCAAGTTGTTCAATTTTTCCATTCCATTTTGGGATAAATGTGTTCAATATAGACTCGGAAACTCTTGCTATTTTAGAGCGTCGCTTCCTGTATTTAACAGGAAGCTCTAAAGTAATAAAGGATGACTCTGTGTAGTCACTAGAGGAGTAAATATCAGACACTCCTGTGTCATAAGTTTTCATGTCCGTTTCAATCAGAAAGATCCCGTTCTTAGAGGTATAAGGTATATAGGTGAAGCAGCATTACGCCCTACTCGCTAATGGTAAAGAGACCGTTAAGACCGCTGCACATCATTCCTGTGGAAAATATTTGTATAAACGTAAATAGTGATGTTCATAATGTAATGTCTAATTCTATTTATTCACGGAATGCTGGTTATCCAAAGAGAAAACGTCACGACCATCAACCTGTATAAACTATAATTAATGGAATTGTAGAAAAAGGACTTATATGGAAAAGGGGAGAAACAGAGGTTGAAATAGGTATAAAGATCCACTTCAGGAGTATAATTGCAGTAGGTTAAACGTAAAACGCTACAAATGAGTAATAAGGTATCAAAATACGGATTCAAGTTGTATTTGACACCGTTATAGATGTTTTATAAAACTAAAAGTTTCAATAAAGTCCATTATAAAGGTGCAATAAAGGTACTTAAGGCGCCCGTAGCAAAACGAAAACGCGAGTGTTTTCATAATTTTTATCTGGCAGTTTTTGTAGAATAAGTATATAAAAAATATATATTTTCATAAAGTAAAATACCTACGCTATCTAGCTTTTTTTTAATAATATAAAGTAAGTATTTTTTAGGTATCATCCGCTTAAAGAGAAAATTGTTTGCAGTTATTTTTAGTTTTTAACTAAAATTTCCATTTTTTTGAACGGAAATGTATTATAAAATTATCAAATATGAATTTATTAATGAAATGGCTGTAACATACTGACGGATGGAGACGGTATAACTACAAGGGTTCCTTGTCTAACTACGGAACTCTAAAAGGCTGTATTCTGAATTACACACGCGCAAAGTCAACAGTGTTGACTGGTTTTACATAGCTTTTGATAATTTAAATATTTATTATTCTTCAGTTTGTACAGACCAAGATATAGGCAACACTGTTAGGGTTACGTAGTCAAATGACAAAGCAGGAACCCTTACTGCTATGTAGTTTGGTCATCTCTTTTCCTCTGTCTTTACGTCCGCCCGTTTTGTTAAACCTTATGTCACATTAAAATTATTTATTTCAATATTAAATTTTATCGCTATTGACCCTATTATAATTGTTTTTTTTCTAAAATTTAAAAAAAAATCTTCCACGAATTTTTAAAACGCAGGTTTCTAATCATTTGAAAAACATTACCCAAGTGCGATTTGGATTCTCGTACCGTCGTTTCGGGCGTAAGACGTTCAACGCTGAACGTAGGCCACCTCCACCACCCCCCAGGGGTCTACCAATTACGTAATTTTCAAACACAAACAAAAACCAAAAGTGTGCCACTAAGCGGTCACCCATCCAGTCACTGACCAAGCCCGATGTATCTCTGAATAGCGTTTCCATCAAATAAAATATGTGTTATTGTTTTGCTTAATATAGCTAGATGGCGCTTCAACGGTGATTTAACATGGTAAAACGAAGGGGCTACTAGGGAAGGTCGACAATACTAGTCTCGGTACCTGGATAGCGAAATCGTCGTCAGGGGCTGTTATTACCTGCCGAGGCAGCCTAACAATGGTTTTTCGACCATGCCGCAGTCAGTCAGAGGAGTGATAGTTTGAGGATTTCCCAATTAATCGGTTCGGGTGATTGGACGTACGCTCGAAATAGCGGACTGCCAGGTCTTTGAAATATTGTGGAATCGTGGGGAACCCGAATTCTCTGTGCAGGTCCGCATTCCAGACGCACCAGGGGGCTCCGGAGGCCGCTCTGAGGAAGCGGTTTAAGAGATTCTCGAGTCTATGGAGGTTGCGTTTAGACAAGGCATTGACGATACTAGCGTATGCTAGTATAGGCGGATGCAAGTGGTGTAAAGAGTCAGCGTATTTCTGAAGAAGCACGCCTGAAGAGTAAGATGGAAGATGGTCGCGGAGGCCGGTCAGTGGTGAAAAGGACGGCAGAGCTTTTGTCGGAATTCACTTCGATTCTCCATTTCCAAAAACATTCGCCTAGGGCGGTGATTGCGGATTCGTGTCTTTTATTGATTCGACTCACTTGCCTGTCGGTGATGATCATTATTTAAGTTGTAAAGCCTACTTAGCTATAATAGTTTTCCTATTAATTTCATTATATATGCTACTCCCATGATTTTTTTCATACACACCAAGAAAAGCCATTTAGCTGTTTTAGCTGCCAGTGGGGGAAACACTGGGGGAAAAGGGCTCTGAAAAATTTGCTCTTTAAAGCATAATATAACACAAACGCATCGCTGAATCGAAAAATAGTGTTCAAACACCTTTAATATTTTTAAACGAGCTATCCAACGACTCCACACTATGGGGTTGACGAGAAAAAATATTCATCCCCACTTTAGGATCAGCTAATACACTCGTAGTGACACGAGTCGCGTCGCTTCTAGTCGCGGTTTGAGCCGAACCCCCTAAAAAAATTTTGTTTATTATATTTTACTACCGTGTCGGCCAAATTAATATATATACCTATTAGGTAAAGGTACTATAAGGAAACTATAAGGGTTCCTATAAAGCTATTTGAATACTTCTTACCGAAATATTTTAAAAAAAACCTGTTCTCAAGCTTTTGAGATATCCGCAATAAATCTCATTTTACGGAACCCTGAGTGTACGACACGCTTTGGCAGTTTTTCGCTTAGTACATACAAATGACAATTAACTATTACTGAAAGATATTACATATACGACTCTACGGACGGTTGTTTATGTAGGTCTCATTTACATTTCTAAGTTGATACAAAGTAGTGTTGTTGACAGCAGTTGTCAGTGGCGTGTAATAAAGGTAGGCAGCATCTTCAACTTTTATTAATGTTCGAACCTCGGATTTCGGGTCCAGGGACCTAATTCTCACTTCATCCGAGATAATCTCGTATTAGAAATTATCTGGAAGGCACTATCTCGACTGTAAAATTTCGATCGTCGACATCATTTTCGCGTTTGCTATATTCTCACTATCAATCGAAACAACCTTCGAACAAAATTTCGTTAGAAGCGGTGGAATGTTGCCATTGTAAACCGGTTAGTCTATGAGGTACGTTCAGAATTTTAGGTTATTATTATTTTTCAACGGTTTAATTATGTTTATTAAATGTTTTTCAAATGAAATTACCACCTAGTATTATCAAAATACTACGCAGCACTAAAGATGGCGGTACCGGACCTCAAACATTTTTTTGTGTGTGATGTAATCTAGTGTTTGTTACGATGAAAATCAATAGAAATAGAAGAATATTATTGTCATGGGCGACTTTGATGATTGCAAAAATCGGCCAATCAATCAATTGAGAAAAGGCTAGTAATGTATTATGAAAGTAATAAAGGTCGCAGTCTTGTATTCACTTATTGCGTTTGGTCCCGTTCACCGATTGGTTTGTATTTAAACCAGGATTGGTTAATTGATGAATTTGTAGTACACTCGAGTAAAAAATGTTCAAAATATCGTAATAATAAATGATGAATATATAGGCAGATACAAACTGTGTCTTAAACCTTAGGTATGTAATTCAGTGTACATACAAGCGCATCATATGACCTTGAAACCTCAAGATCCGTGGTTCGAACTGTTTTTTTTTTTTTTTTTTTTTTTATACCACGAAGGTGGCAAACAAGTTTACGGTCCGCCTGATGGTAAGCGATCACCGTAGCTGATGGACGCTTACAACACCAGGAGGATCACTCCCGCGTTGCCGACCGTTCAGAAATCTAATAACTTCTTTCTGAAAGAATCCCATACCGTAGTCCTTGGCAGGGAGCTCATTCCACAAGCTAAATGTATGTAGCAAGAACGGGCTTTCCATATTTCTAAATGGTCCCGTGCTAAGACTGATTCATGACTATAAGGAGATTACCCCTAAAAAAAGAGTGAAATCGAACTGGTGATTGGTTGCAAACTTGCACCATCCTTAATCGGAATATTGGCTTGCCAGTTAGCGTTACAGTGGTCCATTTTTCGAGACACCAGGAGCGTGAGGAATATTCGTCTAGACATTTGATGACACTAAAAGCTAATAACTTAATAGATACAGTGCAACAAACTTTCTAACCCGGTGGTCAAAAATGAAAACTACAATCGCCATATTAAAATTGCGATCAAACACCCAAGGTCAGAAGGTCAGAAGGTTAGAAAAGTTTGTTGCACTATATTAGTAAATCTATTGGTTACAAATATGTTGATATGTTACGTTATACAGACAACGATAACCACGTGGGTTTCAATTTGTATCTATGTTAAAAACATTGATGTAAAAAGTAAAGATATACCAAAGTGAAAGAGAACTTCCTCCTGCGAACGCTTGGGTTGTGGAATGAGTCCCTGCCAAGGTTTTCTCTAAGTACTACAAGTATGGGGTTCTTCTAGAAAGAAGTTATTAGATTTTTGAAGGATCGGCCTGGTGTTTCAGGCGTCCATAGGCTAGGGTGACCGCTTACCATCAGGCAGACCGTAAGCTTGTTTTCCACCTTAGTTGTAATAAAAAAAAAGAACTCTTTTGAAAACAACGTGAAACATTGTTTATTCACGTTGTTCATGCCTCGTGTTGTCAATTTTTACCACCACTACATTAAAAAGCTACTTCCATTTGAAGACACTGTTGTTGGTCCGGTCCTTAAGGAGTAAGATATGTCTATGATCAAAAATACTACAAAATTAAAAAAAAAACCACCTGATATTCGAGCCTGTTCATAGTTTCAGAAAATTATGACAAAGTTAAATTATGACATAAAGTTAAATTCCTTCAGAACGTTGTCAGTTGGTCTCTTCTTTTAACGAAAGTTTTTTAAAATAAAGGTCTCAGCCTAGGAGAGAATACGCATTACCTACCTATTTAGGCAATTAGCTAGTCATACAATAAAAAGCCTGTGGCTCACTTATTGGAAGTGTTTAAAATGAAGCTTATAAACCAATGGTGTGATTAAATTGATTTATGATAGTGATTTTAGAATCAGATCTTATGGCTTAGGCCACCGTAAAAGAAAAAGAATGCTGAAGAATTTCTAGAAATGGAAAGGCACTTACTGAATAACTTGTTATACAAAAAGAAGCGGCATAAATGGTAATCCTTGTATGAAGTTAATTAAAACTTTTTCTTCATTAACGATTTTATATTTACATTCAATACGTCTTATACGTTGCTCGGTCCTTGATATCATTACTTCCGAGTTCAGGGAGGAAGGCACAGGCACTTATCCTAGTTAAACTACTACCTGACCTTAACCATTACAGGCAATAATAGGATCTGCAGTGATATCAGAAACAGTATAATATATTTTATTCGCTAGATACTCTTAAAAATACAAAATCAATCTACCACAGTATAGAAACAGAAAGTCCAAACTTTCCCAATTCTGGACCTCATGAGGGATATGCGTAAGATACCACTAAGTTAAAAGCCTATAAGCTTACTATTGAGAAAAACAAAAGGTCTTGAAAGTCAGCTAGCCAGGACCCATTTACGTTCTCAGAACTGTATATAACATAATAGTTACCTCTAAATCTGAAATCTCAGCAGAAGCTAGAAAGGATGTACAGTTGGCCAATGATAATATTGAGCACTTAAGGACTTAAAGTCACATTAAAATTTCATTCGATTCCTTTTTTCTCACTTAGCAATGCGTTATTTTACATATGACGTTATTGATTCGTTGTCAATGGTAAAGTTTCTAAAGGTGTTCCTTAATCATTTTATTGGCTGATTGTACATCTAAACTAGTACATAGTCTTATAGACTTAGTTTTTTATAACAACTTACTGCATTGATTACGCACAAGACTTAATAGACTACGAAAATCACTAGTAATCTTGACAAAATATATTATTTTTATTTTTGGAACGTCACAACACGTCTTTTTAATGATAAGATAGTATTTATTGTAAGCTAAAGTCAATGGTAATAATGAAGTCAATTAATTTTCACGCCAAAACCTAAACTTTTGGGATATTGGAGGACCCTTATAAAGAGTGGTTTCGCGAAAACCCAGACACATGCTAAATCACACACCAGTTTCGGAATTCCCCAATATTATCCCCAATTTTAACCCCAACCTTGGAGACGTCTTTAAAAAAACAAGTCATGATCTTCACTCCAAAAGGCCAAATGCCAATGACGAATTTCAATATAAACTTATACGTAGATAAACTAATTAATAATTAGGGAATTTATTAACTGAGTCACAGATGATAAGAACTGCAAAAAATAGTCTTAAAAGTCACGAATGCTCTACTTGTAATATTTAATTTTATGTTAAATAATAATTAAATTCGATGTTAACATGAGAGTAATTTATATACAAGAATGGGCGCCGGCAGAAATCATTTCCAGGTGGTGCAGATTTTAGTTTTCTTACAATCTTCGCCGTATTATGATTGTTAATAAAAAAATGAATTTTTAGTCGGAAAGTTCTGAAGCCCGGTTTATTTTATGTACGAGACATTTACAAATTTCGGACTATTATTAGACTATAATAATTCTGAATATTTTAAATTCATAAATTTATCACTTATGTTAACACAATAAATTTATGTTATAGTTACGTAATACTTGAAGAATTTTTGGGGTCTGTACCACTACAAAAATTAGATGCTGCATCGATTTCAGAAGTTATAATATCTTTTTTGACATCATGTGGTTTAGACCCCAACAAAATGGTTGGGCAATGATATGATGGTTGCTCCACGATGGCTGGACATGTTGGTGGAGTTCAGAAAATAATTAATGATAAATATCCCAAAGCAAAGTATTTCCACTGTGCTAGTCACATATTAAATCTTGTTGTCAGTGATTTAAATAATTTGAGTGAAATAAGAAATACTGATGGAATCATTAAGGAAACTATAACTTTTTTTAGAGAGAGCATTTTACGGCGAAAAAAAATTCCAAATATTCCCTTGTTTTGCGAAACCAGATGGTCTGCAAAGTACAAAAGTATTCGAATTTTCGCTCAAAATTTCACCAAAATTGTAGAAGCATTACAAGACCTCTCAGAAGATCAAGCCACTAATTCTAAGACAAAGGTTAGAGCTTACCAACTGCGCACTGCTTTGACCACCACAAATTTTATTGTGGCCTTGCATATTATTGCTACTTACTCGGCAAAGCTTGAGCCTGTCGTTCAACCAGCTTCAACAAGTGGATTTTGACATTAATTCAGTGAATGACCACATTTGCAAACTCACTAAAATAATAGCGGGTCACAGACAAAACGCATCGCAGGAATTTACTGCTATATTTGGAAAAGCTAAACAAAGTTGCGAAGACTTTAATATTGAGATTAAATGACAACGAGTTACAAAACGACAGACAGACCCATCCGAAAACGTTGAAGATTTTTACAGAAGAGCTTTATACATCCCTTACCTTGATTCGATCATTTCTTCTTGAAAAGACAGATTTTCTGAAACACATAAAAAATCATTTTCTCTGTTACAACTAAGTATACCCAACAATAACAAAAGTCCTCAGTAAAGAAATTTTCTTAGAGCTGCAAAAGACATTGAAAATTTGTATGGCGATCTTTTACCTAACTTTATTTCAGAAATCTCGACTTGGTTTGAAATGTCATTAAAATAACACTGTGTGACAAATTTTTTTTTTGTGCTCTAACATTTAATGAAACGGCTATTTTTTATCAAAATAAACCTGCTGAACAGAAAAACTTAAATAGATTTTTTGTAACACGTATCATTTTAAAGTTATGATAAATTGATGTACTATAAATAAATAAAGACAGTATCAAAATTGTATATCATATTTTTTATTTAAATTATTAATTTTACACAAAAAAAATGTTATATATATTGACAAGTGACAACGAATTAAAATAGCTGAGGTTTAAGTGGTCAATATAAAAAATGAGCCAAATATTCCAAAAGAAAATGATGAAATATTAACTTTGCCTCTTGTGAAGAGTAGAATCCTCTTTCATTACAAACAAATGATTTAAACACTTGCGGTGGTTACTTTTCTTCATGACTTTCGAAAAAAATGTTATGATTACCCAAATAAACTGTTAGAATTATCTTAAGACCACTAAAACTTTTAATTTATAGTCGTACAGACTTCAGTATTAAAAGAAATCTGCAATTAACAACGTTTGATCTTTTGTTTTTTACGAGGGTACACGTAAATAGTATTGACACTATAACTTAGAAACGTGACGTGTTAGACAACCATATCAATTGACAATGTTTTCAACAATGGAATAAGGAATTCAAATCACGTAATCTTATTTATGTTAGAAAAATCGTGTCACACAGTGTAATTTATAATCAATTCACAAAAGTAAGTTAATTAATCTCATTCTGTGATTATTTGATTTATTATAAGTCTCTTGTTTGATATGAACAAATTATTATTTATATTAAAATATTTAACTTAGTTACGATTGTTTTAGCCTTATTTATTTTTATTATGTTTTTTTTTTTATTTTATGTTCATAAACCTGGCATGTACCAAAGTGTTTCTTTTTCATAAATTTCTTATGTACGTAATTTATGTTCACACCACTGGCTTCATTCGGTGAAGAAATACTTCATAAGGAAACCTGTATACTTCGAAAAGACGTATGTATGTGATGTTCACAATCATCACTGGGTCCGCGTGATGGACTGTGGCCCAAATGACCCTCACTCGAGGTGAAGTTAGGCCGGTGGCCCAACAGGGGGGACGTATGGACGTTGGTAAGGATTTCACTGCGGCATGTTTTTGTAAGCTAGCAAGATATAAAAATTTCAATTTGTTATTCTATCAAATCAATGAATTATAGGATTCAGACTAAAATTAGAAAAAAAAATTATAATAAATTTTAAAAAATAAAGATTATCAAACGTTAAAATATAAAAAAAAAATTGTAACTGTAATTTTTGCATACCCTGCATGTCCCGCTTAATCCAAGAGCAAGATTCTTTATTCATTTATTTGTAGCTCGTAGTCATCTGGAAACTATATGTATATCAAATATCAAGAATGGTCATGAAACCACTTAACTAGACTAAAACCGACCTTTGCTAATAAAATAATATCGCTTTTTATATTTTAACATATTTTTGAAAAGAAAAAATAAATAATAGACAAAAAATCTATTATAAGTATTTTGTCAGCCGCTGTCATTGCCATTCCTATTATCAGATGAATCGCATTGCACTCTATTTTACCCAAGCAAATCCGGGGCGCACCACTTGTTTATCGAGCTTATGAAGATTGTATTTGATATATATTTTTCTGCTCTTACGTAAACAATTTAGATATTTATAATAATAAAGAAATAGGTACGTATTTGAACAGCAAATATTATTTGTTTTTATTGAAATGACTCGTCACACATACTTTAACTAACCCAGGCACCACAGCCAGGCATAGTTTAATATTATAAATAGTTTCATCTCACTTAATTAAAAAGGGTATATTCAATTATATTAATTATTTTAGGCTTCAGGTATTTGTAAATTAATTTGAGGTTTTTAATTTTTTATATATTTAATGTATAACAAATGGTTATTTTGTATTCGTATACCTATTTAAATTAAGGTATGTTGAAATATTTTTCCTATTGTTTCTTTGATTTCAAAATCACTACAGTATTAAATAAAGTCACAAACCGCGTGTCTGTCTATCTATTGCAGATTTATACAACAGGGTGTTTCTTATAGATTTTTTAAATGTGTGTAATCTAAAGCCTACAACGAAACAACGCTGTAAATAGTAACGCTATTTATTTATATATTTAATATAATTTCATTTTAATGTAGCAGGTTGTTAAAATGAAGGTGCAACTATTCTTAATTTATTGGTTTTTACACAAATATTTTTCTTACAGAATATACTGTTTATTGAATCGTAAACATAGTTGAAAAATAAACTCAAAATGGATGAAGTTAATTTTACTATAAACGGACATCCCTATTCTATAAGTAAGTACTTTGATTAAATTTGGCATATTTAAATATTTACTAGCAATTTTTAGTCATTCCGTATTTAATTTTTTGTAATAACTTTAATCTAGCTTGCGTATGGAACCCTCAAGAGCAACTTCCACTTGTGACCTTTTTTATTGATTTGGGATGTTTATTTGTAAAGGAACTTCATCCGTGAATGTCGACACATCACTGAACGATTACCTTCGATTCCACTTGAACGTATTCGGCACCAAGGCAATGTGCCACGAAGGTGGCTGCGGAGCTTGCATCGTTTCTGTCTGCCAAATACATCCAATTACCAAAGAGAGTCACATCTTTGCTGTCAACTCCGTAAGTATCTGATACCGTAAATTGAAGTGTAGAAAGGGACTAACGGTTTTAGTCATGCTTAGGTCGCACACTTTACCAAACAAAAAAAAAGAAAAAGAAAAAAGGGTTCCGAGGTGTCAGTTGGGAAGTGGCTTTCCAATAGTAACCATCATCAGTTAATACTAGTGTGTAAGTGGTAAGCCATAAAAACTTTCCTATGTCACTTGGCCCTACAATATGCCTGTCGCAGTCGTCCGGATTTATACTGGCTGTCACCAGTGTAGCTGACGATTTGCTGATAGGTAGTTAATAGACTGTGCCGCTAGCTAATAGCTGCGACATACTAACAGCCCGCTCGCTTTGTACAGCAACGTTGAAAACGTTATCTACATACAAATGTTAAAAATGGTTGCACTTATTTGAGGCAGTAACTAGGGTCGCCAACCATACTCTTAAAAATCGGCCAAGTGTGAGTCGGACTCGCACACGAAGGGTTCCGTACCATTACCTACAAAAATTAAATGTTTTTATTTTTATTTTTAATAACTACTTACTAAATCTCGTTCAAACAATTTTCGGTGGAAGTTTACATGGTAATGTACATCATATATTTTTTGTAGTTTTATCATTCTCTTATTTTAGAAGTTACAGGGCGGAGGCGGGACACACATTTTACCACTTCGAAAATGTCTCTCGGGCAAACTAATTTTTGAGTTTCATTTCACAGTATGGGGAACCCCCAATTTTTATTGTTTTTTTTTTAAATTTTGTTCGAACATCTGCAAGCGGTTTACAGAATACATCTACATACCAAGTTTAAACAGTAGACTTCTTATAGTTTCAGAAAAAAGTGGCTGTGACATACGGACGGACAGACAGACAGACATGACGAATCTATAAGAGTTTTTTGCTATTTGGTTACGGAACCCTCAAAAGGATTATTATAATTACACTTTATTTTTGAGGTGTACTTAAAAATCTAAATTACTTATAGAGTACGCTAAAATACTCATTTACGTAAACTATGACTTTTTGTTATTGACAAGGTTCCTTATCAGCCTCGTGCATACCCACTGTTAGGACACTGCTTTAGTTTGTAAACAAGCGGTTTATAAGCGGCTTAAAACGAAATAAGCAGTTTTTTATGCATAAGCCGCTTGAAATGGGTTTTTAACCAACGTGAGCAAAGATATAATTAGTATTTTTTTTGGAAGTTAAGTGAATTATTTGTATATTTTTTAAACTAATAATATTAATAAATTAATTAAGTATCGAAAAAGCGCATCTCTTTCTTCATCGCTTTATGTAACTCGGTCTAAATCACATTTATCTCATCAATTTTAAGTTTTATTAAAAAATGCCCAAACACATATATGTATGTATGTGTTACCTAACCTGTAGATAATTTTATTCGGCGCGTGCCATTGCGCCTAATAAATGAGAATTCAGGTAGGTATCTATCGGCAGATTAGTTAAATTACTATGCAGCTAGTAACGTGGCTCCGTCGTGCCTCATTTAGTCTAGTTACGCCACTGATGGCTCAGTGAACCTAATTTGCTACTGACTTCACTTATTGCAGGTGAAAATACATGTGTTTGCAATTTAAGCCATAGAAAATAGTTTAAGCAGACGTTAACATTTAAACAGGTGCAAATATTGATAATGATAGCCTGAGCGTTGAGCATTTAAAATATGCAGGTCCTCACTTACCTTTATTGCTCTCAATGTTATTCAATTTGTGTATCGAGCATGCATTCCTTCGGGAAGAGCTAATAAGAACTATAGTTGTACCTATTGTGAAGAATAAAACAGGCGACATATCTGACAAGAAAAATTATAGACCTATATCACTCGCTATTGTGATATCCAAAGTGCTGGACTGTATTCTCGATAAGCAATTATGTAGACATATACACTAAATTATGCACAGTTCGGTTTTAAGGCCGGCCTCTCAACAAAAACTGCTATGTACTGCCTCAAGGATACTGTACAGTACTACACACATAGGAAGACCCCAGTGATTGCTTGTTTTTGGGATCTGTTTAAAGCGTATGACCTAGTAAGATATGATATTTTGTGGAAGAAGCTAGCTTTGGATACCACGCTGCCAAAGGAGTTCATATTAATATTTAAATATTGGTATCAACACCAGACAAATGTTGTAAGATGGGCAGGGTCAATATCAGATTCCTACAGGTTAAAATGCGGGGTAAGACAGGGCGGAAGGACTTCTCCTAGGCTCTTCAATTTGTATATGGACCAACTGTTAGATGAACTGAGCAACGCCGCGGTTGGCTGTTCAATTGATGGAAAATTTATTAAAAAATATTAGTTACGCCGACGATATGGTGTTGCTGAGTCCATCCATCAGTGCCATGAGAAAACTAATAGGGATACTCAGGTATAATGCGTCTAAAAGTAAGCTTCTTATTTTTAAAGCGGGTAAAAAGTCTTATAATCCACTTCCCTTAGTCAGTCTTAACAGTAGCCCTCTTAAACAAGTTAAGTACTTGGGTCACTGGGTGACGGAAATTCTGAAACACGATGTAGACATTGATAGGGAGCGTAGAGCGCTGGCCGTCAGGTGTAATATGCTGGCCCGTAGATTTGCTCGTTGTTCCAAGAACGTTAAAGAGACGCTATTCAAGGCGTATTGCCAGTCCTTTTATACAAACAGTCTATGGGCTTACTATACGCAAAGGGCATACAGCGCTCTACGAATAAAATATAATAATGCTTTCATGATACTGATGGGACTGCCCCGTGACTGTAGTGCATCGGGGATGTTTGTCGAAGCAAGAATTAAAGATTTTTACTGCATTATGCGCTGTAGAACGGCGTCCTTGATGAGTCGCGTACGTGGCAGTTCTAACAGCTTTCTGATAAAATTATCTTCCAGGATTGACAGCGCTTTTCTAAAAAACTGCGTTAAACTGCACGTCCGTCAGACTATGTGAAAACTTTGTTTTTGTAAGATTAATAATATAATAGTACTAACAAAGTTTTTAAGTTTAAATTGTTACTAACAAATATGGACATTGTCTGATTCAAATTTAATAATAATAATTATAATAATAATAATAAAAACCTGTTTTAAACCGCTTGGTTAAAAACGATTCTAGCCGCATTCTTCTCTGCATCCATAGGCACGGCCTATCCTCACCGAGGGTGATTTGGGCCATAGTCCACACGAGGGCCCAGTGCGGTCTATGGACTAGACAAGGTTATATGGCTCATATTCTCTTTACGAACTACATATTTTGTAACAAAGTTCACTCGTGTCATCCGTTACATAACATTGGACGACAGAAACGGAAGTGATAGAGAACAAAAAAAAACATTTAATCCCGACCGAGAGTTGTCAGGTATCACCGAAATAGGTTTAACTTCGGGTAAAACCGCGGGGCAAAAATAACATATACAAAATCTTATTACTTTTCTATATTACAGTGCTTGGTGAATATTCTTTCTTGTAATAATTGGGATATAACCACGGTGGAGGGTATTGGCAATCGGCGAGATGGATACCACGCCATACAACGTCGCCTGGCTGCCTACAACGGGACTCAATGCGGGTACTGTACTCCGGGATGGGTCATGAACATGTATAGGTGAGATACTACTTTTAATTTTTGATTTAGATTTTGGCGGGATGTGGCGTCGGTGAAAGAGTTTTTATACCACGAATTCCACTGATTCCCAATAATTACCCATTCCATTTCAAACGTGTACAGTTCCCGGTGAGTTTGTGTTAAGGGCAGACGCTTTGTGTTGCCGGAGTGGACCTCGGCGTCGGCTGTTGCTCACACGGTCAGCTCTATGTGGCTTTCTCCCATGTAAGTAAACCAAACAAACTGTTTGTTTATGTTCCGAACCAAACAAACTGTTTGTTTATGATCCGAACCAAAGAAACTGTTTGTTTATGATCCGAACCAAAGAAACTGTTTGTTTATGATCCGAACCAAACCACGTCGAATGTTGTCTATAAAGAGACATTATAAGGTACTAGCTTGATTTGGTACGGAACCCTTTGTGCGCGAGTCCGACTTGCAATTGGCCGGTTTTATTTTTGCTGATCGTGTCCATCAAACGACCTCTGTGACACAGTGGTCATTTATGGTACCGCAAGTGCCTTTGTCCTGCAGGGGTCCGGATTCAATCACCGGCCAAGTTAAGGTGGAAAATAATCTGTGTCCAATTGTTCACATTTTCTTTTTATATACGATTTAGGCATCAATCCAAACTTTGTATTTTTGTTTTATATATTTTTTGCTGTATAACAGTTAACCGCGTGATAAAATCAAATACACGCGGACGAAGTCGCGGGCAACAGCTAGTGTACTATAAGAGTTAAATAAATAAATAAATAAAATTAATTGAAAATTGACATAATCACGTAATGTAAACATCAGAAACATACATTGACACAGTTAGTCACTGAAATATCACAATTATCAAATTGACCTAGTTACATCAACATCAGTAACATAAATTGAAATAATCACTTACACACGACAAACAACTTAAATTCTCGTAAACATTTTTTTAAGAAAATTAAACATTATTTTGGAAAGAGCTTCGTAAAAAAGTTAAAGTAATAATTTTTTCGTCTGTTATTGCACACAAGCTAGTCAGCAGATGATATTGCACACAAGGTAGTCAGCAGATGATATTGCACACAAGGTAGTCAGCAGATGATATTGCACACAAGGTAGTCAGCAGATGATATTGCACACAAGGTAGTCAGCAGATGATATTGCACACAAGGTAGTCAGCAGATGATATTGCACACAAGGTAGTCAGCAGCTGAAAAAGCTCGCTCAGCTTCCACACTGGTTATTAATATATTAATAGTCATTAGTGAATTATAGGTGGATTGAAGGTTTGTGCCTTTTCATCTACCCGACTCGAAGTAGTTCATTTCTTTTTTTATCAAAACCTCAAGGTTTCTCATATTGCCAGACCTAGGGCTAACATCTAGAACTTTATTGCTCTTCATATTATACTCTCCGAAGGCAAACTAAATGTTTCATATGGAATAAATTGACTGCTGTCTTCATCTTTCTTATATGGTTCATGAAAGCAGCCCGCGCCTATCCGCAAAATTTTCGACCGAGATTAGCCCCGCAAAATGTATGCGCGATCCCGGTATCCCGGGATTGCATTCCCTAGTTACACAGTATGTGTCAATAATCTATCGTTGACCAATGAATCAAACTGATTGACCTTTTATGACCTTTCTAACGGTATAGTTAGTCATTCAAAATTCCACATATGAGGTGCTAAGATCCCGTAGTCCGCACTTCTGGCGTAGGCACAGAGTGTGATTGACTCGGCCACCATGATTAATAGGGTGGTAGCAAAGCTTGGTAGTGGACACAGACTTCAAGTTTTGTAATCTGCCCTATGGACTGAACAATAGCTTCACAAAATTGACAAAGCAAACCTGTGGTCTCTTTTCCCTTAGGTAAGAAATACACTGTCCAGTTTTTTATGCCTATGGTAGAGAAACGCTTCGAGGGTACACAACCATGTACCACCACATTGCCCACCTTACTCAGACCGGAAGTCAATGGTCCAAGCAGTCACAGAATCAGTAACAAAGACCAGCAGGAGTTGGCGTGCATTATTATAGGTGGCTGTGACGACTTGCTGGAATATGAAATCCTTCCTCTTCAAAACTTACACTGCGCAATCTAACTCAACCAACAGATTTAAGATGCTCTAGTTTCTCTTGAATAGATAAATAACTAATTAGCAAAAGACAGTATATATAACTGTTTTGTACCGTTGCTATCGGGGCCGCGCCTTACGCATGAAACGCTAGGTTCCGAACGCAACCTGTTTAATTTTTGGCAACACTCTATGGTTGTCATAAGTCTGCAGAAAAATAATGTTATCTTTGCTGAAACAATAACATTTAATGATAATGTCATAACAGACGAAGATTATCGTTATGGTAAAACACTGAATTATCCACTTAATAATACATAATGCCACAACATAAACCAATAATACTGACTATTCATACCTACTTGGAAAACATGTGTCCTACATTTTCATTACGATAGGTGACGTGTATGTAGACAGATAAATAAAACATAGTATATATATACGTTAATACATATGTCACACTACCATAGATTTATCTATACATCCTACTTATATTATACTTACATGCGAAAATTTGTGTGTTAGTATGTTCGTTACTACTTCATGATACAACAACTGGACCGATTTGGCTAAAATTTGTAATAAAGATAGCTTCAACACTGAATTTAAACATGGGCTTTTATGAAAAATTCAAAAGTTAATATAATAATAATAAGTACTAGCAACGTAATAAGTACTAAAGAAACCCTTAAATAATTGTAAATTTCGATTTATATCCAAAAAATCACTCAACAGACTCACTAGTAGGAACTTTATATTATATATTTGTATATATTTATGTATTCGTATGTAGTATTTAAACCTATCCACTCACAAACGCGATGACTTAACTTTAGTCTTTTTTTCCTGTGAAATTGCCTGATATTATGTTTATGTGAGTAGAGGATAAAGAGTGTTAGTTCGGTTATTCCCCTACCGGGTTCTAAGTGTTGCTTTTATTAATCAATTTAGGTCGCGATAAGTTTTGAATTCAGTCTATGTATAAAAAGCCCGATAATCAGGAATGGTATGTACGACGCAATTTTAGGTCTTACGGCCACTAGAAATATAAACCCTAAAATATATTTCATATTACGTTAAACATATACATTAATATAAAAAATATAAATATAGAATCAACGAAATGCCATGAGATCACAATTCTAGTTGTGTTGATTGAATTCTAAATTCATTCTAATCAGACACTAGAATAAAAATAAGTTGTCTTGAATAATACCTTAGTAATATCAATAATAGGTATGTATTAGAAACATAACACATAAATATCTGTTTAGAAATCACCAATTTAAACAATGGCGAGATCCGAGATCACAGTTTTATAGGTATTCAGTTTCAATTCTAGTCATTCACCAGAAAGGAATCCCTTGTGTAAAAATATGTTAATAATTACTACTGTTAACGCAGGTAACAAAAGAAGAATGCAGGATTTGAATATTATTAGTTTTTAATTTTCTTATGAATTTTTATTATTGTGGTGTATAAATCTATGTCCGCACGTTCCCGTCAAGGCGGCTGCAACGGTTCTGGCGATCGGCCCCCACTGGCCTTCACTCCGCGCCTTTCCCTGCGTCGCTGCTGCGGTCCGCAACCCACTCCCCCCCTTGGGAGAGCTTGCAGCTTCTTCCAAGACATCAGTACAATCTGTCGTGGTAGGCAAAAGACAGACTTTGTTCACAACTCGACGCTCGTTGCCGCGACAAGTAGTAAAATCAGCGACTCTGACGACTCCATCGCTGCCAGGATAAAGTCGCTGAACTCGACCGAGTTTCTATTTAAGTAGTGGTAGATTTGGTTCTTTGAAGACCACCAGATCTCCTACTTTAAGATCCATCCGTTTCAAACGCCATTTAGTACGCTGTTGCAATTCAGCTAAATATTCCTGTCTCCATCTTTCCCAAAAATGCAAAGGGAGCTGCTCAACCAATTGGTACCTTGTGTGTATCTTCTTCTCAGGCTTTTGAAAGCTTGGTAGTGACATCAGTGGCCGGCCGATCAGGAAGTGCCCTGGGGTCAAGGGAGAAAAATCGTGTGGGTCAGGTGATAAAGGAGTAAGGGGGCGGGAGTTGAGGATCGCTTCAATTTGTGAAAAGAGCGTGCTCAACTCCTCGTATGTGAGACCAATATTTCCTGATATACGTTTTAGGTGAAATTTGGTGCTTTTTACGCCGGCCTCCCAAAGGCCGCCAAACTTTGGGGAATAAGGAGGACTAAAAACAAACTTTATGCCGCCATTAGCCGCGAAATGTGTTATGGAATTAAGGTTTGACCGTAATATCCTGCCTAACTCATTATTTGCCCCAACAAATTTTTTTCCGTTATCGCAGTAAATGTATTCTGGTTTGCCTCGTCTAGCTATAAACCTCTTAAGACAAGAAATGAAAGCATTAGTTGTGAGATCGCTGACTGTTTCAAGGTGCACAGCTTTTGTAGAAAAACAAATAAATATGCATAGGTAGCATTTTGTACTCCTACTGCCACGGCCTTTTTTGCTGGCGATCATGAAAGGGCCAGCAAAATCAGTGCCCGTTACTTGAAATGTAAAAGATTCAGATACCCTAGTTGCCGGTAAGTTACCCATCAACGGTTCCATGCTTTTACCTTTCATTTTGACACATGTAACGCATTTTCGTACAATACTTCTAGCTAATGTTCTGCCACCAATGGGCCAGAATTGTTCTCTGAAGGAGCTGAGAAGTAATTCAGGGCCAGCATGAAACAGTCGAAGGTCTTCGTTTGACATTGTAATTTTTGTAAGATGATGATTGGACTGCAATAGAATGGGATGCTTTGCGTCATATTTAAGATTTGATTTTTTTTATCGACCACCAACTCGCAATAGTCCAGTATCATCGATAAAGGGATATCTTTATAGTTAGTAAAAATTTAAAATATTAGTTTTTATTTTTAAAACTTTATTTTCATGAAGTGTATTTATCTCGGAGCCAAAAGACTCTTGCTGGGCAATTTTAAGAAGGCATGTAAGAGATTGATAAAGTTCAGTTTCATTAAAACCAGTTGTTTTATTTGAAGTGATTCTACAATTGTTTATAAATCTAAGTACGTATGCAAAAATACGTTTTAGCCTAAGATAATTTTAATAACTTTCAAAATTTATAAATTTAAGATCTGGGGTTCGACAATGATGAACTTTAATTTCAGGCAGTACTTTTTTTGTGTCAATAATTTGCTGTTGTGGCCATTCAGATTTAGGCTTAGACAAAAATTCAGGACCATTCCACCATAATGAAGAATTATCTAGCTCGCTGGAATCAATTCCTCGGGACGCTAAATCTGAAGGGTTGAATTCCGACGGGATATGTCTCCACGATTCTCGTTCTGTTAGTTCATGGATTTCGTTTACTCGGTTGCAAACAAAAGCTTTTAAAAGTTTTGGCTGAGTTTTAATCCACCCTAATGTTATTGTTGAATCAGACCAAAGCGTTATACTATCTATTTTGCAACGTAGAGCTTCAATTATTTTAGTTGTAAGTCGTGCCCCTAGAAGAGCCGCACAAAGCTCGAGTCTGGTGATGGTTACGGGCTTTAAAGGCGCTACGCGTGTTTTAGCGCATAAAAGATTAGTGCTGACGTTACCATCGCTGTTTATTGAGCGTAAGTATATACAAGCTGCGTAGGCATCTTGTGAAGCATCTACGAAGCAGTGAAGTTCTATGGAGACAGCAGAAGAGCATAAAACAAATCTAGGGATTGATAATGACAATAGGACATTTAAGTTGTTTATGGTTTTTTCCCAAGACTTTTTTATGTCATTTGGGACTGTGTCATCGCAGTCCAATTTAAGTTGCCATAGTTTTTGTAAGAGTACTTTAAGTGTAATGGTACACGCACTTAACAATCCTAAAGGATCAAAAATTTTGCACGTATTGGATAAAATAACTCTCTTGGTTATTTTTTGATTATTTTTATTAATATTCATTTCGAACCTAAGAGTGTCAGAACTGGGTGCCCAAAATACTCTTAAAACGCTGGAATCTTTGGACAAATGAGGAAAATCACGTTCAGTGGCTTTCTGATATATTTGTGGACAATTTGTCCGAAATTTATAAATAGGGAAACCAGCAGATTTAAGGACCTTGGTTACCGCGTTCTGAATATTAGCTAAATCATTTTCTAATGAAGAACCTGTCAAGAGATTAATCGACATAAAAATCGTTTTTAATCACTTGAGACACTTCAGGGTCTGGATATTCCATTGCTAATTAAAGAAGACATCTAGTACTCAAGTACGGTGCGCTTGCTGTCCCATAGGTGACAGTATTAAGTTGAAATGTTTTTAAGGGCATGCAATTATCTTTTCTCCAAAGAATAAGCTGAAGATGTCTTTGTGACTCATGAACCAATACCTGCCTGTACATTTTTTCGATGTCTCCACATAACACGTTGTATTGGCGAAACAGAATTAGGATGTTAAAGAGCTCAACCTGTACTACGGGGCCATTGAATACTGTTGATGGATTTTTGAGATGAAGTCTTCGCGGAGCCATCGTAGACTACACGAAGCTTCGTCGTTTCGCTGTTTTGTAGTATCCGAATTGGGGTTTTTCAATCCTAGTTAAGTGACCTAATTCCTCATATTCCTCAATGAACTTACAATATTTATTTTTTAATTCAGGATTTTTGTTAAGTTTTTTTTTCAAGACTCAAGAAACGATTTTTTGCCATATTGAAGGAATCGCCGAGAGCTACTTCCGGTGATTTTTTTTTTTTTTTTTTTTTTTTTTTTATACCACTAAGGTGGCAAACAAGCCTACGGTCCGCCTGATGGTAAGCGGTCACCGTAGCCTATGGACGCTTGCAACACCAGGGGCATCACTCGCGCGTTGCCGACCCTTCAGAAATCTAATAACTTCTTTTTTGAAGAACCCCATACTGTAGTCCTTAGAGAAAACCTTGGCAGGGAGCTCATTCCACAACCCAAGGGTTCGCGGGAGGAAGTTTCTCTGAAACCGCACTGTTCGCGACCATTTTGGTTCCAAAGTGTGAGAATGAATTCCCTGTCGATGGCGAGCGGTGCGATGGTAGAAAGTAGCCGTGGGCATCATTTCGAACAATTCCTCAGAACACAATCCATTGTACAAGCGGTAGAACACACACAGGGAGGCAAAGTCTCTCCTCAGACTTAAGGGTTCAATACCGCAAGTGAGTTTGGGATCGTCGACAATTCTCACAGCCCGTCGTTGAACCGAGTCAAAAGGGCCAAGCTGGTATCCGGGTGCACCCGCCCAGAGATGGCAGCAGTACTCCATATGGGGCCGGGCTTGCGACTTGTAAAGTAGCAACCTTTGCCCCGACGTGAAGTACTGCTTCGCTCTGTTGAGTACACCAAGTTTTTTGGACGCCAGCTTTACCTTGCCTAGCAAATGATCTCGGAACTGAACATCGCTGGAGATGTCAACGCCAAGGATCCCAATGCTCTTGGAGATGGAGAGGGGAGTGTTCTGGAATTGTGGGACTACAGTGAATGGGGTTTTCTTAGCGGTGAACGCGCAGACTTGTGTCTTTGAAGGGTTGAATCGGACCAAGTTTTCCCGCCCCCAGTCAGAGACCTTGGACAGACCGATCTCGATTTGAGACACAAGTTCTTCACGCTTTTCCTCCACAACGGAACGTGGGATGCTTGCACGGCCCGTGTAATAAGCGTCTCCAGTACTGTCATCTGCATAGCAATGTATGTTGTTGATGTCCAACATATCATTGATGTGCAGTAGAAACAGCGTAGGAGACAGCACAGAGCCTTGCGGGACACCAGCATTAATGTCCATGCTATCAGAGCAACTACCGTCAACTACGGCTCGTATGCTTCTGCCGGACAAAAAGCTAGCCACCCATTTGCACAAACCCTCGGGCACTCCGTAAGAAGGCAATTTCGATAGAAGACCCCGGTGCCAGACCCGATCGAACGCCTTCGCTATGTCTAGGCTACATGCCAATGCCTCCCCCTGACTCTCAATGGCTAGTGCCATTCTTTAAAGGGAATAAAAACCGAAAATCTACCGTCATCTAAGCGCTTTGTTGTTGCAGTAAAGTAGCGTTCGCAAAATTCGTCATCAGCTGACATAGTTGGTTTTGAGGTTAGAACTTCTTCAAGACTTCAAAACTTTGTCAGCTGATCACTCATTTCTTTATTAAAGTTGCAATGTACTTGCCTATATTTTTGCGGAGTACTAGTGTAAAGAGAACCTGCCACTATCCAGCCTAACTTGAATTTTTGGAGTAATGCTTGGCCGAGTCCTAATTTTATTTTACCAGAAGACATGAGTTCAAAAAATATCTCGACACCCAGTAATAAATCAACATCTGAAGGGTGGAAGAAGTTAGGATCCGCTAGTTGAATATTCTGAGGTAAGTAAAGTTTCGTTACGTTTATTAAGACATTGGGCAATAAGCCGGTAATTTTTGGAACTACTAAACACTTAAGATGTGCACTGAATTTATTGACACAAGATTGTATAGTCATTTCACAGCTATCAGATATGGGCATTTGACAATTATTAATGCCTGAAATACATACTGTATCTGTACTTTTACTAATGAACTGCATTTTTTCTTTCAGGTTTGTCGTTATAAAGGATGACTGGTTGCTGCTTCGAGTAAAGCGCGAGCAAGGTATGTTTTTTTTTGTTTTAGGATTTGTCATCTTGACTAAAGCGGTGCCCAGAAGAACCTGACTACCAGACTGCGCCGGCAGGGATACAGGTACGTAGCTATAATGATTTAATGTTGTACTTGTTTCATGTGTGAGATTATCTATATGCAATAATGTGTTATGCTTTTTTCTACAAATCTTACAGGTACCTAAAAGTCGACATTCTACTGACGAGTGGCCCCTTCTCAAACAGTGTAAGCAAAGTTTTAATTTTGCCTCAAGAATATCAGCACGGTTTCGCAAGAATTGCATAAAATCAGACAGCGAAGGTAAGTCCTTAAATGTATTTTTATGTTCTTCCCATTTGCTGAAGGTAACCACATCTAATTTAGTTGATACCAAGTATATTATGAGAACATCCCATTTGTCTGTGGGCTGCTCTAAAGTGTTGAGAGCTCTCAAGTTTTTTGACACATGATCAATCAAAAATCTTATTGCTCTGTGAGATTCATTCAAGGTGCATTCTTTATCAAATAACGCTTTTAAGTGGTTATTAATAAGAACCTTTTTATTATCATAACGTTCGCGCATTAAATCCCAAGCAATAGTATAATTTTTTGAACTAAATTCAAGTGACTGAATAATTAAGGCTGCACCACCTTAATGAACCGAATGCAACCGCAGATAATGAAATTTGTTTATGTTTGATATAGAATCATTCGAATGAATTAACGAGTCGAATGTATCCCGAAATTCCAGCCACTTCATGGCGTTACCATCAAAGGTAGGTAATTTACACTTGAACACACCTAAACACAAACTAAAGAACTGAAGAGGATTTTGGAAATAAAGGACAGAGCTACTCCCCTGGATGTTGGTTGATATTTCACCGTGAAGTTTCGCCACTGATTCAATGTTCTTCGTTCCAATCCAAAATGTCTGTCCGTTAGCGTTGCTTCGATCACGTTTCGTTGAGAACAAATTCCAGCCTGTAGTTTGCCGTGCTGTCGTGGTCGCCACTTTGTTAACGCAGGTAACAAAATAAGAATGCAGGTTTTTGAATATTATTAATTTTCTTATGAATTTTTATTATTGTGGTGTACTAATCTATGTGCGCGCGTTCCCGTCAAGGCGGCTGCAACGGTTCTGGTGATCAGCCCCTGCTGGCCTTCACTCCGCGCCTTTCCCTCCGTCGCTGGTGCGGTCCGCAACAACTACAAAATAGGAAACATTAGGCAATTATCACGTGAAAATCAACAAGTGGTAATAGAAATATTCCCATACTTCCAAAGCGATTGTATACATAAAATGCTGCTCAATACATTTCATCCGTTTTACAAACGTTTTAATCTGGTTCAAAATGGACAACTATTCCTACCTGAATATCACTTAGGCTCGCAATTTGTACTGAAATGAAGACCTCTAAAGGAAATTTATTGACACACAGGGCTGTTCTAGTATTTTAACAATAACATGTTACTTGTACGATTTAAAGTACATTTGTGTAATAATAAACTACCTTAGCAAGGCAGTAAGTTACTATTTTGTTACAGTTTATACGAGAATGGTGACCAAAATTTAACAAAGAAGGAGATCGAGAACTCCTTTGGTGGGAATATGTGTCGATGCACGGGGTATCGACCCATCCTCGATGCGTTCAAGAGCTTCGCCAGTGACGCTGATCTTCCTCACGCCCAAAAAATAGAAGTAAATAGTTGTTTGTACTCTTTATCAGTGTGTGTCTGTGTTTTCAGTATTAGGTACTGACTTATTGAACCAAAATATTGTCGTTCACAGCTAATGAAATGAATAAACTGGGACACTTTTTCTTTATCATACAAAATTCAGTTTTAGGAATTCCTTAAAAGAGAAAAAGGAAAAGAGATAACTCGTAAATTTAGTAATCTAGCTACAGTATAAGCAATTGACAATAGGCAAAGAACAGTGCGGTTTCAGAGGGACTTCCTCCAGCGAACGATTATGTTGTCGAATGAAATCCTAATTTCAAATTTTGTTTTTACACACATAAAATTGTAGCACGCGTATGTATCTTAAATGGTTGTATATGATACAGCAGTATTTCTGAACAGTAAAAAATCCGAAAAGGCTTAAGTACCATAGTCATCACTCCGATCGGTTATACAGACGACAGAGGAGTTCAAAACTCGTCATAAATTAAATGTAGCTAATTTACGCATTAATCAACATTTTTGCAAATAACGTATATTTTATTGCAGGACCTAGAAGACTTGGACAAAATGAAATGTGTGAGGAAATCGTTAAGAGCATGCAGTTTGAGCGATGCGGATTGGTGCGTCATCGAGGAAAACAAGCAATCATTGATGGCAATGGAGTTCACTGACGGGCGCTGGTACAGTGTCACCGACATAAAAGATGTCTTCCAAGTAAAAAAAACTTACTTTGAATATTAATAATACTTGTTAGGGTTGTTGAAACGCTAAACATATGTTCAGCTTTGAGTTAGACTAGAGGATCAACAACCAAAATCCCATTTCTAAATTTTGTGTAAGTAAGGCATTATAAAACTGTACATTCTGATACAGGGGCGGAAAATAGAATAATTTGTAATATCCTTAATAATACAATTACAATTCATAAAAAAGTCAGGTAGGGCATTGCAAGTACTCGCTCGAATAAGCTGCCCGAACAAATAAAGGAGGCATAGCGAGTACTTGCTCGAATGAGTGGCCCGAACTGGGGAAGTACCTCCACCTTACAGAAAACCGCGGCCACAATAACACTAACATTGAGTAGTGTTGTGTTCCTGGCGGTGAGTAAGGTTGCCAGAGCTCTCTCTTTGAGGATTCGCTGCGTGGACAGCGGAGGACCGACGGTGCTTGTTGCTGTCATTGCTCGGCGTGCTGGTTCGGCGGTCAGGGAGACCTGATGAAACGGCTGACCGCTGGCCGCTCGCAGGTTGAACGGGTTCCCGAACCCAGGGATCACTTAATCTCCGCCCTGGGAGGCTGATCCGCCAACCTGTGTAAAGTCTCTGAAGTAGTAGTCGTGCCGGAGAAGGAGACCGGAGTGGACCCGGCTACTACAACAGAGAGGGATCAGGGGCCCTTCCGCCCGCCGTGCCAGCAACCGTATCATCTGTGTTGAGCTTCGGCATTCTTAGTACCGCAACTTTTTGTCTTCTAAGCTGTCTGTGCAGTGAATCCTCATCCTTATTCTAAGTAACTTCAAAAAAAATGGCCAGGAACAGAAAAAAGGAAAGAGTTTTGACAGCGGCTACTCCATCCACATATAATGTGGATTTTTGCAACATAAGGGGTATTCACGCAAATCTTAACGCAGTCCATCACCATCTTGAGACTGCGCAGCCAACCATTCTTTTTCTAACGGAGACGCAGATATCCTGCCCGGCCGACACATCATACCTTCGTTATCCCGGCTACAAACTCGAGCACAATTTTTTGAGTCGTGCCGGTGTATGTATGTTCGTCCGGGAGGATATCTGCTGTCGCCGACTTCATAGCCTTGAAGACAGGGACCTGTCGATATTGTGGGTGCGCGTAGATCATGGGGGCCACACTCGTATCTATGCGTGCCTATACAGGTCTCATAGCGGTGACACGGACGTAACTCGACTCTTCACGCACCTGAGTTTGACGACTGACAAAGTTCTAGAGCAATATCCCACAGCAGAATTAGTTATTTTGGGAGACTTTAACGCCCACCATCGTGAGTGGCTCAGTTCTCGAACCAATAACTATGCAGGGATATCTGCTCATGAATTTGCTCTGACCTATGGATTCTCTCAGCTGGTACTTTCTCCAACGAGAATACCAGATATAGAGGACCATACAAGCTCCTTACTGGACCTTCTGTTGACTACACGTCCGGAAGGATACTCCGTCTCAGTGGATGCGCCTCTTGGCTCCTCGGACCACTGTCTCGTCCGGACTCAAATGTCATGCACACAACCTGATCCTTCTGGGCCAACTAATTGGCGTCGTGCGTGGCATTATAAGTCGGCAGACTGGGATGGATTGCGAGAATTCTATGCATCGTACCCGTGGAGGCAGATCTGCTATAGCTCAGAAGATCCTGACGTCTGCGCAGCCGCAGTCACTAAGACAATCCTCGCTGGTATGAAATGTTTCATTCCTAACCTGCGAGTAGCTGCCGGCGTCAAAAAACGACCGTGGTTTAATAGGTCTTGCAGAGAAGCTAAAACTCTTAAGCAAACTGCGTATGAGGCTTGGACCACGGCTCGTAATAATAAGGATGCGAATATTTCTGAGTTAAAACGCAAATTAAATGCTGCCTCGAGGTTCAGTAAGAAAGCAACTGCCAGAGCAAAATTCCAATTCATCGGCAAAATAGGTGGGCGACTTGCGAGCTATCCTTCTGGGAGTCGTGCTTTCTGGTCGCTTGCTAAAGCTGCCGAGGGGAACTTCTGCCAGTCATCATTACCACCACTGCGAAAGACTGATGGTGACTTGGACCACAGTGCAAAAGAGAAAGCCGATCTATTGGGCAGTCTCTTTGCCTCTAACTCGAATGTGAACGACGAAGGCGCTGTACCACCTACTTTACCGTGGTGCGGTAAGACCATGCCGGAAATCTCTATAACACAGCGCGAGGTCCGGCGGGCGTTGCTTTCCCTAGACGTTCATAAGTCGAGTGGGCCAGACGGCATACCAGCAGTGGTGCTTAAGCAGTGTGCTCCTGAGTTATGTCCTGTACTCACGCGCCTCTTCACGCTTTCCTACCACACTAGGCAATTTCCGTCTTCATGGAAGACTGCGAATGTGCACCCGGTGCCCAAAAAGGGCGATAGATCAGATCCATCGAATTACAGGCCTATCGCTATAACCTCTCTCCTCTCCAAGGTGATGGAGCGTGTGATCAACACACAGCTTTTGAGATACCTAGAAAAACACGACCTGATCAGTGACCGTCAATATGGCTTTCGCCACGGTCGCTCAACTGGTGATCTTCTAGTGTATCTCACACACCGATGGGCACTAGCCATTGAGAGTCAGGGGGAGGCATTGGCATGTAGCCTAGACATAGCGAAGGCGTTCGATCGGGTCTGGCACCGGGGTCTTCTATCGAAGTTGCCTTCTTACGGAGTGCCCGAGGGTTTGTGCAAATGGGTGGCTAGCTTTTTGTCCGGCAGAAGCATACGAGCCGTAGTTGAAGGTAGTTGCTCTGATAGCATGGACATTAATGCTGGTGTCCCGCAAGGCTCTGTGCTGTCTCCTACGCTGTTTCTACTGCACATCAATGATATGTTGGACATCAACAACATATATTGCTATGCAGATGACAGTACTGGAGACGCTTATTACTTAGACGTTGCGTTGTGGAGGAAAAGCGTGAAGAACTTGTGTCTCAAATCGAGATCGATCTGTCCAAGGTCTCTGACTGGGGGCGGGAAAACTTGGTCCGATTCAACCCTTCAAAGACACAAGTCTGCGCGTTCACGGCTAAGAAAACCCCATTCACTGTAGTCCCACAATTCCAGAACACTCCCCTCTCCATCTCCAAGAGCATTGGGATCCTTGGCGTTGACATCTCCAGCGATGTTCAGTTCCGAGATCATTTGCTAGACAAGGTAAAGCTGGCGTCCAAAAAACTTGGTGTACTCAACAGAGCGAAGCAGTACTTCACGTCGGGGCAAAGGTTGCTACTTTACAAGTCGCAAGTCCGGCCCCATATGGAGTACTGCTGCCATCTCTGGGCGGGTGCACCCGGATACCAGCTTGGCCCTTTTGACTCGGTTCAACGACGGGCTGTGAGAATTGTCGACGATCCCAAACTCACTTGCGGTATCGAGCCCTTAAGTCTGAGGAGAGACTTTGCCTCCCTGTGTGTGTTCTACCGCTTGTACAATGGATTGTGTTCTGAAGAATTGTTCGAAATGATGCCCACGGCTACTTTCTACCATCGCACCGCTCGCCATCGACAGGGAATTCATTCTCACACTTTGGAACCAAAATGGTCGCGTACAGTGCGGTTTCAGAGAAACTTCCTCCCGCGAACCCTTGGGTTGTGGAATGAGCTCCCTGCCAAGATTTTCTCTAAGGACTACAGTATGGGGTTCTTCAAAAAAGAAGTTATTAGATTTCTAAAAGGTCGGCAACGCGCGAGTGATGCCCCTAGTGTTGCAAGCGTCCATAGGCTACGGTGACCGCTTACCATCAGGCTGACCGTAGGCTTGTTTGCCACCTTAGTGGTATAAAAAAAAAAAAAAAAAAAAGTCAATAAATAAAATGGAGTAGTAATTGCAAATCAAATATTTTTTATTAATAATGAGGCCATTTTGGGATTCGTATAATTGACGGACTCACCTTACGGTTGGCTATATATTTACTTCATTAATGTTTTTATTTACTCTTAATGTCTGGTCAAGCAAATTAGGCAAATTTCCTGATTCATCAACATACATTATGTAACAGCAGATTTTATAGAATGTTTAAATTATACCTTTCAGGTGCTATCTCGAGAGCGCAGTAATGACTACAGACTAGTAGCAGGAAATACCGGGCGAGGTAGGTAGTGCAACAAACTTTTCTTACTTTCTGATCTTGGGTGTTTGGTCGCTAGTGTCGTTATTAGTTTCAGTATGTACACCATTTTAATATGGCGACTGTATTTTGATTTTTGGCCACCGTGACAGCAAAGTTGGTTGCACTATAATCAATATTATATCTACCGACATACACAGGGTAAGTTGCCAATGAGATATCTGTCCTAAAACCAATATGGAATCTATCTGAAAGGTTTTCCCAAAAAACTAATAATGAACGTCGTTACAATGCAATTAAATTTTATGGTAATAAACATACCGTATTCGTTTAATTTACATACATATACATTTTAGCGCAAATAATGCGTCAGATCAAGTTCCAAAAAAAATCTCCCTCTCTCTCTCTCTCTCTATCGCCATGAATATTTGCGTTACATGCCTGATTTTTAGAAGAGTTAAAATTACATAATAAAAATAAATGTCCCAAATTTTATTCACCTAAGACAAAAACGTATATTGCTTGATAAATGTCGTGTATTTTAAGTGAGTTGGTACTATTTTTTTGTGTTTATGTGTACTGGCAGACAAACGGTTTATATTTTTGGTTTGATTTGAGAATATTACGCAAATCAGTTAACGACATTTCCAAAAATTATTATACTGATACATTTACTTTTAGGAGTGTACCCGCTAAAAACAATTCCAAAAGTACAAATTGATATATCAGCCATACAAGACCTTAGAGAAGTTGCAATAGACGTTAACCTGGTGATTGGAGCAGGAGTGCCGCTCACGGAGGTAATGGGAGAATTCCTTTACTACGCCAAGAATCACGGAGAGTTTCGATACCTTGACACTTTGTACCGGCATTTGGATTTAGTTGCACATATACCAGTGAGAAATGTAAGTACACCCTTTATTATATCATTGGTGGAAGTTTTTTGTTTTATTTTTATTTTATTTATATCAATAGTCAACTTTTTTCATACCACTAATATTTTTTGGTTTATTAAATATTAAGAAATTAAGGTTAGTTTTAATGACCTTCTAAGTTATTTTAAGTTATTAAGGTCTTTGGTTAGTTTAGTTAAGGGTCGGCACATACCGAGACGAGAGGCGACACGAGACGTGAAGAGGCTTGAAGATGCGCCGCATTGTGTCACGTCGCGTCTTGATATGAGCTTACCCTAAGATCAACCAGCCTACAATCTCTCTCCGGTCGTATTGTTTTGTTAGCAACACGGTTCTTGTATGTGGTCCTTCGCGTCGCTTTTGTTTGTATATTATATAATTTATATATCGTGTAACTAGACGCGCTTTTAAACTATTTTTATCCGCCTTCAAAAAAGGAGGTTATCAAGTCAGCACAGTGTTGTGTTTGTATCTGATTACACTGCGTTACAAATGAAAAAGAAATCTGAGTACCCGCTTTTAACTGTCATGCTTTCTTATTTATACCTATCGTTTATTAAACATACATACACATTTTCTTTTCATCACGTCTCATTTTTCTTTTGTAAAAGTGTGACAAATTATATTAAAAATTTAAAGGGCAAAATATATTTTAAAGAAATCGAATAAAATCAACCAGATTTTTTTACATTTATCAAGTTTAATTTTAACATTTAGGTTAAAAAAAATTCAAAAAAAAAATCATCTTATAAAATTTTAACACAAAATATCGTGGAACTTTTTCTTGTGTTTGTGCTTTAAATGATCTTCTCGTTTTAAACGCCAACAGTAATCACGTAGCATAGTTGTGTCCCAACGGCCTTGAAATCGTTCTTCTAGCTTCTTTACATCCTGGTGGAACCTCTCACCTTGCTCATCATTGACCGTATCAATATTAGATGGAAAGAAAAAAAAATTAGAATGAAGAAAGTGAATTTTTAATGTCATTTTGCAACCAAACTTTTTGTATGTTTTTAACATGTCGTTAACTAGCTGTTCCGCATTTTCGGCTCTGTGGTTCCCTAAAAACCCTTTTTAAATGCTTTCAGTGATAGCCAGGCATCAAGTAGTTAGTATGCTTTTTGTCGAAATTTGAGTCTTTCATTAATTAATGTGCAATGTGCATATTTGTGGTCCCACAAATATTCCTTCTTTAAGTTTGACATCACTTAACTTTTAAAATACTGTCTTTAAATATAAAAAGCCAAATCCCTCTTTATTCACAGCCTTGACAAAAATTTTCATCAAACCAAGTTTTATGTGTAGTGGTGGTAAAATAACATTTGTAGGATCTATCAAAGGTATATAAGATATGAGAGTAGCGTAGCACGAAACACAAGAAAACTTCTTGATCAATAGCACGTCCAAAATGGATTAAATATGCAGTTCTTACAGTTTCGGAAATATTTTTGTTTGTGATATCACAATATACTGTCCGCAAACGTAACAAAACTTATTTGGTGCATTTAAGCAGTTGCGACGACCATTTAGTCCAGTATTCATATTCATCAATAAAAAGTACAATACATCTAAAACGGTAACGGTTTCTTTAACGCCTAAAGTGAGGGTAGTAGAAATAATAATTGCCATGTACCTCAAAAACTAGACGTGATGGATACCACATATATTTGGAACATTGAATCTATATAACCTATTGCCTATTCATTCCAGCTAACAGTTAAGAGGGTACCAAAATCGTGTTACGCAGTGTTATAAGATATAAGCATCACTGTCTCACGCACACAAGTAAAAGGCAACCGTCAGAGTTAGTGCGTGTCATGATGGCGCTAGCGAGACGAGAGACGGGCATTACGGGTAGCCGAAAGGGTGTTTTGTGATGAGCCAGATTGTAATCCCCAAATAAGAACAATAAATGAGAAGTTATACACACA
This sequence comes from Apoda limacodes, assembly GCA_946406115.1. Classification (NCBI taxonomy): domain Eukaryota; kingdom Metazoa; phylum Arthropoda; class Insecta; order Lepidoptera; family Limacodidae; genus Apoda; species Apoda limacodes. Next base: position 5,571,892 of record OX291558.1, read on the forward strand.
GTTTTTGTATATGTTGTTTCCAGCTTCTAAACATCTGTGCTAAATTTCATAAGCGTATGTATGTGTGTTTTTCCGCGCATATCTCAAAAACTAGTCCAGTCGAATTAGATGCATTTTTAGGTTAAAAAAACATTAATTGGTGGAGTTTTGAATTTTGGTGTAAAAGGTTATAAAGGCCTGCTGTTTAACTTACTAAAAGTCCCCATCGATAGCTGTTGCGCTCGCGCCGCCATCTTGGAAAATAGGTATTCTATTTAAGTTTTTTGCTTATATCTCGGCAATTATTGCTGATACGGAAAAAGTTTGTATGTAACAACTATAGATTTTTAAATATCCTATAAAAAAGCTCAACATATTACTATTGTATCTCTAGTATTTTAGCTGTAATCCGGCGTTAAAGAGGAAAACAATTTATTTTTTGCTACCGATATACCGTTTGTTTTATGCTTACTCCAAAATGGTTCAAATATATTTTTTAGATTTATTTCGCGAAACTACCAAGAGATAAAGAGAGAAAGAGAGAAAGAAATGAGAGAGTGGGAAATAGAGAAAAAGGGACAAGAGGAAAGAGGCAAATGCATTATGTGACATAATGTGTATGGCTGGGTCGGAATGTGTTTTGGGGCCACTTGGTGGGTATAAGTACCACGAAATAGCCGCGACTAGGTATCAATACCGAAAAGCCATGACCAGCCATCAGCTGATCATCGTCTCGTAGGTATGCTTTACTTCCCATAAAGACTTATTCCGATTTACGTGACTTTGTGTGTAAATGTATATAGTTAGCAAGCACCGTTTTAGTAGTGCAATACTACCAATGGCAAAGTGCGAGGACTACTAAAAGCGAATGCTTAAAAAACCTCGTAATGCTTGCTTAGCCCTAAACCAGCAGACACCAATCATATCCGCGAGATTGACAGTAAGGTCTAAAGGAGATGCGCTCTCCCGCCGCTTGCCTCTCTACCTCCTGTCATTGTGTAAACTTTATTAACGGTTACTAATACTACGGTTACGTAATTTCATAGACACTGACCTTTTTATCAAAGCCAGTTCGGGTTTTGGGCAACAGGGGCACTACATCACGGAGTTCACGGAGCACTTCTATACCTACAGGAGCGTCATTTTTCGACATGGCAAAAGCGTTCAATAATCACATCGTTAGATTTATAATCCGTTCTACTATACACTGAGATCGCTCTAAACTGGTTTCTATTTTAAGCACTTCTTAAAAGTACCTTGCGAGTGACTGTTGGGTGATAGATTCGATGACCATATCAATATTAGAGATCTAATGAGAGCAGGGATGAGATCTAGTTGTGGTAAGCTGATTCTTTTAAGAGCTTTCTTGAATTTATCCCAGTTTATCACAGTCTTTGTCGCAGTGGCTTCGTACTCCTGGGGCCCAAGTGACAATATAACCAAGAGCTTGTTAGAGCAAAGTTCATCCAGCACTTCTACGTAGCGCAAACTTAGGATTATGTTCTGTATTGACGCTATGTCGAGCATGTCCAGTCTATGGTAGTCAATAAGAGCGTAGTAAGTAGAGGTCATAATGTTAAAATTGAGGATTTTTATCAGTCTGCCGAGAACCTTGCCTTGCCTACGCAGGATAGGTGGTTTTCATCGGAATCAGATGCGATGATCATCGGCTGATTGCTGGTGGTCTAGCCTATTGGCTATTCTTACTTATCAAGCGTACCCGAAAGGCGTTCCGCCCTGCTATACACATCATGTCGCATAATGCATCTGCCCCTTTATTATCTCTCCCCTTCTCTCTCTCTCTCTCTCTCTCTCTCTCTTTCTTACCATCTCTGTCGGTCCTTCAATCTCTAGGTAGTGCCATGGAATAAGTTTTTGAAGATATATATGAATGATTTAGGAGTAAACAGCTACAAAACGGTATATCGATAGCAAAAATATAAAAAAAAATCTTTTCAATGAAATTTAATAAGTTACAGTATTTGCATACACGAATTTATCGTATTAATAATTATTGCCCAGATATAAGCAAAAAACTAAAAAAGGGTACTTTTTTTCTAAGATGGCGGCGCGAGCGCAAAAGGTATCGATGGGGACTTTTAGTATGTTTAATGAGAAGTTGTAATGAACATGTACACAAAAATTCAAAACTCTACTAATTAATGTTGTTTCATTTTCTAATTTGATTGGACTAATATGCCGTATTGCAAAAATTATTATTATAAGGCTAGGTATAGTCCAAATTAGGTAATAGTGCAAGGTTCGTAAAAATCAGTTAAGTAGTTTTTGAGATAGAGAGTTAAATGTGTATCAGTTACAAGGAAAACGGGTCGTTGGCTTTAGGGTCTGCTCATACCGAGACGCGACGTGACGTGAAGTGACTTGAAGCGCGGCACATCTTCAAGCCGCTTCATGTCGCGTCGCGTCTCGTTTCTCGTAGTAACACAAGACGCCTTTTTACTTTTAAACATTTATTTCTTTCTTCTTAGTTATTAAATAAATAAATAACAGTATTGAAATCGGTTTAATTTTTTTAAAATACCTTTTTCCCGTATTTTTGTGGTCAGGTGGGCACTATTGGTGGGAACTTGGCGCTGAAGAATCAACATCACGAGTTCCAGTCTGATGTCTTCCTACTCCTGACTACTGTCGGAGCCACTGTCACTATAAGTATGCAAGGCCTTTATTAAATACCCAGATAAATGCATTGAAAATTCGTAGGTGTAAAGAACAAGTGTTAAATACGCAGATATTTATAATTATATATTTTCTTAAGTCAAGAGGATTATCCTCGTGTCCACGGCTAGTGCAACCTGGCCGAAAAATGTTTTGTTCGCGCTTAAGACCAAAAAAGTAAAAACAGAATGTACAATAAACCAATCTTAATTAATTAAAACTCAATCAACAGTTCAGGCATTTTTTTGCAAAAAATGCCTCCTAAATCCTTTTCAATCCGGCTTCCGACCTGGTCATAGTACGGCTACTGCTCTTAGAAAGATTACTGATGATATCTGTCTTGGCATGGACCGTCAAGAACTGACTGTTCTGTCATTACTGGACTTCAGTAACGCTTTTAACACAACAGACTTCGATATTTAACTTGCTCAATTACGTTCTCTTAACATATCTCCAGCGGCAATTGAATGGTTTTGCAGTTACTTGCATAAACGCCAGCAACGTATCAAATTTGACGATACGTTCTCATCTTGATGCGATAGCCTTGCCGGCGTACCTCATGGTGGCGTCTTGTCTCCACTTCGTTTTGCTATTTTTATTAATAATATTTCACACGGAATCTCTTGACTCTACCACTTGTATGCAGACGTTTTAAAATCTATACTCATGCCTCACTCAATTACTTCAATAAGGCGATTGGTACTATTTTTTACGGTCCTCAAATAAACTCTACTATGACCCAAGTTATTATAATTAGAAGCCCTAAGCTTATATAATTATACGCATCTGTTAGTTCGTTACGACACGCGACGCTTACGTAATTTTCTTCCCATCTCCACCAAAATTGCACTTGCGGAATCATTAGTTCATCCTATTCTCAATTAAGCTGACGCCTGCGATTTTATCTCTGAGGACCAATTAAATAAACTTGAGCGTCGTCAAAACTTGTGTAGGTATATGTTTCATATTTGGACTCCGTAAATATGATCATGTTTCCAATTTTCGACAACAGCTTAAGTGGCCTCCGATTCGCGTTCGCCGGAATATTCATATTCTATGTATTCTGTATAGAATTTTGTTCAATCCGTTTACTCCTGCATTCCTAAAGGAGCTATTTAAACTTATAGGCATTTCTAATCCACATCTTCTGCCTTCTACTCATCTCTTACTTCAATTACTAACCCACGTTATAAATTTTTAATGCAAATACATTTACGGTACATGCAACAAAACTATGGAATTAATTGCCTTTATCCATTAAAAAACTCAATCTATTAATATTTTCAGGAATAAAATTAAATCATATTATAGCAATCTTGTTCAGTAAATTTACTGTATGTATATTAGCAAATGTGTATTTATATGTAATTATACATTATATATTAATAAATATGATATTATATTTAATGTATATGTATTTATTTTACTTGATTATTATTATCTACAGTATTGATTTTCAAAGTATATGACATCCAGAAGAGCACTTTCTTCTATTGAACCCAGAATTGAAAATCATTTAATGCACATGCTCCGTCACATAGACTCTTCTTGAAAACTTTTTTTAATAAAACATATAAAAAAAATTATGGACTTCATTACCATTATTGTATTTTACAATTGCGTGGCGTGACCACGTGCTGCCATTTGCTGCGCCGAAGGGGACGTGGGCATTTTCATTTTTGGCAGTAGGGGGGGGGGGCGTGATAAAAAACTTTGGAAACCCCTGATCTACAGTTTTTATTATGTTCTATGTCAACGTCAATACTAAGGTATTAATTTAATTTTGCACCACCTACCTTTTTTGTATATTTTTCTTTTTCTATCTACCCAAAGCGATAAGCGATAAGACCGCCTGATTGTATTCTATAAGTTTCGTTCTAAATTTTAATTTGTTTATAATTCATTTTTGGTGTGCAGTAAAGTATATATCTGTCTATCTACATCTATCTAAAACTGGAAATATAGAATACTAAAACTGATTTAATATAAACAATAAAAATATTTTTAAAAATAAATCTACTTACTTGAGTATATATATATTAAGATATAGTTTGTGATCTTTGATTATTAACCTTAATTACAGTCTTTTGTATTGTTATATAGTTATATAGTCGTGTATCACGAGTAGTAGACGAAGTTACGCTTACTTTCACCCTCAAACAAGTTATAGCCAGGCATGACTACAAAAATAAACAGAAGGAATCCTACGTGAAGAAAAAATTGATGTAACAACGTATGCTATTTTGAAATTTTGAATTTACGAAATTGATTTTGGTGCTTCACCCTAGTCATCTGTCCTATTTAATACTCTATTAACGGGAGAATTTCTAAGCGAAAAAGGTTAAACGTTGTATTTTTTTTTTAATACAAAGCGAATCTTGCCATAATCTCCGTTCCCTGCAGATTCCTAAATTCTACTTTATTTTTTGATTTAAAAAAAAAAGAACTAAAATTTAAGAGCTCTGTGTTTTTTGGTTTCATTAGATTCTGATAAGCCATTATTTTTTAATATTTCTGCAAAGTTGTCGGAAAAAAAGAAAAATAAAGGCCTCAGTCAATCAGAATCTTAATATGAATTTTTTGTTCTTTTTTAAATCAAAATGCGAAGTTAAATTTACTTTTTAAAGATCATGGCTAGTTAATTGTGAATGAATGTTGTAATCTTAAGGCTAGGTATTGATGAGTATATTGCACAGTAAGGTACAAAAATCATTTTAACTGCTTAAACGCAAGGTTAAACATTCGTTGCGCACAAAGTAGCCAAAAACGTATATCGGAAGAGAAAAATGTATCTATTTAATTTATTAAAAACAAACGGATATGAATATCAAAATTTCCATCTGTTTATTTTTAGTTATTGTTGTTACTTACATAATTAAGCTATTTTAAAGGATCTCCCTAACTTTATTATTACAATCTCAATTTTTTTGAAGAGGTGATTTCGAAATAAAAAAAAATTCAAGTCAAATTGACTTTTTCAGCTCATTAACATGATTTGATGATTTTGGCTTGAATTTTTTTGGATGGCTAGATGATAATCTCAGATCCGTAGCTTTAATTGTTGATCTGTATTCTTAAACAAAAAAGTAGGTACCATTTTCTCAATGCCTCGTCTTAATCCTAGAGTAACACGGACGCGGCGGTACGGAAATTACAAACTCGAGTCATTAAAGCCTTTTGCCACCCTTAATACACAATGTACTATTCGTATATTTAGATACAAGCACATTATTAATATACAGAAATGAGGTGCTGCCCGTCTGCGACCCGTTATGCTGCTGATGGAAAGTTGTAATAAACAATACCTTACTTTTTATCACAAAGTTAAAATTAACAATCATATCAGATTATTATAACGACATATGTATTATTCTATAGCTTTGTCTTACGTCAGTCTCATTTTATTATTAGTCATTACTGTCAATATACTACATACTGGTAGGTAAGTCACGTAAGTAGATAACGAATTTACTTTTAAATGAACATTCACATATCCAATTCGAAGCCCGAGTGGCTAAGTGTTCAAAATTATTTATAATGCATGGAAACAGTTTTAGGGATTTAACCATCGAAATCAACACCATGAAAGAAAATTTGTAGGAGAAAATATGTGCTTGTAGTTAAAAAAATGACGTGTTTATTTAATTATGGAAATCATTTCTAAAGTTAAACTTAAAAATCGGCCAAGTGCGACTCGGACTCGCACACGAAGGGTTCCGTACCATTAATTTGTATTATTTTAATGTAATTATTTATTTTCTATACAACTAAATATTCTAAAAATATTTTAAGCGTCTACCTGTTTTTCCGTTATTAAGATCGAGCAAAAAAATCACGTTTGTAGCATGGGAGCCCCTCAAATATTTAATTTATTCTGTTTTTTAGTATTGGTTGTTATAGCGGCAACAAAAATACATTGTGAAAATTTCAACTGTCTAACTATCACGGTTCATGAGATACAGCCTGGTGACAGACGGACGGACAGCAGAGTCTTAGTAATAGGGTTCCGCTAATTGGTCCCTCGAAATGGTTAGAAGTTTATGATATATTATTAATTAAATAAATTACATTTGAATGCCGTTTAATTTAATAAATAACTTATTATTTTTATTTCAGTTGTAATTGATCTTACTTAATCATTTTTTCGTTCGTGTAACTTTACTCAATTATTTCTTTACTCTTTTACGTGTAGTTTTTGATAAAATTTAGTATCTACTATGATACGTGTCAGGGGTATTCATTTCCGAATACACGGGTACGCGACCCCGGCCTCCCGATCTACTACTAATTCTCCCCATTTCCTTCCAACAGTAGTATCCCCCCCCTTTGGACATATCCCACTTATCATACGATTTCCATTTTCCAAAAATCATCGAATCCCAACCCTTACTCCTTGTTCCCTTCTATTATCGGGCAGCAGCGACCTCCTATAAAACTACTGCGCTTGCCAACCCGCTTGCCAGGCGTGGTGAGAATGGCAAACCCACCAACTATATGAACGGCACTAACAACAAACGGCCCCTAGTCCCCGGCAGCCCTGCTAGTCCAGGCTACGGTAGCAGCCTTGGTAACGGCGCGGCAGGGGGTGCGAAGAATCCCCGGCAGAGATCCGGCTACTAACACCGACGACTGGACCTGGCAACCTACAATGCACGTACGCTGAGGGCCGACGGGAAAATAGTAGAACTGGAAGAAGCTACAAGCAAGTTACGATGGGACGTTATAGGGCTATCGGAGGTCCGAAGACAGGTACAGGACACGATAGTTCTCAACTCAGGTAACTTGATGTACTACCGGGAGGGTGACCAGCTATCCCAAGGTGGTGTCGGGTTTATCGTCCGCAAGTCCCAAGTGTGTCGACTAGGGTAGCGTCCCTGCTACTCAGATTATCAAAACGATATTCGCTGAAGGTCATACAGGTTTACGCGCCGACTTCGACACACCCAGACGACGTAGTGGAGGAGATGTATGAGGACATTTCTAAAGCCATACACTCCTCCAAAACACACTATAATGTCGTGATGGGGGACTTCAACGCGAAACTAGGCAAACTAAGTGGTAATGAGCTGAGAGTGGGGCAATTTGGATATGGACAACGGAACTTCAGAGGGCAGATGCTGGCCGACTTCATGAAAAAGGAATGCCTCTTATGATGAATTCCTTTTTCAAGAAGCGCCCACATAGAAAATGGACCTGGATGAGTCCGGATGGTTGCATAAAGAATGAGATTGACTTTATCATGTCGACGGAAAAGCAAGTGTTCAATGATGTCTCTGTGATCCACACGGTCAAAACCGAAAGTGATCACCGTATGGTAAGAGGCACATTGAACCTCAACATAAGGCTTGCTAGGTCTCGACTGATAAAGTCCACGCTCCGACCCACAACCATCCAAATCCAAAACCCAGAAAACTTTCAGCTCCAACTCAAAAATCGCTTTGAGTGCTTAAGGGAAGACGCATCAGTGGACGATACCAACGACATGTTTGTAGACACTGTCAATACGGTTGGGTCTAAGTTCTTTAAAACCCACCGTACAAATAGAACAAAAAGACTCTCAGACCAGACTCTAAGACTTATGGACGAGAGACGAAACCTAAGGCTGCAGTCTTCGGATGATGCATTGCCATCACGCTTCTGAGTCATGTTTATAAGCTTATAGTTTATCGGATAACAATGTTGATAACCTCCTTTTTTGAAGTGGGTAAGAAAATACAGTTGAATCAGCCTTTGTTTTTCCCCACTACAGAGGCATACGACATAAAACAGGAGCCTCTTCTTATAGAAACGAGGCTTTGGCCATAGTCCAACGGCTTGACCCAGTACGATTTGGCGAACATTGTCGAGGTAGTGACCACTCGTCTGTCAGAATGTTCAAGCCTCTGAATTGGCCACGACCGACTGCCTAACGTGCCCTCCGAAGCACGGACGAATTCAGAATAATGTGACAATAGCGGAAACAACCATCGAATGACAATCTACGCCCGACGTTGCTTAACTTCTCAAATCGCTTCCGAAAGACAAATGCAGTAGCAAAGCTACGACCCGTCGAAAAAAAATCAGTATTCACGTCTAATTAAAATAGATTGTACTTTTTCAGTGGACAGTAGCATGTCCATTTCGCAACTGAAGATGGAAGACTTTTTAAAAACGGACCTTAAAAACAAATTAATCTTGAATGCGAAACTGCCTCCTTTCTCGTCCAGTTATAAAATCTGCACGTACAAGGTAAGCTATAAAATTTTTTTTGTTAAGCTCTTTTTGACTGACTGACTTGCCCCTACCCAATCTTGAGTAATCCTGGCTCACTTTCTATAGTTTTTAAAACCTCGCAAAGGAGGTGTCATTTAGCTACACAAATCCATAATTATATAGGTGTGTATCTAGCCACTGCTACCCCTTTCTTGAGACCTACATCAATTCCGTTACTTTTGTGCCATATTTCTCGGACAACGGAATTGCAATGAAAGAACAGAATCTTCAGCCCGAAGCTTGTAACCGTCTCCAAAGCTATAAGAATTACTTATCTGCTGCAGCCGATATAGTGAGTAGATATCCAGGCGAAATTCTAACTTGATCTAGAAGGGGGTGATCCAACGGATATCGTAATCTATATTTATATAGGATTTCCTTACGATTTCCATGACATTTTACAGATCAATATGGCAGTCTTTTTTTCCCAATGCTGCACCCATATTCATAGACATAATTACATAACTTCGTAAGGACCAGGAAAACGGCGACACGAGGCCTGACCAAATTTAATATAATTAATTTGCACCAATGGTTCAAAATTAATAACAGATGGCGCTATTTTCTCCAAGTATAAAAATAGAATTATCAATGATTTATTTATTAAAATTAATTTATTAAATCACAATCTCTGTAGCTTAAGTAAGTGGAATGAATGTGAACGTCTAGCGTGAAAACCGATTCCAAATATTATTTGCAGGTGATGCGTCGAGCTCAAAATGCTCACGCTGTGGTTAACGGAGGGTTTCTATTTAAACTGGATTCTGCAGACAAAGTAACCGAATGCAATATCACCTATGGAGCTATAACCCCTAAATTCGTCAAGGCAACTAATACTGAGAAGCTCTTAAAGGGCTTGGACTTGTTCAAAAACCAGACTCTCCAGAAGGCTTTGGAGTCACTCAAGAAAGAATTATTTCCAGATAAAGAACCGCTTGAACTGTCACCCTGGTGTAGAAAGACCATTGCTTTGGCTCTATTTTATAAGGTAGGCGTAAACATATATTTTTTTTCTGAATTGACTATGCAGTTGGCTAATGCAGCCATTACTGCTCCACCGGGCTTTTGGGGCGAGACTCTGAAAGAGTCCCAGCCCAACTAACGCCAAACACTCAAGGGCTTCCCGCGGGGGGAGCCTCGGCTTGGTTTGTCGCTCTTGGGGTCGTCCCTTCGACCAGCGATAGGTGAGTTCCTCGTCACGCGGTTGCGATTGTGAGTTAGTGGGGGCAAGAAGCGCCCCGGCACTCTTTGATACCTCGTGTATCCGTGCGTTCGCCGACGAACCCGGGGATGTCGGCGTCGTGTTAGCGGGAGGCCCTATTAAGGGAGGTCGTTGAGACTAGTCTCGGTATCCGGATAGTGAGATCGTCGTCTGGGGCCGTTCATACGTGCCGAGGCCTCCTAACAATAGTTTTTCGACCGTGCCGAGGTCGGTCGGGGGGATGATAGGTTGTGGATTGCACAGTTAATCGATTCGGGTGAGAATCGATTCGGCTGCACTTAAATTGTACTAATTGTACATTTTATGTGAAATGTATAATATACAGCACCAGGATGACCTCCATTGGAAATTATATTTAGATACGAATTACTTACTGATGAAATATGAATAATAATTTTTCGATTTTACCGACATAATAATAAGAAAATATGAAGTGGTTTTTGAAATAAAAAAATTACGAGTGCAATTAGTAAACATTTTATTAAAAACAAGTCCTGACTTTTTTACAGTTTATCAATCAACTACGTAAGTAAATTTTTATCATCACAGTTTTAATTATGAAATCGGGTCTTAATACTTTCTTCTTTACCATATGGCGGGTATGTCGAGGATTTTCGTTTGGAAAACTGATGGACTTTTAATGTAGTTGGTCGCTTAACTGAAAAAAATGCTACATAGGTACCTATAACATGCCATCCATAAAGACCGGACTGGACTTTAAGTCAACCCCAACAGATTCGAATGTTTGCTCTTGGGATTTGTGGACAGTCATGGCAAATTCAAATCTAACGGGACATTGGTGACGCTGCATGGTGCGTCCCAGTAGTCCTTTTGATGAGTCAATTGTATATGTACTTCTTTGCCGGATTGTTCACCAGTAACAATTTTTGCCTTTATTATGTGATTGCACAGATACTCGACAATAAGCGTCATATTTTTCAGTTTATGATTGCCTGAAAACACGGATAAAATGACGTTTTCTAAATTATAAAAATGAAACCTAGATAAATATATACAAGAATAGTTCGTATAAAGGTATTACATGTTTTTTGGAAATTATGGCTTAGTGTTACTTAACAACGCCATCTATATTTAGTGTTGATGTGTCGGTAAAAATAAAAGTATTACTACTCGCCAATAGATGTCAGGAAGAGTCATATTTTTCAGTTTATCATTGCCTGAAAACACGGATTAAACGATGTTTTCTATAAATCAAACCTAGCTAGATCGATTTATCGCCCCCGAAAATCGTTGGAGCCGTTTCCGAGATTCAAATTATAAATATATATATATATATCCTACATATGTACAATAATTGCTCATTTATATAATAATACATAGTTAGGATTTTTCAAACAAATTCATAAAAAAAATACATAAGTATTCTCAATTTTGCAAACTAATGTTTTATGTTGATAGTACAAGTAAGTAGAAAAAAATTTTAATGTAAAAAAAAAGTATTATTTTATAAATTTCATCTAGGTAGGGCAAGGAACCTAGGTAGGTATATTTGCAGAAACAAGAACTGCATTAATTATGTTTTGAAGATTCGAATCGTTGTTGAGATTTGATTTGATGTCCTGATATTTCAAGTACAAAGATCTTGGTAAAACTCTTGTGATTAAATAGTACTAACCTTTTTCCTCACTTTTACATTTCTACAGGCGGTTCTGTCAATATGTCCAAATGTGGGTTCTCGATTAAAGTCTGGTGGCAGCATGCTGGAGCGAGGTATATCACGAGGCACCCAGTCCTTCGACACGGACGAGTCGTTGTGGCCTGTCAACGAACCTGTTCACAAACTTGAAGGCCTGCAACAGGTAAATAGCTATAATCATCCTTCTAGCCTGACAAAATGAATAAAATTTATATTGATTTTACTACCAACAAGGAAAACAGAGCAAGCCAAAATCCGAACCCAGAAACCTATAAAATCTATAAATTAGGAATAGAGGTCCCCTTTGTATTTGATTATATTTTTGGAAATTTCAGTCTCAACTACTAACTTACTGAACTACTTCCTTATAGCACATAGCAAAGTGAATTGCTGTAAAAAAAATCAAACTTCGATGAAATCGACGAGATCGTCAATACAATGTGTAAACAATGGTAACTTCCGCTCCCCTCGTCCTATACAAGCAGGAGTCCCGCAAGGGTCCGTGCTCTCCCCTGTCTTGTACCTTCTGTACACGAACGACATCCGTAAAACGTTAGGCACCCTCTTCGCGGAGGATACCGCTATCTACACCACTGACAGGCAAGTGAGTCGAATCACAAAGAGATTCCAATCTGCAATCACCGCAAAACCCGAAAAAACCTCGGCGGTTCTCTTCACCGTTGGCTGCCCACCGCGACCATCCTCTCACTGTTCGGCCGTGCCATTCCTTGACAAAACAAGGCCAAATATCTCTACGCGTTGTCTAAATGCAACCTCCATAATCCTCCAAAACCGTTTTCTCAGAGCAGCCTCCGGAGCCTCCTAGTTTGTCCGGAATGCAGACCTACACAGAGACTTCGAGGTCCCCATGTTTCCTCAATACCTTAAAGGCCTGGCAATCCAGTTTTTCAAGCGTTAACAAAATCACCCGAACCGATTAATGGTGTAATCCACAAGCTACCATCGCCCCGACTGACCACGGCACACTCGAAAAACTATTGTAAGGCGGCCTCGGCACATACTAACGGCCCCAGACGTTGATCTCGCTATCCGGATAGCGAGACTAGTCTCAAAGACCTCCGTCGGCGAACGCACGGACCCACCTCATACACGAGGTATCAAAGAGTGCCGAGGCGCTTCTCGCCCCCACTCACTCGCAATCGGAACGGCGTAACGGGGAACTCCCCTCCTAGCGCTGACTCACCTTAGGGTTCGAGGCTCAAGCTGGTCGAAGTGACGACCCCAAGAGCGACAACCGAGGCATATGATAATCCCACTTAATAAAAACTTAGGTGTACAAACTGTATGATAATGACAATAGAGACCTATGTGAATCATAGTGATGTTATTGAAGCATTTTGAAGCCAATCTGTTTACCCTAGAGCATTGGTTTCGATCCTGGGGGTAATTACCCCCACGGGGATAAAACAGCAATTCTGCAAGGGTAATAAGGCTGGTAGGTTATAAATATTAACTGTTATAACTATTAACTAAGAAATGATAATTGTCCTCTTGTGATGTATGTAAGTACATAATCTCAAAAAAGCGTTGCCATCGCTGTATTCTATCTGACTATCTAGTTACATGGAAATATGACTAATTGCTTGATAAGTTAAGGTTCTGTGGTTCAATAAGTTTCCCTGTTGTCTCTGAACTAATATTGTTCCGACTTAGATAATCGTCAATCCAACTCTTTGGTGGTTAATATAAAAAACCTCCTTTTTACGGATCATTATATTTTAAAAGCCAAAACAAAAGAAGAATTGAACTTTTATAGAAATAAGTATAGTCTCGGTACATTAACCGAAAGTAGAAACCGAATACCCCATGGGGTACAGAACTTTTAGAATGTTATTACCATTTGCTAGGTACCACTTATACATGTGAGAGTGGTTTCTTAGCTTTAGTAATAGTAAAAACAAAGTCAAGAAACGGCCTCATTGAGGAAAATGACTTATGACTTTGCTTACTTAAGGTGCGCTTTATCAATAACAACCAAAGTACCTAGAGCGCGGCGCGGTGGTGTTATAATTTTTTTTTTTTATTAATGTCATGACCTATGATTTGAATTAAATTTAGAAGGCAGATAGACTTTGGATTTTTATCCCGATTGAGAGTTCCCACAGGAATGAGTGTTTTTGCGGGAAAAACCACGAGGCAAAGTTAATAATTTCATGTAAGTCGTGTTTTCTTTGATAACATTATATAGGGGTAATATCAATTTTTAAAATAAGTCATAGGGGTTATAAGATTGCAAAGATTAGGAAGCACTGCCCTAGAGTTTGAAATGTAGAAAATGCATATGGTCAAATATAATCTGGTTTAAAATTAAATTTGTTGCGGTACTTCTGCGTCTACATACTGTAATCAAAGTCAAAGTAAAAGTTATTTCTAGGGTTCCGTACCCAAAGGGTACAAAACGGGACCCTATTACTAAGACTTCGCTATCCGTCCGACTATCACCAGGCTGTCTCGTGTCCCATGAACCGTGATAGTCAGACGGTTTTAATTTTCACAGATGATGTATTTCTGTTGCCGCTATAACAACAAATACTAAAAAACAGAATTAAATATATATATTTGAGGGGGCTTCCATACAAAAAACGTGATTTTTTTGCTCGTTTTTGCTCTATATTGATAACGGCAACAAGTAGAAGCTTAAAATATTCACAGAATATTTAGTTATATATTCACTTTAAAAATAAATAATTAAATTTAAATAAAACAAATATTTAAGGGGGGCTTCCATACAACAAACGTGATTTTTGCCGTTTTTATAGATAATAGTACGAAACCCTTCGCGCGCGAGTCCGACTCGCACTTGAGCGGTTGTTTTTTATTCAATTAGGTTTTTACAAACACTTTTAAATCGTCAAAGTTAATTAATACATTTGTTTCATTGTAGCGCCACTATTACAATTAAACATAGAAGTTGTCAATTTGTTTTAGTGTTCAGGAGAAGTTCACTACGTGTGCGATGTAGTTTCTAATCCACATGAGGTACATGTATCATTTGTGCTGTCTACTATTTGCATCGGTGAAATCATCGATTTCGATCCTACCGAGGCTTTGGTAAGTAAATGCTGCTGGCGAGAGAACTGTACTTATTTTTAAGTTGCTAAGAAAAATACAAAAATGGCAGGCAGATACCGAAGTCCCACCCTAAAGATTCCCGTTTACCATTTAATTGACCCACGATAGTGATCTAGGAGAAAATAACTTACGTAATTTATGATTTTACGAGTTTTTACTCTAAAGCCGATTATCGGCTCGGGACGTTTTAGTTATTTCTACTGATACTTTTACATGTTCCGGCATAAAAAGTAGCTTCTTCTTCACTTCTTCAACTATCTCGGTGCTAAATTTCAGCTCAATTGGATGACCCGTCGTGTTATAATAGAAAAACAACGAGACAAACTCAATATCGCATTTACAAATTAAATAAATTTGATTATTGGCGTAGACTTCTTACAGCAACTCTATTATATTTATAGTAAGAAAGTTCGTTATAGGAATATGCAGTTGCAGCTATAGTTCGTCCACGTGGAATTTGGTTTTAGTTATTTCTGCGGGGAGGATATTCCACCTATTTCTGTACCAAGAACCAGCTCAATCAGTCGTTCCGTTGCGACGACGCTAAGCAATAACAAAGAAACATACTTTCATAAATATATTGTAAAGTATGAATTACTTTTGGAGAAATGATGAAAGGAAATTGAATGTTTGAATGAGCATTAGAATACGTTAGTTATTGTTTCTTCACTTATTTGCTTACACTATGTATAATTTAGTCAGTATGTTGCAGAACACGCCAGGAGTAGTTGCGTTCTTTACAGCTAAAGATATTCCCGGCAAAAATTCCTTCATAAAAACTGATCTACTTTATGTAAGTGAAGACGAAGAAATTTTGGCTACTAAGAATATCTCTTACTATGGCCAACCCGTGGCTCTTATAGCTGCCAAAACACAGAAGTTAGCGATACGAGCGGCCAGGATGGTAAAAGTTACATATAAACAGTCATCAGCCAAACCAGTGTTAAGTATCGAGGATGCTTTGGTAGCTCCAGATAAGAGTAGCAGGGTGAGTCTCTTTTTAATTTACATGTTACATGCTCCACAATGTATCGCCATCGGCAATCATCCTCATATCACACCGTAGAACCCAAATGGCCACGTACAGTGCGGTTTCAGATGAACTTCCTCCTTCAAACGATTAGTTTGTGGAATGACCTCCCTGCCAAGGTAGATACAGTACATGGTTCTTCAAGAAAGACGTTATTATATTTTTAAAGTGTGTGCAACGCGGAAGTGATGCCCCTGGTGTTGCAAGCGTCCATATGCTACGGCGACTGCTTACCATCAGGCGGACCGTAAGCTTATTTGCCATATTAGTGGTATAAAAAAACAATATTTGGCAAATCCCATCTTAGTCTAGGGATGGGTATAACAGCTCGAAAATGTGTATTTGTAGGAAAATCTCCCTATGTGTCAGCCAAACCGATGATCTTTGTTCTACCATGGGTTTCGCTGATGTTTCGCTACGAAGTATCAGTAAGATCTCGCAATAATTCTATGATTCAAATCAGAAACATGTTTTTAATGGTAAAAGTCTACTAACTAATGATTCGGCAATCATGTAATGTATAGTGGCGTTTTGTTGACTGACATTATGCATATTATGCGTTGAATGTCAATAATCCAACCAAAGAGAATGAGCCAAGATTTGTACAGTGTGTCACACATCAGTTATGTCTTTTTAACTTGGCTGAATTTGAATGAATATTACTACATATAGGTATATGACTCATCACGTAATCATGCTATACTGAATGAACTGCTCGGCACATGATACATATGATCAGTACCTAAATACGTGACGTCAAACAAGTGATAAGTTTGGTAAAATGTAAGCAAGGAATTTAAATTTTGTAAAACTTATTATTAGTTCTTCAACATAGTCTTCCCCCTAGCTTACCTACACTTCATCTAGCGTTTGACCGTTTTTTAAGGTTCCGTAGTCAACAAGGAACCCTTATAGTTTCGCCATGTACGTCCGTCTGTCTGTCTATCTATTCGCAGCTTAGCTCAGAGACCATTAGTACTAGAAAGCTGTAATTTATTATTATTATATATTAACTAGGCCGACAAAGTGGTAAAATAAATATAGAAAAAAAAAAAAAATCTGATTGAAAATTACAGTTTGAAGTTGGTGTCGTGCAAGTGAAGTGTGTTATAAACTATTATAGTTATAGACACTAACTTCAAACTGTAATTTTAATTAGATTTTTTGAAATAACCACCTATTTTTACGTTTTAGTGCATCTTTCTGAAGTCGGTTCATGTTTTTGTTAAAAAAGTTTTTATTTTTCACTTTTCAGTGACCTATTTGCCTTTTTTTTTCGTACACTAAAAAATCCTTTGACGATCTCGATTTCACAAGCCGTATCCAATCCTAATTTATTTCGCTAGACGCCATCTTCGAATTCTATTTTTACCTGTAAGGGCTACTTAAGAGTCCCATCACACTTCTCATCCACAAATAAATTCTCTATAAATAATTTTTGAATGGTTATTGTAAAACTCTGACAAAACTAGTCATCACAATTTCCAGTTTATCTTTTAATTTAAACAAGTAGAAACACGTGTAGTGATACCAATATTTTTCTAGGTACGTCAAGAGTTTAGTTCCGTTGCGAGTGACAAAGGTACGGATACGAAATATGTGATCAAAGGTGATTACTACGTACCTTCTCAGTATCACTACACCATGGAAACTCAGAGCTGTACAGTTAGCGTCACGGAGTTTGGACTGACTGTTCGGTCCTCTACGCAGTGGATTGATCATGTCCAGATTGCCATCGCACAGAGTTTGGCAATACCTGAGAATCGGTAAGGAATAGAAAGCTAGAGAAAAATTAAAAAGTCTGTAGCAATTTTTTTATTATTATGTCTGTCTATGCAAAAACTACCAAATGAATTGAAATACAAATCTGTTTTGAGATTAATTTAATGTCAGAATTAACACATAGTTAGTAGTAACCTATTTGGTAATGTGGCCGGCTGCTGTATGAGAAGGTATAGGTTCGATGCCTGCACTGGACATACATTTATGTGATAAACATGGCTGTTTGTTGTTTGTCTTGAGTCTGGGTGTATTAATGTATGATTTGTATGTATTTACAAAAAAAAACAATAGGTATATATCTATTTGTATCTGGTACCCATAACACATGCATGCTTACTTTGGGCTAGACGGCGCTATGTGTGTAATGTCCAAAAATATGTATTATTTTTATTATAGTATCCTTTCTATCTCCGAAAATAATAATACACGATCCACGCCATGTCATACTAGAATCTTCATGTATGCAGGTTTTTTTATTTCGATACTGAATGATATGCAATATTTACTTATTTTATTTATAATTTACTTATAAAATTATGCATCACAAATTGCCTTTTTTCTGTACCTGTCATATCTTACCTTTTCTGTATATTTTTCTTTTTCTATCTACCCGAAGGTTGCCTGGTAGAGATCGCGTAAGCGATAAGACCGTGTGATTGTATACTATAAGTTTATTTCTAAATATGTATATTATACTTACAGTATTGACGTGGTAGTTCCTCGCGTGGGTGGCGCCTTCGGGAGCAAAGCCTCTCGGTCTCCCCTGACCGCGTGCGCGTGCGCACTCGTCTCCCACTTGCTCAACAGAACCGCGACTCTGGTTATGCCGTTAACAGACAACATGGCTGCCATAGGAAAGAGACAAGACTTCTTTGCCAACTATGAGGTACGTCATCAGTTAAAGTGAAGTTTTAACTCTGTTATCATAGATAAAGCATTATGAAAACAGTTTGTCTGTAGTTTGTGTAAATTTTGCTTATAGTACCTACTCGAGCATTGAAAATACATTCGTAACGAGCGTATTTTTAGAACATAGTACACTTAGGATTTTATGGCTCAATTGGCAGAGCACTAAGACAAAGTCTTAGGATTCTTAGGGTTGCAGGTTCAAGTTCTAGTTCGAGGTTTAAAAATATTTAGTTACATGATAGTTGGTTTTTTTTAAGGCGCCTCTTCACAATCAGTAATAAAACGACTACCTGGCGTAGTTCGGTACCTGCCTGCAGTACATAAATATGTCTATACTAATAAGTGAGTTGCTGTCAAAAAATTTGAAAATCCTTATCCAAATAGTTTGAAAATACGGACAATAAATATTTAGCCGCCGAGAACGGTAAAGTAGCTTTCATAAACTTACGGTATTACTACGGTTTTCAGTTGGGCGTAAACGATCAAGGTCTAGTCCAGTACGCCAACGTGACCTTCTATACTGATTGCGGCATCTCCCACAACGACCTGGCGACTCAAGGAGCGGGACAAACTATTTCTAATTTGTATGATGTGTCGCGATGGAACATCACAGGAATCAGCGTACTAACTGATAAGCATGCCAACACTTGGTGCAGAGGACCTGGTGAGTTTTAAGAAGTAATCTGTTTAAAATTCACAGAGTTTGTAAGACAAAATAAACTCATTGTCATGTCATGTCATTCTAGCATGTATGCAGTTTTTTATTTGGATACTGAACGATATGCAATATTTACATAAACATATATATGTTTATATTATACTTGCAGTATTGACGTGGTAGTCCCTCGCGTGGATGGCGCCTTCGGGAGCAAAGCCTCTCGGTCTCCCCTGACCGCCTGCGCGTGCGCACTCGTCTCCCACTTGCTCAACAAAACCCCGACTTTATTATTATTATTAACTCAAAAACTGGTGCAGTCTCTTCTCTTGATTTTGAAACTTCGTCTTAAAGGCAAATTATCTTCTATGACGATCATCAACTTTGAGAGCAGAACAACGACTGCCGGGCGAGGTAGTAAATAATAGTCAGTAAATAAAGAAATATTTATGGCTATCACACATAGCGCCATCTGTTCCTACGCTAAAATATATAACCTAATCAAAAAATAGTATTTAACAACTTTGACGAGTCAAAAGTGTTTGTAAAGACTTAATATGAATAAAAAAAAAGAACGAGTTGCACTCCGGGAGTGCCGGCAGAAGTGATAACCTTTACACACGATTCGCGCTTAACACTCAAATATGTCACAATAATAATGTTTGTTTATTTACTTTTTTGACGTAGTATATTTGACATCGCAATCTGTCATAGAATTAAAATTCCATATCCAACCTCCCTGTACTACTCATAATCGCGAATACTAAAAATAAAAATTATAATAGGCGTGGCATTACGGTTTACGTATTTTACAAAGACAAAGATGCACTTTGTTCAATTTCAATATTTTAAACACTTTATATACACGAATTTTACGAATACACAACAGTATGGCCACTACACATACGGTCGAGCCATTAGCTGTCACCATCCATGGATGCGCGTAGCACGCTGTCACATGTTTATGTAACACACGACCATTCGCGCAAGCGTCCTGCGCCGCCTAAACGAAACAGCAGGCGCAGGCATACATTTTCGCCGCGCCGTAGAAAGAGAGGGGGATACTTCCTCTCCTTCGCCGCGCCAGCTGCCTACTCTCCATCCGTCTTACGCATTTTCACGATTAGGACACGTGACATGACGCGAGTTTATCATTTTTTACCCATACCAAAAAAAGTGCACAACGTCGCTAAAGAAGTTTTTACTTCAAAAAATGACTTCTACTTTAAAACAAAGCTTGTACAGTGGATACCAGACAACGTGTACAACCTACATATATACTTTTCTTGTAACTACATACAAATTACACATAGAAAACACTTATGCACTTTCGTCATATAAATGTTTATCCTGTACGCGGATCGAATTCGCGCCCATCGAATTCCACTAACTCATTTTCGAAATATTTATTTTGTGTGGTATGAGTACTTATTACCCGCGGTACTGAATACGAACGAGTTGTGCAAATAACTAGCTGAAACTGCGAAAAAACAAGGGTCCGTATGTTAAAATGTTCATGTTTGTTGCGCTAGATCTCGGTTTATATGTTATTTATGAGTTATATATTTTGACACAGGAAACTTCAACAACAAAACACGATTTTTGACATTTTAATATACAAATTTTTGCGAAGAAACCGTGTTTTTTTACACATTTTTCGTTGGGTCTCTAAAACAAAGGGCTATTTAGCGATAATTATAAAAATTATTGATAGGCAATAAAAATATCTTAATATGCTTAAAGCAGTTTTTTAATAACTATGACGTTTTTTTTATAAATAACGTTTTACGCAAGGTTTTTCGCAAGGTTTCCGCATTTGCTGTCGCTGTCACACTTTGCTGCAATTATAAAAGCGGCGTATATTTGCTTACGTCTGTACATAGGCGCACTATATATAAAGTTTGTTTTATATTTAAGGGAGTACCGAAGGAGCATTCTTCATAGAACATATAATGGAACGTATTGTTTATGCTACAAAAAAGGACCCTGTACAAGTTCGTTCAATAAACCTCGCTACGAAGCATATCGTTGTTCGTGAACTTTTAAGCACAGTTATAGCTGATTCTCAGTATAACGAACGTCAAGCACGTATTAATAAATTCAACTCTGAAAATGCTTGGAAAAAACGTGGAATAAAACTGGCAGCGATGTCTTACCCTATGATATGGGCAGGAACTAACCCAATTCTCATAACAGTTTTTCGTGCAGATGCTACCATAATGATTGCCCATGGTGGCGTCGAGGTAGGTCAAGGTATAAACACTAAAATTGCTCAAGTATGCGCATACACACTAAAAGTTCCTCTAAAAAAAATAATGGTTAGAGCAAGTGAAAGCTTTACTGGACCTAATGCTATTGTAACCGGAATAAGTATAACCAGTGAATCTTTAGCTCTGGCTACTATCAACGCCTGTAATGAGTTGCTACAAAGATTAGAGCCAGCTAAAAGAGAACTGACGAACCCTACTTGGGAGGAGATTATCCAAAAAGCATTTGAAAAGGGTTAGTATCTAAATGCTGCTCCAGTATATTTAAGAGTACAAAAGTAAAAAATCGTTTAAATTTAAAATTATTACAGGTATAAATCTTCAAGTAAACAGCATGTTTTTCGGATCTGATAAAAAAGCAAGATATAGTGTATACGGTGTGTGTGTCACTGAAGTGGAACTTGATGTGTTGACTGGGACCCACACGATAATAAGAGTTGACTTGGTAGAAGATACGGGAGTCAGTCTGAGCCCTGAAATTGATGTCGGTCAGGTATATGACTAAATTTCATTTAAATTAAATTAAAATAAAAAACGCAAAATAAATTTTAACTCAAAGTATTTGTCTGTTAGATTGAAGGTGCCTTTATAACTGGTGTAGGCCTGGTTACGACTGAAGAACTCGTCTTTGATCCACTGAGTGGTCGTCTGCTGACTGATCGTACTTGGACTTATAAGCCACCAGGGGCTAAAGACATCCCAATTGACTTTAGAGTCAGTTTTATGAGAAACGCCGAAAATCCTGTCGGTGTTTTACGATCGAAAGGTAAATCTAGCAAGTTTTATTAGGGTTACGTACTTGAAAGGTAATTAGGAACCCTATTACTAAGGCTTTGCTGTCTGTCCGTCCGTCCGTCTGTCACCAGGCTGTATCTCATGAATCTTTATAGTTAAAAAGTTGAAATTTACGTTGCGGCTATAACAACAATAATAAAAAACAGAATAAAATTGATATTTAAGGGGACTCCCATACAACAAATGTGAAATTTTTTGCTCGATTTTGCTCGATACTGATTACAGAAACAGGTAGACGCTTGAAATATTCACAAAATATTTAGTTATATAGTCACTTTAAAAATAAATAATTAAATGAAAATAAAACAAATATTTAAGAGAGGCTCCCATACAACAAACGCGTTTTTTTTGCCTTTTTTTATAAATAATGGTACGGAACCCTTCGTGCCCGAGTACGACTCGCACTTCGCCGGTTTTATTATTATATGCATTAAGCGTAGCAATTATATCAGGTGAGAATTATTAAGTAAGAATTTAACTTTTGCAAAACAGATGTATTTATCAATTTTTTAAGGATTTGTAAAAATAGAGAAGTGATAAAGAAAGACTAGAAAAATCTTTGTGTCCTCATAGGAAGTATCTGAGTGTAGGTACTATAAAAATATAGATCCTTATTATTTCAGATAGTTGTTACTTTTTAATTAATCTTATCATTTTAGGCCAAAATTATAATTCAAAATCTAACTGTAAATACAATCTGAAACACTACTGTTTAGATACAATAATAATAGTAAAAAAGAACTTACCCGCAACAGTCTTGTTCTGTGATACTGATTTTTTTTTTTTTTTCTGAGCTGACTATGCAGTTGGCTGTTGCAGCCATTACTGCTTCACCGGACTTTTGGGGCGAGACTCTGAAGGAGCCTCAGCCCATATAGCGCCCAACGCTCAAGGGCTTCCCGCGGGGGAAGCCTCGGCTTGGGTTGTCGCTCTCGGGGGCGTCCCTGCGACCGGCGTGAGTCTCGAACCCGAAGGTGAGTCACCGCCAGGAGGGGAGTTCCCCGTTACGCGGGTGCGGTTGCGATTGAGTGGGGGCGAGAAGCGCCCCGGCACTCTTTGATACCTAGTGTATCCTTGTGGGCGCCGACGAACCCGGGGACGTCGGCGTCGTGTTTGGAGGGAGGCCCTATTCGGGGTCGACGTAGTAGAGACTAATCTCGCTATCCGGACAGCGAGATCGTCATCTGGGGACGTTAGTACGTGCCGAGGCCGCCTGAGTATAGTTTTACGACCGCGACGGGGACGATCGGGGGGAATGTACGTCGTGGATTGCACAACTAATCTATTCGGGTGATTTTGCGTACGCTCGAAAAAGCGGACTGCCAAGTCTTTAAAGTACTGGGGAATCGTGGGAAGTTCGAAGTCTCTGTGTAGGTCCGCATTGCGAACGTACCAAGAGGCTCCAGAGGCCGCTCTGAGAAAGCGGTTTTGGAGGGTCTGGAGTTTGTGGAGATTGCGCTTGGACAGAGCAAAGACTACGCTAGCATAAGCTAGTATGGGGCGGATGCAAGTTGTGTATAGATTTAGCTTATTTCTAAGCGACATCTTACTATACTTGCCTATCATGGGATAGAGACGACCGAGGACAAAAGCGGCTCGGTCTCTGACTATTTTGGTGTGAGCGTGGAAGTTCAAACGTCTATCCATGGTCACACCGAGATATTTGGTCTTATTTTGCCAGGGAATGGCACGACCGAAGAGAGAGAGGGAAGTTGGCCGCGGAGGGCTGCCTGTGGTGAAAAGGACGGCAGAGCTTTTGTCGGGATTCACCTCGATTCTCCATTTCCGAAACCACTCGCCTAGGGCGGTGATAGCGGATTGGAGTCTCTCAGTGATTCGACTCACTTGCCTATCGGTAGTATAGAGAGCGGTATCGTCCGCATAGAGGGCTAATTGGGTACCTATCGTTTTTGGGATATCGTTAGTGTACAGAAGGTACAAGACGGGGGCGAGCACGGACCCTTGCGGGACTCCTGCTTCTATGGGGCGGGGGGAGGAGAGAGTGCCTTCAACTCTGTAGCGAAAGCTACGATTCGACAAATAGTCTCGTATGATGAGCACGAGACGATCTGGCAACTGAAAGTTGTACAGTTTAAAAATTAAACCGTTGTGCCAGACTTTGTCGAAAGCTTTCGCTACATCGAAGAAGACAGCGCCCGTGTGACGGGTCTTACCTAATGCTGGCTGGAAGCCAGTAAGAATATGTTCCGTTATGCGGAGGACTTGATGGACGCATGAGTGTTTGGCACGAAAGCCAAACTGCTCGTCTATTAAAATGCCTCTGGAGACTATAGAGTTCCGTAGGCGGGCGAGAAGGAGGCGTTCATAGAGTTTACCAAGGGCCTTTAGTAAACTTATAGGGCGATAGGAGGACGGCTCGGTACGAGCTTTGCCGGGCTTATGGATGCCTATAACGATTGCATCTTTCCATTGAGATGGAAAGATGCAATGTTCCATAGCAGCGTTAAAGGTCGCTACTAGGAGGCAGATAAGGGGAAGAGTGAGGCGCTTTAGGATATCGTTAGAGATACCGTCTGCGCCGGGGGACTTACGGGGGCGTAGGTCTTTGATGACCTGTATGACTTCGTCGACAGTGACAGGGGGCAGGGGGTCTTGTGGAGGCAGAGAAGTTCTGCGCTCCACTTCGCCGTCTACCTCGCGCACGTGATCGGGATCGAAAGGCTGTGTGCTTAAGGCACATTGGGCTTGGAGGCTGGATGCTAGGCAATCCGCTTTTTCGTCGTCATTGAACGCGGGAACGCTATTGTTGGGACGAGTTAACGGAGGGAGAGAGTTTGCGGTTTCGGATTTTAGAGCTCTGGCTAAGTGCCAATAAGCTTGGTGAGAAGGAGAAATGTTCTCCATAAGATCACCGAAACGTTGGGCGCGGAGCTCAGCTACAGCGGTTCTTACACGGCGGTGTAAGTCGTTGAAGCGAGCTTTATTTTCGATAGTGGGAGCGCGGTCGCGAACGCGGCGGGCCGCGTTACGCTCAGTCATTAGCGACCTGATGTGCTGAGGCAGGATTAGGTGGTGATAATCACCAACCGGCACCTGTCGTGAGCACTCGCCAACGGTGGCGGTCAGGTGGCTAGTGAGTGAGTCGATAGCTACGTTAAGATCGGTCGCGGATGAGATAACGTTGGGAACGCGATCTAGATGTGGCGAGCTGGGATTTTCGAGCAATTGCCCAAATTTATCCCAGTCCGTCACGGTTCTAGTGTCGGGAGGAGAGTCCGAAGGGAAACCTAATCGGAGGACGACAGGGCGGTGGTCCGAGTCAAGTTCGTCAAGCACCTCTATAGAGCGAAAGCTTAGCCTTACATTCTTTAGAAGTGCTATGTCGAGTACGTCGGGGTTAAACCGAGTATTGTGGGGAAAGTAAGTGGGCGTCATGGGAGCGATGATGTCAAAGTTTAGTCTGTCAACTAAATCGTCGAGGAGTCTGCCTCTTTGTGAAGTTACAGAAGAGTTCCAGCGGCGATGCTTGCAATTTAGGTCGCCGGCAAGAATGACGGCGTCGCCTAAACTTAAGAGCGACTGAAGGTCGCTCTCGAGCAAGTCTTTTAGGGGAGAGAGATAAACCGATGCAATGATGATCGGCTGATGGCCGGTCATCGCTAAGCGGCAGACGGATGCTTCTAAATTCGTAAGCGGTGGAGGATCGATAGGGGAGCAATGCAGGGAGCGCCTGTAATAGATGAGAGTGCCTCCGAGATTGGAGGCAGTTCTATCATTACGGACGGTACGATAGTTCGCGATTGAAGGGGTACGGACAGCGGGCTTTAGGAACGTTTCCTGGATGAGGAAGACGTCCGGTTTTTGGGACGAGAGGAATTGCGATAATTCCTCTCTTTGGTTGCGGAGACCGTTGGCGTTAAAATAGCCTATGGAGACGGACCGGGGTTTTTCGCGCGCGGTTGTGCAATCCATTTTGATTCTACGGTTTTGGAGCTACCCTGCGGAGGGCGGCGAAGAAATCGCGATGCTTAGCCATGAAGCCGAGCATTTGAGAGAAATCGGTGATCTGTTCGTATTCGGCGAACACGATCTCGAAATTGGCCGCGTCGAAGGCCCAAGAAATCTCGGCGAGAATGCCGAGGTGCTGCTGCTGCTCGGCCGTATGAACGGCATTGCAGGGCAGCGCGAAAGAGGGGCGCGGGGGGGCAAGGCGCGTATGCGCGAGAGGTGCGGGTGCACTTCTCATGGGCGCTGGACGCGGGATGTCCCGGGACATCAGAGGGGCGGGGTAGGGAATGCCCGTAACTGAGACGGGCCCGGGGAGAGCAGACAAAAGTTTGTCTGTCTCCTTCGATTTGGACGCTACTAGCGCTGGAGGACGGCTCCAGGCGTTGACAGCCGGGAGGGGGGCAGGCACGAGCGGAGCCTGTTGGCGGGGGGCGGATGGGCGCGATTTACCCTGATGGGGTTTACGCGAGCTCTGTTTGGGAGCTTTGGGGCACCCGCGGTAATTCGCTGGGTGGCCTTCACTCCCACAGAGTACGCAAGCGACCGGGTCGGATGCGTTTGAGCGATCGCGATCACAGTCCGGAGTGGCGTGATCGCGTAAACATTTGACGCAGCGCGGTCTGCGTCTGCAGTTGCGCTGCGCGTGGCCATATAGCTGGCATCGGTGGCATTGACTCGGGTTCGACCGCTTGTGCGGAGTCTCGACCCTGATGCCTTTGAGGCTGCAAACATCTTTGATGTTAAAGATGGCTTTGCCTTCTTTTGTTAGGTCTAGTACAACGAGCACCATGTCGTAGCACTCGGACTTATTTCGGCCATTGTACATACGATGTACTTCCCGTACGGGGAGGCCTTGGACGATTAAGTCGTCCTGGACAGTCGTGGTGGAGAATTCCCTAGGGACTCCCCTTACGACTGCCCTTAAAACGCGTTCCTCGGCCAATGAGTACGTGTGGTACTCATATTTTTGAGCCGTGAGGAAGGCCGTCAGATTTCGGAAATCTGACGGTGTCGGGACCTGCACTTTGATGCCGCGCTCGGCATCATTGCGGGCGTGCGTATAATTGATACGCTTGGCCTTCATAGCGTTAGCAATGTTCGGCCAGGCCCCCTTGTCTTTGATGACGATGGGCGGCGGAGATTTTTCCTTCCGTCCCGAAGTGGGACAGTCGGACTGCGAAGAGGTGGCGGCGGGGGGGGTTGTGTCCATGGCGGCTAGCTCAGGGCTGGCCGCCGAGGTGGACGGGGACGGGGACGCGGAAGCGCTAGGCGCTTTGAGGCGTTTAGCCTCAGAGTCGGAGGGAGGAGGAGTAGAAGACTCCTGAGCGGATGCCGCCGAAGCCTTTTTAGACTTGGCGGACTTCTTCCGTTTTTTACCCTTTTTGGTTCCCAGGCCAACCACTTTGAAGCCTTCGTCGTCCTCAGACAACGCCGACTCAGCGGACATTACGGCTGCTGGAGACCGGGGTGCGGTTTCGGAGGTTGCGGGGGGCGGGGTAGCGAGAGACCGAGAAGGGGTCTCATCGGCTACCGGAGTGGGAGGGCGAATGGGCGCAGGGGCCCGAAGAGCGCGGCGAGCGAGACGCGGGTCGCGATTGCGGGGTTCGCGGGGTTCGCGGGAGAGAGAGCGCGAACGATTGCGCGAGCGAGAGCGCGGAGTCGAACGCGATGAGACGGACGGGGAGGGCGCGATTGTGCTGGACGCAGTGAGGGCAGGCCCCAACGCCGTGAAGATGGCGTGGGCCAGCTCTGGGCGATCGCGAACAAGATTTTGCACGATTGCCCCTAGCTGGTCCGGGGACAAGCCAATGAGTTGCTCGGCCATCGCGGGAGTGACCGAGGTGTAGATTTTTTGTGTGCCTAGTGACTCCCCACCATTGCTGGCGAGGAGCAAGAATACCTAAATGTGGCCAGGCGCCCCGCAGTGCTACGGATTGCCTGGTGTGTACCTAACTCCTACTCCTACGGCCGGGGTTACGTTGTCACCGTTAGGTTTCCCCCCAGCAACGAGACGTTTATAAACGAGAAACTTTTAGGTAGACCGCAACTCTGAAAAGAGCTATACGATCTCACCCACCAGCCCTTGAGCACTCGGAACTGGATTTCTACAAACTAAAACGCAATCGACACTTAAAACGCGAGAATGCACGGAGCGGCGAACCGCTGAAGCGGAAATACTACGCTAGCGATTTAACACAAAGCCGGACTCAGACCGGGCGAACCGGTAACAGTCAAAGAGGCAAGCGAGGGTCACCGCTATGCGTAGTAGTTCCGCGACTACGAGAACACACACTCACGCACAAAAACGCACAGTATCGCTTCGATAAACACTCGGTTATGGGCGCGTTGAAGAACGCACAAACACACTCAGCGCGGGCCGAGAAGCAATTTCCCAGCCAATACACACTGCCGAGCAGCGCTTCAACACTCAGGCCGATTTTCCAGGAATTGCGGGCAATAAACCAAACAACAATTCGAGGTCGTCAGCGCTGAGGCAAAACACCACACAGGAATGCGCACTAGCTGAGTCACCACTGCACGGAGCACACTAAGAGCACTTGACGCTCGAAAACACGACCGCACAACACAAGAGTCGAATCGGGAATGAAGGTGATACTGACCTTAATAAACAACCATTTATACTCCACGCCTTTTTAACCGGTGTGAAGTTAGCGGCCTAAGTTAGCGGCCTTTTATAATCCGACCAAATTAAAAAGTAAAGGATTTTAATGAAATAATTTACTGAATTAAACGGATATAACAATAAATAGACCAAAATAATGAGAAACCGGTCAAAAATTAAACAAAAATATATATTATTTAAATAATAAAAAATTAAAGTAAAAGAAAATTTCACAATGTGATACTTATCGGCCTAAAAGGTCATCATAAAAATGCGGTAACACTTAGTGACGCATATCAAATTGAGCCTCTTTAAACCAGAAACCATATCAAGTTTTCAAATCACACCTATCTCGGGGTTAACTATGAGAAAAATGGTTAGCGGCGTAAAAAATATTTTCTTTCAAAATTTCAAACAAACCGTAAATCTGTTAGTTGAGGAAAAAGTTACAATCAAATGTTGTTGAAACAAGCATTTTGTATTGTTCTTATTAATAAATATTGCTACATGTGTAATACCTCTTCTATTTAAATAATAAAAAAATAAAAGTTAAAGAAAATTTCACAATGTGATACTTATCGGACTAAAAGATTATCATAAAAATGCGGTAACACTTAGTGAAGATTATCAAATTGAGCCGCTTTAAACAAGAAACCATATGAAGTTTTCAAACCATACCTATATCGGGGTTAACTGTGAGTAAATTGGTTAGCGGCGTAAAAAATTTTTTCTTACAAAATTTCAAACACACCGTAAATCTGTTGGTTGAGGAAAAAGTTAAAATCAAATGCCGTTGAAACAAGCATTTTGTATTGTTCTTATTAATAAATATTACTACATGTGTAACATCTCTTCAATTTAAATAATAAAAAAATAAAAGATTAATAATATTTCACAATGTGATACTTATTGGCATAAAAAGACATCATGAAAATGCGGTAACACTTAGTGACGCATATTGAATTGAGCTTTTTTAAACCAGAAACCATATCAAGTTTTCAAATCACACCTATATCGGGGTTAACTGTGAGAAGAATGGTTAGCGGCGTAAAAAATATTTTCTTTCAAAATTTCAAACATACCGTAAATCTGTTGGTTAAGGAAAAAGTAACAATCAAAGGCTGTTGAGACAAGCGTTTTGTATTGTTCTTATTAATAAATATTACTACGTGTGTAACACCTCTGCAATTTAAATAATAAAAAATTAAAAGTTTAAGAAAATTTCACAATGTGATACTTATTGGCATAAAAAGTCATCATGAAAATGCGGTAACACTTAGTGACGCATATCAAATTGAGCCTCTTTAAACCAGAAACCATATCAAGTTTTCAAATCACATCTATCTCGGGGTTAACTGTGAGAAAAATGGTTAGCGGCGTAAAAAATATTTTCTTTTAAAATGTCAAACACACCGTAAATCTGTTAGTTGAGGAAAAAGTTACTGTCAAATGCTGTTGAAACAAGCATTTTGTATTGTTCTTATTAATAAATATTACAACATGTGTAACATCTCTTCAATTTAAATAATAAAAAAATAAAAGATTAAGAATATTTCACAATGTGATACTTATTGGCATAAAAAGACATCATGAAAATGCGGTAACACTTAGTGACGCATATTGAATTGAGCTTTTTTAAACCAGAAACCATATCAAGTTTTCAAATCACACCTATATCGGGGTTAACTGTGAGAAGAATGGTTAGCGGCGTAAAAAATATTTTCTTTCAAAATTTCAAACATACCGTAAATCTGTTGGTTAAGGAAAAAGTAACAATCAAAGGCTGTTGAGACAAGCGTTTTGTATTGTTCTTATTAATAAATATTACTACGTGTGTAACACCTCTGCAATTTAAATAATAAAAAATTAAGAGTTGAAGAAAATTTCACAATGTGATACTTATTGGCATAAAAAGACATCATGAAAATGCGGTAACACTTAGTGACTCATATCAAATTGAGCCTCTTTAAACCAGAAACCATATCAAGTTTTCAAATCACACCTATCTCGGGGTTAACTGTGAGAAAAATGGTTAGCGGCGTAAAAAATATTTTCTTTCAAAATTTCAAACACACCGTAAATCTGTTAGTTGAGGAAAAAGTTACTGTCAAATGCTGTTGAAACAAGCATTCTGTACTGTTCTTATTAATAAATATTACTATATGGGTAACACCTCTTCAATTTAAATAATAAAGAATTAAAAGTTGAAGAAAATTTCACAATGTGATACTTATTGGCATAAAAAGGCATCATGAAAATGCGGTAACACTTAGGGACGCATATCAAATTGAGCCTCTTTAAACCAGAAACCATATCAAGTTTTCAAATCACACCTATCTCGGGGTTAACTGTGAGAAATATGGTTAGCGGCCTAAAAATTATTTTCTTTCAAAATTTCAACCACACCGTAAATCTGTTAGTTGAGGCAAAAGTAACAATCAAATGCTGTTGACACAACCATTTTGTATTGTTATTATTAACAAATATTGCTACATATTTAATACCTCTTCTATTTAAATAATAAAAAATAAAAGTTTAAGAAAATTTCACAATGTTATACTTATTGGCATAAAAAGTCATCATGAAAATGCGGTAACACTTAGTGACGGATATCAAATTGAGCCGCTTTAAACCAGAAACTATATCAAGTTTTCAAATCACACCTATCTCGGGGTTAACTGTGAGAAAAATGGTTAGCTATGGTTAAATGGTTAGTTAGTTTATTATTTAAATTGAAGAGGTGTTACACATATAGTAATATTTATTAATAAGAACAATACAAAATGCTTGTTTCAACAGCATTCGACAGTAACTTTTTCCTCAACTAACAGATTTACGGTGTGTTTGAAATTTTGAAAGAAAATATTTTTTACCCCGCTTACCATTTTTCTCACAGTTAACCCCGATATAGGTGAGATTTGAAAACTTTTTATGGTTTATGGTTTAAAAAAGCTCAATTTAATATGCGACACTAAGTGTTACCGCATTTTCATGATGACTTTTTATGCCAATAAGTATCACATTGTGAAATTTTCTTCAACTTTTAATTCCTTATTATTTAAATTGAAGAGGTGTTACCCATATAGTAATATTTATTAATAAGAACAGTACAGAATGCTTGTTTCAACAGCATTTGACAGTAACTTTTTCCTCAACTAACAGATTTACGGTGTGTTTGAAATTTTGAGAGAAAATATTTTTTACGCCGCTAACCATTTTTCTCACAGTTAACCCCGAGATAGGTGTGATTTGAAAACTTGATATGGTTTCTGGTTTACAGAGGCTCAATTTGATATGAGTCACTAAGTGTTACCGCATTTTCATGATGTCTTTTTATGCCAATAAGTATCACATTGTGAAATTTTCTTCAACTCTTAATTTTTTATTATTTAAATTGCAGAGGTGTTACACACGTAGTAATATTTATTAATAAGAACAATACAAAACGCTTGTCTCAACAGCCTTTGATTGTTACTTTTTCCTTAACCAACAGATTTACGGTATGTTTGAAATTTTGAAAGAAAATATTTTTTACGCCGCTAACCATTCTTCTCACAGTTAACCCCGATATAGGTGTGATTTGAAAACTTGATATGGTTTCTGGTTTAAAAAAGCTCAATTCAATATGCGTCACTAAGTGTTACCGCATTTTCATGATGTCTTTTTATGCCAATAAGTATCACATTGTGAAATATTCTTAATCTTTTATTTTTTTATTATTTAAATTGAAGAGATGTTACACATGTTGTAATATTTATTAATAAGAACAATACAAAATGCTTGTTTCAACAGCATTTGACAGTAACTTTTTCCTCAACTAACAGATTTACGGTGTGTTTGACATTTTAAAAGAAAATATTTTTTACGCCGCTAACCATTTTTCTCACAGTTAACCCCGAGAGAGTTGTGATTTGAAAACTTCTTATGCCTACTGGTTTAACGAGGCTCAATTTGACATGCGTTACTAGGTGTTACCGCATTTTTATGATAATCTTTTAGGCCGATAAGTATCACATTGTGAAATTTTCCTTAACTTTTAATTTTTTATTATTTAAATAGAAGAGGTATTACACATGTAGCAATATTTATTAATAAGAACAATACAAAATGCTTGTTTCAACAGCATTTGATTGTTACTTTTTCCTTAACCAACAGATTTACGGTGTGTTTGAAATTTTGAAAGAAAATAATTTTTAGGCCGCTAACCATTTTTCGCACACTTAATCCCGAGATATGAAAACTTGATATGGTTTCTGGTTTAAAGAGACTTAATTTGATATGGGTCACTTAGTGTTACCGCATTTTCATGATGACTTTTTATGCCAATAAGTATAACATTGTGAAATTTTCTTAAACTTTTATTTTTTATTATTTAAATAGAAGAGGTATTAAATATGTAGCAATATTTGTTAATAAGAACAATACAAAATGGTTGTGTCAACAGCATTTGATTGTTACTTTTGCCTCAACTAACAGATTTACGGTGTGGTTGAAATTTTGAAAGAAAATAATTTTTAGGCCGCTAACCATATTTCTCACAGTTAACCCCGAGATAGGTGTGATTTGAAAACTTGATATAGTTTCTGGTTTAAAGCGGCTCAATTTGATATCCGTCACTAAGTGTTACCGCATTTTCATGATGACTTTTTATGCCAATAAGTATAACATTGTGAAATTTTCTTAAACTTTTATTTTTTATTATTTAAATAGAAGAGGTATTAAATATGTAGCAATATTTGTTAATAAGAACAATACAAAATGGTTGTGTCAACAGCATTTGATTGTTACTTTTGCCTCAACTAACAGATTTACGGTGTGGTTGAAATTTTGAAAGAAAATAATTTTTAGGCCGCTAACCATATTTCTCACAGTTAACCCCGAGATAGGTGTGATTTGAAAACTTGATATGGTTTCTGGTTTAAAGAGGCTCAATTTGATATGAGTCACTAAGTGTTACCGCATTTTCATGATGTCTTTTTATGCCAATAAGTATCACATTGTGAAATTTTCTTCAACTCTTAATTTTTTATTATTTAAATTGCAGAGGTGTTACACACGTAGTAATATTTATTAATAAGAACAATACAAAACGCTTGTCTCAACAGCCTTTGATTGTTACTTTTTCCTTAACCAACAGATTTACGGTATGTTTGAAATTTTGAAAGAAAATATTTTTTACGCCGCTAACCATTCTTCTCACAGTTAACCCCGATATAGGTGTGATTTGAAAACTTGATATGGTTTCTGGTTTAAAAAAGCTCAATTCAATATGCGTCACTAAGTGTTACCGCATTTTCATGATGTCTTTTTATGCCAATAAGTATCACATTGTGAAATATTCTTAATCTTTTATTTTTTTATTATTTAAATTGAAGAGATGTTACACATGTTGTAATATTTATTAATAAGAACAATACAAAATGCTTGTTTCAACAGCATTTGACAGTAACTTTTTCCTCAACTAACAGATTTACGGTGTGTTTGACATTTTAAAAGAAAATATTTTTTACGCCGCTAACCATTTTTCTCACAGTTAACCCCGAGAGAGTTGTGATTTGAAAACTTCTTATGCCTACTGGTTTAACGAGGCTCAATTTGACATGCGTTACTAGGTGTTACCGCATTTTTATGATAATCTTTTAGGCCGATAAGTATCACATTGTGAAATTTTCCTTAACTTTTAATTTTTTATTATTTAAATAGAAGAGGTATTACACATGTAGCAATATTTATTAATAAGAACAATACAAAATGCTTGTTTCAACAGCATTTGATTGTTACTTTTTCCTTAACCAACAGATTTACGGTGTGTTTGAAATTTTGAAAGAAAATAATTTTTAGGCCGCTAACCATTTTTCGCACACTTAATCCCGAGATATGAAAACTTGATATGGTTTCTGGTTTAAAGAGACTTAATTTGATATGGGTCACTTAGTGTTACCGCATTTTCATGATAACTTTTTATGCCAATATGTATCACATTGTGAAATTTTCTTTTACTTTAATTTTTTATTATTTAAATTATATATATATTTGTTTAATTTTTGACCGGTT
This sequence comes from Apoda limacodes, assembly GCA_946406115.1. Lineage (NCBI taxonomy): Eukaryota > Metazoa > Arthropoda > Insecta > Lepidoptera > Limacodidae > Apoda > Apoda limacodes. The sequence goes on from OX291558.1 coordinate 5,606,855, forward strand.
CCTTATAATTTCGGTCTATTTATTGTTATATCCGTTTAATTCAGTAAATTATTTCATTAAAATCCTTTACTTTTTAATTTGGTCGGATTATAAAAGGCCGCTAACTTAGGCCGCTAACTTCACACCAGTGCCTTTTTAAGGGTCCGCATATTTCAAATTGGTCATGTCTGTCGATCTACATCTCAGTTTGTATGATATTTATGATCTTAATATTTTGAGACAGAAAACTTGAACACTTAATCTTTAATCACTCGAACTTCGAAACACGATTTTTGTCAATTACTCGATACATTTATTTTTTGAAAACACCTTGTTTCGCACACAATTTTTGTCGAATCTTTAAAACGAAAGGCTATTTGGTGATTATTTTAAAAATGGTTGATAGTCAATAGCAATATCTTAATAAGCGCACTTTTAAAGAGAGAAGTTGTATCATGATATCTTTCCTTTATACGTGAGTATATTACCGACTTTCATGTCCTAGCTTTTTAAGTTCTTATTGCTTATACTAACTTTGTACTAGGTATTCTACTTCATTGCCCCTTTGGTACGGGTTGAAAACGAACACCATTGGAGTTAGAAAATGGTGCCAGTAGTTTAGAATATTAAAGAAAGCTTATGTGCTTGATTCCCTCGCAGCCTAGTTGGTAGTGTGGCTGACTGCTGTGCAGAGGGTGAGGGTTCGATTCCCACATATGTGTGTATTTACTAAAAAAAAACCAATATATATGTATTTGTACAAGTTTTATGGTACCCATAACACAAGCTCTGCTTACTTTGGAGCCAGATGGCGCTGTGTGTAATGTCCAAAAATGTTATTTTTATTATATTTATTTATTTTTATGTCTAGTATTACATTTCTTGCGGCTGATGTGATGATTATGTGTTCCATCCAAGTATAAAAAGGCTAGAAATACCCTCTGCATAGGAGTAAGTTATATTTAGCCGCCATACCTGTGATATTAAATATTACGTAAAACCTAATAAATCATTTTAGCAACTGGTGAGCCGGCGTTGACACTAGCGGTGGTGGTAACATTTGCTCTACATGCGGCCATCTTGGAAGCCAGGAAGGAGTTCGGATACGACGATAGTAATTGGGTTTATCTAAGTAAGCTTGTTTACTTTTATATTTTCATTAATCAACTTAAAAAAAATGCAGGTGCATCTTGTAGTTACTGTTATTTAACTATTCTATAGAATTTATCACATAAATAAATGTTCAAAAAATCCGGCCAAGTGCTTGTCGTACATGCGTTAAGTAAGGCTAACCTAAAACCTAATTTAAGTTACCTTAACTAAACATAACTGTTATTGGAAGTATTTATAAAGATCTTTTGTTGTAAAAAAATTACAACTTTTTAGAGCTTAAAGGTATTCAGAGGTTCTCACGGTTGAAAGTTAGAGAGGGGGGCGGGGGCTTATAGTTTCGACAGTAGTCATTTCAGTTTCTCCGTTTTAATTTTAAGATGCAGTTTTCAGTAACTGGAATCCTTTTAAGGGTACCTTAGCTTAATTGCAAAGAGGAACCGTTCCGTTTTGTCATGCCGAGATGATGAATGTATATATACTTATGGGTAACCGAACATGATGCCCATGGAGCTACGGGACCTTAAAAACCCACATCCATCTATATGAAGTTAATTTATATTTAAATCATATTATTTTGTACTATTTCAGAGTCTCCTGCTACAGTTGAAAATATTATACGAGCGATATCTCCTAAAACACAAAGCTATATATTGAACTGAATAAAGTTTTACTTGCCTAAGAAAAACCATAGTAAACTTTTGTATACTACTTTTGTTGACTATTTTTATTAAAATTATTTTAAAAAATGATTTGTTTTATTATGTTTGAAATCAATGACGCATATTTTTTTAAATTATATACGTTATAAAATATTAGACTTACCGACTCTAAAATTCTAAATTGTTAGTAAATTTTAACTGTAGTACTTTAGAATTCATTTACACTTTAGAACCGAAATTTTAGAAAAACCTCAGCCCGCGTACGCTTGGGTTGTGGAATGAGCTCCCTGCCAAAGTTTTCTCTACAGTATGGGGTTCTTCAAAAAAGTTATTCGATTTTTGAAGGGTTGGCAACGCGCAAGTGATACCACTGGTGTCGCAAGCGTCCATAGGAAACGGTGACTGCTTATCATCAGGCGGAACGTTAGCTTGCTTGCCACCTTAGTGGTATAAAAAAAAACCTACTTTAGATATTTTGTCATCAAGTAGTATTTCCGGAGTAAATCATGTTAAATAGGACGAAATTCCAAATGTTTTGCTATGCTTAGAAATTAACATAGCAAATGAATAATAATGGAACATTATAAATCTAGAAAAAGAAAGGACATATTTTTGACTAGATATATATTTATTAAATAGAATAAATACGCGTCATCCTTATGACCATGATATTATGGGTTTTCTTTTTTTAAATTCAAATTATAAATACCCAATTTACTCTTATAAGTTCTTATTACTGTCTCGTTGATCCAAAGTTTCCAAAAAAGTAAGAACATTGTCCACGAAATGTCAAACTTTGTGTCAGCTGACTAAATTTTATAATAATTTAACTTAGTGTCACTATAACAATAAACATTACGAAGTGGTGTCAATAAAATTTGGTGTCCTGCGTGCAGAATATCAGCCTGTTCGGCGTCAACCCGTACCGGTCAACTTTCACTGGAAGGGATTTGGAAAGGTAACCGTTTGTACGAGATACTAGTTTTTACAATTTACTTTACAGCTCACATTGGCTTGGTAACAGTCTCTCTTTGTTTGACGTTATGTGGAAATAAATTTGATGGAGAAAACAATTTTTTGTCCCTTTTTAAATGCTTATTGATCAGTTTGTTAGTTTAGTTTGTTTGTTTTTTTAATGTAACTTTTTAATCAAATTAATTATTTTTAGTTTTGTACATCTAACGTAAGTTATTCCAAGTACAAGCTTGGTAGGACCATGCAGTGATGCTTTATGTATGCCAATCTTAACGTAAACTATTTTCTTGCATGCATATAACTATTTTCTTGCATGCATATAACTATTTTCTTGCATGCATATAACTATTTTCTTGCATCCATATAACTATTTTCTTGCATGCATATAACGGTTAATCGGTATTTTTCTTAAATGAAGCCTTAATCGGTCTTAATTCAAATGAAGTGATAATGGACGTTATTTCATAATGTACTATTGGAGTTGCCAAATATTTTTCAAATCGGTTAAGTCATCTCCGAGAAAAATAATCTTTCTTGTCAAGATTTGCATATTGAATTACTGCTACAATAAGCGCTTGTATTACAATATACATTTATTTAGCTACCTTTTGCATTACTAACTAATTCGGCTCGCCCTAAATTCGGTTATCGGCATGGACCTCATTAATTATACTAATGAAGTTTACTATAGCAAGCTATAGTTATAGCTCGGTTATAGTTATCCCCACGGGAACTTTGAATTTTTCGGGATAAAAAGTTGCCTATGTCCTATTCCAGGACCTAAACTATATGCGTGCCAAGTTGCATCCTGATCCGTCGAGTGGTTGAAGCGTGATTGAGTTACAATCCTCCATCCATCCAGACATACTTTACATTTATAATATTAGTAGGATTGTGCTATCATGTGATCTATTATAAATCAACTAGCTTTACGACTGCGGCTTCATTCGGCTAACCGAAAAGACTGTCACAGTTTTTAGGGTTCCGTACCCGAAGGGTAATTAGGAACCCTATTACTAAGGCTCCGCTGTCCGTCCGTCTGTCACCAGGCTGTATCTCATGAACCGTGATAGTAAGACAGTTGAAATTTTCACAGAAGATTTCTGTTGCCGCTATAACAACAAATAATAAAAAATAGAATAAAATAAATATTTAAGGGGGCTCCCATACAACAAACGTATTAATATCGGCAACAGGTAGACGTTTCGCGCGTCCGGTTATTTAGGTAATAAGGTGCTTCATACGCCTAATCCCCGTAATGAGAACTTGCGCGTGCGAGGGGTTCAAATACGCACAGAATATTTAGTTATATAGTCACTTTTAAAATCAATAATTAAATTAAAATAAAACAAATATTTAAGAGGGGCTCCCATAAAACAAACCTAATTTTTTTGCCATTTTTATAGATAACGGTACGGAACCCTTCGTGCGCAAGTCCGACTCGCACTTAGCCGATTATTATTGAATTCTGTAATAAATCATTGTAACCTAAAAAACCCTGTCATCTGTTTAAAATTCAAAAGTGCTCTTTGAGAACGCCTTCACGAATTTTATAATTTTTATCGTTCCAAATTTGCCGCCCCTTTTTTTCTCTTTAAGGGGCGATTAAAATAAAACACTAAAAAAATGTTTTACAAGTTTACTATCGATAATTTGCGAAATATTGTGTATGTATAAATAAATAATTATTGCACAATTTCAGTAATTGTCCTTTGGTTTATCCGTTTTATATTTATTCAAATAACTACGCAAACGTATAACAACTAATTTAATAAATATTGTCGTATAGACTGCGCAATGCAAAGGGAGAGTCACAAATTAGACTAGCTTGGCTCGGTTGGGTTGCTCATTCAATAATAATTTTTAATAATAAAAATTTTTTTTATTCATCAAAAATCATACAATTACAAACACAAACTAGGTACCTATACAAAGGCTTAGTTCAATGGTTCAGGTACTGATACTAGATATTACCTACTAATATAATAAAACGGTGTGCAGTACCGATAATAATATAAGCAGCTTGGTGATGGTGTGCAAAACAAAATAGATATAAGTAATGTTTGTACATTGTTGGTCAATGGACAAAAATCGTATGAGAAAAGAAAAAAAAATGTAGAAACATGGTACCAACTTAATTAAATTAATAATGACAATTAATAAGGTAACCTATTTGAAGCGTTTTAGGTAATGTTGAAAAAATCGTAAAAATAATATGTAATGGTATAAAGTACACCAAGTATAGTTATATATACACGGACGTAGGTATCGGCAAGTACATACTAAAAGTCCGATAAGAATACTGACAATAAATAGGTAGTAGCACAGCGTAGCTAACAGATGACTTTTACATTGTGGTAGTATAAACTTTATAGTAGATACCTACATAGGTGATAAATTATATAAGCAATGCAGACAATGTAGGTAGGTATGGTACATCGTATTTTAAGCTAATCGTATGAAATCACTTGTGTCTACTAAATGTCCATTCTTTTGTGACTATTCATTAAGTATCACTCATTAGGTAGATGAACCACATGTCTACCACATGACCACGACTCTGCCACTTAGTTACTCAACACTTTACTGAGCGCTGTCCCGAACAAATTACAAGGTTAAAAGCTCGTTCCAAACTTTATGACCAATGGCAAAGAATAGAAAGAAAAGATTTTTAAATTAACTGACAACTAAAAATAGGAAAAAAGCATATCAAAACTTCTAATTAGTAAACTAGAAAACTTGATAAAAATATGTAAAATACACCTATATAACTAACTATGCACGCATGAAATGCATGATGAGTATGCACTAAAAAATCACAATAACAGCTTTTGCTGGCCATTGGCACTTTGTCCCGTTGTCCAATCTCGAGGCAAACAATGATAAAACTTAAATGCAACGTAACGAGATAAAGACCCCTTGGTAATGTTTTCTGTCAGTAAGTGAATGGTGCCCACTGGGACTGGAGGCTTGCAAAATGCAGTTTACGCAATATTAAATATTTTTATATTTCAGTTAATTAGTGAAAGTGTTTAATATATTTACGTTGTTTTATTCGTGTCTAGAATTTATAGCAAGCATTTATGTATACGCATATGTATAGTTATTGGATTATTTAAATTTTAAAATTAAAACTACAGGATTATGGGCGAAGATAAAAACTTTTTATGGAATTGGTAAGTTTGTACTTTCTATGAATTTTCTTCTTTCTATGAAAAACTTTTTATGACACTTTGAATAAATTAAAATTTATTTAGTGAAGTGAATTTTTTCATAAGTTTATTGAACTGTCAAATAATTACAGCTAAATATCTGCCTATATCTAGTCTAATGAATGAGGCATGTCCTTATAGGCCTATATCTTTCGATCTCCCCTTCTGTCCCGCTTTCCCACACTATAATGTATAAGAGTCCAGCGAGACTTTTTTTGATTTTGTTCTGCATAAAGGCCTGCGCAGACGAGGGATAGTCCTCGACGTTATGTTTTTCCCTCAATATAGATAACTTGTAGCTGCATTGCACAACCCACACGAACAGACTAAAAGTATCGCGGACTCGTGTGCCTTTTCATCCAAAATTTCATTACTCGGCGCACAAAATTCACTCGTCCACACAGGGCCCTTATAACAATAATAGATAATAACATCTATAATGTTACCAGTTTATGTACAAATACAAGTAAGTAAAAGTACGGTTAGCAAAGTAAAAATAAGAATATATCGTTTTTAATCTGAAAAATCACACCAGGTACACATTAAATTAGGGTTCCGTAGCTCTTCCGTAGAGTAAAAAATATTGCAGATATCTGAAATGTTTTGAACAGATTTTGTTCAAAACAATTTGGTTTAAAGTAATTATAGGATTTTTAATTTTTTTATAGACTTATAGTTGGTTAATATGGAATCTTAACTGTAGAGAATTTAGACAACTTTATACAAATTGCATCTTCAAAACCTTTGTTTGACCTTTGCTTTCTTTAATTTTAGGATAAACTAAGGCTCTCAGTAGAAACATACCTACAGTTCTCAAAATGGAGAACATCAATTTCACAGTAAACGGAGATTATTATACTTTGTGTAAGTAAAAACAACTTTTGAGTCATTTATTATACTTTGTATAAATAAAAAAATAACTTTTGGGTCATTTATTGTACTTTATATAAGTAAAAAAAACTTTTGGGTCATTTATTTACACTTTGTATAAGTAAAAAAAAACTTTTGAGTCATTTATTATACTTTGCATAAGTAAAAAAAACTTTTGGGTCATTTATTATACTTTGTATAAGTAAAAAAAACTTTTGGGTCATTTATTTACACTTTGTATAAGTAAAAAAAAACTTTTGAGTCATTTATTATACTTTGCATAAGTAAAAAAAACTTTTGGGTCATTTATTATACTTTGTATAAGTAAAAATAAACTTTTGGGTAATTAATTTACTTTGTGTAAGTAGATATAATTGATAGGTCTGATTTGTATGGAACACACTATTTTTGACGTTGACTCTGTTTGCGACATTTATCAATTAAGGCGCAGTGACTACATAACTAGCGCCTCCAAAAGCTATCCTTTATTTCCTCTTTGTAAAAAATACATTTCAAAAATGTTACAAACCATTATTTCGAAGTAGTGACAAGATATTATTATAAAATTTTTGCCGTTTCGCTATCGTCACATGGGTTTAAGGTGAAAAATTTATTCACTGTTCATACTTTTCTGTTACTATTGTAATAGTTTATGTAGTAACGAAACGGCTAAGCCACATATATCGACTAAGGTGTAAAGTTTGTTAAGTTAGGGCTTGTAGAGTGAGAAGCTCAGCTCTACATGAGATCTGATAACTTTTTGACAGTGCGAGTCATATGGTCTCATCTTGGCAACATTTTACATGAAAATGTTTTTGTGGGATCACTACTTATTTAATTATTTGTATGTAAAATATATATATATATATATACTTTTTGTTCCATGAAGCTATCTTTACTAGTTTATGACGTGTATGTTAATGAATAGTTATTTCTGCTAGTTAATGTATAATAATAATTAGTATAATCTTTAGAGTGAGTGTCTAACCCCCATTGTAACAGACTTCAGGCCAGTAAAATAACCAGTAACCAATACCATTATTGCCACACGCATAGGTACCTACCTAATGATACGCAATATCTACACATACAGTAATCGGAATGGTATTGAGAACGACTCCCATTAGAGTTAGACAAATGCCCTACAAGACAGTATTATTTATTATAATTACAATATATATGTTACTATTGAAAGCGGGTACTGATGTAAGCGCCGATACATCACTGAACGATTACCTTCGTCTCAACTTGAACCTGGTCGGCACCAAGGCGATGTGCCACGAAGGTGGCTGTGGAGCCTGCATCGTCTCAGTGACCCAGATACATCCTGCCACCAAAGAGACACGTATCTTTGCTGTCAATTCTGTAAGTGTTTTCTGTTACGGCGCAGTGACTACCTAACTAGCGCCGCCAAAAGATATTTTTTATTTCCTCTTTTTACAAAACACATTTCTATGTTACAAATCAATTATTTAGAACTAGTTTAGAACTTTATGTATTTTATGTAGAATATATACAATACCTGTGAGTTGTAGATAGCGTTTCCGATAAAAACGGCCACTTTTAGCAGAAATGATGTACAAAGTTTTAAAAATAGTTTGTAGTCAGTTATATAGATAGATAGATGTATTCTTTATTGCATACCAAAAATAACTTAATACTTAATGTTACATTCTATTGTAAAGCATACAATACAATATAATAAATAATTGATGTATAACATTTTTGAAATATCTTGGCGGCGCTAGTTATGTAGTTACTGCGCCTAAAAGGTAAGGTAACCGCTGTTGTAAGCTCCAGTATATGTACTTACAACCTATGGTATAAACATATTATGTTTTGCACGCCTCATAAGCGGAGCGGTGAGGTAGTGCTCTACTCTCGACATGTCAAAAAACCCAGTCTTTCGAAACTTAAATGACGTTTTTTTTTAATATAACACTTACAGGATAATATGAGTGCACTAATATGAAGTTAAATAATAATCTGTCAAGCACATATGGTACATTTTATAAACAATTAATTTGTTTAATATAATAAATAATAACATTAAAACTAATCATTCTTGGACGTCCGTGAGTCTGTGTTTATGTGACCATGTATGTGGTAGAGAAATTGGTCGAAAAATTCTTCTTACCGGAATACTTTTGTTTTTAATATATAAAGTATTATACTGTGCTGATTCCTAGTTAATATTAGCGTTCTAAGTACTGTCGTTTAATTATAATTTATAAAAAACTAATATACCACTGTATATCTATATATATATTTTTTATTTTTATTTGATAGTATATTTTTTCCTCACCTTATTTGTTATTTTATTTTAAAAAACTTGTGTTTTTGTTTAAGATTTTTTTTTTTAAATGTGAATGACCGCTATGAGGCGTGCACTTTTGGATTTTTCAAATTTTTTATTAATTAAACGTATAATATTAAGATCGGAAAGAGAACACATTTCGTTGGTAGCGTATACTAGTAACTATACTAATATTTTAAAGAGTATTTATTTGTTTGTACTCTACAAATAGGTATAGGTATATTTTTGGTAAAATCGCGGGGCACAAAAAGCATTTTGTAAAGATAATACGTTTGTATATGAGCCACTTTCTGATTGTGAGTTTGAATATGAGACATGCCACAAAATCTTTAATACTACGAAGCATAATATAAAATATATACTTTGCACAGTACGGTTTCGGAGGAACTTGGTCCTTGACAAGGTTGTCTTTAGGGACTACACTAGGTATGGGGTTCTTTAAGAAAGAATATATCACAATTTTAAAGGGTTGGTAGCTTGCGAGTGATGCCCCTTCTGATGCTACAAGCATTCATAGGCCGTGGTAAACACTTAACTCATGAGCCTATTTGCCACCTTGATGGTATAAAAAAACTTATTTTTCTGTCAGTTTAATAGCATTGCATTTTTTTTTTAATTGTTTTAGGCCGGAAAAAACCTTGTGAAAAAACTAGATCATCCAAAATATTTTCTTTATGTTTGTATGCTTGTTTGTTAAGACGTTGCGAAGGTTATAACTAAATATGCCTGCGACCGTTTTTTTTGTGTCACTACTTTAAAATGCATTGTTCTTTTTCTAACTTAGTTTACGTTGTATTGTTGTCCTTCTCGTCACTGGTTTGGAATGAGTCCTTCTAGTTTATTTCGATGATAACACGTGTCGGTGTGGCTACAGTATTTTGTTTATATCGATTGTTATTATATTACAATTTAAAAGGGTGACCCGACTTGAAAATTATTCTTCGCGTTATAGATATTATGGAGTTATATATTATAATATTAAATTGCGTTTCGAATAGTATTTGTAATACATATGATGGAAACCAGACATAGGTGGTACCAAAATAGAATACGGACTTAAGGATTATGAAACATTCACTTTATAGCAATAAAGGTCATTGCTTGACAGAGTAAATAAAAAATTCTAAGTCATAATAATTTTTTAGTGCCTTGTGAACATTTTATCTTGTCATCAATGGGACATAACCACAATTGAGGGCATTGGTAACAGGCGACATGGGTACCACCCCATACAGAGCCGCTTGGCTGCCTACAACGGGACACAGTGTGGATACTGCACTCCAGGATGGGTCATGAATATGTACAGGTAACCACGAAATTTTCTTCGTATATGTTTGCATTTTGTTAGCAACGCGCGAGTGCTGGTGTTGCAAGCGTCCATAGGCTACAGTGACCGCTTACCATCAGGCGGACCGTAATCTTGTTTGCTACCTTTTAGGTATAAAAAATATACTCTTCTCAGTAAGCCATTCCTTTTCATCCTAGTCACAGGAAATTGTTAAGAAGCTCTTTAAAATTGAGTTCTATGTATTTTTCTAATTTTTTTCATCTCATGCAATAATATTGAAACTACAGCGGTAACTTCGAGGAAAGGCCAAGACTTTGCATTTTTGATACGAGTTTTAATAATTAACATTTATTTGTGTAGATCCTTAACAAGGACCCAAAAGCCATCACAATCTACACAAAAAAATTACAGAAAACAAACGAGATTTATTTAATATGGACTTTATGTTGAATTTAAAAAATATTATTACTTGTGTACCTGATAGCTATTTATGCAATGTTTCCGAATGTAAGTACTTTTTGATACGATGACTCGACTGCGCCTCGTGTCACGAGTGTTAAAAATTAAAATTACGTGCAATTGCATAAGATGCTAATTATAGGACCAGAAAAAAAATAATAAATAAATAAATATTTTTGGACAAATTACGTTAGTTGGCCGCCGGATAGGATTTTTAAAAAGTGAACAAATGAAAAGTCTTTAGAAATTTATTATAAAATAACAGTAATGCAAATTATATTAAAGTAGAATATAATATGAAGAAATTGTGAGCATCTACTATGACGTCCTCGCTCATCGGCGATCGATGATCAAAGGCGCCTGGTCTTCGTTCCTCGTTCCCATGAGCCGAGATGCTGACTTAAAGTTTGGTTGCCCAATTCGTTTGTTGGAAGATCGCAAGTAGGTGCTCATCGGAGACAATGGGGAAACATCCCTGTTGTACTCGTAACACCTCCCCATCGTAGACAAGTGACTATTTGCCAATGTCTAATGCAAATGTTGCGGCCTTTCTATCTTGCGATGACCTCATCTCAGTATCCTGGGAAGTATTCACTTTAAATATTCCGTTTGACGACAGCAGTGATAACTTTGATTTTCTGCGAAGGCAATATGCAATGAAAGTAAGTACGCTTACACCGAGTATGTCTAAGCTATTACACAATAAGATTGTTGTGTGATACATTGAATTCATTGTTTCAAGTTTAATCGGAACTTCCATTGTTATTTGTTTGTGAATGTGGTGCAATCTGTCTAAATCAATTGTTGTTAAATTGTAATGAGGTCCTCTCTTCTGTGAAAATGAAATTTGTGGGAAAGTCATTATTTGTAAAGGTTTTCCAAGTAACCTGTTTTCAATATTCGCAATTGTAAATTCGGGTGTCTTGATTTTACAGTTATGGGGTAAAGCGGCTAGGTAGCTCCCTTCCAAAATTCTATGTTTTTCATGATTACATGATATTTTTACTTTAGTAGGTTTTGGAAATGAAATAATGTAATGCTGGCTGTCTAGTTCTGTAAGGGCCTCCTTTTGCAGAGAGATAGGCGTGGGTTGACACGTTTCATCTATCTCCTGCGAATCTGTGAGTTTGCTTATGCAGTCACGTTGCGTGCGGGATTGATGGCTGATCTTTTGTTCGCAGAGATACCACTTGTCTACCTTAGGGCATTCAGCCTCCATGTACGTATATTCTTTGGAATTGATGGCTATGTATGGAAATGGAGATAGGATAACTTCGAAATTTTTGTTAGGAACTGGACAAAGTCGGTATAACTGGTAAGTTGTAGAGGAAGTGATTGGTATTTTAAGGACAATCACGAGTTTTTTGTCTATAAAGTACGTTCCTAACCTAATCATATCATAATAATACCTATTATCTAGATCTAATACTTGATCGGTGCTATATATATTCCTAAGTTTAGTTACGATATTTATTATATCGGTAAATGCTAATATAGAGTGGTGCATAGAACTAAACGCTATTATATTTTCTAACCTAATAATTTCAGCTGATAATTCTTGCACGTTTTCGCTGATTACGACAAATACCTGTGAAAGGCGGGCGTAGCGAGTCATTAGGTCACCGGCTGTGTTACTTATATTTATGATATATGAAAGTGCTTTTTCTAATTTTTTTTTACTAAGCGTCAAATTACTGAGAACTAAGTTTTGTTGAAAATTGATGTCCTTATATAAAGTAATATGTTTATTAAAAGTTTTCGAAATATGTTTTTGATTTTTTTGTAAAATTTGAAGAGCATTCTCGAATTTCAAGGCATCGTTATGGTCAAGGTTTCCGGTTATGCTTTTGATGAACGTTCCTAAAGGGTTTATTAATCCTCGCCTAACTCTATGAGGTTCAAGAGTTTTTTTTTTTTTTTATACCACTAAGGTGGCAAACAAGCTTACGGCCCGCCTGATGGTAAGCGGTCACCGTAGCCTATGGACGCTTGCAACACCAGGGGTATCACTTGCGCGTTGCCGACCCTTCAGAAATCTAATAACTTCTTTCTTGAAGAACTCCATACTGTAGTCCTTGCAGAAAACCTTGGCAGGGAGCTCATTCCACAACTTAAGCGTTCGCGGGAGGAAGTTTCTCTGAAACCGCACTGTTTCAAGTTGCATGGACATTTTTTTTAACACGTCAAACAAGTGCAAAATTTGATATTTAAAAGTTGCGTAGCTTTGATTTGAAAGACTATTAGAAGTCTCGGTTAGTTGATTTTGTAGAGAATTAACATGTTGGTCTATGTTACCGATGTCGATGTCTTCTAAAAAGCTATGGAAGTGGGATATAATCTCAGTAGGTCCAAGTTTGAAAGGCAATATCCCGGGTCCATCTTGTAGACTGTCAAGTTGGATGTCTTGTGCTTGGGTCAGGGTTGTCAGGTGTGTCAGACATCTGTAACAATTGTGGGGCTTTATTTTTTAGAGGTCGCTTCAGTCGGTTTTTAGCTATTGGCCCACGTTTTTTTGATGTATATATGTGTATAGGTAGATTGGAAGTGTGTCATGTGTCATGAGTGAGACGAGGTGCAAGTTTATGTCTAGTTGCTTGTGGGTTTTGAATGTAAACTTCCTTTCCCTGTTTATATTCTATTATAGGTTCACTTCCAATATTACGTTGCGTCATCAGCGTTTCTCGTTCGTTTTGGGATGTCTCGTGTATAATTTTATAAACTGTTTTCATTCTATTGCGGTGATCTTGTAAGTATTGTTGTAGTAATCGTTCTGTCAGATTTATGTCAGTGGGGTCACGAGGGTCAAAATGTCCGTTAATAAGGTCCAAAGGTCGACATTTTGTAAAGCTGTAAATAGAACTATTATAAGCTATTAGGGCGTAAGTGATCAAACTAGGGGTGTTTTCATTATTGTGTTGCAATTTCAATAGTCTTAAATGCTCTAAGAGTGTACTATGGAAACGTTCCACCATGCCATTTTCATTAGGAGCATTAGTTGCTGTAGTATGGTGTTATACTTTATGCGTTTTGAAAAATTCAGATATAACTTGATTCGTGAATTCGGTTCCCTGATCTGTTGTCAAGGTAATTGGGAAGCCGTGGTGGGTGCAAAATATTTTTAAAAGCTTTTAAGATGTTGGGGGCAGTACAGTCAGATATTCTATAGGCTTGTGCATATTTAGAAAATGAGTCTATGATCGTGAGATATTTTTCGTGTTCGATTGTCAAAACATCGGCGTGAATGATTGCGAAAGGTTTGGTTGGTGGTGGCACAATTTTAAACTGTTGGTGTATGGGGTTATGATCGTATTTTGCGCGAGCGCAAATTGTGCATTCTTTTATATATTGGCTGATACTATCTTTCATTTTGGGCCAAATCTGGCATTTCGTAGTACTCTACGTCAAAGTTCTCAAAATTGGAGTTATTTGGTAAATATTCGTAGTAGTTTTGGTGAATGTCAGTCTGATAATAAGGGTCGTAACTTTCATCTAAATTCATTTCTTGTGTAAATGGTAAAGGTCTTGCTACTGGGTGACTGACGCCACTCATTGGTCTAGGATAGTTTTGGGGATGCGGTTTGGGCGGGATTCTAAATCCTGTGGTCATATTCGATCGTGGTAAAGCTCTGAACATTTGTTGAGTTCTTGAGGGACCTAACTGGGGAGTAGAGTTCCTAGGCACGGGTGGAATATAAGGCAATGGTAAAAATTGCTGCGAAATATTTGGATCTCTTCTGGAGTTAATATGAGATGGAATAAAGGGCCTGAATACGTGTTGAATAGGTGTGTTACTTGTATTGTGAGTAAAAGACGCTGTATTTTGCAGGTAAATTATATTTAATTCCTCCTGCGCATATTGTAGTGCAGTTTCTAGGCTAGACGGCCGCATACACCGTATACGCGAACCTAAAGGTTCTCGTAAACCTTTTAAAAATGTTTGCAATGCTAGTTTCTTATAAAGGGTGCGTTTTGCGTCGATTGTAGTAGAAACGATTTCATGCAGTTCTACATAAGTTATTATGATACTGAGCAAATTTTGGACTCGTTCGTAAAAAGCACTCGGTGTGTCACTGCCTTGTTGAAGCACTGATAAGTCAGTGTAGAGGGCTGACTCATCTCTCTGGTCGGAAAAATTATGAATTAAACTATTTCTGATCCCGTTCCAGTCGCGAGCCACTCCGTTAGTAGATAAAAATCTGGCGGCGGGACCTGTTATTTTATTTAAGATACCATTCAATAAAGAATAATTTTAGTTATAAGAATAAGTTCGTGCCTCGGTTTCGGGTTACCATACGTCTCTACTAAACGGTCACAAATATTCAAAAACCTAATTAATACATATATATTACTTTTTTTTTGTAAATACATACATATTATACATATAGACACCCAGACTCAAGACAAACAGAAATGTTATTTATCACATAAATGTTTGTCCAATGCGGGAATCGAACCCACACCCTCTGCGCAGCAGTCGGCTAATAGATATCATAAAAGATTTTGTAGTCACCTATTTTTCTTGACTTTTGACTTAGCTACCTTTTAAAATTTTGGAGGCGTCACAAATTATATTATACTTACATACGTATTTATAGTCAAAGTCAAAATGTTTTATTCTCAAATAAGGATTTTACAATCACTTTTGAATCGTCAAAGTTATGAAATATTATTTTTTGGACCCTCCTACCCTCCCTCCGGTTCACAATGTTGTTGATTTCTACCGAGAAGAATCCGGCAAGAAACTCGATAGTTACTCTTTTAAAAAAATCATAAAAACTAAAAATACAATCAATGTTTTAAATAAGGAATTTAAGCTGTACAATTTTATATTATTTCCATTTTAATTTGGTTTACCTATGCATCCTGTAATTGAGCATCTTCAGTCCCAAGGATTTTTATCATTAACATAGTCTGAAACATTGTAGTATGCTTTTTTACAAAGTACTTGTTTGATAAAAGATTTATATTTACTTATTTATAGCTTTTGAATATTATTGGGAACTTTGTTGTAAAAGTGTATACATTGCCCCATAAAAGAGTCACTTATTTTGTGTAGACGTGTATCATGCACCAACAGCTTATTTTACATAGATATATACATAAAAAACGCCCAATCTCCGGACCATATTTTTTTTGTCTTGTCTGGGAATCGAACTCAAACCCCTCAAATCAATAGTCGTATCATTGTTCACCGAACCACGGAGCCTAGGTATTTATACCAACAGTGAGTATAATAGAAAGCCATTACTGTAATTTCCTTTTTTTGTTCGATATTAAAAATAGTTACACCGTTACACAACCATTTACTACGTTAAAATCGTTTTTTTAAATTGTCTAAAAAGACGACTTTCATTTTTTTTTTTTGTGGCCTTAATATTTATACTTTTCCATAATTTGACGTCTAAAATAAGAATTGTAAACTTAGTCTCCTAAACACGAAATAACACCATAATTTTTTTTTTAATGTGCCTCCCCTACACGTAAAGTGTGAATGAATTTTTTTTCTAGTCTATCCTTGGTGTCGTTGGATAACTCGTTTAAAAAAAAATTGAAAGGGTTTAAACATCATTTTTCAATTCAGCGATGCGTTTGCGAAATTTGAAGCTTTAAAAATCAAATTTTTGTTACAGCCCAGTGACCCCCAAATAATAAGTAAAAAATTCGTACAAATTCCATCAAAGGACACTTAGATGAAGTTTGTACTTGTTTTAAATGTATTAATGTAATATTAAAGAAAAAAAATTGAATTTTTTGAATACTAACACTTACTAAATTACTCACAATTTTTACGTTCAAATTCCGGCGCGGCACTTGGCGGTACAGGGTACAAACTTATAATCTAGTTGCTCTATCGTAAAAACAGTAATACATGTAATCTTGCAGTGATCAAAGTGTGTGTAAGCTCTAAAGTATAACAACAAATAATAAAAACCGGCCCGAGCCATTTACCATCTTAAATCACCGTTGCAACTCCATCTAGTTATTATTAAACGAAACAATAACATACATTAGTTGGAAACGATATTCAAAGTTAAGCAACGTCAGGCTTGGTCAGTAATTGGATGGGTGACGGCTTAGTGGCACACTGACTCACACTTGGCCGGTTTTTTTATAACTCACCCGCTTTCTTTGCGGCTCAGTGTAGTTTTGTCATGTCACAGCACTCACAGCCCTATAATTCTTTAATAATTTGATCAATCCTAACTTTTTGGCACACAACCTTGTGTTTAAAAATCTAAAATCAAAAACTCTATATATTGGAAAACCCTAAATTAGAACAAAATCTGATCAAAAATTTTTGAGATATACAATCTCATAACGGAACCCTAAGTTATTACGTGCACCTCACGCACTTGGCTAGTTTTTTTTTCATACTCGGTAAGCATAACTTTTTTTACACAGACTTTCACTGCACTTTCACAATTTTACAACAATCAAAGAATGGTGTTAAATTCTTTAACGGTGTTCTGGTTTTTACACTATTGCTTTGTCGATACTGTTTGTTTTTTTCTACCTAAGGGCGCGGTCAGATCGGAACTAGTAAATAGTGCGCTAGTAAACTTATAGCGCATGGCGGTCCAGGTCAGTGTGCTTTGAATATTTGGATGGTGTGCTAGTAAACTTGCAGTGCTTGGCAATTATACTAGCTAAGCTACTAGATAGAAGATAGTAAACTAGTAAAACGATTCACAGATTCACATAGAACTAAAGTTAGGCTATAAAGCAGCAGTATTAGTTGACAACATATTGCACATCATTTTTTCATACAAAAGCAAGCGGCATCTAGTGACGTTGAGCAAATAGCTGGTAAAATTATTACTTGTATATATTACACTGACTTACTAAGACGTCGACGTTTATATACACTCTTAAGTGGAGCGACGCATAGTGACGTTGTGCGCCAACGAAGTAGGTACATAGTACCAACCAGGACGAAAAAACATCAAGGATGGCAAGAAATGGACTAGCAATTTGAGATTTGCATCGACTAGCATTGGATGTGTTGTGGCATAGCAACCCAACTCTTAGGCATTAGTATGGCTGAACACCGGACTTTATAATGCGTTGTGCCGCAGCAAAACTACCAACCTGTGACGTTGGTCGCATGAACGTATTAACTAGTTTACTATTTTCTAATTAAAGCTCAGCTATGAGTATGACCAGCATCTGTAAGCCAGTATCTCCTCACTCAACTACTAATTTAGTTTAAAAGCTGAGATTTGGATCTCAATAAAAGTTTACAATGTATACTAAAAAATATTGAGCTCCTATATTTGCTCTAACCTAATAAATCAAATAGCAGTTTAACTCCTCGAGAACTAATTAATATCTACTAGCCAGTTGTTTTTAGCTTCCAGTGTGACCCTGCCGTTAATGTTCCAATTTGCCAATTTACTAACTTCAAGCTAGAGCCAAATTTACGCAACGTGCAATAAAAGACGCATATTAACGTAATATTATTATATCAAAGTATATTTTAATGTGCAATAATAAAAACAATTTAAATTATTTTACTAACTTAATTGCATTTAAAATATTAACAAATAATGACCAAAAATTACAATAACGTTGTTTATGTGTTTCCTTTTAAAGTTAATACTTTATCAAAGTATGAACTATTATTTTAGGTATTATACGAATCTACAATAGGTAACGATTTTGGTAATGAACAAAATATGAGAAGGTCAATAGTATCTCATTATTTCCAGAAAAGGAAGCTGTTTCTTTTTTGTTTTGTCAATTGATTCTGTGACGTAGTGGGACAGACAGACTAGACAATTTTATATTAGAGACCTTATCATTTCACATATTCTTTATGACAATGATCTAGCATGTTTTATTAAAACAATAATTCTATTACCTACTTTTACTTCAACAATTGTTTATTCGATGCAGATTACCTAGTCAGTCTGCAGATTAACTTAAGTTAATTGTAAGAACTAAAACATTTTTACGCAGTTATTACCCTTGCTATCTAGCGCTGCCAAATAATATTTTAAATTTCCTCTTTGTACAAAGCGAATTTTTTGAATGTGGATCTACAGAAATATAGGTATAACTGGTCATAAGCTTTTTTCACGTTTTCATTGGTTCTAAGGTAATTCTGTGAGTTGTAGATAGCATGTTGATAAAATTGGCCACTTTTAGTAGATATGATATCTATACCTCGCAGATTCATTGTAAAAACAATACAAAATTTCGAAAAAATTGCTTATAACTAGTTATATATTTTTGTAGAAGCACATTTTTTTAAATTTCCCTTAGTTTAAATAGGAAATCAAAAATCACCATTGGCGGCGCTAGCGGACATCAGGAACCCTCTTAACAGAGTCGGTTAGGTAATCTGCAAATTAACTAATGGACCTACACTCTTACCAAATTAAAAAAAAACTAGCAGTCACATATATTATAGTGAAGTGATAGCCTTCTGATTAGATTACACTCATATATCGAAGATTATACCTACTTAGTAAAGACCAAAATTTTTATGATAGCCAATGGATTCAATTTTCCACATGGTATAAAGCACAAAGGTGGGGCGATTATCATACGATATACATCTACATATTTGTAAATATATGTGTATAAATAGATATAGACATTTATGTATGTGTATGTTAGAATATATTTTTATAACTATTTTTGTGTGTGTATTTACGTATTTAGATACCTATTATGAATATTCATCTTTGTTTCATTTTTATAAAATTTGCACCTATTTGCAGATACCGGCACTTTTTTCTACACAATATTAGGTTAACTGGCAGTAAAATATAGCTAGCATTAGTTCACTTTTTGTAACCCTTTTTTGGTGTTCAATTAGGCATGCAAAAAACAAGTCTTTGATTATACTACGGTAATAGAACACTTGTCGTACCTAAATAATTTATCTACCTAGAGTCTGCTTTCTTAATCCGTTTCTACACAGAAGAGCTGCTGGTGAGGATCCCAAGCTGCACGAAGTTGGCTCCTCAGTTAGTTCTTGTGGTTAATATTTATTGGTAACCCTCACTGCTACATTAATCATGGCGACCCAATTACTAGACTGCTCCTTCGCCTCTATCCGCAGATGGATATATACAGATGGATATGTACAAAATGTTTAACTCAATCTGCTTCTTGAGTGACTATAATTGAGAATTAAACGAACTTACCTTGTGAAGTTCAATTCCGAGTATACGAACACCGAAACCTAAGACGATTACTTTATTACTTGCAGCAGCACACGAGTTGATGCTGTCTTAGTCACACGTTTAGAGACCTAGTCCTAATAAAAAGAAACAATATCTCCCTTCTCTTTCCCTCCCGGGCGCGCCATTATTTTACGTTAGAGTTTGAATTTCTATTTATTTTTGGGGTATGTAGTCAACCGGGCCTGGGTGGGGTCGAAGTAATCGTCTTCGGTTTCGGTGTTCGTATAATTGGAATTGATCTTCACAAGGTAAGTTCGTTTAATTCTCAATTATACTTCACACCTCATCCGAAGACGATTACTTAATTACTTGCAGATGTTTAGAGTTAAGTAAGAAAAAAAAATGAAATTTAATTAATTAACACACTTATATGTTGCGAGAAAGAAAAAAATACTTATAGAAATTTGTCATTATAATTTAAAGTAACTAGTAAAATCTTTACTAAATAATTATAAACTTTAGAACTAGGACTTGAATGAAGCACTGAAACAAAGAATCAATCAATAAACGATCTAGTTTAATCTTATTTAACTTAAATATTGACTCTGAATAATAAGTAGCTGTTGTTGAAGCATGTCAGGTACTGTGCACTCCAAAAATACGTACATCTGTACCACTAGCCTTAAGCTTACGCCTTTGCCCAATGAATAAATAATACTTGTGAGCCAACTTTCTTCTAAGGTTTTCTAACGCTAATAAACAAATGATCTTTATCAGACTGCTGACTTCACAACGTTTTTGTTTTATTGATGTATGATTTTACTGCTAGAGCTGGACATATCTCAGAAGATCCCCGAATATATGGTAAAATCCAGGGTGGTTTGTAAGATCGAGGTCGAGATATCTCACTGAGGTTCTCTCATTAATGAGATTCTCCCATGAGACTCTTATTAAGCTGATGCTGATGATTAATTGATAAATTAAGTAAATTTTTATATGGGAAATTATGTGATATATGATTCAAAACGAATAAAAGGTTCCATGTGAAATTGTACTTAGGTCTAGGTGGCCGAAGTCTGTAAGCACCCTAAGGAACCTGCTCAAGCAATAATCTGTAGTAATTGTTTTTCCTAAAATAATTGAAAGTGCTGAACATCTAAAAATTGAAATTGCTGAACATCTAAAAATTAACTTTTAAGTTAAAATGGAACTTTTAGAGTACAAGTTTTCATAAAATCATAGGATGTAGACGTATTACCACAGAATAAAAAAGAGTCTGTATTACTAAATTCAAAAAGTTGATTGTTTATCATTGCGAGATCTTGTCGCTTTAAGCAATTGACACAAAATAGATGGTCTCCTGTATGTCTAGAGTTGCCATATAACCATAAAGTACATTATATATCTGATTTTATCAATCAATTTAAATGAAGCCACAACATTTCTTAAAATGTTCGACATCTTTACGTATAAATAAAAAATCATATCCAGTATGTTTGTGTCCGCGGAATTCGAAAATCAGTCAAAGTGACTTAAAATTCATACACAATGTTGCATTTGTATATAAAAGTGTTATTATTATTAACTTTTTATCTCTTAGTTCCCACGGGCAGAGGATTTTTTTTTTCTGAGCTGACTATGCAGTTGGCTGTTGCAGCCATTACTGCTTCACCGGACTTTTGGGGCGAGACTCTGAAGGAGCCTCAGCCCATATAGCGCCCAACGCTCAAGGGCTCCCCGCGGGGGAAGCCTCGGCTTGGGTTGTCGCTCTCGGGGGCGTCCCTTCGACCGGCGTGAGTCTCGAACCCGAAGGTGAGTCACCGCCAGGAGGGGAGTTCCCCGTTACGCGGGTACGGTTGCGATTGAGTGGGGGCGAGAAGCGCCCCGGCACTCTTTGATACCTAGTGTATCCTTGTGGGCGCCGACGAACCCGGGGACGTCGGCGTCGTGTTTGGAGGGAGGCCCTATTCGGGGAGGTCGTAGAGACCAATCTCGCTATCCAGACAGCGAGATCGTCATCTGGGGACGCTAGTAAGTGCCGAGGCCGCCTAACTATAGTTATACGACCATGACCGGGTCGATCGGGGGGATGACAGGGCAGAGGCGTTTCGCAAGTGAGACACAGTAAATGAAATTATTGCAATTTTTTGCTTAAATATAAATCAACACTTTCCATTAGACTTAGGTATACGTATTGATATATGTGTTGCAAATTGTTATGAGCACGGGGTCTAAGAAGAGTTAAAACCTGATTGTAACAATTCAGTATCCTGTCCACTTGTCTTAAGCGTCGCTGTGGTGGCTCTGACCGGGGGTTTAGCTGCTGTTGTTCCAGGTTTCCCCGTTAGTTGAAAGCCCGACAAAATTGACGACGTCGTGATCCATCAGCTGCACACACTGTGGCCTACTGAGTTTACCGCAGGAAGACGGACGTGTTGGAACTAAATAATTTATCTTATCTATTTTAGTATTTCTCACTATTGATAACTTGTAATAGAAAAATGTTTACGGCGATAAAAGGCCAATTAGGTATTTTACCAATTGTCTAGAAACAATTGTTCATTTTAATGTGTTTCTGCTTACTAATGTTTTGCAACGTTTGATTTAGCGAGTGCTAAGTAAATCTTAAGAGTTAATGAAGGCGATTTTGTACAAAGTACGTAAAATTTACTTTATTACATTTAGAGCAAGCCGTTAATCAAATAATATCAAAAAATCGTGTTGCTATATCATAGTGTGTAAATTGTCTGAAAACATTTTATGTTGTGTTGGGTCAAACCCCCATTAGCTCCAACGTGTAGGTTTTCGTTAACTGTTTCCATGAGTTGTTACGGTATGGCAACTCAGTATGTGATCTCATTTGTAATATCGGCACTAATTTTTAGGTAAGTTGATAGAAGTATATTTTCCACACGTCACTAAGTTAATGTTGGTGTGGTTGTGTCATGATAACCGACAACACACGATTATCGTCTCGGGATATTTTCAATAAAAGTGTTTATTTTATGACAAAATATACGTAGGTATCCGACACAATATAAGTCTTGATATTAAAGTGATGGTATCGATTATACGTCGTAATATTGCAACGATTATATATCCACACACGCTATACGTCGGAATATTGCAACGATTATTTATCCACACACGCTATAAGTCGGAATATTGCAACGATTATTTATTCACACACGGTATAAGTCGGGATATTGTAATGATTATTTATCCACACACGGTATACGTCGGGATACTGCAACGATTATTTATTCACACACGGTATACGTCGGGATATTGTAATGATTGTATTTGTTTTATGAAAGAATGTAGCTATACACACACGATATAGGTACGTCGCGATTATTCAATGCATGTATTTATTTTATGACAAAATGTAAGTAGTAGTCCACACGTGATATACGCCGAGATAATTTAATTTAGATGTGCACATACACACATCAAAAGAAGCTTGTGATCACCCAGAAAAACTGTAATTACACTTACAATACAGTTGGTTTTTTTTTTTTAATTTCATTTTTAAGCATTTGTTGTTCTTTGTTTAAAAATATGTCATTAAAACAAAAAAATCGTAAAACTTCTCTTCTTTCTGGTATGGTACGTATTTAAATAAGATAGAATTGTTAAAATGCTTTTTTATTTTAGCATGACCATAAAAAATATAAAATTTCCCAAGAGAACCCAAACCACCCTTAATGCGTGCATGTCACACATTGATTAAGAAATAATGCTTTGTTTGCTTGTTACATTATAACAATGTCTTACTTACATTTGCTCAAACAATATTTAATGTTCAATAAAAAAGTAACACAAGACGGTAGATGTAAATTGAACATTTAATTGAGTTATTTTGTTTTATCTATTACTCTTGTTTTTAAAAAATCGCTTTAAAACTTACCCTGCAGTTCTTGACAACTGAATAAATAATTAGGCGAATGTGTAGTAAAACAACGTATGCGTATATGACAAAATTCTCCTTCGTTTTATCACGTAATAGCAGTCAGAAGCATGCATAGTGGTAGGTAGTAGAAACTACCTGCCCATTATGTAAATTGATAGATATTTTGACAAACCACAAAAGACTTCCATTTAGGGACTGATTCGACAGATTTTCCCCGCGATTTCCGTAGGCTTTTTAGGTACCTACTTGTTAACTAAATAATAAGTTATCCATTTAGGGTACAAATTGCTAGGTATTTTGACAAACCATATAGGCTGACAAATTTCCTCACGATTTACGTGGGCTTTTTTGGTTTTTATAAAGTATACAGGATACAATTTGTTAGATATTTTGACAAACCATATAGGTTGACAAATAATTTCTCCTCACGGTTTACGTGGGTTTTTGACTGTCTATCGGTGTAACAATAGCTTAAAGTGAGCGTGAACTCCAAGTTATACGCGAGTAGGTGGGTAGAAAGAGTGGAATAGGTAAGACACTCGAATACTTACGTAATCGACCTGATAAGCGGTAGTCAAAATAACAAAACTGTGTGTATCGGTGACAACATTATGTTCTCATCTCACGACGGGAGTTCAGACCCATCCTGAAACACGTGTCGTTGTCCATGAAACACGTGAGTTCTCCTCTGACGAGTTTAATCGATGTCTCCTTCAACTTTTTATACTCCTTGCGTAGGCTGGATTTGGATCTTTTTCTTTTGCTCATGGTGAACAAAACACTGGACAAACTTGCCTATCACTAAATATAATTAAATTAAACTGAACCACTAAATATAATTAAATTAAACCGAACGAACGCGCAAATTTGACAACACAAAAACGCGTAATGGCGCGCCCGTCCGGCGCCCGGGAGGGAAAGAGAAGGGAGATATTGTTTCTTTTTATTAGGACTAGGTCTCTAAACGTGTGACTAAGACAGCATCAACTCGTGTGCTGCTGCAAGTAATCAAGTAATCGTCTTCGGTTGAGGTGGGAAGTATAATAATGTATTGTAGAGACTCTCTCAGTTCGTAGAAGCCGCCTGCTGAGCATAAGGTAATTGGCTTCTATCTCCGCACACGACAAACATTAAAGTGATAAACATTTGTGTTTGTCTTGAGCCTGGGTTTTTTGTATGTATAATATGTATGTGTTTACAAAGTATATAGATAAGTATTTGTATTAGATCTCTAGCTCTGCTTAGTTTGGGGCCAGATGGCGCTGTGTGTGATGTCCACGAATATTTATTTATGTATTATTATTGTTATTAGCTTGTACGAAAGTTCTGGACGGAAACTAACGAAGCGGGAAGTAGAAAACTCATTTGCAGGGAATATGTGTCGCTGCACGGGATACCGACCCATCCTTGATGGGTTCAAGAGCTTTGCTACAGACGCCGACCAAAACTATACACAAAAATTACAGGTAAATACAAACAGCTAAAATCAAGCAAGCGTTTAAGAGAGTGTTACCAGCTTACTTTCGAAGTATAAGGATAATATACTAAATTATTGCTTAGTAAAGACAAGAATGACTCGATATTATAATATGTAACAAATTAAGCGTGAGTGAGTAGTGCAGCTATGATATTGTCTAAACTGGCTTGTTTTATCATTGAAATACGAGAAATGAATTAACAGTTTATTATGAACTAACTAACTTTTGTCCAACGAAAATACTTTTTGTAAGTAATGGTTTAAATAACTATCGTATTTAACTATCACGACTATGCTTAACCAAAGTTTAAGTGACTGCCGCGACTATGCTTTACCAAACTTTAAATAACTATTGCAACTATGCTTTACTTAATCCATACTATCCCTACTAATATTATAAATGTGAAAGTTTTTCTATCTGTATGTCTGTCCTGTTTGAGTCCCGGGGAAGGACATAGGATAGTTTTAATCCCGAAAAATTCAACAGTTCCCGCGGGAATAACCATAACCAAGCTTAAACAAAATAAAGCTTGCTATAGCAAACTTTATTAGTATATTTAGGAGTTCCATTTTTATAAGTTCCCGCAGGAGTATCTATAACCCAATTCTACGAACGAACCATAGATGGTGCTATAACTTACTACAACAAACTGCTTCGCCACTGACTAAATTAAGGGCGGGCGGAGCCACTGGCAAAAGCTAGTTTTTATTATTATTATTCTTGCTATGCTTGACCAAAGTTTGAACAACTATCGCGAATTTCCTTTATTTAATCTAAAATAACTATCGCTACTATGCTATACCAAAGTTTAAGTGACTAACGCGACAATGCTTTACCAAAGCTTAAATAACTATCGCGTTTATTCTATGCCAAATTTTAAGTGACTACCCCGACTATGCTTTACCAAAGTTTAAATGACTATAGCGACTATGTTACCAAAGTTGAAGAATAATACAACTTTTACTCTATTGTACCTATCTATTGGTAGATATTGCAAAAATGTATATATATCGCTTCATCATCACAAAATTCCGTGATTGGTACTAATGTAAATTGTCATTCATATTTTACTTTACTTCATATCAGTGTCCGTATATCCTTTTGAGAACTTTTGAAACAAAAAGTAGCTGACCATGGGTTTACGATCCAAGTACTATAAATACTAACCCAGAAGAACAAGGCAGTGTAGAGCCATGCGTGAAACAGTAGATAATTACGCAAGCTCACCTTGCACTTGCCGGTTTGAACGGTTCCGTAGCAAAATGGCAAAAGCGGAACCCTTACGGTCTGTCCAGACGACGACATTTTAACGGCAAACAGCCCGTCGTTCGAGCAGTTTTTCATTCCCATCGCTACAAAAAGGACACAAGTGAAACGCACCGTTAGCTTATTGGAGTACCTATACTCTTTAAGAATCGATTTTCATTTATAGCCCACGGTACAAGAATTCAGTACCAGTACCAGTAAAAGTAATAAGTAACTAGTAAAATTATTTGTTACCCGTAACACTGTGCCTATTGTCATTGTGTTACACAAACAATATTTGAATTACTTTCCGGCATGCAAGTAAGCTAAAATTTGGTATACTTATGTAACAGCGGTAACAATGTAATACTTTGGTACACTAGAGCTGATCTGTTGATGAGGCCGGAATGTGGCTACAGGGACTCTGTAATGAAACAACACAACCCTATCGAGTTTAAGCTCGTTTATATCCAGGATCTGATGATGAAGTCGAAGGTAGCCACAGCATCGAGGTTGGGGTCCTTTGATTTGTAAAAACAAGCACTCTGGTCTTAGATAATATTTAGAGTCTGAGACATCGCGCTTAAGTAGTATAACCTTCAGTAGCGCGTCGGAGCTAACTAACGTGCATATTTCTATTTTACACTAGATTTTGCCAGCGGCTCTACCCGCCTTAAACTCGGTTATCGGCATGGAACTCCTTAATTATACTAATGAAGTTTGCTATAGCAAGCTGTAGCTATAGCTATAGTTCGTTTAAGCTCGGTTATAGCTACGCGGGAACTTTTGAATTTTTCGGGATAAAAAGTAGCCTATGTGCTATTCCAGGACCTCATCTATAGGTGTCCCAACTTTCATCCTGTTCCGTCCAGTGGCTGAAGCGTTATTGAGTAACAAACATCCATCCAGACATACAAACTTTCACATTAATAATATTAGTAGGATAGGATATAATTTTTTCCACGTATTTTTTCCCCAGACGTGCCGAGACGCTAATATGCATGTTCGCTTCGCTGTTTTGATTGTTTCATCATGTAAATTTGCTAGGCATAGGCCTCCTATTAATAGATTATACCAAAAGTTGTGACTGGTAACAGCTTTCATTATTAGTTTTATTTCAAAATTAATCGAGTCAAGCGTTGTTGAGGTATTTCAAGAGTGCCAATATTCCTATATGCAGTACAATGCTTTACCTCTTCAGGACCTTGAAGATTTAGACAAAATGAAATGTATAAAGTCATGCCGCAGGAAATACAGCCTCAGTGACGACGAATGGTGCGTCATAGAGAGTAACAATGACTCTTTGTTATCGATTAACATGAACGAAGGACGCTGGTATAAGGCAACCACTATTAAAGACATCTTCCAGGTAAAATTACTAGTACCTACACATTTGTAGAATAATACATAGTTAGGTTGACAAAAAAAACTTAAGGCATTATTAAAGTGATTTAATTTTTTGTAGGTACTAGCTCGTGAAGGCACTAGTGGCTACAGGTTGATTGCAGGAAATACAGGCAAAGGTAAAATTTCAACTAATTATCCTCATTATTATTTGTGGGCATACAAGTGAACTTTTTCTTTTCAATGACTTCCTTGATTGTTAATGAATTTGCCGTTGAAGACTGCACATACAAAGAATTGCTATATGTCTGAACATGTGTCTTCATAAACGAAGGCAATACTATGAATTTCAAATGCAGCTGTGTACAGTATAACCTGATACGATGTGTACCGTGGGTTACAAGTGGCAAAAACGAAAACTTATAGTTGCGACATGTCCGTACACGTCCGTTTATCCGTGGATATAAGCTTTTATTTCGACGGTAAGAAAAGCCATTTTGTACAAGGTACGAACGTAACTTCTTCTACTGAACGTTCAATATAATATTGAAAAAAAAAGAAGTACATTTATTAAAAAGAAATTAAAAACTACAGATCATTAGAATCAATGCGACGCGGCGCAGGACAAAGCGGCCAGCATCATTCTCAGCGGTCTTTCGGCCTGCTGGTGACTTCGTATGTTTTTTTCTACGACCGCGCTTATAATATAACTGGCCACATCGAGTACAAAATGCAATAATATTCCATACGGTTTTTCGAACTGACCTGGGAATTATTTCGCACTGGGGTCTCAAAAAGTTCGATTTTAGAAACTGAGTATGTACATGGAACTTTGGAACTTTTTATTGCAGATAATAAAAAAGGTTTTTTAAGTCTCTTTTCTCTCAGGTGTACATCTTGATACTAGCTTCCAACGTCATTGATTTTGTGTGTGTGAGTGCTCAAAATTTTGTGTGTAAGGACTCTGAATTTTTAACTACGAATGTATGTTCTAAAAATCAAATTGTAAAGCATTATAAATTCATACTACATATTTGTTTATTTATTTAAATATACGTAAACGACATACCGGTAAGCGGTAAGTAAGAACCATAAGTGGGTTAAAAATAATACACTTTTAATTGCATTCAGGAGTCTACCCTCTACAGTCGCTACCCCGAGTACAAATCGACATATCGACGATAGAAGAGCTCAGAGAAGTAGCACAAGATGTGAACTTGATTGTAGGGGCGGGCGTGCCGCTCAGTGACGTCATGACAGAGTTTCAGATCTACGCAAAGAAATATGCGGAGTTTCGATACCTTGACACCTTCTATAGACATTTGGATTTGGTGGCACACGTGCCTGTGAGAAACGTAAGTTATCTATAGGTATAAATAAAAATCAATTCCACATGTATGACGGAACATCATTTAAGGACGGCTTGACTGATCTGGATGATTATTTTTTTGTTATGTTCATGATTAATAAGTTAGTAAATTATAAATTTGAATACTATTTTCCTGTAGGTAGATAGTACATTTTTTTGATAACTTTTTAGTTTATTAGGAAGACAACTCATCAGCACTCGTTATGCAACGATAAGATTATTTAATACTACCTGGATGAACTTCGGTTGCCGAGTTGCGATGAATTTGCTTTGGTTTGACCATTAATATTCGACTCGATTATAAGATCTTCGTCCACTTGGTAAGAAAGAGGCCGTCCCACGCTGCGTGTTCCAATCCGCAGTCGCCTCTTAAGAAAATTTCTTCCTCATCGGTTGTCGGTTCGCCGTAGGATGTAACCTGCCCATTGTCTCTTCAGCTTGCTAACTATTTCAACTATATCGGTCAGTGGCGGTCCAAGAGGGGGGTCGTAGGTGTCATGAACCTCCCAAAATCATCTACACAAACTTGACCAGATACTGGCGCCGACGTCTGAGTACATACCCTAGCCTAAAATGTTTCCAATGACTATTCGAATATTATATTATATTAGAGTTATTAAATAATAATAGTGTATATGTCTATAAAGTAGCAGTTGTGGGTTTTGCCTGATTACTAATCTGTAGTTATTTGTGCTTTGAATTAGGTTTCCTTGAGATTTTTTGAGAAATATTTTCGAAGCTGGAAAACGCAGACAAAAAAAGAGGCAAAAGTGGTAGCTGAAAAACAACACACTAGTAAAGGTGCACGAGGTGCATGCTGAAATCTGAATTTAGTAGACGAAATATAAAGAAGCCAGTGAAATTTTATTCTCATTATGTATGTGGACTTTTCTCCTCTTAATCTTTACGCTCATAATCGCGTGAATTGCTAATAAGCACACGGCGACCTCGGGACGGTCGAAAGGCTTAAAAACTTGGGTTGGGTTGGAAAATTTATGAAACAAAATTAGATGGAAGGGTCGATAATGACAGTTAAGATTACGTTACAATCGACAAACTAGCGCAACAAGTGAGATTAGTTCTAAACCGAACAAATTATGCTTTTTTTCGAACTCGTGTAAAGATTGTAGTTAGCAAAGGCATAGTATAAAAGAAAATACGCAGATCTAAAGTTAGGGTCATAGTGTAGTAAGTACGAAATGTACGTATATATTTTTGTGATTTGTTCACAGCTGGGTACCATCGGAGGCAACTTGGCGCTGAAGAATGAGCATAACGAGTTTCAATCCGACGTCTTTCTGCTGCTGGCCACAGTCGGTGCTACTGTCACCCTGGGTTAGCGTTACGACTAACTACCCGCGGATCCACCCGCCCTACTTTTGGTTATCTCTGTAGGATTTCAGCGGCAGCTCCTCAATTATAGATAAAAACAGACGCCCACTTCACGTTTTCAAGTAGCTTATGTCCTTCCCCGGGATTTGAACTATCTGCACACCTAATTTCATCTAAATTGTTTATCAGTTTAAGCGTAAAGAGGTAACAGACAGATAGACAGACAGAGTTACTTTCGCTTTTAAAATATTAATATGGATTATTCTATAATAATATGTACCATCAGCCAGAAATCTGAGTTAATTTTGTACGTTCACAGATTAGACGCTCGGGCGGAATTTTAATATCGATTACATTTTGTTTGTGTGTCGTACGTACAGCAATACAAATAGGGGAGTTTTTTTTTTTTTTATACCACTAAGGTGGCAAACAAGCCTACGGTCCGCCTGATGGTAAGCGGTCACCGTAGCCTATGGACGCTTGCAACACCAGGGGCATCACTCGCGCGTTGCCGACCCTTCAGATATCTAATAACTTCTTTTTTGAAGAACCCCATACTGTAGTCCTTAGAGAAAACCTTGGCAGGGAGCTCATTCCACAACCCAAGCGTTCGCGGGAGTATTGGTAGATATTTGGATATATAGGCAATAGCATATCTTTTACTCGTAAGGAATCGAATTTGCACTCACTCTTAGCTAAAGAAATTCGTCATTAAATATATGTCTCGATTAAAAGAATTTTTAAATATTTTCAGTCAACACAAACTCAACAATTACACAGATGAAAATGAAGGAGTTTTTGAAAACCGATTTGGTTAACAGGCTGATCCTAAATGTTAAGCTTCCACCATTCTCTTCCAACTATAAAGTGCAAACTTACAAGGTAAGCTTTTATAGGTTATTTTTCTTATTCATTTTCCTTTAATATCCTCGTTTATGTAAAGGCAGCCTTTAATTTGTCATACATTTTCCACAATTCAACCGGTAAGTAAGTGGTGCTGGTGAGTCAGTTTTATGCAGTGTTTAGTGTCTCTGTTTTAAAATTATTTCATCTTCAATTGTTTGCAGATAATGCGTCGCGCACAAAACGCACACGCAATTGTAAATGGAGGATTCCTATTTAAATTTGACAACAAAAACAACATACAAAAATCTAAAATCGTCTATGGAGCCATCAATCCAAACTTTGTCAGGGCCAAAAATACTGAAAACTCCCTTAAAGGGCAAGATTTGTTTTCAAACGAAACTCTAAGAAAAGCATTGAACTGCTTAGGAGATGAACTAGTCCCCGAAGATCTTCCACCTGAACCATCTCCTTGGTCCAGAAAAATGATTGCAATGGGACTCTTTTATAAGGTGAAGTTTATCTACTTAATTTTAAGAGCACATGCCCAAACTTTCTTTTGGTTATCCTCAAATTTTTATAGAACTTCTGTTGTTAATTCATTGCCGCAGTCCGCAAAGCTGCTTCTATATAATATAGTGTATCTGGGCTAAATTAGCTTTATGCCCAATCACCAGCTTTTCATGGTTTTTTTCAATATAAGAAATATTCCCCTTTTTGTACTGCTTAGTATTTGTTCGGTAAAGATAAGCAATAACGTATCGTCTTTTCGCTTGCGCAAATTAGGTCTAGAATAGTCGCGGACGACTTCGCACGCATCCGTGTACTCATATATTCCCGTCGATCGGAAGTACCAAGTTGTGGTATCGACGCGTGTTTAATAGATACGTATAGTTAAGTGACCGCGTTTGATATAGTGAAGTTATTGAACATTTGATAGGACTGAAGTGAAACGTAGTAAAAAGGGACATCCCTGCATGTGATTTCGTTGTGTTTGCAAGGTGAGATAGCGTCGTGACGCCCGGGTGACACTACAAACTTTTTCTTTAATTTTCATCTACTCCCTTAGCAATAATATCCTCTAATTTTATATAAAATTTAACTTGTTCGTCTCAAGAGCTAGGTCCCCTAAACGACGATAGAACAGACTGAAAGTCACGTATTCCCATCGAGACAGTCACATGATGAGGTGGGTATTAATATACAGTATTCCATACTTAACTGATACAAGTTTTTTCAGGCTGTACTTTCAATGTGTTCAACGGTCAATCTTCGATACAAGTCTGGTGGCAGCGTGTTAGAGAGACCTGTGTCCCGAGGGACGCAGATCTTTGACACGGACAAGTCACTGTGGCCACTCAACCAGCCTGTCACCAAACTAGAGGCTTTGTCTCAGGTAATTACCTACACAAACGTGTTCAATTAAATATCCTGATTCGCAGGTAATGCAGAAAAATATAGAATCACGAACTCGTGCGTGGTAATGGACAATGTGCATGTTTTGAAGTCAAGCGCAGTGTGGTTATGAACATTGTCTGGTGGATGGACTGACGTCGTGAAAAGGTGGCCAGAAAGGGTTGGATCAAGTGAGACCATGTTCAGCATTGAATGTTGTGGGTGGATGAGCATGTTGATATGATAATTAAAATTTATTTGCAATCCCAGCTTGATCTTGTTTTACTTTCCAGTGTTCCGGGGAAGCGCATTACGTATGTGATATAAGTTCGACTCCACAAGATGTTCATGTGGCCTTCGTTCTGTCGACGATATGTGTCGGTGAGATCAACAGGTTCGATCCTAGCGAAGCTTTGGTAAGACATTTAATATTTTATTTTAGAACATAGCATATCACAGACACGGCATAAAAGATTTAAACTTAAACTAGAACTTGAACCTGCTACCCTAAGATTTGACCTTAAACCAGAACTTGAACCTGCTTCATCAAGATTCTGCATGTTGATAAGTATGAGTACTATAATAAATATTTTTAGACATTACACACAGCGCGGTCTAGTCCTAAACTAAGCAAAGCTTGTGCTATGGATACCAGACAACGAATACAAATAGATATATATATACTTTTTTTTTGTATAAACATACATATTATACATATAAAACACCCAGTGTCAAGATAAACAAAAAGAATAAATATTGATCTTGTGCGGGAATTGAACCTACGCCCCCTGAGCCACGGAGCCAACGGAGCATAATTTACCCAGAATTTATGTATTTGTAGAATAAAGTAACAGTCTATATAAATATTTTGATCTCAGTGATCAAAAGGGGCTCGAACTTTTGACCATTGAAATTTGACCAAATGCAATCCACTAAGCTCCTAAGGTAACTCGCTAACGAAAACGTGATATGGATATGGGCAACGATATTAAAACCAAATCATGTTGCAGAAAATTCGAGGGGTTATTGCATTCTTCACCGCTAGAGATATTCCCGGTAAAAACTCTTTTATAAAACCAGATCTTCCGTATTTGAGTGAAGATGAAGAAATATTGACTAGCAAAAAAATTTCTTACTACGGCCAACCTTTGGGATTAATAGCTGCCAAAACACACAAGTTGGCCATAAAGGCAGCAAATTTAGTCAAGGTCTTCTACATCCAATCAAAAGCCAAACCAGTATTAAATGTCAAAGATGCCTTGGCAGCACCTGACAGGAACTACCGAGTAAGTATAATATAATATAACTATTTTGTTGTCTTTGTCACAGAATATTGTTTTCGCCTAAATAATAACTAAGTACTTTATTTTAGATGCGACAAGACTTCAAAGTCGTAGCAACAGACCAGGGAATGGACACAAAACATATCATCAAAGGTGAATACACAGTTGGATCTCAGTACCATTACACGATGGAGACGCAGAGCTGTACAGCGAGTCCCACGGAACACGGGCTCAGCGTGCGTTCCTCCACACAATGGATTGATCTTGTACAAATCGCCATTGCGCAAAGTCTTGGGATAGCTGAGAATCGGTGAGAAAACATCTGTATTTTTACTACAAGCAATCCAGGCTTGGGTTTGTTAAGCAGAGTGTTTACGAGGTTTTATCTTCAATATAATTTTATATTTCTAAACATGCTGAAGGGTTGCCCTTTTACTTCTTCATTTTGAAGTCCATGGGATAACACTACACCTGGCTATAGAACAAGCGAGGATAAGAGTTTTTCTTAGTGATAGGTAGTAATCCTGAATGTAAAAAAATCTTGATGTGCCAAAGTAGATACTTAACTAACTCGTAAATTAAATAACCTTAAATATCATACACAAGTTAAAATGGGTCAAAGAATAAAAACTGCTTAACTGACATCTTTAAAAATGCATTGATGGTACCTATTGTAGCAAGGTTTCATTTGATTGACAGACGATGAGGCCACTGGAAGTAAACAACCTAGGACTGTGCATTGTACAAACTACACAGGAGCTCTAAATTCAGCAGAGACTTCAATAGTCTTAAATAATAATGTGCTGTTTGAAGCTGCAATATGACCCAATTTTTTTTTTTGATTCACTGCTTGGAGACCTAGTGCAGATTTATTGCTTTATTTTCAGTGTGGAAGTAGTAGTTCCTCGCGTAGGCGGTGGCTATGGAGGTAAAGCGTCCAGATCTTCACAGGTTGCCTGCGCGTGCGCACTAGTCGCTCACTCGCTCAACCGAACTGCAACTCTGGTCATGCCGCTGACAGACAACATGGCTGCTATCGGTAAAAGACACGACTTCCTCGCAAATTATGAGGTGCATTAATTTCTTCTGATTATCAAAAAAAATATTTTTTATTTTAATTTTGATACCTCCAATGTTTAATTGTATTCTTCTATGTATTCTAGATCTGAAATTACTAGACAGTTTTTCATAAAAACAATGTCCTTGATCATAAGTAGGTACTTACTGTACTTAAAAGAAGAACTTTATTTTTGTCATGGGTTTGAGATAGACTGTGCTACGAATATGGAGGCCACCATGGTGGTTTCGGCGTTTGCCTCGTGTTGCCAGGTGTACAAACTACCAAAAACAAGTGAAGAAACCTATATACGTCTAAAAAGATATTCAAAAGACGTACTTATGTAAAGTTTATTAATCGATACTGAGCGCACGGGGTGGATAAGGCCTAGGGCCGTAGCTAAGGGGGGGCATTGTGGGGCAATGCCCTACCTTGAAATACTAATGCCCTACCTTAAAAGTACCATAAACTAAGGTATAATATACATAAATTGTTTTACCGTACTATAAATTAATACCATCTTGCTCTTGTTTTCCCGCGATCCCACCCAATTACCTTCTACCTTAATTACTCACGCTCTCAAGCAGGTAAAATAATGAAAGATAGAAAAATTACTTGCGCCTTACCCGTGCATGAAACCACCGCTGCCCTACCTTAGATACAACTCTAGCTACAGCCTTGAAAAGGCCTTAGGCAATGGTAAAACAGTACTTTTTCATTTAACAATAAAAGCTACGGATCTGCAACTAGGTTGTTTTATTCAAAATCACCTTGAGAAAAATTGAGATTAATTCGCTTCCGTTAATTTTAAATAAATTAAATAGATCAATTTTTCACTTTTTCAAATCACACGATTTACATTTTTTGGCTACTTCGTGCGCAAAGAATTTAGCAATAGTCATCAATGCCTCGCCTTAATCGCCCTCACCCAAAGACGAGGAAAGCCCGGTGCCCCAACAATGAGACGGCCGACGCATGAACACTGATTACATAAATCTAAAGTCTATTCCAAACGCTTTAGAGTTGAATTCACAACTAAAAGCACATCTAAGGCGAATAATTAACATTACAATAAATTTATTTTCCAGTTAGGAGTTAACAATGAAGGCCTAATCCAATACCTTAATGTAAACTATTATTCTGACGCTGGAAGTACCTACAACGACGTGCCAACATCAGCAGTCGGCGAAACCATGTCTAATCTGTATGATGTGAAGAGATGGAACATCACGGGATACAGCGTACTAACAGACAAACACTCAAACATTTGGTGTAGAGCACCAGGTAAATATTCCTTGCTATCAAAACCAAATTCAAAATCCTGAATAGGTACTATAACAAAACAAAAAACTTAAAATTTCAGCCACTACTGAAGGTGCCGCGTTTATAGAACACGTAATGGAACGAATAGCATTTGCGACAAAAATAGATCCAGCACAAATTCGATCGGTAAATCTATCAGCGAAGCATATAGTTTTAAGAGATTTTATGGACACTCTAAATAAAGACTCTCAATATGAAAAACGCAAAACCGATATTGATAAATTTAATTCCGAGAATGCTTGGAGAAAACGGGGTATTAAATTGGCAATTATGTCTTATCCTATAACCTATATTGGAACGTTTCCAGTCCTTATAACAGTATTCCACGCAGATGGCACAATAATGGTTGCTCATGGAGGCATAGAAATGGGACAAGGTATAAATACAAAAGTGGCTCAAGTTTGCGCATATACATTAAAAGTTCCTTTGGCACAAGTGGTAGTTAAATCAAGTGACAGTTTTACAGCGCCTAATGCAATTGCCACAGCAAGCAGTATAACTAGTGAATGTTTAGCTCTAGCAACTGTAAATGCTTGTAAAGAATTGCTAGGTAGACTGGAACCAGCAAGGAGAGAACTGGTAGAACCGACGTGGGAAGAAGTCATTAATAAAGCTTATCAAAAAGGTAAGTTTACACGGAATGGTTTTTAAATTATAGTGAAATGAGAAGAAATAAATTGTTTTTTTTTGTAACAGGTATAAATCTTCAGGTGAATGGCACGATTTACAGAGCAGATGAAACAGAAAGATATAGCGTGTATGGTGTTTGTATTACTGAAGTAGAGCTTGATGTGCTTACTGGAACCCATTTGGTGCTACGTGTTGATCTGTTAGAAGACACAGGAATAAGCATGAGCCCTCAAATTGACGTCGGTCAGGTACAAATTTGAGATGTAAACCATAATATTCAGGTTTTTTTTTGGGTACTCATCCCAACTGGACATCTAGCCATTGAGAGTCAGGGGAGGCATGTAGCCTGGTCATAGCGAAGGCGTTCGATCGGGAATGGCACCGGGGTCCTATATCGAAGTTGCCATATTACGGAGTGCCCGAAGGTTGTGTAAATGGGCAGACATATACGAGCCGTGGTTGACGGTAGTAGCTCTGAGGAACATTAATGCTGGTGTCCCACAAGGATCTGTGCTGTCTCCTACGCTATTTCTACTGCATATCAATGACATGTTGGACATCAACAACGTACATTGCTATGCAGCTGAAAATACTGGAGACGCTTATTACACGGGTAGTGCTAACATCCCTCGTTCCGTTGTGGAGGAAAAGCGAGGAGAACTTGTGTCTCAAATCGACACCCCTCTGTCCAAGGTCTCTTGACTGGGGAGGGGTAACATGGTCCAATTCAATCCTACAAAAGATCTGCGCGTTTACCGCTAAAAAAAAACCCCATTCACTGTGGTTCAACAATTCCAGAACAACCAACACCCCCCCTTTTCCATCTCCCAGTGCATTGGAATTCTTGGTGTAGACATCTTTAGCGATGTTCAGTTCCGAGATCATTTGCAAGACAAGGTGCAGCTACAGAGCGAAGCAGTATTTCACGTCGGGGCAAAAGTTGCTGCTTTACACGTCGCAAGTTCATGCACCCGGATACCAGCTTGGCCCTTTTGACTCGGTTTAACGACGGGCTGTGAGAATTGTCGACGATCCCAAACTAACTTGCGGTATCGAGCCCTTAAGTCCACGGCTACCTTCTACCATCGCACCGCTCGCCAAGGGAATTTATTCTCACTCTTTAGAACCGAAATGGTCGCGTACAGTGCGGTTTCAGAAAAACCTCCGCCTGCGAGCGCTAGATTTGTGGAATGAGCTACCAGCCAAGGTTGTCTCTAAGAACTACAGTAAGTATGGGAAGAAAGAATTTATTAGATTTTTGAAGGGTCAGCAACCCGCGAGTGATGCCCCAGGTGTTGCAAGCGTCCATAGGCTACGGTGGCCGCTTACCATCAGGCGGGCCATAAACTTGTTTGCGACCTTAGTGATGTAAAAAAAATTGCGATGTCTTTTTTATTCCCAGGGGGTTTACTCATAGATACGGCTATGATGTAACACTATTTAAAGCTTCCTGAATGAGACGGATGTCCGATATTTAATTTAATTTAAAAAATGACTTTCCTTAGGCGCACGTCACTAAAATTTTAATCAAATATTTGGTTTTAGATTGAAGGGGCATTCATCATGGGTCTTGGTCTATATACGTCAGAGGAGCTGGTATTTGACCAGTCTACTGGACGGCTGTTGACCGATCGTACGTGGACATATAAGCCTCCGGGAGCTAAAGATATCCCTCTCGACTTCCGGGTTAGTTTCAGGAGAAATGCTGTTAACCCTGCGGGAGTGCTTCGGTCTAAAGGTACCTACTGACTTCAACAAAAGAATTTCAATTAGCTACCTACCCTTTTCTTGCTCAATATCATGGTGGTTCACATAAGACACCTTTCTGTAAAATTTAACCGAAATCAATACTAAGACTAGGACGGACATGAAGAACTAAATAAGGGTTCCATTTTTACCAATTGACTTCGGAACCCTTATAGGCTACTAGCTATCAGCCTTACCATACCATACTAATAATTAGCTTCCGAGCAAGTGCCAGTTGAAGGCGTTCACCGGCCACCGAGGGTTCCATACTTAATAGGAAATATGAGTTTTTTCTTATTACCAAAGTAAGTACAATCAATCTGAAAGCTCACATAATGCCGACTCCCTAAATAACTAATGACTTCCCTTTTTAAGAAATCCATACTTACTGCAGCCAGGAAAGCCTCTACAGGAAGCTCAATCGACCTTTGGGCCACCCTCCCCCTTATATTGTTTCCGATGTGTTTAGCAACAGGAGAGCCTGCATTGGTGTTAGCTGTAGTGGTGACGTTTGCTCTGCATCAAGCTGTCCTCGAAGCCAGAAAAGAATACGGATATAAGGATACCGAATGGGTGCCACTTGGTAAGTTGTTGTAGGTTTCCAAGCTAATATAAAAAAAAACCATCACGCGATACGCCTGAACGTGGTCAGAGTAATTACAAACATAAATTGTTACGTATTCTGTCCCAAACATGGTAGGGGTGAGCCATTCACCGGGCACAAACCAGACTGAAGGCAAATTTTACAATACCAAAGTTTAACTTTTTTTTACCGCTACCGGGAATCTAACCCAGGACCTTTAACTCTGGATTTCAACGAACTACCACTGCGCTATCAGAGTCGTGTTTTTTAATGTTTAAATGACTGTTTTTATATTACATATGTAAAATTTTTGCACAGCACAATATTGTGTGCCTAAAAGCCACATCTAAATTAATGACTTATTTATATAAACTTATAATCATATTAAATTAAAAAACATTTAAATTTTAATTTTTAACCGACTTAAAAAAAGGAGGAGGTTTTGGTTGTATTCTTTTTAATAATACCTCATAACTAAGTCATTTATAAACCGATTAGGAATTTTATTTTATTATTCGAAAGGGAATACCTAATGATGGAATCCTTAAGGTATTTATTTCGAGCGAAGGGAGGAAAACATGAACCTAGATTAATGGTCTATTAGCTTGTCTGTTTTAGGGGGTTATTATTCACTCTTCAGTGAAGGATTAATTTTTTTGTAAAAATTTTATTTTGCAGATTCGCCCGCCAGCGTTGAAAATATCTTAAAAGCAATCTCGCCGAAAATAGAAAGTTTTAAACTATACTGAAATATAACAAATGTTCATATTTTGGATTTTTTTTTTGCGCAGTACAAAAGTGTGATATTCTTAACTACGATAAGTAAAAGAAAAATTTTAAAACATTGTTTTATTTTATTGTTTTTGAAAAAAAGTTAATTACATATTAGTACAATTCATTTAAGTAGCGTCATCACAATAGACAAAGGGAAACAGTAACTCAGCTTGGTTCTAAATAAACCTAAATACTAATAGACAAACTATTTGGAGCATAGTAATTTAAACTTTACGACGCCATTTTAGAAACTTAGACTTACTTTAGAAAAATATTTAAGACAAGTCTGTGATATTTGGTACAAAAATAATAACTCCTAATAATCCAGTCAAGTAGACGAAATAAAACTGAATTCGCATAGAGCTCAAAATTGGTACAAAACTTAACTACCAAAACCATTATAAATAAAATGTCAAAACACCCCACCGATCCCACTTCTCCTAATTTTTTTTACCTTTGACCTTGAATATAATATTTAGCAGAAGGATCGGGGGTTTTTTAGTTCTATGCGAATAATTGCAAACCCGAATGCCTATTTTGACGGGACCACTTACTAAAATACAATTTAAAAAAAAAATTAGAAAATTTAATGAAATCTACTATATTCCATATCACAAAGCATGGTGCGCGTGATACGACAATTTCTACTATATTTGCAGCCCCTGGTGATCACAATGAACTGTGTGAATATGAAGTTTTGAAGATACACTATTATATGAAGATATAATAATAATTAGTATATATAAGTATACATACATATATATAACACTATAATAATAATTACATTTTATTTTCAAAAACAAAATTATACTATGCAACGCACTACTACTATGTGAAATGGAATACAAGATATTTATGTATATACCTAAAATTACTTTTCGGATTTTTAGATTTACTAAAAAATCTGCCTTATATAGGCCCAATCGCCCAATAATTTAAGGTTATAGTAAAAAAAAAAAATTATAACAAATGAATAAATATTTTTGGACATTACACACGGCTTGTATTATGATACCAAACAACGGATACAAATACATATATATATATACACTTTTTTTGTAAATACAAACATACATATTATACATAGAACACACATCCAGTCTCAACACAAATTTTAATCACATAAACGTTTGTCTGGTGTGGGAATCAAACCCACGCCCACCCTCGGTTCAGCAGCCACGGCGCCGACGCAAAAAAAAACACTTGAAAACGTCCTGAACCTAATTGCATCTTCAATTATTTAGATTTGTGTAGCTACATATATAGTACATTTAAAAGTACACATTAAATATAAAAAAAAAGAAAAAAGTGAAAACTTAATAAATTTTTCGATTAAGCAAAAAACATAACAAATTCTAAGGGCATGACATAAAATGTAAACTAATAACTTACAGGCACACCTGTTTATTAAAAAGCCTACCACACAGCCAATTCACTACTTTGTGACTTAATAATTAAATTCATTTACATATATCATACGACAATTTTCAATACTTGAGCGGAAAAACAAACACATTATGTTTAGACAAAAAATAGTGAAAAATGGCGCTCGGATTACTTTTTTGTGGATGTCATTACGCACACAGTACCTACTTAGTATCAGTTTAATATTGTATCGCATAAATAACGTAAACTGACCCTAAGCAACCATTATGTATTGTGAGGGTGGTTGTTTGTGTCGGTATGAAAAGGTCTTTGAATGAATACTCTATGGTATATATATTTTATATTATAAATTTAAATAGACAATCGCAAGGCGTGATTTTCATGGACTGGGCCGTCCAGTATGCGTATTGCTTCAGCCAGCGATTTTCTGTTGTGTGACGTCATGCTCTACACAGTGAGGTCATACCGCCACAGTATAAAAAGCATACAGATGACGCTCTTCAATGTTTTCAAAAGGAAATTGTTTGCTTTACGTCAGTTCACGTCATAAAGGTCGTCACACACTCCAAAAAATGCTCGTGAATGCGAAAAACGCACGATATGTTTTCGATGGCAAATTTACGGGTAGATTAATTGTCCAATTTTCATTGTGCTCAATTTGCTCCAAAATTCAGCACAATGAATTGGGGAGCGTCCATCAAGATTAACCCGTGGATTATAATCCAATGGATGCTTCGTCAATGCCTAGCTATAGACATACTAGAAATTGACCGCGTGGCCGGGCTGAAAAGTGGATAGCAGGATAGAAAGATATAGTTGAATATAGGAGCTCTGTGCCTTCGTCTATATTGTCTCTACTACTGCGAAGCGGTAGTAATATGCTGTCAGTAAGAAACAGCACGTACGTTGAATCATATAAAACAAGGATAAGAAAGTCCCGTATGTCGCTTTCTTTTTCTATTGCGCTATCGATTTCACCAAAGTACTCTTACAGTTTTCTACAATATCTATCACGTTACCTATTCGACACGACAGGTTAAAGCATAAAGTAAAACAAAACGTGGCTGTATACGAAAGGCAGAATACGGATTGAAATGGTGCGCCATGGAGGCGGTTTGTATCCAGCAGTGGACTACAATAGGCTAATATGATAAAAATGATATTATAATAAATCTATAATAGGTAAGACTTAAGATATCATAAAAAAACAAATTAAAACAAAGCTCTTTCCATTAAACATTTGTGTGAGGATTTTTAACACCATCAGCTGAGCTACTGATTCATGTTGCCTAGTGTGGCAACAGAGTCTATTCGTCATTCCATTCCGGGGGGGAGCGGTTCCAAGGGGACCATGACAGGGGGAGGGGCATACTGTACTTGCTGCGGAGGTAGTATTTCCTGAAACAAAAAAGGTATTATAGTTCGTCAGTAATTGGCAAAGGGGTATATTATTGAAGTTAAAACTTCTTTAGCGGCGTTGTGCACTTTTTTTGTGATGGGTAAAAAATGTAAAACTCGCGTCAGGGCACGTGTCCTTATCGAAAATTTATAGAAAATTCGTAAGACGGAACTCGCGTCAGGACACGTGACCTTTATTTACATTAGGGTAGTTTTTATTTTTAGTATATGGCGATTATTAGTACAGGAAGGTTGGATATGGGATTTTAATTCTATGACAGATTGAGCTGTCAAATATACTATCTACGTCAAAAAAGTAAATAAACAAACATTATTATTTATAATAAATAAATATGTATACGAAGTGATGGAAAGTAAAAAGCTAGTAAGTTTTCACTTCTGCCGGCACTCCCGGACTGCAACCCGGTTTTTTCTATTCCCGGTCTTTCCATTTATTATTATGAATCTGGTTAGTCCCGATTTATTGGACATATCTAAAGCCACCTTAGTCCAGATAAACTGCATCAGAAGCAGTGTCGTGGCGATGGGCTCACCACCTGTCACGCAGGACTAAAGTGGTTGGTAATAAAAGGCTGTCTTCCATATTATAATAAGAATGTGTTTCCAGCTAGCCACTGGTTGCCCCCTTCTGAGGAATTAAACCGTAAAGGTATGAATAATAATAATAATAATAATACGGCTTTATTTGTTTCCATACGACATGCAATAAAATCTGCTTAATAAGGTACAATAATATAACAATAATTACAATTTTTTTAACAAGATCAGATTATATTAATTCAACTAGTTTTGATAAGTTAAGAATACACATACACAAATTAAAAGAAACCTGATAGAGGGGGGTCAAAGGTTCCTCGAGGGTTCATTGTGGCAAATAATAAATAATAAAAAACACCATCATGAGACTTTACATTAAGCAAGTAAAAGTTAAACAAACTAAAACCCGTCTTCACAACCTACATACCTACCAAATACGACGTGTTTATTTTTTTACATTTGAGGCGTAAGCTCTAGATAGCGTCATATTGAACTAAGTATTACGTCACAGAGCCTATTACCAGCAGACCATTAAAATGCTTCTAAAGCCCGATACACACGTAGCTAGCATATATATTAACATGCCAAAATATTATATCCATACAAAACTGAAATATATTTATAACTGAATGTGTTGTGTTTAAGGTTTAATATAGAAAATATGTCGTAATATGCCTTGCTATAGTTTATATTAATATACAATATAGCTCCGTGTGTGATGCT
The DNA here is from genome assembly GCA_946406115.1 of Apoda limacodes. Lineage (NCBI taxonomy): Eukaryota > Metazoa > Arthropoda > Insecta > Lepidoptera > Limacodidae > Apoda > Apoda limacodes. The sequence goes on from OX291558.1 coordinate 5,651,241, forward strand.
TTGATGGCTTTACGGTAACCGATTTGTCGAATTATGATAGTAGTTTGAGTAGAGGAGTCTTTTCGTTGCACCATGATTGGGTAAAAAAATCTCTTTAACACAACGATTTCAAGACAATATTTTATAATGGTAAATATATAAATTTGAAATAAATGTTGTTGGGCATAACACAACGATATCTGGTCTCAACCCAAACTAAGCAAAGTTCGTACTATGAATACCAGACAATGTACACAAATACATGTATACTTTTTTTTGTAAATACATACATATTAATACATAGACAACACCTAGACCCAAGCTAAACACAAATGTTCATCACATAAATGTTCAATGCGGGAATTGAATCCACACCCCTCAGTTCAGTAGACAGGTTACACCGAGCCACGGAGCCACTTTTTACATTTGATGATATGTGAGTATTGTGTGCTTTTTGTGACTTGGCAACTCTACTTTCGCTTACGCGTTAAAACTAATGTATGGAAATAAAGCAACGCCCCTACGACGAGTTTTGAGGGTTTTTTCACGAACACGACAAACAGAGTCATAACTTACACTAGGTCTACTGATGTAGGACTGGTAACAAGCTCACCTGCTGTTGGCAAATGCTCATAATATACGGCGGGACAGCACTCCTTTGAAGCGAGGGCATCGCATTTACATGGTTCCTTATCGCATTCAAGATGGTTTCACCGGCTGACACCTGCAGGACCGCGAAACCTCTGGCCGGCAGAGACAGTATCACAGCGACGGATGAAGGAAGAGATCGCTCGCAGCATTTCACCCAACCCTCCCATGCCACTTTGTGGAGCCATACCTGGTTTAATAAACACACAGTTAATATTATATATACTTGCTTACAGCTAAAGAGGACCTCCTGACTGAGCAACATTTGTCTATCGAAATCGATATGCCAAGTTAAGCAAAGTCGAGCGTGGTCAGTCACTGGATCGGTGACAAAGTTTTCTGAGTTCTTCCGCACCTAAGCTCTCATTATGACTTAAGTCGTTAAGTCTTTTGGGCGGCTTGAATACTCTGAGAGTCGAGTGGCTGTTGCCAGGCCAATTCACACTGGACCATCGCGGTTGACTATGGCATAAGCCGCCTTCACCAGGAACATGCCTGTTCCACTGCAGTGGGACGTACCACAGCGAAGTAAAAACTATCATGTCTAGGGTTGCACAACCTTGGTATAAATTGCCTTGCGTCATTTTTAAAATTACCTCCTTGTCAATAAGTCCCTGAAGTATGTTGAGCACCATCGGTGCAAGACTGGGATAAAGCGTGAGTGCTTGGAGAACCGTCCTCATCATCAGCACAGGAATGTCAGTTTCTTCCATCAGGTGTTGAAGAACTACTGCCAACACCTAGAGGTGGAATTGGAATACAGTTAAAACATATTAACATAATATTTAACGGAACTAAAGAGCCAATTACATACATAGCGGTATAAGTTTTATAATATTTCGGTGTACCGTTTTTATTCAGGGTTTTAAAAAGGATATAATAATTGTGACGATTTAAAAGGGTTTGTAAAAAAACCTATATTGAATATAAAAAAATCGACTATTTTTGTTGCCCCTTACACAAATCATAGGAATAAATAATAATTATAAAAGTGGATTAACAATTTAACTTATTTACCTAATATAATTTCAAATTAATACGATATGATTTAATTAGATTTAAATTCATTTTGATTTAATTTAATTGTCAACCTACGGTAACAAAATAAATAAAAAATCAGAAATAAATAAAAAAAATGGTTTAGCGGGCACCGATATTCTGATTTATGGAACAGCTGATTTTTTGTTCGCGATTTACTGTTGTTAGTTTCTATGACTAGTTTCGCACCTTAAAATTTGGGCAGCTATTTTGGCAATACTTTATAAATATGCTTAAAAGAAACTAAAATAAGATTATTTTTTAAACTCACCTCTTGCGTATAGATTTGTTTTTCTGAGAAACATAGTGCTGTAGCCTTTATAATATATTTCAGGTCTGCCTTGCTAGGGTCTATCAGATGTAGAGCTACTAACAATTCCGCAGGGGAAACTGAAATAAAACTCAATATTTCAAAAGAATAATCATAGAGTAGCACAGAACAAATCATAAATAAAAAACACATAAAAAATAAAGCTCCAAAAATCAAGTAAAGGTAGGCGGTTCTCTAAATAAATCCACAACGTACCTGGGAAAAGTAAAGTAGAACTAATGAAGGGGATAAAGCAGCTAACAATAACGCCGCCATTAGATATGTTTCATTTTATTTCGTACAAAGACATGTCAAATAAACATAGATAAAGATAAATATCACTATACATAGAATACATACAAATAATAACACTAGTTTTAGAACTTAATATATTTATCCAAAAACGATGCGAAACATTCTTAAAATAGCTTATGAATGCTGTTAAAATTTCTACGCAGTACATTTCTAAAATACGCTTAAATTAGAAAATTAAATATATCTAGTTAGCTGCAATATGCCCCTTAACTGACACAGCTGGTACAATTTGTGGGCTAGGTAATTGATAGATAGACAACCGACGCACTGACAATCTGGACAGACGTAAGATGCAAAAAGACTTAAAATTAATAGCTGTGGTATCATCTACAGACTGCGATTGTGATATTTTAAACAAAAATAATAAAATTAAAATTAATTAAAATAAAATAATAACATTGTAATACTAGAAGTCTTAAATCCCCAATAAAAAAAGTGTTAAAAAATTCAATCAATAATACACAGTAAAACACAAAAGTGCCCCTTAATAAACAAATACAAATAATATAGAAAATTAAAATATAATGTGTGTTTAACATGATTTCATTAACATCATATAATAATATAGCAGGTATTTCAAAATTATTAAATAGTTCATTATACACAGACCAGGAGATAAAAGCACAAAACAGTATGACGTATAATATAATACAAGTACCAATATCTCAAAATAAAATAACAAACCAAAAAGATACAACTGTAACCCGTGAATTGGTTATACCACCCTTGAAAATTCCCGAATGATACATTTTAGTTTTAAAATGTGCTTAATAATGAGTATAACTGTGAGTGAAACTGAAGTATATTACACCAATTTTCCCCACTAAAACCAATTTTACTACTTACAAATGATAACAACTGGAATCAGAAACAAATTAATTTATTTTTAATATTGGTAACACCATCACGACACTTATATTCGTAACGACACGATCAGAGATAGAAATACTGCAAACTATTGCGAGGTGAACAGCTTAGAACGCTAATAGATAACATCTACGACTGAACTAAGGTATTCGGTTAAAATGAGTTACACATATTCATAAATATCTTGAATAATTTAAAAAAAGAATGTTATGCTTGAATGGAATTAATATCAGGATAATAGTTCTGTCGAGGCCGTAAAAGTAAGCCATTGCTGGATGAGTAGAGTTTTAAGGACTGTGAGGTGAATCCGTCAATAATACGAATCCAACAATGGCCTTACGGTTGAGACTTGTTTAGAGCTTTACTCAAAAACGCAAATCAAGAAATAGAAATTTAATCACTGAATTGAATGAAAAATAAAACAAACGAATTGAATATTTTTTTTAGTACAGCGCTATGGTGACTGTGGCAGCGCGGTCAATTGTCATATACTAGTTAGTTCATATACTATTTTCTTTTCATGTTCTGTTATTAGGCCTCCTTACCTCAGCCTTCAAGATAAAGCCAGGATATCATGTTTTTTAACTTTTCATACATCCCTACCCACCGTCGATAGCGCTCGAGCGGATGTTTTGGGTGGGATTGGGTGAACTGAATTAGGTCTATGTAGGAATAAGCAAGCAGATAGTTTAATTTCATCATTTAGGTTTAGTAGTTTCGGCTAAACCTTGATTTTTAATATTATATAGACTAAACTGACAGCTGCAATCGATCTTTTTTTTTTTTAAATGTTGCAAGCGTGGCGCATAGTGTTGTATTAGTGATTCAACGAATTACTCGTTTTGACCACCCCAAGCAAGTGTGCACAGCGGCGAAAGTTATTAAAAATATTTCATATATTAACTATGGTATGTGTGTTTGTGTGTGTGTCGAGAGCATGGTAGTGTGTGTCGAAGGCATGGTAGTGTGTGTCGAAGGCATGGTAGTGTGTGTCAAACGCATGGTAGTATTTTTTCATGAATTTAAATTATTTGAAATGCATATTATACAAAAATAGTAGCTTTTTGGACTCAAATCCATATAAACTTTAACTGTGCCTTGTATAACTACTCCTACGTCCACGTAATTTTTGTAAAAAGTGGTACAAAGTTATTGCTCCACGTATTAATATAACGGTTAAAGCTGCGACGATCGTAACATATAAGCTTTTCTTGTTATAATTAGGAAATTAAAAATTAAATAAATGATATGTGTACGTATGGTCGGTTTCTATAATAAGCAATGGCTCTCAAATTTAGCAATCCTGTAACACCGAAAGCAATATAGTATATTAATTTTTCAACAGTAAGAGAGCAAGAAAGCGAATGCAATTGCAAAAGCTAAAAAATCGGCCAAGTGCGAGTCGGACTCGCGCACGAAGGGTTCCGTACCATTATCTACAAAAACGAGCAAAAAAATCACGTATGTTGTATGGGAGCCACCTTAAATTTTTTTTTTTCTGTTTTTTAGTATTTGTTGTTATAGCGGCAACAGAAATACATTTTTTGTGAAAATTTCAACTGTCTAACTATAACGGTTCATGAGATACAGCCTGGTGACAGATGGACGGACGGACGGACGGACGAACGGACAGCGAAGCCTTAGTAATAGGGTTCCTAATTACCTTTCACGGGACCCTAAAAATGACACCCATAAGTACTATAAAATGTAATTTGACATAAATGAGCAAAAATTTAATGAGAGCGCTGGTTTTTTACGACTGTAATTTTTTACCGTGAAATACTTGTATATGGCAAAAATATTGTATGATTCCTATTTTATTCACTTTTTTGTGTTCTATTGCCAGTGTAAAGAATTACTATTTTATGGAATTATGCCGAAATTTTAAAAAAAAGATTCCGTTTTAATGTTAGATAATGCTCCTTACCACTCCCCTAAGGTAGAAAAAACTCCCAATACGGCGTGGCGTGATGCCTAAATTCAAGAGTGGCTGAACTCAAGGAATTTTAACTTCGAAGACACAATGATTCAAGATGTTGAAAATCGTTAAAAAAGAAAAGGCTAATTATCAAAAGAATGTACTTGATGACCTTGCTGCCGAGTACAGTGTCACTATCCTAAGACTGCCTGCCACCTTGCCACTGTTAATTAAATCTAATAGAACTAGTATGGGCACAGGTAAAGGGGCAGGTCGCAAGAAATAACAAAGTTTTAAAATGGCAGAAATTAAACAATTGCTTAGTGAAGGGCTACAGTTGTTGACACCGCAACGGTGGTCGAGTTGTAACGATCATGTTATACAAGAAGAGCTCAAAATTATGCAACTCGATCACCTTATTGATGATGAGGTTTATTATAAGTGTAACTGACTTATAACAGAACTCAATAGTGATTAAGGTAATTCGGTTTTTATTTATTTTTTCCATCTCTTCCAACTACGACTTTCGGAAATAGTTAGTTTAGCATGGGTATGGGCATGAATAAATAAAAAAACCCGAATGCAAAAACAATAATAACTAAAAAGGAATAAACAGGTGCACCTAAAACATACCAAATATTTAATTTTAAGCAGACGGAACTCATTTTAAGCTAACTACTATAGTTTAAGCAATACACTTTGGACTTGCATTGATTGAGTCCCGCCTGCTTATAGTTGAATATTTAGTTTGTTTTAAATGAACTCGTTTATGTCTTTTTAGTTCTTATTGTTTTTGGTTTTTTTTATTATTTATTTTGAAATCAAGATCAAATCAAAATCTTTTTATTCAAATGGGTTACTAAGAACACTTTCGAATCGTCACGTAAATTAACTACAACTCGCTTTACAAACTATTTACAATACTATTTTATTGCGTGCGTCCAATAGGTGATTTTTGTAAAATCACAAATGAAACATAATATTATAGTGTATCAACTAGTAAATGCATGTTTTGTATTGAAACACTAATAAACAAGATTTACAATGTAAAAAGTTTGATTTAAAAAAAAAACAATCAAAATTTTGGTGCTAATCTAATTGCCTATTGTTTTTCAGATTGCATAGGGGGGGGGCACCATGTGATACGTTAAAAGTCTTCAATTACTCTGTGACGGGATTTCAAGTAACTCCCGAGAAAAATATATTCATATAACATATAATATTACACAGCAGACGTTATAAACATTTTATTTACACCTTTTTTGTTATTTTTTTCGACTCGCGCTTGACTATTTTATCTACCCCATAACACTCGGGAGATGAGTACCTTTTAATTTTCATTTATTATAAAAAAAATGGATCAAAAAATAGTTGAACTAAACAAAAGATTAAATCATTCAGGTACAACACTATTTTTACATTAGCATAAGGTGGCAACCCACCAACTGTCACTTTAGTCTATATAACTAAAAATCAAGGTTTAGGCAATGATGAGTCAGTCAATCAATCGTCCTGACTGATACATTGAATGATACAGATTATATTATATAGTTTACCTGGCAGTGGTTCTTCATTAGGATTCTGTAGACCAAGTAGCTTATTAAAAACTTCCTTCACTACGACGGGATTCAGCTTTATTAACTTAGGTAAAGCCGCCAAAATCTGTCAAAAGTTGCATTAATTTTTATCCAAAATTAGTGTAGTTCTATTCAAAAATGAACTTCAAACTCACTACCAACTAATACAACAGAGAGGTCCAGTTGTTTCGGTTTTAATAAGCCGGGCGTTGAAGTTAAGGTTAAGGGCAAGAGTGTCAGCAAAGCTTATCTAAAGAAATGTCTCCTCAATTCGACAGACGTAAGCCTGTATCCTACTAATATTATAAATGTAAAAGTCAGTAAGTTTATTTGTTACTTAATTACGCCGCAACGTAAAATCAAACTGAGTTAAAATTTGGAATAGAGGTAGTTAAAGAGACGGAGGACATAGGTTACTTTTTTCCGCGGGAATAACTTAAACAAATTCCACTTCAACTCTGTGCTATAGCAAACTCCTTTAGTATTATCAAGGAGTTACTGAAGGAAACCCTCACCGATAGCTTATTACGTGCATCGTTTAGATATTTTTTTGTAAGTTATTTCCATAAAATTTAAAAGCTTGTGTGAGAAATTTAGTATTTTCTTGTGAAATCTAAAATATCTATTGAACCTTACCTCACTCTTACTAAGTCCACTGAGCACAGGAATGAGGAACCTTACATCTGACACCCGCGTCGCATACAGATCACGCACGCGAGACACCAGCGCTAGCGAAGGTGGACCTGAAACAGAAGCATTCACAACATGCTATCCATAAAATTAATATGAATGCGAATGTGAGTTTTCTTGTTTCTCTTGAATTCACGCCACAACGGAACATCCAATTAAGGCAAACGTTTGGCATACTTGGAGCATGGGAACCGTGTTGCTATATGTCTTGTCTTGTCTTGTCTTGTCTTGTCTTGTCTTGGAGAGATGGAAAATAACATAGGCTACTTTTTATAAAATTCCCAAATATAAAAAACCAATACAGCCATTATCATAACAAAAATATTTCAAAGTGAATAAGTATGTCAAAGGCAAATGAGATCCTATATGTTAATAAAACCAAAACTCACCTTTCTCAGTCAATATATGAACCAGTCTTGTAAGCAACGTTTCAGAGCCTCTAGGACACTCGTCCAGTAATAAAGCGAAAGCGGGGCGAAGCTCTGTACTAGCTGCAGCTACTTCCCTTAATGGCCCTTCTGCAGCTCGCAACACACAGCGTTTGGCTTCAGAACTTGATATGCCGTATACTCGGGCAACTTCCAGTATCACTTCTAAAAAAAAAGAGAACTGACTGGCTGACTGACACGCAAAAGTTACCGTTTTAATGTACCAAAAAGGTTAAAGCTCACAAGATAGTCTATTATTTAAACTATGTATTTTGTCAGTAGACAGAAAATATAATTGCTTGCTTCCATTCCATTCACTAACTTAGTTAAAATCTAAAAAATACCAGCCAAGAGAAGACGGACGGCGGCACCTCGTAGCGTGCTTTACAAAAAAAAGTTATGTCCTTATAGCTGACATATACTATTCAAACACTATGAAAATTTGTAGACATATTTCAGGCTAAATATGTATGTCTGTGGTTTTCTAAATTCCTGGAAAACGATTAACTAAAATCTTATTTGAGACCATTTGTTTAAAAACCTAGAATCCGGTATATCTCTTAAACTGTACAATTTAATAGAAAACAGGCTAAAATATTGAGTTCTAGGACGTTTCTTAAAATTTTCAGTGTTGTATTTAGTAAGTGTCAAAAATAAGTACTTACACAATTCGTTTGTATGAAGCACGCTACGAGCATAGCTTTGCTGAGTTGTTGTGCACATTGCTGGAAAATTTTCTATATTAGTAAAATCATTTTACAATAGCTGGGACTCGAGTAATTTCAACAAATTAATGTATTTCATATAACTTAGCGGCAGTTTGTTACGAAGAGGGAACGGAGATGGGTCTATACCCAAAAATCATTCACAGAGTCAGATAAAAGCGTTTCATCGTCCCTATTTGTACATGTTTCCATAACCACTGTTAAACTTATATTTAAACCTAAATTTTTTTTAACCCTTACAAGTCTTTTACTAATCAGATTCAAAAACATCTTCGAATGGACATGGAATTTTAATTGGTCAAGATTGTGACATCACAGGGTCATATTTATACCTTACATGCAGAACTAACTGAAAAAATTACACCTTAGATTTACCTTCTTTTTCTGGAAACAAAGCCATAACTAAATTCAGACACATTTTATAAAGATCATCGGTCCAAGCCTGTCTTCCTGCATGTCTTGGACCCACTACTTCAGGAGGAGGGGAGGATAACGAAATAAACCCAAGGTACAGAAGAGCATGCTTTTCTATAGCCCTCTTAGTTGCATCCGTTCCTCGTTTGTACAACTTTATAGATGAATTTAAAGCAGTCTGTCTTATTTCTTCAACATCGCTCACTGGAAACAAAGTTGTCGAGATAAAAAACCTATATACCTGTCACCGTCTTTATCAAAAATATTTTTTTTTCAAAACACTGCTTTTTGGAATGCACAGACACAGAAATATATATCATGTCTTTACTTTTATTGTTATTATTATTCAAATATATATTCTAAAACGACTATATATTTTCTATTATTAAATGGATTCTTAAAAATATTAATACTCACAGACATGGCAAAGCAGGGATGCCACATACTTATGAGAACGCGGCGGCCTCATAATACAAAGTTCTTCCAACAAATCCAAAGCCAGAAATGCTACCTTTTCTTCTGTCACTAAATGTCTCAAATAATCCACTGCTTCGTCTGTCACTAATGGCGCTTCTAAATATAATTTCCTCAATAACACATCTTTAGAATTTTCTACAATTGGATCATTACGTTCTGAAATCTCAGTAATCAATGCGCAAAGCAGCTGATTATAGTTCTGATCATGTTTCTCATGAACTTTTGGTTGTAAAGTAACTGGGTGACGATTGAACCCTTGCATAAAAGCGTATTCTTCATACAACCACGACAATGCTAGGTCTATTCTACTTGGAGGATCAATGAGTATGTAATTTAACACCAATTCCCTAATTTCTGGTGTGTAACTTGATGCAAATATAGTTATGAATTTTGCACGAATCTGTGCCGCTCCACCTATTGCACTCTCTTTTTCAGCCCTTAAAATTCTTTCCACAGCCTGTATCATCAGTCTTTCTTTAATTTCTTTTGGTATAGGACGCGTGATTTCTTGTAATTTTAATAATTTTACTTTCTGTTTAAGTTTAGGAACTGTAGGTGTTTGAGGAGGTATGAGTTTCTCTTTCTCTTTAGTCCTTCTTTCCTCTTCTTTTAAATGTTCTTGTCTAGTTTCTTCCATCAACTTTGATACAGCGCTTTCTATTTGTCTACCAGCTTTCGTTGATTCTTGCAATTTAGCAACAGCATTCTTGAGTGTTAGTTTTTCATCCTCATCTTTTGGTATTTTTGCAGCAATGTCAGACAGTGATGGGGGAGGGACCGGTTGAGGAATACTTTCTTGTTTAGTCAAAGCAAACAGAAGTTTTACTAAACTCCTCTTTTGTGCTCTACTTCCAGCATTAGGAATTGGTCTGTAAACACTTGCAAAAGTATTTGGCATGTCACTGGGAAGATTATTGACCAAAGTTGCTGTTACAAGACTTACAACATTATCAACATTATTCAAACCTTCAAACAAAGAGTCTTCTGTTACAGATGATTTATTCATACTCAGTTGACTACTATCCTCATCATACAGATTAAAATCACTTCGACTGTTACTGTCACTTCCTTGGCTGTTACTTTGAGGAGAGTCAACTCTAAATCTCTTTGTAGGAGCATCTCCAGTTTTTATCTCTCCAAGACGTTTGTTTCTCCTTTCTTTTGGTACTGCTTTGTTGATTTCTTGAGTTGTCATACCAATGTCCATTAGTAATTGAGTCAACTGTGGCAGCATATCGTTAGAGGACGAGTGTTTGATAAGGTTTACTAGTAACATTTTAAGATGTTTTCTTACTGAATTTACTTGGGACTGTGATAAAGTTGGTGGAAGTGTTGTATGAAGATCTGCCAATGCTTGTATGACTCGAGGCATATACTGAGGTCGCAATTTAGCTATAAGACATAGTGTCGTCATACAAGCCATCAAGTTAACACTAGAAATGTGTTGAGAGTTGTGAAACTTTAGCAACAGGGTAAATATGTGCCTGAAATAAAACAATGTGGAATGAGAATTTCAAAAAACAAAGCCAAGATGTAAATAAAGGTATTAAAATAAAATTTCAAAAACTTTTTCAATTGAATTTATTAACTCCACCCAAGTAGTAAGAAACAGTGATAATTTGTAGCTCTGAAAAGAGCTGTTTGACATTTATAGGAAGAACTGCATGTGAACTGAAAGAGAACACACACATTCAGCTAAACTATTAATAGCATGTACTTGCTAGAAATCTTTAAAAACCCTTTTTTCGTAAACTTTTATTAAATTTAAATTGTTGCTATATTGTTATTGTAGGTAGACCAATACAAAGTCTGAATATTTTTAATATTTTTTTCAACTACGTAGTAAAGTTATGGTTAAGGTAAGGACGTATTTTAGCTCAAAACCAAAACAGTGTACAAATATTATATGAAATTTCATGGTTACACTGTTTTTTGTTACTTATTGAGATATAAATTTACCACAGAGGTTTAATGTCTCCCATTAAGTTTAATATAAAATGTATGCATTAGATCAAAAAGATACTGGCTGGAAATAAAAAACAGCTGAATAAAACCGACTTGGTGAAAAAAAAAACAAATACTAGAGTGACTGTTCTAAGTTAAAGTGCAATTTTTTTTTTTAATTTTAATTTATATGTTTGAAGAGAAGATGACTTTGTTTTCATTAACCTTGTTTAGCTCGCATGCGCTCGGACACCAAAATAACGCTTGTGCATTAATAACTCACTTTGCGCTTGATGCAACAATCTACTATTATTTCAACTCATTATATTATTTTTTGATCACACTGATACACTATTAGTATATTAGTGTGATAGTAACACTATCCTATTATAATATGTCACTAGTAAATATAAATTTCTAGTGATACAATCCAATTATCCATGAATTACGGAATAATTGTGTTATTCTATGGTTATTTATCATGTTTTTCCCGATTCTATAAGGATTTGTGTATTTGTAAGATTGATGTAAATTTACAAGTACTTAATGAATGCGTAGATGTTATGTATTTATATAGGTACGATTTTTTGTCTATTCAGAAAATAAAAATAACAACCAATTTATAAATACTGGCAATAATGAATCTGATAAAAATACGAAGGCTATTGATAAATATGTTAAAGATTTTAACATGATAATCAAACTCACTCAGACTCTTCCTCCAACTCTGGCCTCCTTAAAAAAGGCAGATGAGATGGCAAATTATCTAAGTTGAATGAACCATCATCTGTGTTTTCTCCGGATGTCTGTAACAGCACTACTTCTTCAAGGAACTTGATTGAATGTGTCCTTATGCCCTCATTGTCACTATCAATCATGTTCAGGATTTGCAGCTAAAAGAAAAAAAAAATATTAAATGTCAAGTAATTTAAGTTAAAATATAAATATAATGGACATCTAAAGCCTAAAAGCAGGTAAAAACCTATTTACATTTGCAGCTCCTATCATTGAGCAAAGCTAAGTAAAATGACAGTAAAAGTTCCGTTTAGATTCAACTGTATGTTTTAACATGCATCACTCACAACATATAAATATTCTATACTCTTTAGGTTCTCTCTTAGTTTCAGAAATTTGACATCCAGGGTGGTTTATTTGGTTTTTCAGTTTAAGTCTTAAAACAGTAAACATTGGATTTTATCAAATATGGCAACTAAGAAAAAAAATATACCATTTACACACAACTACAAGGTACCTAGATTGTACTAACCTTCATTTGACTAATATGTTCCCAAACATACTTCATTTGTGATGTCTCAGTACTGCTTTTGCAAATCCACGTCAGTGTATTTCTGTAAACTATGCTAGACGCCTGGATGGCTCTCTTTTGAACAGCTATGACAACATCACTCAAAAGCAAACGGAGTTGGCCAATTGTTTTGGGAAGTAGATCTGGTTGAAGTTTGCTACAAAAAATATAAAATTCAAGTTATAATAGGTTAATTTTATGAGTTAATACCTACTTAGTCAACATGACTGCCTCAAACTGTAAGATTATGATATTTTAAGGCAGAAAATAAATAATTGAGAAAACCAAGAACTATGTCTTCTACGGTTACGGTTAGTAGTTGCCAAACACTGCACACTGCGTCAAATGAGAAATAGCAGTATATCATTTAAGTTCTGTAGTTAATGCTGGAAAATATGTGTTAATGATTGGTATAGTGTGCATTATGCTACAGAGCAACATCTGTAACACAACTTGCAAAAGGAGGCCCGCAAAGTGGAACAATATTGCCATATATATGGGATCTTGTTAATGACCTCAATGCCATAACATTCCTACTCTGAACAAATTAAGGAAAAAAAATCATGAAATGATAGGAAAGAGGCTACTATATTGAGGGATATGCTGACAATCTGTCAACCTATCAGAGGCAATGAAAGGGAGGTAACTATGGAATTATATGGCAAAATCATATCATTGAAGGAACTAGTGTTAATTGAATTGATAACATATCAAATGGTTGCATGCTTCAGTGTTTAGTTTATTGAAAAGAAAGTGATTTGATTTACAAAGGGTTAGCAACATATCGATGCTTTCCTCTACAAAGGGCATAGACTATTTTGGACAAATGTATTTTTTGATGCAGTCATACTTAGTTTTTTGCGCTCTTTCGATCTGTATATTTAACAATTAACATTTGCACAAAACTGAGTTGTAATACACATTTATTTTACATAACAACAACAAAGTTGGTATAACTAAATACATTTATTCTCGACTTAGACTTTTTCACTACAAAGGGCATAGGCTTTGTACACTGCAGTTGAATTTAGCTTGGAAGGATCCTCGGACCACACGCCAGCCATCTTAACGTTAGGCAAAAGCCTGCTGTCCTTATCAAAATCAAACCACATAACTTCCGCCCTGAGGAATGGAAACTGCCCCTCAGTTAAACTTGGGCCATACTCTGACTGTCTGAAGTACCTTGGCTTCCACCTCGACAGGCACCTTACGTGGAAGTATCACATAAAACAAAAAAGAGACCAGGTCAATCAAAAGATGCACAGATGACTTCATAAAGACCACCTATCCTCATATCCAAACCCACTAGTCGCTGAATTGCTAGAAGTGTCAAATAAGGTCAGGAGGTTGAACATACTGTCATTGGGAATAAAAAAAACTCTTTATGTAGTACCTAAAAAATGATGTATCAACAAAGGTTATGATAAGTAAAATTGATATAATTTCTAACTCAACTCTCCAAATAAAAGTTTTATATAAATAACTAGGTACTATAACTAATAATATAACTGCATATATAAAAAAAAAAGTCATTTATTGAGCACATTGTAGGAACTTAATAACTAGTTAGCATTATAGCATTAGTGGTCAAAAAGCAATATCATCAATTGCTAAGATAACTCTGGCTCCCAGGATAGGTAGCCCTGTTTGATGACTTACGAGAGCCAGACTTTATACATGGACAGTAATATGTAAATAATTTAAAGAAAAAAAAGGAACATATGTTAGTCCTTAATATGTAACTACTATATCTAACTCAGGAGTTCTGAACATACAGAGTAAAATTAAAGAACATAAGTTAAAATAAAAAAAAGATAGAGTCAAATGGTTGAATAGTCCATAAATATGTGTTTAATAACACATAATCTACAAAATAGTATTTTAAAACAATAAAATTATAATTTAAACAAAAACCTTGTGATTCTTTTGTAATTAAACATAATTGTCTAATTATAATAAATTGAAATAAAGGAAAAATTAAGATATTTACATCTGTATTTTATAATGTAACATAAATTTATTGATATTACTATACAGGGGTAAGGACTTTATATTTTTTATAATAATGGCTACAGTATAAGTTGGCCATAACAATGATTTTATTTCATTTAACATATCATGATCATGCCAGATTTCAAAAATTTAAATGAACAAAATTTAAGTTTCTGTGAAAAATAATATTTTTCCACAAAAATATGAAAAACTGGCATAATTATGGAATAGTGTATTATATCCAGACAGATAAGGCGGCCAACTTACTTGGCGGGACCTTTAACTTACTTATGTCATTTAATAATATGCAGAGTGTTGCATTGTACTAATTAATAAAAATAAGTTTTAATTTAGATTTAAAATAATTTATGAATTTAAGTAACAAGTTGATTATTTCTTTTTTCTCAACTAATAATAATTTATATTAAAAATACCTAGAATTTATCCTTACTAATTACTTTATTGTCCTTACTTAAATTATGATAATGCATTATTATAAATAACAGGGTGTATTAACATATTTTGCAAATAAAAATGGTCTTGATCACTAAACAAATTACCCTTTTATGCCCTAAACCAATTTTTACAACAGACCTTTGTTACCATACTATTTATTTTTGAGTTGTTTATACCTTTTCTTTATATTTTCAGGCATGTAACTCCATGCACACTTTGTTAATAACTGAGACATATTTGTAATTAAATGAGGCAAAACTCTAAGAACTTCCTTCCTAACACTCATTTTAAAAGTATAAAACAAAGTAGTGAAACTGAAATTTATCATAAAAGTCATATATATTTCTGTCAACATTAGTTGAAATTTTATAACTGTGTATTACCTGGTGCGTTACCAGGTGTGTGTACTATGGCATAAATACATTTAACAGTGCTTGCATCTATTTAACAATAAATGCATAAAATCTGTTAATTTTTTTTTTAAGATTTACATTTAAACAATTACCTCACATTACGGGTCAGCATGAACTAAGGGTCATAAGTGACCATAGTATTTGATGAACCGGGGAAGGTTAAGAAATTACTTGTAAAATGAAGATGTTTGATTGGTGTTATTTGCTAATGTAAAAACTATACGAGTTGATCCTTCCTACTATCAAAAAAATACTAAAAAATATACTATAATACCTTTCACTTTTCATTTAGGTTAGGATTGATCAAACTTTAAATAATATACCATCACATATCATACCTTAGCTCTTCTATAAATATTATTACTTGTTTTTTGACATCAGTGGACTTATCGTTAAGGTAGCTTAGAACATTCTCCATGTACAGTGGTATCAGATGTGGAGTTTGGTGCAATACCACTTCTATAATTTTTCTTAACAGATCTGCTTTTCTGTTGCCTTCTGCCATTCCCGCTTCGTTTATCCATTGTGTTAGCTGAAATCATATATACAATAGACTTAAAACCGCTACTGGGTAACCTAATGTTATATGAAAAAGGGACAGAATCAGTGGTCTTCCCGCTATACCATTAAATATATCACAAACCTGTGTTTGAGCTGCACTTGCAGTATTCTGTGAGTATTTATTGGACATGATGATTACATTTACGGCCTTTCATGTGAGAGCTTACGACTAAACGATTAAAGTAATGTAAATATATTAAATAAATTACGCAAAATTCCGTTCCTTTCGTTTTTCGCCGTGACAAACAAACAGATGTGTGTGTGTGTTGTGTGTGGGTGATGTGTTGGTGTTGCCACATTTTTTTTATCGGTAGATATTACATATTAATCTATGATCGGTAAGCGGTGGCAAAAAGGCTAAAATAATTTGACCAACGGACCCGCGGGGTTATCATCTATCTTGCGGTAGCAGTGCAAGAGCCTCATCTTTCGCGATAATCACTGTCAAACACCAATTTCGAATTATGTAGCAGCGATCGCCATGCGAGTAGCGATAAGTCGACACTAGCGCCTCTATCAGGCGATTCAGGAGTTTAAACGCTTTTCAATCACTACGCTTTATAGAAAGCTTCAAAATCGGAATTATTTATGACAACAATCACAATAAGCGAGCGATCAGCAAGCGATATGAACTGTCAAATTTGCGGACATGTACGATTTTGTGTACGGCAGAAAGAGATAGTGCTATATTTCAGCAAGAGATTGTTAATTTTCAAACAAAGCTTGTCGCTCAGCATTTACGTGGCCGCTAATATGCGATTTCCTTAATAAATCCATGTCTACATGTCTACTCATAGATAATAACGGTGCCGGTGCGGGTCCTACCGAACTCCCCTTTGCGCTTTGTACAAGACAAAAATGATCTTGTGCGTTTATAAAAACTAGTCGCGTTATCGATTTTTGTCATTTTCAGAATCAATTTCGATGTGTATTACCTATGTGTTTTAGCTACCTAAATAATGCCAGTTTGGGCTGTTAACCAATGTAAAAAGGGTCAAACACTGAAAAATGGTTTTTGTATATTTTTCATTAGTATATTCAACATAATGATGCGAGTTGGGATAAACAACAATCGATTCAATAATCTAGTATGAATCTCATTGTCTTGAGTTCCGTGATATGCCTATACAATTTTCAATCTTATCACCTTAGTAGACAATACAATATGTGTCTGACTAACAATAGACAATACTCCCCCGACACTATTTGCTTTAATATTACATTACATGAAATTATTAAATTATTGATCTCGTGTCGTTTTCATTAAAATTTTAAAATACTTTTTGTCATTAAATTTGTAAGGTTTAAGACATTTAGTTCTCAAAATCGAATATTTATACATAGTTTATTTTACATTTAGAAAATAACATGTGCAGGAAGGTACAAAAAAGAGACGGTTTACAAAAAATAATTATACAATGAGTGGGTTTGCTTATCTTTGGGATACATAAAATAAAACAACCTAACTAAACTAACAACTTTTAATAATCACCTATTATTTATGTAAGTGGGAGAGTTGGTAAGTGATACCACAGGCGATACTTGCTAACCGGTGCAGAATGTGATGTAGGAAACTACTTAAATATTGTGATAGCAACTAAAGTGTTATGTTTAGTGATTATTGTTTTTAATTGGACTTTGTTAATTCTGAGAAGTTCTTTAGGGTGTGAGACTATAAAACTTTTTTAAGACTTTTAAAAAAGTTTTAAAAGTCAACAGAGTTTTTCAACGGAATGAATATCTTTTACATCGTAAGGTAATTTATTATAAATTTATGCTCCTTCAAAGAATATATTTTTCACACCGTAGTTAGTACGAGGTGCACGCAGGCAGAGGTTGTTTGCACGTCTAATTAGACGTTTTTGAATTTGGCCTTTTTTAGTAAACGATATTTGCGCTTATTCAAGATCTTCCATATTAAATTGCATGTGTTGAATGTAAATAGCTGTGATACTGTCATCAATCTAGTTTCTTCGTAGATTTTCGATGTCGGAGTTAAGTAGTCATAGTGAAATAAAAAAAAAATTATTTTGTTTTGTATTGTTTGTAGTTTTTTTATGATAGTATTGCCAGCCGAACCCCAAACTTCAATCAAGTATGCGTGGACACAGATTATATAATACTATACTAGTACAGATGCCTCATCCCATACAATGAAATGGGACCGCCGTAACTCGGGCTATTTTTCGGGCTATTTTGTTTAGCCGCTAGATGCCGTAAGTAGCAGCGGGTCGAAAATATTAGCTAACGACATCTAGCGTTTCTCGTTGAATACTTACTGTTATATTTGTAACTGGTTCTTTGAAGTCAATAGATGGCGGTCTTATACCTAGCTACATATCGAGCCATACGATAAAACATCGCGTATCGCGATCCTACATATTTTTATCATAAAGTAGGAAGACGAGGAAGTTTATGGCGAAAAAGTCTCAAGTACTCGGATCTTGCCTTTTTCTGGGGAATGTAAATGTAAATGGAAGTACATCTTACCTCTCACGATTTAGAAAAAAAGGTCTTAAGAGGAGAGTTGCAATTCCATAAATTTGCCCCCCGCAGTAAGCTCTGAGATTTCAGTCAATTAAATATTATCTAGGTAATGTTCGTAGTTAGTAGTAAATAAGATTTTTTCAACTAGTTATTCAAATTTAAAATAATAATGTTAAAGAAGATATGTCATGAAAATATATACCTACCTATTATTTTACAGTATGTTTTATAACCAATCGGCAACGATCCGAAATGCAGATATCTATGCAAGTTAAGAAAATTACTAGTTAATAAATATGTAAAAGTAGGTAGGTACATAATAAAATTATAATCGAAAGCTAAAACGCTACAGTTAGGAGCAGTACATTTTTTTCGTTATAGTTTTTTACAACCGGTACGGATTAGGGGGTCAAAGGTGTTAAAAAGTTTCTACTGAATTCCTTTGTTTGCGTCAGGTAATTAACAGGAAATTTGGTATTGAGGTTTAGGATTAAAAATATGTAATGATGGAAGCTTTTTCAAGTACGAAATAAGGGGGCTAAAATGTGGGTTTAATTAGTTTAAAGTGTAGGTACCTATGTGAAAAATATAAAAATAACATTTTATATAAATTTTTTGGGCTGGTTTATAATTAAAAAAAGTTTATTAATGAAAAGATTCTTACCAAACGCACGGATGTAAAAAACCCAAAGGTTAAAATTATTACTAAATGACAGATGTTTTGTGATCAAATTCATTTTTGAAAATCCTACTTATGTTTTTGTGTTAGTTGCTAGTATTTAGTGGGTGTTGAGATTAAAATTTTAAAATTAATTCGTTTTATCATAAATATATGTAATAATACGTAAAAAAGAGTCGTGATAAGGAGACCGAAAGGTGGTTGAATGTTTATATATCAAAAATTCCTGAGATATTTTTTACTAGCTTTTGCTCGTGACTCCGTAAAATAACGTAGCTATCGTCGAAATGCACATTTGGTTAGGGCACATGACTAAACCTACAGACTGATAGCTTCAACAACCGGCGCTAGTGAGAGCACTACTGCAAGCACGGGTATGTGTGCGTGACTTGTCATTGACACGGCGCGCGTCAGTGGAACAAGGAATCAAAAGGAAATTTCCTTTTTTACATACTGCTCAATAATTACTTTAGGAAGATAAATCTTAAAAAACGTAGGTACGTAGGTAGGTACCTAAGATAATAATGATACATATAAACATGCATATATTAATGTATATGCATAATTATATTATTGGTACCTCCCTATTGAATACAAATTAATTTAGAGGTCTTTGTTATGGTTCTATAGCTAAATGGCAAAAAGGTCCCTTATAAATCCATCATATACTTCCGTCTATCCGTATGTCGCAGCGTTATAATTCCGCTATCTTTGCATATGTAGATTGTGATGAAATTTTACAGGAAAGTCTTATGTGAACCACCAAACAATAATTTTGAGCCGTAGTTCCTCAAAATATTTCCCTTAAGCAATTTGGAAAATATTAAAATTTAGTATTTTTTTTGAATTTTTAAATATTGCAATGTGAGACGGTTCCTTAAACTTCAGATCTTTGTGATACTTATGTGGAACTGTACTATACCTTGCTGCTTCTGTTAATATTTTGAGGTACTGCGGCTCAAAATTATTGTTTTGCCCTAAAGTACCTGTGTGTCAAACGGCTAAACTCTACATCGATTTGCGGTTTTTTTTTTGCGTACACCCAGGACTACGCCGCCTGCCAGCGGGTCGAACGATACATGTTTTGTTTACTTCGTCTAGTAGGTATAGTATTTTATAATCTGTGAATTCGCATTGTTTCTTGATTTTTGCTTTTGCGGTGATTTTGTGTAAAAGAAAGTTTCATGTATTGATTTTTTTAGAACAATTGTACAATGATTTCCTTTAAATCAAGTGTAAGCTGTGCTAATTGATAATTTCTCATGGTGGGCAGGGAAAAACAGAAAATACTACGGATTTGAACAACCAATAATGTCAACCAACCCTGATACCTCAGCTAGGTTCTATGATTAAATGTTCGATCGACCACAGACAATTTCTCCCAGTCGCAGTCCAAGTCGTCGCTCTTTGCCGAATAGTCGCCAACTTGTCACCGACTACGAAAGTGGCCGGATGGTCAGCTTTACCGACTAGTCGGAACATCCCTACTTTTAAGTACCTATCTACCTATTGGCTTATTTTCTCGTACACTAATCGCTTCAAGTGTGCCTATAAAAATCCTGACCTGAAGACCATGGGACCATCTGGGAAGTATACTCTTTCAAACAAACAAGAATTTTCCGAATCGGTCAAGGCAACTTCGAGTAATCGGAAAACATACATAAAAAAAGATTTCGAGGACTAAGGAACTTCCTTCTTTTTTGAAGTCGATTAATTACTAGTCACTTAAATAGACGACAATATATCCTAAACAACTCATGATATCTGTGATGTCAAAGAAAGATTAAAGCGTATTTACGGGCCTTCTTACACCCCACTAGCGCCGCCATTAGATATCCTCAATTTTCTCTTCGTAGCCACTTTTAGCAAAAATGCCAACTACAACACAGATATTATTAAGAAACTATATAAAACCTTCTGAAAATAGCTTATGACTAGCTTTATATTTGCGACATTTAGATTTTAGAAATTCGTTTTCTGCGAAGAGAAAATTGAGGATATCTAATGGCGGCACTAGTTAGCTGCTATATGCGCCTTAATTATTTATGAGTAAAATAAAACTTCTTTTTATATACCTACTTTCTGTTTTACTAGTTTATGAAATATCGTCGTTTATGTAAGTGACTAACTAGTTTTTGCTCGTAAGTGTACTAAAATTTTGTCAAAAATAGGTCGAGTTAAGCTAATGCATCGCGTAATTATTAACGGATCGATGAACGACAATGTCACGGGGTATCCATTTGTTGTATATCAAAACCTTCTCCAGAATGTAACAAATACTTTTCTGAAAACCGTATCAAAATCGGTTCAGCCAAACGAGAGATAATCACGGACAAACATACATACAAACATGCGGGTCAAACTGAGAACCTCCCTTTTTTTAAATTGGTTAAAAATGTAAGCGCTATTATCTGAAGTGTTTTCAATTCTAAAGTAGGTGCACTTGTACCGTGGCATACTGTTCTTCAAAAGTAAGCTATCGTTTTCACAAAACAATTGTTTAAGAACTTAGACGCATTCGATCCAGGATAAAACTAAAAGAAACAAATTGTACTGAGGTCGAAGTTCACGCTTGCGTGCTTTTGTTTTATAATATATCTAAGTATTAAGGTGGGTAGATACCAAATATATTTTTTTAATTTGGTTGGTAAGTACCTACACCTATTCATATTATTCAGTGACACTGTTGTGTGTCGCTGTCAAACTCAGAACATGCGAACAGCGTCACCTATCAATCAATAGTGGAAATTTATTAACTAAACCGGCACGTAGTTCAATTTATTGTAGCTTAAAGTACAACGACCTCATTCAATTTATGTAAAATTTCAAAAATTTAATAAAGGCGCCCATTACTTAATTTTTGTTACCTTAAGGGACATTTTGATATTAAAACAATATTTTTAAGGGTCGGTTACTTTTCTTTTTCAATAAAATAACAACCTAAATAACAAATCGATACACACGACGCCATCTATTGATATGAATTTAAATCATTTCTGTTTTGTTTGGGATAAGACCCCGTGGCGTGGACATCATTTTAAAAAAATCCCCAAAACACCTCCCATTACAAAGCGGTAGAGCACACATAGGGAGGCAAAGTCTCTTCATAGACCTAAGGGTTTGATACGGCTTGTGAGTTTGGAATCGTCGACGATTCTCTCAGCCCGTCATTGAACCGAGTCAAAAGGGCCAAGCTGTTATCCGGATGCACCCGCCAAGAGATGGCAGCAGAGTACTTCACATGGGGCTGTATTTGCGACTTGTAAAGCCTCGACCTTTGCGTCGAGGTGACGTACTGCTTCGCTTTGTTGAGTAGTCCAAGTGTTTTGACGCCAGCTTCACCTTGTATTACTTATGGGGAAAGATAAGTAAGTAATTTTCTCTTTACGACACTTAATACATAATGTACTATTAAAAAAGGTAAAACGGCAAAAGATGTTTATCCAGCATTGCTAAATAGATGTCAGTACTGACAGACCGCACAAACACCCATTATCTGTTGTGGAAGAAAATCGTTAAGAACTTGTATCGAAAATCAAGACCACTCTGTCTAAGGTTTCGGACTAGGGATGAGAAATCTTGTTTCGAATTAATCCAACCAATACACAAGTCTGCGCGAATACGAACCCATTCTAGAACATGCCCCTGACAATCACTAAGATCATCCTTGGTTTAACATCTTCTCATCGACATTCAGTTACGAGGTCCTTTGGAACAGAGCAGAAAGCGTCCAAAAAACTAGGTCTAAACTATTTCGCCTCCGGGCAAAGGTTGCTACTTTATAAATCTTAAGTTGCACCCCAAATGGGGTATCGCTGCCATCTTTTGGTGGGTACATCTGGGCAATAACAGCTTGGCCTTTTTGACTTAGTTTAACGACAAGCTGCAATTTATTTTATAACGATGATCCCTAATCCACAAGCAATATTGAGCCTTTAAGTCTGAGGAGAGACTTTGCCTCCCTATGTGTATTCTACCGATTGTATATTGTGCAGTGTTCTAAGATATTGTTCGAAATAATATCCACTGCTACTACACCCTTATCCCTCATTATACCCTAGAACCTAGTCACTGTGCGGTTTAAAGGGGTTTCTTCCTTAGGTTGTGGCATCAGCCTTCTGCGGAGTTTTTCGCTAGGGACAATATGGGGTTTTTTAAAAGGAAATTTATTGGATTTTTAGAAGGTCAGCAACACACGAGTGATGCCGTTGGTATTTCAGGCGTGATCGCTTAACATCAGGTGGGTCATTAGATTTGGTACTACTGATCTTCCTCAGATAACGGGAACACACTGATGGTGGAAAAAAGGCATGTGATACAGAAATATTGTTAGTTTAATACTTCACTTGTAAAACCAGTTGTTTGCAATTTTCAAATCTTTTTAAATATCAATGTTTAGATATCAAACTAATTATAATAAATGGATTTTTAACTATAATCTTATAGACTACTAATCTTTGCAGATTTTTTTCTTTACTACCCATACAAGTCAGTAGGTACCTACGGTTTACGGATTTTTCTCAAAATTGACTTTTATGCAACTAGCCAGTTTTGTAACTACTCAATTCAAAGCTGCCAAATAAATTAGTTATCCTAACATAAAATCAATAACTGTTTTTTATTTATGGGTTCCAAACCCGATCAAAATGTTATTCACTACCTTACAATTAAGATGAGATTGTATTAATTTTGCTAAAGATTTGGCAGCATGATCTAACCTTAAGGCCTGTCCGGAAAAAAACTATAAAAAAATAATAAAAATAACAATAAACTTTAATAATTACTAATTATTTGGTTTACTCTTTAGGGGTCTTATTTATTTTATTTCAAAGTTTTTTTATGTTTTTTGGCTTTGGTATATGTAGAGATTATGTATATGACAGAGGCGGCAATAAGAATAATCACGGCGTATTTTACAAAACGTCTTCTTTATATTACAGCACCAACGCGACGTCACCGCGCTTCAAACGAAGAACCCATTTTCAGTTATTTTGTTATTTTAGCTTTGAGCGCACATGCCCAATTTTGGTTCTTTGCACCCCAGTATGTAAATGTGGACAGTTTGCCTCATAAAACAGTTACTTATTTTGTGTAGACGTGTATCATGCCCCTTAGTTTATTTTTATTCCTATTATTAAATTGGTGAACATCACCTTTTTTGCTTCTACAGCATCATGAAAATCCTTTCATTCCTGAAATGTATTTTTAATAGTGCCACTCCTGCGTCAGTAATGGAACTGCCTTTTTGAACTTTTTTGAAGCTATTGATATTAGGGGCGTTCTGTTGACAAGCATTATCCGCATTGAGTGCTCTATATGCGCCCATTCGATCGTTCTGTTGACCAAAAATTAAGGTGTTATGACGTCACTTCCAGACCGCATGCAACGCATTGGTTGCACATGCTCGGGACGTAGAGCTGTGGATGCGCTGTCAAAATAGTGAACGGGCATATTGTTTATTTACATTTGGTGAACAGAACGATTTCAATGCCTATGCGATGTCATAGCTCTCAATACCGTCAATAGAACGCACCTATTGAAATGGCTTCACATCTGATTAAGTATGATTTTTTTTTTAATTTTATGGTTGTACAACCGGATTCCAGATTTAAAAAAAATGTAAATGACACAATATAAAAACAAATCATGAAGTAACCATTATCTACCAAGGGTGCGTTCCAAATCGCAACGAGGAAGTTAAAAAAGCGGTTTTGGGACGCCCGGGGTAGAGTAATTTTCCAACTGTCAAGTTGAATTTTTTACACTGCCATAGAAAAGGTTGAAAATTGCTCCTGTCAGTGTGAAAATTAGCTGTCAAACGCTCGTTCCAGAACGGGTTGATTTTTCAACTATACCGGGCGATAATTACTCGGCGGGTATTGGAACATAGCCTAAATAGAGACCGAAGGGTTCGAATTTTTTCTATAGCTACTGCTGAGTGACTGAACCGATACTGTTTCATATTTTGTGGCCACAGACATGTGTCTATATTACTATTATTTTTTTCAAATCATATAATAGTAGTATATCAAAAGGAAGATCTTATTAGGTATAATGACTCTCAAAACATGTATATATTTTATTAACAGACAGGCTAACCTTATTGATGATATAAAAAAATTAAAAATACATTGTTTTAACCCTCGTTCCGTTATGGATAAAAGGCGCTACATTATTTACATAGAATAGAAAGGACTTGTGTCAAAAATCGAGGGGAATAGAAAACTGGCGATTCTGGCAAAAGATACACCAACTTGACATAAGCAAAAGGAAATTCTGATTTTTGCTCCTTCATGTACGAATTGACCTATGATCACATGGACATCGAAATTCTAATTTTGTAAAAGTAAGACGTAGACATCGGGTTTGCCATGTCAGATGTTAACAGCCGCCGCGCCACATTGGAGCTGGAACAATAATGTATAGAGCCTTTTCGTTTGGGCTCTATATATCCAGTTACAGAACATATTCATCGAATTCACATTAAGAACACATTTTTTTTACGTTGAGTCAGCAGGTAGGTAGGTAATGAATAGAATAATGGTATAAATATCTTTAATAAATAACTGATCTTAACAATAAAAAAATCAGTCTGTCAATATTTTACATACACTGATAATAACAAAAAACTTAAATAAAAAAAATACTCATACAATAATTTATTATATAATAATATTTATATTTACTATTTTATTTTTAAGTTAAAATAACTGTCTTATTTTGTATTACAACATACAGTAACTGTAACTATATCTATGTCAAACTCTAGCTTTAGCTTAATTTAAGCAATAAGCGGTGCTTGTTGGGGGGTGTACAAGCTCTTCAGTTCGTAGACTCGAGGTCTGTTCTGCTCTTCCATATTAAGGTAAGTGCTTCGGATTACAAGCAAAAAGTAAAATATAACCACTGAAATAATAATAATAAAAAATTGAAAATCGTCGAATTGAGAATGTTTTTTTACAAATATAATCAACTTACAAAGATCCATAAAAATTAAACCCTTTAGCAGACAAAACTTTAGATTAAGTGTTTTCTTTCGTCAGATGATTATTATCTATATCTTTACTTCTATATTTATACTTATTGCTTATTACTTTTACTTATTATATTATAAAGAGGAAAGATTTGATTATTTGTTTGTAATGAATAGGCTTCTAAACTACTGGACCGATTTGAAAAATTCTTTTACCATTAGAAGCCGACATTATCCCTGATGAACATAGGCTACTTTTTACCGCGGGAAAATGCCTCATTCCTACGAAAAAACGGGTAATAGGACAACGGGTAGTAAGAATTATCCTTCCGTACTTATCTTTTTCACGTAACTTCTAAACGGCTGAACCGATTGGGTTGAAATTTTATATGGGTATTTCGATGTTTTCCTGGATGATTTAAAAATACAATTGGACCCGGTAGGTGCCGCTGCTGTCGGTATGTCAACTAGTAAACGGCTTTATATTTCCAAGGTTTCAAAGACACCAATGTATTATGCCATTAAATAGGAAAGATATGATTGTTTTTTTTTTTTTTCTATAATTGAGGAGTTTCTGTAAGGACCTATGCCGATAACGAATTTAGGGCGAGCGAAGCCGCTGGCAGAAGCTATTAGGCTATAAAGTCAATATGAGTTTTGACAAGAACTCAAGCGAGAACACTCCTTGACGTTTTGTCTGCTATATACTACGCTCCCTAGTGTACATGACAAAATGAGTTTTAAAATTAATTCACAATAATATTTCGCGATTTTTTAACACTTAAAAAAACTACTGAAAAGTTAAGTTACGTTGTGGGGGGGGGGGGGGGGAACAATGAATACTGTATGTAATTACGTGTTTTCTATGATTACTATCGCCGCTATGGACACTTGGCTAGGATGTCTAGTCCAGGAAAAGTTTATGGAACTTAAAGAAAAAAGAAACAGCCAAGAAAAATGAACGCGTGAGAATAAGACGGAATAGCTACCAAAAAGCAAAAAATAAAAAACTTTTTAGCAAAAGAAAAACAACCGGCTTTAAAAAAAACACTTAAAACGTAAAATTATAATAAATCTCAAAAAAATCTGATCTGAATTACTATTTGAAGTTGGTGTCGTGCAAAAAATTATTATAAACTGTTAGGGACATAGATACCAACTTCAAACTGTAATTTAGATCAGATTTTTGGCAATAAGTTATTACCTATTTATATCTTTTTAGTGCATCTTTTGAAACCGGTTGTTTTGTTATGTTGAAAAGTGTTTTATATATATATATTTACAGCTAAATTCTAGTAAGTCTGGGTAGTTTAAAAAAATCCCTGCTAAAAAACTGATTTCTGGCATATTCCTATGTCTTAATTATTTTGTTTGAACAAAATTGGTTTACAAGCTTCTTAGATAGGCAGGTATCCGCAATAATCTGGTCTTTCCCCATCCACATTTAACGGAATTTCTTTGACAATATATACGTATTTTCATAGTCCTATTCATCTATGCGTTACGACATGCATTTCGAAATTTGTTTAAATGGCGGACTACCTGTTTCTTTAGATACCCCTCGAAATGGGTATTTAATGAGGATTAAAATAATAAATCTAAAAACCAGGTTTTATGTACCTTTAAGATAATAAAATAATCAGGTGTCTTGATGACACAAGAGGAAACACACACACAGAAAACACACACCACCACCACCACAGACATGCTTACAGGTGCACTTGAAAAACGTGGGGCGCATCTTTCTACTACGATATTGAGTGCGGTCCAGGTTAAGATAAACAACGATCATATTTAACCACAGATGACCAAATGACGTCATGACCACGGTTCATGAACCTCAATCTAAAATAATCCAACTTAAAGCAACTCACCACAAACAATCACATGACATAGCAAGGTATTTTGTTTTTCTCGTAGTTTGTACGTCAACTGTCAAAGTAAAATTTTGACTACTGGGACCTTATTGGGAAAAGTCCTGAGCTATTTGAACTCTGGAATTCCAGAGAAAATTGTATGCAAGTACATTCACAGTTTTCGAGAGGTAAGTCAGACTTCCATACATTTTTGTATCGAATTTCAGAGTTCGAATAGCTCGAGACTGTTCCCAAGAAGGTCCCAGGTCCACTAGATTTAAGAGCGTTACCTCTGCCACTAGCGACGCCAATCGATATTTTTATTTTCCTCTTTGTACTAAGCGAATTGTGGACGTCAGGAACCCTCTTAATACGGTAAAAACGAACTTAAGTCGTGGTTTCTTATGGTCGAGTTACCGGACAGCTGCTATTAAAACCTAGGCTTTCATGCTTCTTCAAACACAATGCTGTCTATCTCTGAATTCTCAATTAGGCGCATGAAAACGATTTTAGATTATTATTTTAATCTACATTATATATTTTTTAATGCAATTAGACGTTGCAAAATGAATAGCTACTTTAACGAGAATAAAATGTCAACTCTGTCGATATTCAATTGAGTATTTATAAAGTGTGATATTTAAAAATATAATGAAGAAAAGATACTTACTGTCCCATATTAGTAGAGGAACTGTAACGTAAAAGCCCATAAAAATGGAGGTGACGACTATCAGTGTAACCGCCAGCGCCAAAAGGCAAATACCAAACTTGAAGTATAATCTCAGATAGTTGGGCTTGTTCTGCAAAAATAATAATAAGGCTTTTTGAACAAATCGTATTCTTTCTCTTTTAGTCATGTACGTCGTAAGGTTATATTAAAGCAAGAGGTTGTAGCCAGGTAGGTATTAATTACTTTAGGGAGGTCCTGTCACGGTCGGTTGACTTATTTGGTATTTCAGGGTACAAGGGATGAACCCCCAACTCTACTCATGTGGGGCGCTGCTGCTAAACGCCTTTCTCATCCAGCTACTTCTTAGGTCATTTATCCATCGGCGTATTTTTGCGGTCTAGCCTGTACCGCAGCCTTAAACCGCTTAAGATGAAATTTGGCATGGATATATAATTTGAGTCCCAAGAAAGGACATAGGCTGCTTGAAAACGTAAAGTGTGCCTGTTTTTTTTTTCTATAATTGGGGAGTTATTGAAATCCTATATTGATAACTGTATTAAATGACATTAATCCACCAGAATCAAAATAAACGCAAATGTTTATCACATCAATGTTTGTCATGTGCCGGAATCGAACCTGCATCTCTCAGTTCAGAAGCTGTTACTGCGGCTCTGAGCACTACTAAGCACTCCGCTGGATAAATGGATTAAACTGTAATCAATAAACATAATAGTTATATGCTTATCAATCGTGTAGTTAAAGTTATACTTACTCGATGAACGCCAACGACTAGAAGTAAGTTCATTACGAAATGGTAAAGATACACCAAGAGGAAATAGGCGTGGGACACGTACAGGCCAAGGGCGACTTTCGCTACCTCGGCTGGAGGATGTTCTGGGTTAGGATTGGTTTGTGTGCCTTTCACAAAGTACACCACTCTGCACAGAGACCAAGAAACCACTACCAAGCATAACGCTGAAGATAACTGGAATAAAATTGCATTGAGATACATACACATTATTTTACATTATTAACTGTTGTGTATGTTTTGATACCTGTCTACATGCCTACATAGGTCATTTACCTATGCACATATACAGCTTGAATCCATACTTTCATACGAGACGTCCATACTAGTCCATACTAATATTATAAATGCGAAAGTAACTTTGTCTGTCTGTCTATCTGTCAAACTGCTAACAGACAAACTAGAAAATCCAAAAGCATCTATAATCGAGTTACAAAACTTAATAATATATAAATACTATTAACTTAAAACACACTACATTATTAAAACATAAGGCATCTTACATAATACTGTTACAATTTAATGGGTCCATACAATATATATATATGTCGCAGGCAAATCGATTAATCCGCCGTTTCATAATATGCCTAGACAGAACGTAAAGTATGGAATTAAAATTATCATATAACTGAACAGATTATTATATGAAGCTTGGCTGGAACGCTCCGCTCGCTTCGCTCGCTCCGCATCTATGTTTAAAAAAGAGAAACTGAACCTAACCTAACATACATGACTTATACAGTGCGATTTCTGTTCCTTTCGTTTCCATACTTTACGATCTGCCTAGGCATAACATGAAACGGCGGATTATACGATTTGCCTGCGACATATATACAGACTGACAAACGCTAAACATGTGTAATCACACACAAACACGCACATACACATATACTCATGTAGACATAATTTGAAGATATGGAAAAGGATAAAAGCTACTTTTTATACCGGAATATCCAAAAGTTCCTGCGGGATTGAACTATAACCAAATTCCACGAACACACAATATCGCTGCAGCTATAACTAACTAACTACTTTAGTGGGTATACCTAGTCAAAGAGTTGCAGTAAGAATCCCACGCCGATAACCAGGGCGGGCGGAGCCGCTGGCAAATCAATAGAGGAGGAGGTCTCGAGAGCAATAATCCCTAAGTAACATTTTATTTAAATGTGGTTACCTATTAAAAATGGGTCTGTTCTGAACATTGGTAATGAATAATTGTCTAAAATTTAACTCTAAAATTAGTCGCAACGCAACAGAGTCAAAACATCGGCTGATTGAAATATGGCACTATCTTTGTGCTCTCTCTGTGTTAAAGAGACGGAGAAGGGCATATGCTACTTTTTATACCGGAAATTTGTAAAGGTCCTGCAGAAATATCTATAGTCAAATTCAACGTGAGTAAACGACGAACCTATAGTTATAATAACTTGCTTCAGCAAACTTTATCACTTTAAATTATTAAGAAGTCGCCGTAGCAATCACAAGCCGATAATTGTATTAAGTGCGGGCGGAGCCACTGGCAGAAACTGGTATTTATATAGAGATCTGGCAGTCAATATACAACATTTCAACATTATGACGTAATTGCTTATAAAAAAATAACAGGCACATATTAATATTTTTTTTTAATTTGAGATTTTGCTTTCAATATCACAATTTCAATAATAATCTTAATCTTATTATATAAATTAATGTTAATAGGTATAAAATACCTGTCGAAATACAGAATAAGTGAAAATTAACTGTAGATATTTGTTATTTGTTACTATATAGTTTATATTGATAGAATTTCATCTATACCTATGTTTTTTACCAAACAAAATGAAAACTATACTTACAATTGAAATGTATCCTATTAAAAGTGAGCCCATTCGCAAAGAAATACAGCAGCAACATTTTTCCACTCGTGGTAATTCAAACGCCATTATGGTTCCACAAAAACAAAACTTGACACAAGATTATAATGTCTTTACTCGTCGCTTTTGTGTTTACACAGACTTATGTACAAAATAACTATTAAAAGATACTCAAACATATATTCTTAATAATTGTAATAATAGCTTAGAATTAGTTCAAAAATATAGCATTTTTTTAAAGAAACAATATATTTGATCACTAGTGGCAGTGACGCGCTAGTCGCTACACAGCCGGCTTTTATCGGGTTATCAGATAGCCACAGATAGATAAGCAATGTCTGACCAATGGATTTTGAGCATTTTCCCGTAAATCATTAGATCACTTTTATTATTTTCCCTGTTTAATATTTTGTAGATCATGGAATGCGTTTCAAAACGTAACAACATATCTCGTTTGCTGCAGGGCGGTGCTTAGAAGTGCAATACACGCGAAAAATGTTTAATATTGCAAGGTTTTCATGGGAATAAGAACAAGATTATCGATAAGGATTTTGCCGGTTAATTAATTGCCGGTCTAAAAAAGGTGAGCCTAGTAGTCTGAAAATTTTTCTTGCGTTCTAACAGACTGGCATTCGAGCCCCTTGTGCAGGTTGAATCTTAGAGGTGGTGATAATTCTACGAGCATGCTCGACATTACAACATAGCTGACGATGCGCTTTTCTACTCATATAAACCTAATGTGATTAAATTAAACGCTCTACGTGATGACGGACGCTTTTATTTAACATTTCCGTCCCTGTAAAACATAACTTACTTTTATAACATTTAACAATAAAACTTCAACCAAACTAACATTTCGTAAGGGTCCAACCTTTACAATAATAAAGAAATTACATACATACATAGATAACATCACGCCTGTTTCCCAGAAAGGTAGGCAGAGACCACAGAAATTAATTAGTAATAATAAAGTATATTGACTATGGTATGGTATGCTATATGTTTACTCATTTGTTAGTAGACATCAAATGCTAAATATAAACTAAACTTATGTCACTGTAATTTGGCGGATTGTGGTTGGGCTTAATTTTTGAAGCGCTGTGTAGCTGGCTGTAAAATACTTTTGCACGGAGTGACCTGATTTAACCACGCTAGAGGGTAGAGGGCAGCGAGGATAGCAGCATAGTTTTTTATGTGTTGACTAAATAAAAGAATATGTTAATTTGAAGTCGCATCCAAGACATAAAAAGATTAGTACAAGACAGAAAGGAGATTACGGTTGCTTCACTAAAGATCAAGGCTCTATTGTTCGGTACATTGTTAAGGAAAATAAAGAACAGTTTTAATATTTTACCACAAAGAAAGGCAAAAAAAAATTTTATTTTTCTAAACACAACTTACAACTCAAGTGATTCTTGAATTTGCATTGATTTATCTGTCTTCGATAACTGAGCTTGTGCCAACCTTTAGTTGAGAATCATCATAAATTACAGGTTCATCCGTCATCTTCTTCTTGTTTGAATCATCTTGATCTACAATAGATCTTTCTAGTGCACGGTTTCTGCACTCAGTTAGAAACGCCGTATCTGAATCTATCAATTGACTTTGATCAAATATAATAGCCGTATCTTTAAAATTTAATGATGGAAGCCTTTCTTTCTCTGATGAAGTTGCATTTTCTGGTGCTCCTGTAGAATGGGTTTCATTGGAGATTTCAGGTTGTACGTTTGTATATTGGGTTTGGCATGTGCAAGTTCTACAGTGAAGTTGTTGATTTTGAACTTGGTAATTATTGTTCATGGAAACTGCTGGTGCTCCATTTTCATATGCTGTCATGGTTTCAATATCTATTGAAGATGATTCTAAATATATCATGGACTTGCCTTTGAGAATTTTATACTCCGTATTTATTGCTAACAGATTGTAGCCTTCTGATACTGAAAAAGAAAAAGTTACTGTATATTTTAAAATTAAATATTTTCATAGCAATCAAAAGATTAACCTTATGCCAGGATTTGAACTTGCAACAAACCTTACAGTCCGTGTAAGTGCTCTACCAATATATTCTTTAATTCTATAAAAAAAATCTGTGTAGGATTGATGAACCAGGATTGCATAAGTCCTTAGTAGTAGTATCTAAATTATAGAGCATTTCAAATTTCATGAAGGTTAAAATGTTGATATAGTACCTATCCTATTAATTTTTTAACAATAAGACTATGAGAAAACAATTAGCCAAGAGCTTTTCGTAACTCCCCTAATCCCTGTATGTAAAGTGAGGACGGTAGGAACAAAGTTTATGCATGATAATAACATACATCTAAACATATTAATAAATATTCATATTCATAATATTAATAGCACACCGTTACTGGATCTACTTCCAAATAGAAATATATGTTAAAAGCATACTTACATAGTGCTATAACTAAAACAAATTTTAACCAAAAATTGGATACTATTGCCCCCAAAGAGGAAATAATCACGTCGAAAATCCAGTACGGTATGACTATGTACAGGAACACTTTCAAAATTCTTGCTTTTCTCTGAAATAAAACGGTAGATAAATATTTTAGGCTCTCCGAGTAAAATTATTAACGATCAAAGCTATTGCCATTGAAACCGGGACTTGGCTTCTTCTATAAAATTTCATGTCTTGATGTTTAGATTTTACTTCTGTTATTTTTAATTATAAAATATTGTATATAAATGATGAAGCTAACTCAAGGGCGGATCCAGAACAAAACTTTAGGGGGGGGCGATCATTAGATCTGAAGGTATTTTTTGAACTTTGAATCTGCAAAACCAACCCAATCGACCCAGCTCGTGCAGTTTTTGAATAATTAAATATACAAACCCAAGTATATATTTATATTTAAAAAAATGTTACAATTCATTTCTTTCTCGGTCGTCATTAGGGGGGCGATCGCCCCGATCGCTCCCCGCTGGATTCGCCCCTGAGCTAATTATTAAAAATACTAAAATAATAAGAATAAACGATACAAAACAAAAATAATTAAATTAAATCGTTATGAAAGTACAAGATATAAATTATATATCTTTGCACTCTTGTGGGAGAAATAATAAATATTTTATTAATACATACATAAAAAGAAAACTTCGTCAATAGCAAAAACCCCTGTCCCCTGTGGCATAGCAAAGAAACAGGCGGCGTTCGTTACCTCTCTGAACTTAGTCTTCAATAGTCAATATTGCATGATCAATACAATCGAACGCCTTGGAAATTTCACTAAAAATTTCCCAATGCATCAAGTGCGTCTTCTCAAGCCACAAAAATATGTTGAATAAGCTGAATGCCAGCAAAGGTCGTTGAGCGACCCTGTGAGCAGCCAAGTTGTTTACAAGACATTGTTTTTTGTTTTTTTTTGAAAATGATACAATAGCTGATTAAAAATTATTTTTTCAAAAATCTTGCTAAGAATCGGCAGTATTGAAATTGGTCTATAGTTAGTAGTGTCTGTTATACTGCCGTCTTAAATTATTCGTTGGTTATTAAAAAATATAATAAATGGAATAGTGATAGGTTAGTAGAAAAAGCATAATTTTTATTTACCTTATAAATTCCGTATATAACGAAAACTAATAATACGACATAAACAGCTTTCATTATTACCCAAGCAATATAATATCCAATAAGTATTTTGAACGTCAGAATCATTTTATTTTTTTGTGTTTCGGGTAAATCCGGTATTTCTAATAGAGTTTCAAACATATCGATTTCTGTGATGCTGCTTTTAGTAAAATGTGGACTTGTGTATATCATGTAATAAAGTACACCACAGTTTGATAACAAACTTGTTAAGTTAATTATCTAAAAATAAAATATAAAACAATCATAATATAATAAATGATTTTATGTGTATATATCTATATTATAGTTATACGAAACATATTAGTAGAAAACTCAGAATTTATAATTATATAGATATTTCGCTTGCCAGCGCATCTTCTATTAATAAATAAATAATAATAGAAGATATAGTTTCCATCATAAGCGAAATATTTCATCAGAAAATACTATTTTTTCTTCTAATACGTTTTAAAAAACTACATCTCTATATCTATACATATTAAATGCTTTGTCCTGAATGACTTATGGATCAACGCACAGCTTAAACCACTGATCCTAGAGACCTGAAACATGGCGGATGTGTTCTTTGTATGACGAAGGCATCCGATAAGAAAGTATATTGCGAAATTCTACCCCTAACGGGGTTAAAAAGGGGTAGAAAGTTATTTTGGCGGTGATTAGATTCGAAGTTGATATCAATACGCCTTAGTGCTTTTGATTTAAATTACATTTTATTTCGACACATGTTTGAAAACTCAATCCGATTTATTCAAAAAAGGTTGAACTCATTTAAAACCATAAGCAAATACTCTTTAAAATTGAAATGTCTCGAAAGTCACCGTACTATATTAGTACATCATTTGAAGGTTTCTTACAAAGATAATATAATCACTATGTTTTAGTTTCTAAGTTTAAAGAGGTTATGCACTTTTTATGTGTTTGATTTTTTGTGTATAATAATAGATACTTATAGTTTTCTTTTTCTACATATCTATTTTCTGTGTATATAAAATGCTTTGTCCTGAATGACTGACTGATGGATCAACGCACAGCCTAAACCGCTTATTGTAGAGACCTGAAACTTGGTGGGTGGTGTTCTTTGTATGACATAGGCATCCGATAAGAAAGGATTTTCAGAAAGGGTCAAATACGAGTCGGACTCGTGCAATAAGGGTAAACTTATTGTAATAAAATTTTGGTAAGTTGTTATACACACGCCGGGGAATGTTTCTGAGAAAGAAAAAAAGGGTCAAGTGCGAGTGAGACAGGGTCAAGTGCGAGTCGGACTCGCGTTATAAAGGTAAACCGATTTAATATAATTTTGGTAAGTTGTTATACACACGCCGGGGAATGTTTCTGAGAAAGAAAAAAGGGTCAAGTGCGAGTGAGACAGGGTCAAGTGCGAGTCGAACAATGTAAACCGATTGTAAAGAAATTTTAATAAGTTGCTATGCACACGCCGGGGAAGGTTTCTAAATTATTACATCCTTTTCACAATAGGCTGGTGCGGCAATTGTTTAAAAAAAAGAAACAATGTTCGCTGGGTAGCTAGTAGACATATAAAATAAAACTCAATGTCTAAAAGATAATGATATAATAAACTAGCTTTTTCCAGCAGTTCCGTAAGAGTTGTAAATGTGGTTATCTGCGTGGGATTCCTACAGCAACTTCTTGATTGTACCAAAGAGGTTTGCTATCGCAAGCTACAGTTCGTTCAAGTGAAATTTGGTTATAGTTACTCAAGTTTTGCATTTTCCGCGGGAATAACTATAACCAAAAACAAGCAGCCTATGTCTTTCTACGCCTCTTTAACTATCCCTGGCCAAATTTCAGCTCAAGTAGATGCTCCGTTGCGGCGTGATTGAGTAAGAAACAAACAATCAAATTTTATACCTTTATATAAGTATAATTTACTCTCATATGTTTCGGGCTGACCACGATTAGAAGTGTTGAGTTCCCAATATTTCGGCACAGTTGCATGCGCCATCTTCACGGGTGAACTGAGAAAGTAAAAGCGGTTTTGATGAGAGTTAGTATTTCCTCACTATCCTCGTACTTTTACGACGACTGCGTCCCGTTGATTAGTCTTTTTCGGGTGGTTCCTACTATTGTCCACACTCTGTAACTCGTCACGAACTCGACTCACTATACTAACAGTGTGACTAGGTGCACTAACTATCTCTTTTAATAAATAAATCTAATCATGGTAAGCCCGAAACATATTTACATATTGATAATAACCGTAAAAGTTTAAAAAATAATTTACGGTATATTTATTAAAAAACGTCAATTATTGTTAACTTTTCGTGATTGAGACACTTGTTTTTTATGTGAAAACTTACCATGCTTATGATGGTTCTGATATAAATGCCTGTACGAAGGTTACAGCATCCACAGTATTTGTGGATCTCAGGCCAGTACCATTCCATCTTTTCATTAATTCGCTTCATTTCGACGCCTTATTCTGAAGAGAGAAGTGCAAAGGTTCATAAACCATTTGAATAAACTACCTAATAAAATTACCGTACCGTACCGTAACAAATCAAAGTCAAATTATCTGTTTAAAATTTAATGATCTTTGTTGACTGTTTGTTTGGCGCTGGGAGCTGACTTAATATTTGTTAGATACTTTGCTCATTTAAAATTAGCAAGGTTGAATTAATTTTTTTCTTTCCAGTTTCCTTTTTTATCGGTTTAATTTTTTGCATAAAAATCTTTTTTTTTTGGCTAATAGGTGAGAGTTCAAAACATGCTGCTCAAAATAGAGA
This sequence comes from Apoda limacodes, assembly GCA_946406115.1. Lineage (NCBI taxonomy): Eukaryota > Metazoa > Arthropoda > Insecta > Lepidoptera > Limacodidae > Apoda > Apoda limacodes. Next base: position 5,688,988 of record OX291558.1, read on the forward strand.
ATATTTGCAAGAATCTAAATAACTATGATGTAACAGTCTAAGGAAGTATACCCTCGACTGGCTGCCGATCAACTTCAAGTCTCCCTTATGTTGTAGTGTCACCAAAACTAAATATTTGTGTAAACAGTGAGTGGATCTACTAAAGCCCAGAGATGTCACTTTCAACATAAGTCTTTATTAGTTACCTCAGAACCATTGCTAATAATTCGTATACGTTATGTTAACTAGCTGTAATAGGTAAAGAGACCTGGCAAAGGTTACTTATTCTTAAATGTCAATTTTTATTTAAGATTATAAATACGAAATGCATATTTTTTACATTTATTTGTTCAATGGTATACTGTCTTGATCTCGAATAAATTGAATACCAAACGAATATTTACACTCATGTTGTTAGTAGGCAATAGTACGTTTTCAAATTACACAAAACTAACCGCCGTACTTACAATGTTACGTTACGTGTAGTTAGTATTTCTATATCACTAAATACTTACTGCCGTATTTACAATGTTACGTGTAGTAAGTATTTCTATATTTATTTATCACTCTATAATTTTTGATAACGGAATTTCACACAAATTTAATATTTTAGTTTGAAATTCAAAACACTAACATACATATAAACATTTTTTTAAATACTATTCTTCTGAAAACTTCACCTGCGATAAAGTTAAGCGTACTTTGTTTTGTTTGCTGTATGATTATACTATCGATTTATTCTCGTATTTGTACGCTTATCGCAAAAACAATACAATATATCTACTAGATTTGAGAGAACATTGTCGAACGTCATGTCAAAATTTGCTTATCGAGTCTTCATAAGTACGTACTTATATTATAAACTCTGGCGACGATATGCACTTTGAAAAACCTGTGCACTCTACTCTAGGAAATTCTTGTCTGTACAGCGTACTTACGTATCTATCTGGCATGTGTGTATCTTTAGGTGTGCAGCGATACCAATATCGATAATTATATCGATCGACATATCCGTGTCGCCAATACATCGGCAAAGGCCGATATTGTAGTTTGAAAGACACGTGATTTGTAGGGTCCCGTAGGCTAGTGTGTAGGTAAAGTGGGGATAATTTTTTTTTTTACTTTGTCTGCTCCATAGTGTGGGGTATCGTTGGTTAGATCGTTCAAAAATATTGTAAAATATTGAGTGTGTGAAAACCATTTTTAATTCAGGGCATTTTGCGAAATTTGCGAAATATTAAGCTTTAAAATCTTTACTTTTGTTAAAGTCAATTATTCCCTCCCCCTCCTCGCTAAATTGTTGTTTTTGGATAAATGTGAAAAATAATACGTATGTATATATATCGCAACAGCGTCTTCAAGTGGACGTAGCCTTTTCTCCTTATGGTGTTAAAAATTTAAGCTGAGAAGCTTGACTAGCGTTTTTTCATTTGTAAAACCAAGTTTACACTGTATCATGTATTTTTTTTTTTACATTAATTTCCAATTTTGAAATTAAAAATACTATTGACGTTTTAAAAGTGTTTGTAAAAACCTAATTTAAATATATAAAAAAAATGACTTTGACTTAAAGTAGTTACATAATAGATATAACAACAGTTACTTATATTTGTAATGATAAACAAAAAACACAAATGATAGCGTAAGTAAAACTATGCTTGATATATTTAAGGTTCCGTACCCAAAGGGTTCCAATGGAGCTCTATTACCTACGCCTACGCTATCTATCTGCCTGTCTGCCTAGTCATACGACCTTTAACTTTAACCGGCTATAACTTTTAGGCCGAAGTAGGTAGAAGCCTGATTTTTTACAGATTATGTGTTGTTATAACGGATCCTTTTGGAAATAATAAAAAATAGAAAAAGAATTATTTTAGATTTAATCACCATAAAAGTAAAGTATCAGAGAGCGACCTGCAATGTTTTAGCCGTCTGTTCGAGAACATATTGTTCTTGCTCTACCGTAAAATGGCAATAAATACAAGTTTGAAATTATTGAACTATTATAGTGTAAGCTCCATAGTATAGCAACAAATAATAACAACCAGACAAATGCAAGTCGGGCTCATAAACCCTCGATTCGCGGGTCCAACTCGCACTTGACTTGTCATATTCCATTGTCTATATTATCATTATAAATTTTTTTTTGAACACAAAACAAAAATCCGAATAATGACATCCAACTACAACTTACAACTAAAAAATCTTACAGTGGTCAAAAATCTAAACTACAGTCAACATATTGAAATGGTGTTGCACTAGTATAGTATTATATAATCTGTGACTGTACGAATATTATTACATTTACATTGTATAAGTCTGTAGATATTTTGACTAAATTGTTGAACACAATATTTATATTTGCTGTCTGTTTTCAGCTTGCACTATACTTATTATAAAAGGTCTTTCTTCTATGACTGAGCTTGTGCCTACATTAAGTTGAGAATCATCGTATATTACAGGTTCATCCATTTTAGTCTTTTTGTTATCAGCAGCTTCATTTGCCGTAACCGTAAGACCATCACCTACTCTATAATTTCTACGCTCAGCTAAAACAGGCGAGTCTAAATCTATCTTTTGATCCTCATCAAAATTTGGTGTTTTCAGTTGTTGTATTTTCAGCAGTGGAAGAAGTAGGCATTCCTTCATCAAGTTCTTTATTTACTGGGATGCTTGAAGGGGTAATAAGGTGACAAATACAAGTGCTGCAATGTTGTTGTTCATTTTGGTGTTGGGAGACGTTGCCGATTGTAACTGGTGGTTCTTGTTCACATTCAGTCATAGTTTCGATATCTGTAGAAGATAAGTCTGAAGCTATCATGGACTTCCCAGTAATTACTTTGTACTCTGTGCTTATTGCCAATAAGTTGTAACCTTCAGTAACTGAAAGCCAACAATTTGTAGTAGTAATATACTTTATTGTACAGTTGAAATAAACAAAAAGCAAAGAGAAAATTCTAATGTCATATATTAATAAGCAATTTCTTCCGGACAACATTTGAGTAAGTAAAATAAGAAAACGAATATGGCGGAATATAAAGTGCAGGTGACATATTTATGAGTAGACATATCAATACATATAAATACTATCAACGAAAATGGTTTTGGACCAAATCGGTTCAAAAGATTTTTAGATATTCGCAATAGTTCTGATTCTCTAACACCAACTTGATACGTGTGCGACATGCACTTAGTTGTATTTTTCCTTCCTTTTCCTCTCTTATCAGCCTCATACGTCCACACTCTTAGGGCACGGCCTACTTTCTGGATGATTTGTTGACCATGATCCTTACGCGGGCCCCGTGCGAATTGTGGACTAGGTAAAGGTCAGTTTTTTTAATAGTAATAAAGTTTGCTATCATCCTATATGCAATGGCGCTCATTCCAGAGTCTGATCTCGTGGACTGTGAACGAGTCGTTGTGATATTGCGTAAAATGTGGGATTTTTAACAAAAAGCCGATGTCCAGATGTTTGGTGCTTATTTCTAACTACTGGGAAATACATTGTTCATTTAAAAAACATCTTTGATTCGTCTTTAGTCTGTTCATGCGATTCGTGTGTGGTAATTGTCTGTAGAAATGCGATTTGGCTCGGATTATTTCGCGTTCAAACTGTGTGACGTGGCCCGTTTGCTGAATTTTGTTCTCTGTGTGTGTATTGAATATTTATCATGTCACCGTTTACCAACGAGGAATACGCAAAAATTCTAATGTGTTACGGTTTATCCTGCTCGCCGAATACCTGATGTCAGTGTATTTGATGGAGCTTATCGAAGTTAATAGGAAACTGTTTCTGTACTCAGACGACTGACATGGAATAGTGCGATACGGCGATAGGCCGTTTGTCTTTTAACCGGGAAGCTGATCTTTTAAAAGTAGGTATATCTCTTTACCTGGAAATAATATACTTATGAAGTGTGAAAAGCAAAGGTAATTTTAGCCAGTAATTGGATATATTACTGCCGCATGGCCGCGCTGAATTTCAAGGCAAATTCTTTGGTAAAGGCCGGCATTTTGATCACGAAAAGCTTCAACCAGACGCGTGGATAGGACTCTAAATTTTTTTATACTATGCCCCCACCGTTCTAAAGTTTCGACCCCAAAAGCTCCAATATGTACCCCCTGTCTTGAGTAGACATGTACATTTGCATCTTTTCTTTCTTTCTGCAGTCTACAATCCTTAAAGATGTGACGGCGCAAGGGTATTGACGCCGATAGCGTCCCATGCCCCGATCTCCAAGGAATCAAAGTCATAGTGTCTTATATCGTTATAGCTGGCTTGGGGATAAAACCTGCCAGCACTCTTTACGCAAGAGAGGCCGTGATGATCGCGCCGGTAGACAGCAACGCCACACTGGCAGCGGTGTGGAGCATAACACAGTGCGCCCAAGTGGAAGGAGGTCGCAATCCTAAAAGTGGAAGAATCTAAAAGGGCCCGATTCATATTCAGCAACAGATAATAAGCTGCCACGATCTGCAGAGTTCAAGCATGATTGCCTTAATTAGGCGTCTTCGATGTTTTCGTAACATTCCACGATTTTTCTTTACAACAATTCTCAAATAAACCTTTTAAACAAAAGAAAGAGGGTTATGAATGGTATAACTGGCATAACACAACGACGTTTAAATGATGTTTCAAGGTAAGTGTATAATTGTTATAAATACTGTATTTAAAACGGACTATAAAGGTGTTATTACAATACCTTGATAGGACTAAGACTTTCTTCCTCATTCCTGAGGTCTTTAATGTAATAGTTTTCATTGTTTTTGTTCCATACGTAGAGCATTTTCCTAAAAAGATCCAGTTATATTTTAAAATAACTTATTTTTCTTTAGTTGTTGACAATATTATGTAACAACGCTGAGCAGCAAAACGAAGCGCGAATGTTTGCGAATATGTCTTAAAAGCTATTACACTTTTTCTAATCAGGATGTTAGACGAGTCAAGAAGTCAGAAGCCATCCTGAGTGACTAATTAGGATTCTTACCATCCTAACTCTTATTACACTTTTCTAGTCTTTTTTTATTTTATTTTTTATTACTAAGGTGTCAAACAAGCATACGGTCCGCCTAATCGCAAGCGGTCACCGTAGCCTATGGACGCTTGCAACACCAGGGATCTTGCAGTCTCTTTATCCAATTAGAATTTCTGAATTCAGAGTAGTGTAATAGCCCTTTAACACTAATAGAACGTATGAATCCTTCGCTGTGAGTTACAAGTCATGATAAAGTGGTCAGTATAAATTTTTGTACAACTTTATTTGATAAATCTAAAAGTTCATAAAGAAAATTCTTTACAATAGTGGTTTCATGTTTAAGGCTGCAGGAATGTAAAAGGTGTAAAGGTTTTTAATTTAGGAACTAAGATCCTACTATGCAACGGTATGTTTAACGATTAAGGGACGGACTTATATTTTTTATACTACAAAGGTGGCAAATAAGCAGACAGCTTTAGTAATATTAGGGATTGTCTTCCGTATTACTCGCGCGTCGCCAATCCTTAGAAAATCGAATCAATCCCTTCTAAAGAACCCCATAATCCTGAAGAAAACCTGGGAAGGGAGCTCATTCTACAGTCTAAGCATTTAAGGCAGGAAGCACCTCTGCAACGTCATTAAGGTTTTAAGGTTTGGGCGATAGAAAGTCAGTCACTCAGAACACAATATATTATATAATACAAACGGTGAAACACACACATTCAAGCAGTCTCTCCTCAGACCTAACTGTTCGATATTGCTTATAAGTTTGGGATCGTTGTCTATTCTCACAGTTCGTCGTTGAACTAAACCAAAAAATGTTTAAGTACAGAAAAAGTACTCTATGATCAAATGTGTCCAGGTGCCAACAGATAGCAGCAGTACTCCAAATGGGGCCAGACTTGTGAATAATAAAGTGCCTATGTAATAAGTAAGTAAAAAACCTATGCCGAACGGTGAAGTACCTACTGCCTTACTTTCGTGAGTGCCCCAACTTTGTTGTACATCAAATAGACATTGTAAGAATAAGAATAATTTAATTACCAAATACACTTTAACACGATAAATAATATCCTGCGGTCCCACACTAGGCATAGACTGTATCGTGGTGGCCCTGGCTAGTTCTTCCTTAATGGTTTAGCTCAGACGCGCGCAGTACACTTTAGTTATTCTATATTTATACACAACATTCAAGCTATCAATACGATATACAAATTTTATATTGGCATAAATTAATTAGTGTGTGTGTGATGGTGTGTGTATGTGTGTTTGTGTGTGTGTGTATGTGTGTACGTGTGTGTGTGTACGCGCGCGCGCGTGTCTGTGTGTGCGTGTGTGTGTGCGTGTGTGTGTGCGTGTGTGTGTGAGTGGTGTGTGTGTGTGTGTGAGAGAGAGAGATATCAACACCAAGGATCCTAATTTGTCAACAGCAGTACCTTCCTAGTGCTGTTCTTCCGTTAACCCTTTTTTAAATTAAATAAAAATTTGGGAAATATTTTCACGTAATTTCTGTTTCTAAATAGTGTTTTTACTCAAACTCAAACTTTTTATTCAAATAGAATTTAGAAAAGCACTTTTGAATTAATTAAAAATGTGATAGTTACACAGTTGTTATTTTCACAGATGATGTATTTCTGTTGCCGCTATCACAACAAATACTGAAAAACAGAATAAAATAAATATTTGAGGGTGCTTCCATTCCAAGAAACGTTATTTTTGCTCGATATTATTAACTGCAATACTTAAAATATCCGAAGAATATTTAGGTATATATTCACTTCAAAATTAAATTAAAATGAAACAAATATTTAAGGGGGGCTCCCATACAAAAAATGTGATTTTTTTGCCGTTTTTATAGATAATGGTACAGAACCCTTCGTGCACGAGTCCGACTCGCACTTGGACGATTTCATTTGTTTATTTTCGATGACACGATAATGTTTTTGTACGAGTTCCAATACCTAGTAATGTTTTTTCTCTTATCTTCAGCCATTTCAGAGCATAATAATGTAAGCAAACGGCACAAAACATAAGCAATCACAAAATATAACCAATTATTACTATTACTAATTATTTAAAATTATTAAAAAAACACTGTCTGTCTGAGTGAACTGTCACTGTTATAATTCGATGAAATCATGTTTACATATCATTGCTCTTTGCAACTACAGCATAACAGTAGTAAAAGTGGCGTTTTGTTGACCGACATAATGTACATAATGCGGTAATCCTATCAAAGAGAATGAACCAAGATTCGTACTGTGTTATACAGAATTTATGACTTTTTAACTTGGCAGGATTATGACATTGAACGCATTGAAGCTGTCAACAAAACGCAACTAATATTAGCGGGTTAATATATTCATTCGCCATTCATTCAACAACCATTGTGTTGTAACAACGATGCGGCTGATGATCTAGCCCAAATCGGCTCCAGCTCGACGCCGATAGGGCCGGAGCCAATCATACCCATACCGTTCAATACCCAATCTAAACCCCAGACTAACTAAGACCCTGCTACGGATGAACAGGGATAACCTAAGATTAGTAGTAGGGATCTTAACTGGTCACTGCTCACTTAACCGACATCTATTTCTTTTAGGTGCCACCGACAGCCCCCTTTGCAGAGCATGCATGGGGGCCGTAGAAACTGCGTCCCATGTAATGCTACATTGTGCTGGAGTGGAAGACAACAGGGCAAAACATCTGGGTACCCCAGGAACGCCCCAGGAGGCCTGCAGCAATGTGGGTCACTTGTCGAGATTCTGGAAGGAACTGGGTTGGCTGCAATAGTCGGCCATCTGCTACGCACAAAGCCACCAGCGACGTGTGGCAAGTGCGGAAACCAGCCCGCCACAAGAAGAAGATTGCCGATTGACAATGCCGAGTATTGTCTACTCTACTTTTGCGATGGTGAAACACAAACGCAGTAATCTGGGAGTAACTATAAAGATTTCGGTTATTCTAGGAGTAGTAACTCTGGTTTAACATGACTTTTAGTCGAATCCACCCTTAGAGAAAATAAAGTTTACAAAGAAAAAGCCCGTGGAAAAATTAAGGTCGTAGCAGCCGCTTTATCTGCACATAATGACACTGTTAACGAGTAAGTGGGATGAAAACTATATTAAAACTCTAACCATGGTTATGACTGTTCGGATGTAAATACCAGTCCGAAGACTGCAGCATCCACAGTATCTGTGGATCTCTGGCCAGTACCATCTCTTTTTGGTTTTATATTCTGGTCTCATTATTCTGAAAAATTTAAAAATAAATCACTGCCTTAAAGTTATAATAAGTATTAGTAATTATATATGAGACTTCGGATATTTGGGGAACATTTTGTTTTATTACTCTTGACGAATCCTCCTTTCTCTAAGAAGACGCCTGTGCCCTTAACTCTGTTCAGAGAAATGACGCTTAGGCTTAGCTGAGCTAGTAACCACTCGACTGTCCAGTTTTCGGCGCAAGCTACGTAGCTAGTAGGTACTGGCAGTTTGAAGTGCATTCCGTAACACGGAGAAATTTAGGAAATGTCTCACTAGGCGGGCACCCATCCAGTGTCTATCCTTGCCCGACGTCGTTTAACATTGCATATCGATTTCGATAGACGAATGCCTGTTACTAGAGATAAATAATGAATTAATTAATATCTTATAATTATCGTTTATTTCAAGATAGTGCTGGCACAGTAGAGGTAATAATTAAGGAAAGTCACAGGATGTTTTGGAAGATAATGTGCTTGACGTTTCTTTAGGAGCTAGTTATTCATGAAAAAAATCCCTGGCATGTGCATAACAACTTACCCAAATTTCATAAAAATCGTATGGTTTACTCTTATATAGTCCGCGATTCCGACTCGCGCTTGACCGGTTCGTTTTACCTATTGACAATGGGTTGTAATAATTATTAAGAAACCTTTCTCGACATGTGCACAACAACTTACCAAAATTTCATTTACATACACTTAATACGTCGAAATATAGGGAGCTCAAACCTTTAAATAATCGAAGAACACCGTACAAAATATTACAACGCTGAATGAACGGCGGGACGGTATGTCAGTAGATATAGGTAAGATTGCGTATCTCTAGTATTATAATATAATACATCATTGTAAACCACACATAAAAATAATAAAAAAAATCCCTTAGTTCAATTAAGTAAAAACTGTAGTGCTGTTCACAAAAAGAAAGTTTCTAGTAAAAAAATCGGAATCAATACAAAGATGGCGAAATTCTACATAAAAACGAACGGATGGACATAACAAAACTGTAAGGATTCTGTTTTTGCCATTTGGCTAAAACACCCTTAAACTAAAAAAATCAAAGTTTGGCGAATAATAATATTTCGTGAACTATTTCAAGACAGTCATTTTGTCCTATAAACTGGTACTATGATAAACAGTATTATCACTTTGTTTTGCATTCCGTCCGCTTCTCCGTAACTTATCTACATATTTATATGATTGATAAGACTTTCTAATAATACCGCACTGAATGGTAGTCGTATCGACGTAAGTCAAATAAACAAACCCAGAGCCACAGAGCGGACTCATACTCATAACAAATGACGCCAGTTTGGTGGCGTGGTTGACTGTCTCGGACATCATTCGCTGTCGTGCAACACAAGTACAGGTCGAATACACCACTATGCAGTCACTCCACCGCGCCCTTGTTAGTGCAGTTTCAGCTATTATGGAACCAGTTATGGCTCGGTATGACGGTAACCGACGATGGGTAAACTCTGGTACCCTGGAAGATGGCTCGGCCGCTAATTTGGAATACAACATGTATTGATACTTTTGCGCCGTCCCATCTTCCGGGTACGTGTCAAAAAGCCGGGTCTTGGGCTGAGATGGCAGAACGTAAAAAGATACCTAAATACAAATCGCTTGGTGACTCTTACAGTTTTTAACCATTCGTTGTTGTTACTTTCAGCCTGAAGACCTAATCTAAAATGTGCGTCGACGATGGTTTTAAATACCATCTGCGTTGATCTGATGATTATTTTTACATGTTATAAGTTTTGTATTTTAAAACATAATTGTAAAATTAAAAATTCTCATGAACCAGTAGACACGCGGGTGATTTACTCTCGCATTTGAATTGATTTTAAATCTCCAATAAAAAGGATATTACCTACCAAATTTGCTTTCAGAAAACACTACCTACAATTTCATATATAGTGTAAATTTGGGATTAGTCTTTATGCGCGACAAAAACAAATAGTAACTATAAGGCTATACAAACAAATAGTAATAAATAAATAAATAAATGTATGTAGCGATAAGTGTCGGCTTTGATACGAGATACTTTAATATTGACACATGATTGGGATTGTTTTCAAGAGTGAGCCCCCTGGATTGAAAAAAAGGTGGACTTATATAATACCCAGTAGCTTTAAATTAATTGGTAGTCAAATTAAAGACCAAGGACAGAATATTTTACCTCTTTGCCAAATCTTGACGAACCTAATCTGATTTTTACATAATCTAATTTTGACCTTCTTCTAGGTCAGAATTAGATTATGTAAAAAAAATGTATAGCAGTAAATTCTTTCCCCTTGTTTATTTCAGATTCACTTTAACTCACTCACTCTTAAAGGCTCTTACCTAATACAAGGAAAAATCCATTCAAATTACTTCCAATTTTCTTCGTAAATAATTGCAGAGGTACATAGCAAACTACACTTCAATCCACCACATATTTCTTCAATATTCACTCTACTATTTTGAAATGTTATTTTTGATGCACTTTATGCACAAATTAACAAAGCTCGTTTCTCAACAATTAATACAACACACTGTACGTTTGTACTTTATGTACAGATATGATATCTAGTGATTTGACTGACACTTGTCACAAAATGACGTAAAATTTCGGAGCTACGTCAACATTAGCTTATCTTTTTCAATAAATTACTGAAATGCACAAAAATGTAGATTTATCAAAATTTTTGTAGAGCTTTACATATTTGCAATAGAAACGCCCGGCCCATTAAGACCTGCATCCATTTTTTTTTAAAGAATTGCTCCCAAATTAATATTAGCCGCTCTGGGTATATATAAGAGAGTTGAATCTTTCTTCGCTCAGACAATTAGCATCTCTATTCAGCAAGGAAATGCAGCCAGCATTCTACCAGACGAGCAAACACTTAGAATACTAGTTTTATAATATTTTTTTAGTTACTTACTACAGTTTATTTTTAGTTTAGGTTCGTATATCTAATCTATACATATATATCTATATCTAATTAGATTAGTATAATTTTGATTAATGTTATTATTATGTAACTTATAATGTAGTTATTTTTATATGTGGTAATCGAAAATTTATATGTTAACGCATACTAGGGTGACCTTTAAGAAAAAACACCACGGTTCCGTAGCTCTGTTAGTAGTAGTAACTGCCTGTCGATCCGAGGGGCATGGGTTCGATCCCCGCATAAAAACGGATTCTTTCGGTTTTTTTGGTTTCTTACATATTTTAGTATTTGTTTTGGGTCTTTGGTTTTTCTGTAGGAGGTATAAAGGTATATGATATGATATTTCCTCTTAATCATTAAAAAAACGCCATTTCCGAAATTTCGAAGGCGTTTTGAAGTCTTCCTTAGCACCATCTAGAAATTGCGAAACTTGCACTTTATATTTCATTTCAGTACCTACCTATCATATTACCGACGAAAAAGGCTTTGAAGTTTTTATCAAAAATCTTTTTAACAAAAAAAAACAAGCGGCTTCAGAAAGATGTACTAAAAAGGTAAAAATAATTACTTATTTCCAAAAATCTGATCTGAATTACAGTATAAAGTTGGTTCCATGCAAGTGAAGTGTGTTACGAACTGTAAGTTACTTAGAAACCAACTTCAAACTGCAATTCAGATCAGATTTTTGGAAATAAGTAATTATTTTTACCTTTTTAGTGCATCTTTTTGAAGCCGGTTGGTTTTGTTAAAAAGTTTTTATTTTTTACCTTTAAGTGATTAATTACTTAAATATGATTCACGGAAAAAAGTGTTGTTAAATCATTATACCTCTCTTACATGGATGACTTTTGACGCAAATGTTAAGATAGTTAAATAAAAACTAAACTACTGAATTGGATAAAATTTCTATGGGACCTACTCGCAAGTATATCCTGTCGAATAAAAAAAAATCACGTAAATCGGTTCATAAACAAAAAAGTTATGGCTGTACATGCATAAAATAAAAATATATACAGTCGAATTGAGAACCTCTTCCTTTTTTTGAAGTCGGTTAAAAATAAAGAAAAATATCAAGGCAGTAGGTATGTAGCAGTTAGATCGCAAAGTAGGACCACGCCGCGCCGCGTTTTCTTTCATCGCGAGCGGCTGCTTTGTATTGCAGACAAACCGCCACAGTCGCCAGCCGGCCAGAAGAAGCATTTACTTTAAACCGTAATTTATAATTAGGGCGTTCCATCTAACGTATCATTTGCAAGAAAAGGTGAAGCTAGCGTCCAAAAACCTTGGTGTACTTAACAGAGCGAAGCAATGGTTTACGTCAAAGCAAGTCGCAAGTTCGGCGCCATATGGAGTACTGCTGCCATCTCTGGGCGGGTGCACGAGGATACTAGCTTGTCCCTTTTCACTCGGATCCAAAAACTCACTTGGGTGAGTCGCCGTATCGAGCCCTTAAGTCTGAGAAGAGACTTTGCCTCCCTGTGTGTGTTCTACCGCTTGTACAATGGGGACTGAGGAATTTTTAGAAACAATGCCGACGCCTATTTTCTACCATAGCACCGCTCGCAATCGGCAGGGAATTCATTCTCATATTTTAAAACCGATACGGTCGCGTACAGTGCGGTTTCAGAGAAACTTCCTCCCATGAATGCTTGGCTCGTGGAATGAGCTCCCTGCCAAGGTTTCCTTTAAGGATGCAGTATGGGGTTCTTCAAGAAAGAAGTTATTAGAATTTTGAAGGGTCGGCAACGCGCGAGTGATACGGCCCCCGTGTTGCAAGCGTCCATAGCTATGGTAACCGCTTACCATCAGGAGGACCGTTACCTTGTTTGCCACCTTAGTGGTATAAAAAAAATGACGGGGTTTTGTGCGTTACTTTTCGACAACTGTCAAATGTGAAAGTGAATCCTAAGAAAATAGTTATAACGTTGTTTTTTTAAAGAAAAGTTAAAGTAAAAAAAAATCTATAATAGATTTGAGTAGATTCAAAGTGTTAGTTTAGAAAAAATACATTCGAATCTAAATAAACGATTTTGTCAGTAACTAGTTTTTTTTCTATTTCGATTTTGTTCAGGATAGAGGTTTCGTCCAGAAATAGAACTATATCTTCTCAAGATACCCCGTACCCCGCACTGCACTGTGTCGTTGCAGGTATCGTCGACGATATCGGTGTCGTTTTCTCTCGGCAACGATAACGACACAGTGTGAAAGCATATACGTAGTACTAAATGTATCAGATTATCTGTCCGACGATATCGTGTTGGTATCGTGTCGTTATCGTTATAACCTTATGTGAAACCAGCTTTAGACACCTTATCTGCACGGATTGTAAACTAATAAAAAAGGAAAATACATTTCGCTTTTGCATTTTGTAATTGCATACAAGACGTAGGTACGACAACCCTTAGATGTACGTCCTCCTGCAGGAGAACAGGCCTCTTCTTGGAGCAACGCCAGTCCAATGCAAATTGGCGAAGGCCTTTGACTTACCTTAAAGACTGCTGTCATATAACAACACAGTCAAGACAAAATATATCAGGCCTTTTTTCCAAGCACGGAGAAGTTCAAAAACTGATCCAGGTACTTATACTCACCACGCTTAACAGTGGTTAAGGTTTCCGATAAACGAATGCAACTGGAGATCGTTATACAATACAAATTTAGTCCTGTGTGGAGATCGAACCCTGCCCTCCGCACAGCAGCCAGTCACTCTACCAAGTAAGCTACGAATGAGGCTATTAGGTGAAGATACTAAAATTATGGTAAACCTATTATTCACAAGTGACAAGCTAATGGTAAACATGACGCATTTTTATAGTTATCACTGCCGATTTGTTCGCGTCCTGTGACTTGTAAATAATTAAAAAACAAAAACTTTGACGCGTAAAAACCGTTGTGTAGTTTAGTATCAATGCAAATAATATTTTATGGTACAGATAGAGTATGTCTGTTTACACACCTTATCTCCAACAATTAGGAAGTGGAGATGAGTGACGAGTAATATTGTATTTCTGATGAACATACGCCCACTGAATAGCCTTGTTTCCTGTAATGTATCCTGGAATGTAAGGACGGAGAAAGATATTATAATACTTATTCATAGCCATTGAGTTGTAGTTTTTACGTCACAGATTAGAAGACAACTTTTTTTAGGAACTATCTCACATTGTAAAAATGAAAAATAAACAAAAATATTTTCAAAATTGCTTTCTCAAGGTAAGATATGAGGATTACCTATCATTTGAGGTGGATTTTATAATGAAAAATACTCAGCCCTCTTTTACGTGGAGGGACCCAAACTTGGTATGTTTTTAACGTACTTTTTGGATTTTTAGAAAAAAAGTGGCCGAAAGGTTTTAGTTTGATATCCCACACGCTATCCTGATTTCTGGAAAAAAAAATTCCAAAACCTATTCAAAAAATTGATGACGTCATAACTTCCCCCTAAGTATATTTAATTTATTTATTTATTTATTGAAACCAACTTAAGAACTGCGGCTCAAAATATTTGCTTTAACCTTAAGTACTTGTGTACTAAACGGCTATCTTTTACATCTGCGTACACTTTCTACTATAAAGCTTAGAACGCGTATTATATATACATGTAGGTAAATATTCTGTGCCTGTGGTTATGTACAGATGTGCTTCTACAGACGCATCTTTCGTATTTGCTGGGCACAGACAGTCAACATGTCGCTGATGCTGGGCACAGACAGTCAGCAATAAAAAAGTTCTCCAAGGCATTAGTAGAATCCGAAAGGTAACTTATAGTCTTGGAAATTTACGAAGCCACGACACATATCAACCGCTTCAAGTTATAATAATAGTTGCGCTGGATGACGAAAGAAGTCATGCATAAGGGAGTGGACCAGAATCGCCGCTGAAGAGCAGCTGTTTCGTGTGGCTTAAGACGGAGACAAACTTGCAAAGCTGATGGTCAACCTCCAGTAACGGAGTGAATTCTCCAGAAGAAGAAGAAGAAGCAATGTATAGTGCAACAAACCTTTCTGCCCTGGTGGTCGAAAATCAAAACAACAGTCGACATATTGAAATGTTGCGAACTTACAACGAATTAGCGATCAAACACCCAAGATCAGAGGTAAAAAAAGTTTGTTGCACTGTAAACCCTATTTTTTTTATTTTATCCCATTTTGCAAACGAAAAATTCTAACCTCAAAATGAAGAAAAGACTAGGCTCGTCACTCGGGCTAAAATAAGAAAGGATAGGTAAAATATAGCCTAAATCATTGTTTTTCTGTTTTTCGGGTTAAAATTTTGTTTATAAAAAAACAAGTGAAGAAAGAAACAGGATTTGTTTATAATAGATTACATAAACTGCATCTAGGAAAAGATAACGTATCGAAGTAAATACACAAAGGTTAACTTTATTATCACTTACTAATAAACGATGACAGTAGCTATCTACTTGATTGTTTTTATTTATGTGTAAGCTATTTTATATATTTATGTATCACACAAAATTAATGTTAGGTCTTCTATTCAAACTTAAATAATTTAGGTGTGATAAGTTAGCACTCTAAAGACCAAGCTAAGTAACGATGTTCTGTCTCTGTTGTTTACTTTAAAGTGGTTGGTGGCGAGCTACCAGGGGATGCACCATAGGCAATCCGCCTTTGGTTGCCTGGTTTTGGTGGGGCTTTGGATGTGTGGGGGTGTGGCGCACGAGTACGTACGTGTATGTGTGTATATACATGTTTGGATAGATATTGTGTACTTCATGGCTTGGTTCCTGCATGACTGATTGGTAACAGGTGTACATCCAGGAGTTTCTTGTCACTTCTTCTCCCTTTAGGCTAGTTTCCGAAGTGATGGTAGTTTAAATGATGTGCATTTGTTGCCGGGCTGTTGTGTAGGGGCTGGGCCACTTTCAGGTGTGCAACGACTGTTTGAATATGTGTGTGCATTTATGTATATGTGCGTGTTTGTGTGTAGCACCCGCTCGTGTTCGGACCCTGCCGCTATCGGGCGGTCGAACGAGGATTGAATCAGATAGGACCTATAAGTTCTTTTACGAATAGTTTTATTTTCTATCTTTTATATATATTTGTATTTTTATATATATGTATTATTATTTGTCTGTATGTGTATATATGAATATGTGCATGTATGTGTATCTTATATTATCCTTAATATGTTTATGAATACCTATTTATTTATTTATTTGCATTTTTGTAAATTGTAAATATGTATGTATGTGTATATATATGTGTATATGTACGTCTGCTGTGTAATATTATATGTTATATGAATATAGTACAATCGAAGTTTTATTGGAGTTGCTTGAGTGTGTCATGCTCTCTCAAAGTCTCTGCGGTGGTGGCATGTGTGTCGGGTCGTAACGTTCCCTAAAACATGGTTGAGCGAAGCGATGGCTGATTCATGTGTCATACTTGTGAACGGGTGCCGCCTGTGGAGGCTGGTCTGCTCTTGCAAACTTCTTTGTATTCTTATTATACGAATATATATGTACGTCTGCTATGTAATATTATATGTTATATGAATATATTTTTCTCGGGAGTTACTTTAAATCCCGTCACAGAATAATTGAAAACTTTTAACGTATCACATGGTGCCCCCCCCTATGCAATCTGAAAAACAATTGAAATTGAAATATTACATAAATATTGATTGTTTTTTTTTTAAATCAAACTATTTACATTATAAATCTTGTTTATTTAATGTTTCAACACAAAAAATGTATTTATTAGTTGATACATTATAATTTTATGTTTCGTTTGTGATTTTACAAAGATTACTTATTGGACGCACGCAATAAAACAGTATTGTAATTAGTTTGTAAAGCTAGTTGTAGTTAATTTACTTGACGATTCGAAAGTGTTCTTAGTAACCCATTTGAATAAAAAGATTTTGATTTTGATTTAACTTGTGATTGTATGGGTAATAAAACTGCTTGTTGTTTGTATTGTCTTGTTTGTATGTTACGTATCGGTTATATCCCTCGGCTCCAATATCTTCTTTATATATATAATTATACTGTACGTGTGTATGTCACTGTACTCCTAAACCGCTTAACCGATTTGTTTTTTTTTTTTTATATGCATTTCGCCCTGGATGGTTTAGATTCACAAATCAGCCCGGCAGGTGGCGCTGCAGTCGGTATCATGCAGGACTAATTCTGCCCGGTCAGCTAGTCTATATATATGTATAGGCCAGTTAATTGAAATTGCACTGTTATACGCTAAAAGGTATAACCATAGGCATGTATATTGGGTTAGGTTCAGTTTCTTTTCGTCAACGTAGATGCGGAACGAGCAAAGCGAGCGGAGCGTTCTAGGCAAGTGTCATTTAATTATCTGTTCAGTTATATGATAATTAAGTGGCTAATTTAACAAGATGGCTGCGACATATATACACTTAGCTAAAGGTAACGTATATAAGAACAAAGAATATAGCTAGGAAATTGTCTATAAGAAGTGTAGAACCTAATTTTAAGGATTTTTGAAACTTCCGATTTACTAAACGAACTTTGATATAGTTATAGTTGGTTATGAAACTTGAAATCTAAGCCAGATTTAAATAATAAAAAAACCATCACGATACTTATCCCCGAAGGAGTGGTCAGATATGTTACGAACGTATGCCCGTACCACCTATACGTTTCACCAATGGTATTCTGTCTCACTCCCGTGATAGATGATGAGTCTATTACCTCCTATGCCGGGCACAGACCAGAGTCAACACGACTTTAAACATAACCAACTGTAATACTCGTTGCTCCTTACCCGGAATCGAATCAGGGACCTTTGACATAGCAGCCGCACGCTTTGCCACTGCGGCGCTCGGTCGTCGTCGATTAAATTCATTCTCACACTTTAGAACCTAAATGGTCGCGTACAGTGCGGTTTCAGAGAAACTTCCACCCGCGAACGCTTAAATTGTGGAATAAGCTCCCTGCCAAGGTTTTCTCCAAGGCCTACAGTATGGAGTTCTTCAAGAAAGAAGTTATTAGATTTCTGAAGGGTTGAAGGGTTGAGAGTGATACCCCTGGTGTTGCAAGCGTCCATAGGCTACGGTGATCGCTTACCATCAGGCGGACCGTAAGCTTGATTGCCACAAAAAAAATCTCTTGATAATGAGCGCGGTGTTAAGGTGCATACTTATCTGTAAATATGATTGTACATATATGTGTATATATATATATATTTGTTAATTTTACAGGAAAACAGTACAGTACAACAAAATACGATAATAGTAGATTGTTAACCAAAGGACTCAAATGATTTATTATATAAGTACGAGATGTTTAGCCTCCTGAGCGAGAGCGAGGTATGCTATAGAATCGAGTATGAATGGGTTCAAGTCCTGAAATATATATACACTAGCGGAAACACTCTGATTTTCACTTCTAGTGTAAAAGAATAAAATAATTAAGTAGGTGAAAAATTTAAAACTGGTATATTTTATAAAAATTAAAAATTTGAATATTAAACTTGATCCGTGTTGTTCCTATTTTTAAATTAGTATTGCCCTTATATTGACTTAGTGCTATTCTTAATTAATAAATGGTCACGTTTCCCTTCACCTTAATTTGTATTACAGTAAAAATGTTAGAGATTTCGCGGCTATGGCAATTGAGTTGTTTTAGTTTGTTCTTGTTGACAAAGATATTGAAACATACATCCAATTGAGGAGTTTTAGTTTATTCTTGTTGCCAAAGGTATTGACGCATACATCCAATTAATTGATCGCCAAGACCGGCAGATCAGCACTGAGTTACTTTCAGTTCTATTTTTATGATGTTTAAACCCCCCCCCCCCCCCCCCTTTATCACGCAGCCACAATTCGAAAGATTAAAATTATTTTACTACGGGCTCTATGAACGCGTGCTTTGTTTGAGAAAAGTAAAATTTACCTAGAAGAAACCCGTGAGAGTAATTAAGGTTTTAGCACCCGCTTGACCTGCACGTAATAACACTATTTACGAGTAAGTGTGATGAATATATACAAAAAAATAATCTTTCTTTGTTTACGACTCCTTG
This sequence comes from Apoda limacodes, assembly GCA_946406115.1. Taxonomy (NCBI): domain Eukaryota; kingdom Metazoa; phylum Arthropoda; class Insecta; order Lepidoptera; family Limacodidae; genus Apoda; species Apoda limacodes. Next base: position 5,708,165 of record OX291558.1, read on the forward strand.
AAGGTTAAAGTCTTTGAAGAAAATATATCTATGGCTATATTATATATATTATATAAATTATCAATGTATTAACCTGCAGCAGGGACTTGAACCTTTTGCCATTGAGCCATCGAGGCACAACTGTGGCCAATAAAAAAACCAACTATATCTTTGCCCTGTAAATACGCTTTTTACAAACTTCATTATCAACATCTACTGACTCTACTATAGTAAACTGTAAATTATACAATTATAATTTTTTAGAAACATTAAACAAGTATATTTTATTTTCAGTAACAAAATTAGGTATATAATGCAGTAGTGCTACGCTTCATACATATGTTCTATAACCAGCACCAAATTTGTAGTCAGCATTTGTATTTGCTAAAAAAAAATAGTCGTGTCATGCAAAACGGACACACAATGAAATTTTACTATGGAAACCATTCAAAATTTTTAGTAAGAAGGAACCCTAAATATCGACTGCAATACATGTGCGTCTCAATCGTGTGGGTCAATCTCCATCAATTATTAATTAGATAAACGCCCCGAGACTTGGTTACACAGGGAACCGAGTTCAGTACCCACGCGGTTGTTAGTAACGACACACTATTTTACACAGTTGCTTTTTTTTTATTATTTTGTGGGGGCCATTTTTAAAATGTATTGTGATATTCCATTACTTGGGAGGTGTTGTTTTTGTATGCCCCTTAGAAGAGGGGTGTTGACATTTGGGTATTTGAACACTGTAAGTAGTTTATTGTTATAAGAAACGTAAACATTTGTTGTTTGTAACATTTTTTACTGTAGGTAAATAACGTTTCTTCTTTTACCGACTTCAAAAAAAAGTTTATCAATTACGAACGAACCATAGCTGCAGCTATAGCTTGCTATAACAAGCTTCTTCAGTATAATCAAGGAGTTGCCGTATTTATTTATATTTATAACCAAATTAAGGGTGGGCGAAGCTTAAAATCTAGTCACTATAGACAAACACGTCGCCGGTTTAACGAATTGGTAATTCTAAGCGGAATTTATTGTGTTTTATACTTTTAAAGTGGCAAATAAGCCTGATGTTAAGTGGCCACCGTAACGATCGTAGTCTATGAACCATCCAGTGGCATTACGCGCGCGTTGGCGATTCTTTAAAACTCAAATAACTCCCTTCTTGAAGGACCCCATACTTTTTAATTACTAAGGTTGATCCTCTACTTCTACCTATGTCGTAGCGCCATCTAAAAAATAAAAATAAATCAAGCTTATTAAAAAAAACATTGAGCTAAGTGTTTTCTTCTCCTTAAACTCGAAGCCAAAAATTTTTTTTTTTACCATTGCTGCAATTTTTTTTTACTTTTTAGTGGGGTTTTGAAGACAGTGAATTTTTGTCTCTTCCATTTAATTGGTCTAACTAAACAGAATGTTCTTAGTTGGTAATGGTTTTATTAAGAGTGTGCAAAGGCTTGGTAGAACTGTTAAAAGATTGTATATGCAATATATAATTCCAGTTAAAGATATACACTGGGCCCCAAAGGAAGCTCTTTCTCTGAAGTTGCACACTTCGGGAGTTACTTACCTATTATAAGCTTTCAAAGTTAAACATGTTAAGATTTTAAATTGTAAACATTTCTTCTAGAATCTAAATTTTTTAGAATCGCTATTCTAGTAGTCATAAATATTTGAGTGATAAAATTTTATATGTAAATAAATAAAATATAAGTTGCTTTATAATAGACTAATATTATTTTTAATTTTTTTTTCAGCTGTTCTCTGCTTTCATGGTAGGCATATACAGCTACCACGTCCATCACTATAGTTTTTACACAAATAATCCACAATTAGTGTACCATGGTGTCATTACTCCTGTGCCATCGGAACTCTGTATTGCCATGTACTGCTTGGATATAGTAGCCAACGTGGTCATGTTATATGGCGCTCATAAGGTGAGTCTCATTCCTCCATACTATAGTGAAAACATGTCTATTAGTTTAAAAAGTTGTAATTTTTTGGCGTGAATTTGATGAAACATCTTTAAACTTAGATGGAAAAAATATTTTGCAAAAAGTTACGACACGCAGGACAGATTATGTAAGCAACATGAGACATATCATCTTAACTTTAGTACTTCCGATTTGCCAAGACAAGGGTGGAGTTCCAAAGAAGGGAAGGCGTTGTCCTACCCTTGATAGTGTTTAACAAAACACTAAAGAATTAGAATTTATAAATATCAGTATCAGAAACAAAAGTAAATTCATGATCGATTTCGAAGAAAAAGTCTACGAAATCCATCATCCATTATCCATCACTCACTTAGACTAAACCTGCGATCACAATGTAGAAAGAAGTGGTCGCTATCGATTAGCAAAGATAGTTCTGAAATCAGACCACAAAAAAGCAATAAGGTACTAGGGACTAAGGAGGTCCAAGTAGGTACATCAATCTTATGAATACAAATCTTCATAGAAGCAGGAAATAAATAACGAGAAATATATATTAGTAAACGTAATTGAATTATTTGTTTCAGACAATACTGCTCTACGTTAAAATGTTCTATTACTATACATTAGGGACTATCCTGGCAACAGTACTGCTACAAATAATTGAGTGGAGTACTACGGATTACTTTTCCAGTGTCGTTGAATCAGTTGCCTTTTTCTTTGCAGGCATACGTAAGTAAACATACCAATAATATTATGTATACTAGGTTGTACAGTTGCGTTCAAAAGTCTAGTTTGCAAGTTTAAGAACACATTCCACTGAAGCGTTTTATGGTTATTGTTTTGTGCGAGTTACTTACACATGTGTTCCGTACCCAAAGGGTAATAAGCCCTAAAGGGACCCGATTACTAAGACTCCGCTGTCCGTCCGTCTGTCACCGGGCTGTATCTCATGAACCGTGATAGGTAGACAGTTGAAATTTTCACAGTAGATGTATTTTCGTTGCCGCTATAACAACAAATACTAATTAACAGAAAAAATAAATATTTAAGGGGGCTCCCATACAAAAAACGTGATTTTTGTTGCTTGATTTTACTCTATATTGATAACGGCAACAGGTAGACGCTTAAAATGTTCACAGAATATTGAGTTATAAAGCTACTTTAAAAACAAATAATTAAATTAAAATAAAACAAATATTTAAGGGAGTCTCCCATACAACCAACGTGATTTTTTTGCCGTTTTTATAGATAATGGTACGGAACCCTTCGTGCGCGAGTCCAACTCGCACTTGGCCGATTTTATTACACAACTGACTAGGTAATGCACCGTCCAGTCTCTATGAATTAGACCATTCTTATTCAGACGAGTCATTAGACCAGAACTTTACTCAAACCTTTCTTATAACTAAAAAGTTTTTATTTTAAAAGGTTTGCAGTGATTCATTGCGGTTCTCAAGCTTGTACCGAACATAAGCCACAAAAATATATAATAAAAAGGTATTCTAATGTACAATGTACCTACTGAAAAGAGGCGGCTTTTGAAGTGGAGCTTCGCTCTATACTTACGACATTACTTTCTTCTTCAAATAATTTCATCCAAAATTTTCAAATTTTATCTGATATGAAAAATAAAAATCAAACATGTTATTAAAAGATAAAAAAACCTGTTCCCTAAATGGTGCTGTATGTCTGTCGGCCTGTCTGTCTGTCGGCCTGTCTGTTTGTCGGCCTGTCTGTTTGTCTGACCATTAAAGGTCTCTATCTTTTGAACCAAAGTTGGTTGGATGCTAAATTTTTCACACAGTATGTGTTATAATACATCAAAATAATAAAAGTTCAAAATGTAAAAAATTAAGGGAGGTCCCTAATTAGAAACACGATTCGGTTGTTTTGCTCTTTTGTAAAAACAGTAATACATTCAAACTTCAAAATTGCATTGATTATAGTGTCAGCTCTAAAAAATAACAACAACTAATAAAAACCATTACCATTTTAAATTACCGTATAAGCAACATCAAGCGAAAATAGTTATTAAGAGAAACAGTTGCCCATTTGTTTATTGGAAACGATATTTAGAGTTAAGCAACGTAGGGCTTGGGATTTTATAAGATCAATGAACTCCGTTATCATACCGATTATCGTAAAACTTGGCACATTGAAGTTTTTTTTTTCTGGATAAAGATTTTTTGTCAGCCAGGTCAACTGGAAAATATAAAATCCTTTCTAATAACATTTAAATGATTTCAGTGTTACAACTATACCTGCTGATACTAGTGAGGAGTTTAATCAAGAAACTAGAGATGGCTGGCCCTCACAGCTTCGACAACCAGCTGGAGCAAATCGTCCGTGGTGAACGAAAGGTGGAAACAAATGGAGTGTATGATAATAACATTGTAGTGCCGGTGTAAATAAAAGACTGATTATTATTAGGCTGTAATTGATATGACCTGTAACATGTATAGTGCAACAAACTATTCTAATAATGCTGTGAACTTACGCAACGCTAGCGACATAGACATGGTCAGAAAATTTGTTGCACTGTATAAAATAGGAGAGTGCTCTGTGGCTCTGTTGGTATATTGAGTGCCTGCCGAACCAAGGGCCGCGGGTTCGATCAAAGACAAAGTCATTTTTTTTATCTGAAATTTGTTTTTACAAATATTTTTGAGTTTACGCAATCACACAACATAACATCACGCTTGTACACTCTAAAGCAATACATCACTCAAAAGTAATTTCTCCGAAAAACCTTCTTAAAAACTTCGTAGAAATTTACATTGTGAATCGGATTTCGAAAAACTAAAAGATAAAAATGCATCCTTTTGAAGCCGGTTGTTTTTCTTTTTCGAAATCCAGTTCACAATGTAGATTTTTAAGGAGAAGAATCGAGCAAGAAACTCCCCGAGCGAAGATCCCCGCACAACACAAAAATGTATGTCATGAACATTTGTATGTGTCTTAAATCTGGGTGTTTTCTATGTATAATAATTATGTATGTATGTATGTATGTATTTACAAAAAAAGTATATAATTATTCGAATCCGTTGTCTTGTACTAATAGAACATGCCTTGCTTGTGATCGGATAGCGTCGTGTGTGAATTCCAGAAATGTTTATTCAGGAATATGTTATAGATAGTAAATCCTACAACTCGCTTTACGCTTACTTTTCTGTGTAGTCTCGTTAGATTTAAAACTTTGAAAAATTATACAATTCTAGTGATAATACAATAAAGCAGACATTACAAATATTTGTACTGTTATGATGATTCAGTGCAGACAACAGGCATAAATGAGTAAATTGCTTCGTTTTCAGAGTTAAGACACAAAGTAATGTGACCTTAACATTTCCTAGATACGCAATTTGAGGTCGTCTCTCCAGAAATTTAAGTTCGTAGTCAGTCACAGTGGAATGCGCTCTAAGTACTATTGCATCAGGTGTTTCTGGGTAACACATGATAAGTTGATACTTTTCAATGAAGGCTTTTCGTTATATAGGATTCCCAATGAGCTCAAGAACTCACGAACACCGATTACTTATGACTTGATACCCTGTTGCAATATTAAAAAAAATTAAATTCTTCAAGATAAATAGAAGCTTGTAAAAAAACTGAATAAATTCAAATAATAAGCAAGCCAGGTTCCATTTTCATTGTCTCAGTCGCATTCGATATCCACTGTTAAGCGTAGGCGCACCCAACGTGCCTCCATAACCACTGATTTTCAGTCACCTGCTTCAACTGGTTTATCACTTCAACAGGCAATATATGGCCTGTCCATAGCCACTTCAAGTTGGTGTTTGACTTCGGATCTGATAGTACTCAGCGAAGACGGAACCGCGAGAAATAGCTTGTTAATAATTTAAAAACATCATTTGTTTCTTCTATATTTATAAAAGAGTAAAATTATTGGCAAATAAGGGGATGAAAATTTATATGAAAATTCCGATATTATTGTAGGTAAAACTGCAAACAGTCAAAAGCAGTCTTTTTCACAAAGTCCACCGTACCAAGTTGCGGGCAGAAGCTAGTACATAAAAGAAGAAACTGACTGGCTGACTCAACGATCAACGTACAGTTGAAACCTCTGGGTCTAGAAGCATGAAATTTGCACAAACGTTCCTTAAATGACATAAGTGTGCTCTAATTTAATGCATTAAAATAAGTATTTGGCTTAAGGATGAAAATTAATATTGACATTTCATCGTTTTTGTAAAATCATCCCCTAGTGGGCAAAATAGGTGATGAAAATTAGTATGGGAATTCTTTTTTCTTATTATAATTCTTAGACTTGAAATTTTACACAAACGTTTTTGTTATGAAATACCCGAGCATGTAGAAAGAATTTTGCAAAATTTATCTTCTAAGGGGGTAAAGTGGGTTTTGGAAGTGTATGGAAATCCGTCATTTTTAAAGCTAAATGCATATTTTTTTTTAATTTGGCAGTTCGGTTAAAAATCAAGATCAACGTGTTCTACCTTTTATGGAAAATTATCTCCTTGTCGGCAAAATAAGGAGGAAAATTTGTATAATAGTGTCGATATCATTGTTGGGAAAACCGTAAACAGTCAAAAGCTTTATGAACCCACGACGAAAAAGCCCAAGCATTAAAAAGTGGAACATCTAGTACAGCGCCCTCTAGTGGTCTACAATCGTAAAACATGACAGATAATCTGATATGAGGTAACAACTTTGGTAAAATACTAGAATAAACCGCTTTAGATATGTTCCATTTTACGGTTCCGTATCCAAAGGGTAATAAGCGAAACCCTATTACTAAGACTCCGCTGTCGGTCCGTCCGTTTGTCACCAGGCTGTATCTCATGAACTGTGATAGTTAGACAGCTGCATACAACAAACGTGATTTTTTTGCCGTTTTTATAGATAATGGTCAGAACCCTTCGTGCGAAAGTCCGTCTCGCACTTGGCCGATTTTTTATGAGAAACACATCTACTGTCCACTTGCACGGTATCCACAAACTATGACTAGGATCCTGTTCATTTGATTTAGTTTTTTTTGTTTGGAAAGTGACTTGATCAAGAGTGATCTTAGCTATGATTCTAGAAAATCTGTTTAGCCGTTTGCAGATCATCGCCTTTTTAATATATAGTTTTTCTAGTTGATGAAAGGATATGTGCAACTTCCCAGGTCCGATCGATTCGAAATTTGGTATCTTGTTACTTCAATAATATTGCAAGAACATAGTAACCTTGACCTGAGGCTGCAGCATCACCTCGAATCTGCAGGATACCCAACTCCTTACTGACTTACTGAGGTATCATATTTGGGCATTATAGATAAATGGTGATCAAGGTCTGATGATGTAGCAGAAAAGAGAAATGAGCATAAATTGGTGAGGGTTCCTCAGCTACTTTCATTCGGTCAATCGATATAATCATTTTTTTTGGTTTTTTTTTTAAATTTTAGAAAATTTTACTTATTTTTTTTTTTTCAATATGGATATAGAACGATTTTTATCCAGAATTCCCACCAAATAGTACTTATACATCGAAATAGTTCTCTTCTTTACCGTTGCAACAGACTGACTTGACTTAGACTAGAGTTTGAGTGCACATGGGCACGAGCACATGGATGGATTGAGAGAGTAAGAAGACTTAAAATTAACCTTCATACGCCACTTTGTTGAGACATCCGGTGGCGGCGTATCCTTACCTTGCGCGAGGGCGATTCGGGCCACAGTCCATCGCGCGAGCCGTATACAGGTTTCATGACGCTGTTTTTCTTTACCAGAATAAGCCAGTGATGAAATAAAACAATGTATAACTTAAAAACAATTAGAAACAGACTTATTGGTATACGTACATCAGGGTTGAAACGGTCATCCCTCAGAATGTAAGACCGCCCGACAATGTGTCCTTGGATGCCTGGATGCCTCTTACACCCCACTAGCGCCGCCATTAGATATCCTCAATTTTCTCTTCGTAGAAAACGAATTTCTAAAATCCAAATGTCGCAAATATAAAGCTAGTCGTAAGCTTTTTTTAGAAGGTTTTATATAGTTTCTAAATAATATCTGTGAGTTGTAGTTGGCATTTTTGCTAAAAGTGGCCATTTTTACGCCACGAAGATAAAATTGAGGACATCTAATGGCGGCGCTAGTTAGCTGCTATATGCGCCTTAACGAAAACGTTTAGCCAGAAGAATGTATGCGCGTTTTGCGAGTAGGACGCAGTTTGTATAGAAATTATAACTGGTCCTTCCCGAAACACGGTGACATTGACTTATAATGAGTACTCGCCAGAATTTGCCAATACTTGATCAGTGTTTATAAAAATTTAACCTCAACGTATTAAATATCGATAAACTTTATTATTTCAATAACAATAAATATAAGACAGAAACTAATATTATAATTAACTAAAAATTAGTAACATTGGTATACAGTAATAATTTTCCGTCTCTAAAAAAGTAAAAAAAAGGCACAACACGGAAGGAGTTAAAAATGTTATCAGCCAAGTGCGAGTCTGGCTCGCGCACCGAGAGTTCAGTACAAACTTATCATGCATACATTCAGTTTCACAGGTTTATGATCAAGTTTTGGATTTTTTCCTATATTTGTGATGTCACATCTTGCTTCTTGCCGAATGTCATGATTTTAAGTCAACGTGAAGTAGGTTTTGATTTATTTGTGTCACAATATGCGACAAAACTGACGGTAATTTGGGCATTTTTTTTAATGACTGAATTAGTAGCTTGATTTTTTACCAGTTTAAGTGACCGTAGACTTTAGTATTTGACATTAATTGCAACTAGATACCTCCACGAATTCTTGAGTAAAAGGGTCTTGACAGTCAGACTAAAAAACTTTTTTTTAAATGTGTTATAACTACAGATTAACAAATTTTGTTTTTTTTTTCTATAGGTGTGATGTAAGGCCTTGCTTCGTGTCGAATTTATGCTTCTTGGACAACGGGAAGTACCCCATAGGTTTTGATTTACTTGTGAAAGCCAAAATATACGACCAAAATAGGGGTATTTCAGCTGAATTTTTTAATAGCGATGACTTAAAAGCTAGATTTTTTTAAAGCTTCAAGGCACCATTGACTATTATGAATTTGTATGTATTTGATATTAATTTCAACTACAACGGTTCCTATTTCACTTTTAAAGTACGGAACCCTAAAAATCATTAAATTGGAGCCGTATTAAATATGGTAAGCAACTTTTAACAAAACTCTTATTACAATGCCAAATATTTTACTCAAAAGTACTCAAAATTCTACTGGCAGGACTTCGGGCGATTTAAGCATGTTCCCAGATATAATGCTTTTTTTTATTCCGGTAGATACGGGACAAAAACTATTCTACAATTTAAGAGTTTGCGGGAGGAACTTCTTCTAAAACCTCACTGTAGGTTTAGGTTTCTTTACTTCTCATTATGTCCTCATTAATAATAATACATTATTATTAATTTAAGCCACAAAAGCAATCGTCAAGTGGGTGTTTCATGTAGAAATTGAAAACATATGTAAAATAAATTAATTAATAACCAAAAATATTGTTAAAAATAATTCATAAAATTAATAAAAGTTAATAATAATCTATATAAAATGTTTATAATTTCGTTTCCATATACTCTTCAATGGTGTAAAATGAATCATTTAATAACAGGTTAATTAGTTTGTGACAGAATGATAACGTCATCTGGTTCCTGCTTTAATTTAGTGGGAAGTCGCTCATAAGTAAGGTCAGCTCATATAGACATACCGAACTGGACAGCATATTTCCTAGCCATAGTGTGAGTTTTTAACGCTACTATCGCGTTCGCGTTAACGAAATACATGTATGGAAATAATGGCCTCTAGCGGACGCGTTTTTACACGGTTTCTTCTCACAGGACTTTTAATGAATACGCGAACGCGATAGTAGAGTTACAAACACGCAAGAACTTACACTAGGCACACTGATTTCAAATGATGTGGCATAATTTTAAACAATTCTTCTGAACACATCCGATTATACAAGCGGTAGAACACACACAGAGAGACAGACTTTCTCCTCAGACTTAAGGGTTCGATACGGCTTGTGAGTTCGGTATTGTCGACGATTATCTCATTCCGTCGTTGAACTGAGTCAAGAGGACCAAGCACCCGCCCAGAGAAAGCAGCGGAATTCCATATGAGACCGGACTTGCAACTTGTACAGCAGCGACCTTTGCCAAGTGCTGCTTCGTTCTGTTGAATACTCCCAGTTTTGTTGATGCCAGCTTCACCCTATTATAATAACCCACCTCAAAAATGGAATGAGTTGCTTAAAATAATACAATTGAAAATAACGTTGAAAAGGGGGTTTTCAATGACGCTGAAATTAGATATCGGGTTCGAAAATGTGCCAATTTATGAAAAAAATGTACTAACATGGAAAATTTACTAAAGCAGGGTGTTGAGAGGTCGCTGAATCCAAATATGATGTGCGGAAAATATGTTAAATTTTCCAGGCAACATTTAATTTTATTATTACTTAGGGGATTACAATAAATGGGAAAAAACTACTTCAACCTAAATTATTAGTTGGTTTCTAAATTGAATTACGAACTACGAAACATGCATGGGTTCAACAAGGAACCCTTATAGTTTCAGTACGTCCATCAGCTTAAAGACTTTTATTAGTACCAGCAAGATGTAATTTGGTATAGGTATACATAATACTTTCTTAGTATTATTCTACATAATTATACGGAAACCTAACTTAATGCGTGTACGACACGCACATGGCCGGTTTTTCACTTAATTTCCCTGTTTTATTATTTTCACAAATATAGAGTCATCACGGGAATGTGTTTTTCCGCGAGCCAATATTATACTTTACGTATTATAGGTACTGCAACGCAGAAAAGGAGCGACCTGATTTTTGATACATAGCTGAAGGGACTTAAAAGAATAAAGGCTACTTCTTTTTATCCTGATTAAGAGTTCCTACGGGAATATTTTTTTCCTCGCATTATACCGTGGTGCACTCAAGGTGCACTATTCTTTAACGTTCCAACTTTCGCATTTGTAATATTAGTACGGATTATAGCGGAATACCTAATAAAGTTTAAGCTCTTATAAAATATAAAAACAAATAATAAAAAGGGCTAAGGCGAAATAAAATATAATATATAATTTACAAAAGAACACAGGTGGAATACAAGAAAATCGGCCAAGTGCGAGTCGGACTCGCGCACGAAGGGTATCGTACCATTCTCTATAAAAAACGGCAAATAAATCACGTTTGTTGTATGGGAGTCACGCTTAAATATGTGTTTTCTTTTAATTTAATTATATATTTTTAAAGTGATTACATATCTAAATATTCTATGAATACGATAAACGTCTATCAATATCGAGCATAAAAATCACGTTTTTTGTATGGAAGCCCCCCTAATATTAATTTTATTCTTGTATTTTAGTATTTATTGTATAGCGGCAATATTTTCTGTGAAAATTTCAATATATACAGCCGGGTGACAGACGGACGGACGGTACTCTTTAGGTACGGAACCCCTTAAAACCAGCCCATTGTGAGTGGGGTTAGGGCATGAATATAGAAATTTCGGAACGCTAGGACCGATATTACAATTCTGATACTGAACAGTCCAATATCGTAACAACGGAATTAGTCAAATTTTCTATTGAAGTTTTCACTTTCTTACCTGCACAACCAAAGTCCTACAAACTATTGTATAGCTCCCACTACACTAGTCACTAATAATAGGAGCGCCATCTTGATAGAAATATAAAGAGAGAGTCCCAAAAATCACATGACACCGTAAAATATTCCGGGGGCTCAGCGCCCCGGACTCTAATTTGTGGAGCTTGAGCACCTTGAAGCTTCACAAAGTTGGGCGAGGACAAGAGTATTAAAAGTAGCTTACTCTGTGCCACCTCGCCTCGCTTTGAATGACTTTACTTTGACAGTTTGTTGTGCCCGGGCTTGTTAAATAAAATTAAGAAGGCACTCCCACACTCTTTCTTCAATATCTCTAAGTCCTGCCTAGGTGCAAGATGCTTTTAATTCAAGTGCAAAGCCGAAACTTCAAAACTATGTAAGGTATCATCAGGCGTACCTCAAGGACGCATCTTGGGTTACGTGCTTTATCTATTACAGGTACACTGCTGATCTTTTCACAAATACCAACGATACAACGGTTACGTAAACATATGAAATAGCCTTTCTCTCACTGTACGGATACACAATTACTGCTTCCGTCATACTACAGAAACACCTGGTAGACGTTCAGAAGTAGTTAAAGGAATGGCACTTTAAAGTTAACCAAAACAAATAAACACATATTACATTTATACTGCAAAGGCAAGTATTTCTACCAGTCAAACTCTATAATGACCTAATCCCTCAAACAGATCATGCAAAATACTTAAGTATCCACTTAGACTATCAATTATTTTGGCAGAAACACATTTGAACCAAAGGCAAGCAATCAGATACGAAGTTTAAAAGATATGTACTTATTGACTGGACGCTAATTGAGCCTTTCCCCAGAAAGTAAACTCATTTTATAAAAAGACAACCTCAAACCCGAATGGACATAAGGAATTCAGCTCTGGGAAACTACAAGTAATAGCAAACTTTAAAATTTTGAAGAGATTACCAAATAAAACACTAAGGACTATGGCGAAAACACCATATTTCATTAGGAACAAATATTCGTAAACGGATTTGTTGATGAATGCAATTAAACAAGAAATGGCTTTGTATAATAGTCTGTGGTCTGTGGAAAGATACCAGACTAGATTGTCAAACCACAAACACCATGCACAAACTTGCATCACAGCTTAAAGGAACAGGAAGTCTAACCCACACTCGGCTTAAGAGATATAGTATACTCACTCTGTAAAACAGATTTTTACGATAACCTATGAATGAGAAATCAGGCAAATACTGAGTCATCAGTATAACACCCACAGATTGCCATGTAACGGGACAATGCCATGTGACAAAATAAATCTGTCATAACCTTCCGATTTCGAACCCCTGAAACGTCACAGAATACTGGATATTCCAGATACAATGTCGAGATTCTAGATATTATTGTTATTTACAGCCAATATGTTTGTAAGTGCGCATAAATATAATGAGAGATAGGTATTTTGTTCACAGTCGACGGACAGTGTTTAGTAGATAACCGGGTTCCCGCACAGAGAGTTCGAACCGTGTTTGTAAATTAAACACGCCATTAAAATAATTGTTCTTTTTTTCTTTATTTGTGGCATTCGATTTAAAATGTATTGTGATATTCCATTACTTGGGAGGTGTTGTTTTTGTATGCCCCTTAGAAGGGGGGTGTTAACGTTTGGGTATTTGAACGTTGTAAGTAGAAAACTTTTTGTATTATCTATTGAAATTTACATCCAAAAGTGTTTGACGATTTTCGGCGATTCTTATGTAGTTGAATAGGTGGATAAAATTGTAAGTTTAAGCATAGTCAATGTAATTAATATTTTGAGTAAATAATTTATTTTTAGAACCAATCAAAAGCTAACCTTATTAAATGTATCAATTAAAAAAAATGATTTTTAAATAAATTCATGGGCATTACATAAATGTAGATATAAAAAAATTTTTTTATTACCATAGAAATGGCTCCTCCATCCGCAACCTACCTACGCAGAATTAATTAAGTAAGGCTGATACGGACCTGCAATGTGGCTGAGAATTTGCCATTTTTTATCCGTTATTAAATCGTGACGTTAAAAATTTTTGTCCTTGAGGTCTTTAAAAAAAATTATGGTTGGCTAAATTTAAGTGAAGTCAGCCTATGCAAAATTGAACTTGCAAGGCTGATACGGACCTGTATGGTGGCTGAAAACATCCCGTTTTTAACCGTCGTTTATCAGTAAAGCAAAAAAAAACTGGTTGCCTGTAAAGTCGGTATACGGGCGAAAGTTTTACGTGACAATGATTTTATGTCTGTCTCTCTCGCTCTTAGGCGGGCGCGTGCCTCTCACTCGCTCTCATTGTGAGCGCATAACGTGAGCGGAGCGTAACGCAGTTTCTTGAAGTGTCACCCGGCAAACCAATTTATAAGACGTTGTCACGTCAAAAAAAAAAATTGCCTTTAAGTAATTTTTAAAAAAGAATGCTTGGTCGGCTAATTTTCTGACCTCCTATGCAAAATGTAACATGCAAGGCGGATACGGACCTGCAAAATAGCTAAGATATTGCCATTTTTGAAGTGAAAACTTCTTTAGCGGCGGTATGCACTTTTTTTGTGATGTGTACAAAATGTTAAACTCGCGTCAGGTCCTGATCGAAAATTCGTAAGACGGAGGGAGAGTAGGAGAGGGAGTATCCCCCTCTCTTTTTACCGTGTGGCGAAGTTCTGAAGTGTTAAATATTTAATGTAATATTAATTGTCATGTTGTGTACGATATTGTATTTTACCACATAAATACGAGTACTTTTATACTGATAATTAAAGCAATTCCTGCAAAATTATTCCCTAACCATTCCAAAATATCAAAAATTATATTCAAGTTTTCACTTCTGCCGACACTCCCGGAGTGCAACCCGTTTTTTTTATTTTATTAAAAGATATTAAATAGTTATTATTAAATGGTCGGCTAACTTATTAATACACTAAGTACTATGAAAATAACGAGTAAGAAGGCTGTACTAAAATTTTGGCTCAGAACTGTACAAAGTTCTCAGTGCTTTTGGTTTACAACTTTGGTAAATCATAACCGTGATAGTGTTTTTAACCCTTAGAAAAAGCATTTTTTAATATCACTGATGTATTTTTTAAACTATTTATATATTTCTTGTATTGCAATAAAAATCTCAGGAAGTTGAGGTGTAGCTGCACTAAGTTTTCTTAAGAGTCGTCGCGTCGGCGTCGGGGACTGCTAATTAAATAAATTGATATTACAATACAAATCCAAAGAATCTTAGAAATAATAAACTATAAACCTTCACTGTATGTATTAAACAATAATGAAAATATTTCTCTAGCGGTCGCTCATTGCGAGGACTCTGGGATCAAAATACTTATAATAAGGTTAGAGGGCCAACAAACACATTATTTCGGGCTAACCAAGATTGGATTTGTTGAAACACATGAACATTTTAATAACAACCGGGAAAGTTACATATTATTTGTTTTGCTTTTAAAAGTTATCTGTGTCGGGGGTTTTTTGAATTTTTTTTATTCCGTAAACATTTTTTTAACTTCATCAGTAAACTCAACAGTAATTATTAAGCCCCCAATTTAACGACAGTCTTGCAATTAGAACTTCGTCTTCTAGACCGATGGTATGGGATTATTTACAGGGCAAAAAACTTTTCTGATTCAGTGGTTAGACATCAAAACTAAAGTCGCCAACTTAAAATGGTATAAATTCACAACGACACTATAGCGATCAAAACCGGGTTAGAAAAGTGTTTTGCTAAAGTTTGTAACATTTTTTTTTATTTATTTTTGTTTTTTCAGCTTTTCGCGGCGTTCATGGTAGGCTTATATAGCTACTTATTAAAAGAACCGGTTTTTATGTCCAGTATAGTGTACCACGGGGCTGTAGCCAACGTTCCAGAGGAATACAGCATTGCCATGTATTGCTTGGACATAGTCGCGAATGCGGTACTGTTATATGGCGCTCATAAGGTAAGTACCCGAGTTGTTGTAATCTCAAGTGATTAAATAGACATTCTGAATAAAGTTTCGACAAAGCATCCATCTATACTAAAATGTATTATGAATGCGAAGAAATTTAGTAACATTTTAAGATTGAACATTTTTGATAGACAAATCTAAACAAATTTGTAATTTTTTAATGCTTAATAATGTCTTAAACTTGCAGCACCTATCTTCGAATTAGAAAAATCCATATTTATTTAAAATTGACCTAAAATCACAACAATATTTTCAGTCATGACCGCCATGACAGTTGACTAAAGGTATTTAAATAAATATAGCATGTTTAACTTTGTGAGCTCTGTAATAGTTATTTGTTCAACAAGTAGGCAAAGTTGTTTTTTGTTAAGAGGGCCAACTTTAAATCCCGAGCTAGCGAAGTAGTCTAGAATTGAATCACGAGCGTAGCGAGTTATTCTTATAAAGACTACTGAGCACAGCGAGGGATTTAAAGACACGAGATCTAAAATAATTTGCTCTCGAGTGAAACATACAACTTTTCAACTCTACCAGTGCGAAAAAATAGGCCTTAGGCAAGGAACACACTCAAGGCTATATTAAGCAATAAGTTTATTCTTATTACAAATACTACCTACTATACTCTGCTTCTATCAAAAAATAAACAATAGGTAGGTAC
The DNA here is from genome assembly GCA_946406115.1 of Apoda limacodes. Classification (NCBI taxonomy): domain Eukaryota; kingdom Metazoa; phylum Arthropoda; class Insecta; order Lepidoptera; family Limacodidae; genus Apoda; species Apoda limacodes. Next base: position 5,724,367 of record OX291558.1, read on the forward strand.
TAACTATTCTTTTTAACATTAGCACCTTTTGAAAGTCGCCAAATATTGAACAATTCGTATGCTTTAAGATATTTTTCACGTGACTTCTCTGATAAAAAGCTTAGTTCAGTATTAGACACTTGTTGTCTTAGCTCTTCTGGTGTTACAGAAGTATCTTCGTAACTCGAATCAATAATGTTTTTTTTTAAAAAATACAATTTAACGTAAATAAACAATCTAAGGTTAAAATAACTTACTAGTTTTGCGCGATTTCCTTTTTTTTTAAGCCGTGCGTTGAAATATTTACTCTATGACACTTTTATCGAAAATAAAGCATATTTTTTTTGAAATAAATTATTAGTAGGTAATATTAATTATAAAAATGAAGTACGTCAACAATGAAAAAATGCAATATAGTTATACTTTTCATCAAAATAAATTTGTTTCTAAACCAATTATCACGTTGTTGTTTTTTAGTACCGCAAAATTTCAAAAGTTAATATTCTAACGTTGCATTACTTTGTCTCACGCTCGCAGCAAAAATCGATTTTGCCCACTGTTTTTAAACAGCTAAACCACCCGTTTGGTGCTGGAGAGGTGAAAACGTATTTTTAAGGCCATATAATATATTTTGGTTCAAATGCCTTTGTTTGACTTTAATCAAAAAATTGTGTTTATGTATAATTTAAAAGTATTTAAGAACAGTGGTGCAAATGAGCCTTAATAAACGTTACTTTAACAACTTGACATATCACAATGGCTCAGCGCTGGCTCGCAGTATTGGCGCGCATCTAAAGAAGAAGTGTTTTTTTTTTTGTTTAATTTTTCTAAATTCATTTAGTGTATTTCAATGTGTAGATTTCAGCAAATGTTTTACGAAAGTGTGTTATGAATTGTCACACAAAGGCTCATGAATAGCGAAGTATGATGAAATAAGCAGGACATGACGCGCAATTTCTAAAGGATGCATACCAAATGACCCGCCCTAGCTTGGGAAACGAAAACGAGGACGCGCGACGCCGCGATAAAACTTGAATATGGCGCTTCGCCAAACTCAGATACTATATATACTATATTTAGGACTGTATTTACACATGACTTTGCAGAAATGATATGCAATAAAGCGAAATCTGGTCTCCACATCGAAGAAGAAAGGAAGGAAGGGAGATAGGGTACCATGAGTTATGCCTTTATATTGGAATTTTTCCTTAAGATTTTTTTTTAAGTTTCTTAAGTCTTTCAGCTTTTCAAATTTTTAATGCAATTTGGCGTACAGAAGTTTCTAGATAGTGTGCGTCTTTGGAATCTTGAGACATTCTAAAACGCTATAGTGGATATAATTGTGTGTTCAAGTTGGTATAGAGCAAAACTTTTCTGTGATGGAGTACGTGTAAGCAAACAATAAAGAATGCAAATATGCGTCTCGTGAAGATCAGTATTAGTGACATCAGCCATTATTTTGTAGACAGTCTATCGTATCAAGGAAAATTAAACAAGGATATAGCCTATAACGCCCTGGTCAAAAGACGATTGTGTTTGTTGGACATTTTTAAAACAAGCCACAATATTATGTTAATATCAGGTTTACGAGCATATATTGGTCACCCATCACATTCTATATAATCCTGTAAAGTACAGCAACACAATTTTTGTTTCAGACAATATTACTCTGCGTGAAAATCTTTTATTACTACACGTTAGTGACGATCCTGGCAACACTCTTGCTACAAATCATAGATTGGAGTACTACAAGACACTTTAACAGTTTTATAATATTACCTGCAGTTTTATTTTCCGGATTACGTAAGTGAACGAATCCATATTTAAACTGAGATTAATATAAAATTTACATTCAGATTTCTATCTGTATCGAACAGCGTATTAAGGTAATTGAACGTCCTAGTGGAGTATACTAAAGAAGAACATGGATTTTCGATACCAACTTTCGTTTTTCTTTTTTCCACATTACTACTGGTCCCAGGCAGCCTACAAATGCTTGACTTCATTTAAGAGGCTATAATACTATTTTATTATTAAAAAGTAGCCTATATGATATTCGAGGACCTAACCTATGTGTATGCAAAGTTTCATCCCGATGCGTCCAGTGGTTAAAGCGTGATTGAGTCACAAACATCCATGCAGACAAACAAACTTTCACATTTATAATATTAGTAGGATGTAATAAACACGCAGGTAGAAGTTTTTATTGTAAAACCACAACAAACATAAAATAATTGATTTTATAATAAATAACACACAATTTAGATCAAACTTACTTGCCTATAAAAGGAAACGTTTTCATTATATCGACTAAAGTTTTTTGGAGAGTTGTTACAGCTCAGTACGGCACAATTAGGCATTTTTCTTTATTTCGGTTGACTACCGATACCGATAACGGTAGCGAGACTATTTAAACAGCATTGCTCTGCTCTTTGACGCGCGAAGTACATTCCTCTCGTCAACTTTTTAGATTTAAACCTTTATAGAAATCATTCTTTCGTAACAATTAAAAACAATGATTTTTTTTCTAGTATTATCATTATTATATCATATCATTCTTGTTTTTAATTATTTTTCTGTAACTTACTCGTAGTGTGGCCTCTAGTAGGCGCGTGCGGACCTCTAGTTAGGTAGGTTAGTTAGTCATTGCTTGAATTTACCTTGAATTTAACTGCCGCATGTTAGCCTATCGAAAACCCGAGTGCTTATTGCGAACAGTCTCAAGAACTCTGGACTCGTGAGTTTAAAAGTTAATATGCAATTCACGGGTCATGCTTGAGTCGAGAGAGTAATACCTACTTGCATAGATTTTACTCACGAATTGCCGAGTGTGGAATGCTAGAGACTTTTCGTAATAAGCTCCCATGTAGCGTGATCATACCTGACCTGATCCTATATCTGCCAAGTCGTAAAATTTTGGTGCAATAGTACCTATCACACCACGTTTTGTGTGGTACAGTATCAAAAAGGTATAATGTAAAATTGATTTCAGTGTTGCAACTGTACCTGCTGATCTTGGTGAGAAGTCTAATCAAGAAACTGGAAGTGTCTGGCCCTCACAGCTTCGACAACCAGCTGGAGCAGATCGTCTCTGGTGAACGGAAAGTGGAAACCAATGAAGTCTATGTCGATAATACTGTAGTACCAGTGTAAATGGAAAGATTATTTCGTATCAAAGAATTTATTAAAAAAATTTTTGGTTTAGTTTCTTTTTGCTAGAATTTTAATATCAAAGTTTATTTCTCATAGAAATACAGCAAAACCTTTGTTGTCCAAATTTGGGTGTTTGAGAGATCCCGATACTCAAAATTAGTGACCCGGTCTGTTATACGAGCTTTTGGATTGTAAAATGAAGAAACTTCAACAAAAATTTTGAAATAAAACAAAGATATTGTGAAATCATGTAGCCTAACTAGGAAAAGACCTTTAAAAAGCTATTAGCAACCAAAAACCGCATTGTAATCGGTTCATTGTCTAATGCACAGTCTCTTGTTGTCAGTTGTCATAAAAAGAATGACTCCTCTGCTATTCGTTGTGTACCCTTTCGTATTTTGCGAAATACTTACTGTAGAAGCTTTCCAATCCCTCTTGAATGGTTGTAAGTAAAACATAACAGACTTAGTTCCTCGAAAACACCCACATACCATAATGTAAAACCAGTCTCTTATAACCACAATACCACTGTGGTCCTGCGTGGCAGTTGTAGAGCCCATTGTCGTAACACCGCTTCTGATATGTATAGGGAACTGAACAATATACTCCTTAGCCAATTACAGACCAATTAACTAAAGTTAGTCAGGATTAGTCACGGATCTGAAATAAATCTTAGGGAAAGACATAACAAAAATGAAAAAACTAGTAGAATATAAAAATAAAATTCCAAAAAATTCTAAAATAACAGTTTACTACTAAAAACTTGGTTTTTTTTAACAAATAAAAAACTGCAGCAGCTTCTACCGATCGATAGACAGGCACGGACTTAGAGACCCAGGGCCCCTAGACACTTTTTAATTAAGCCACCCTTATTCGAAATCCATTTTCTAGTTCCATCTAGTTACAGAAATGTTTTTTAAGTGACTTTAATTACTACAATTGAACATCAGAATTAATGCAGTATATGCTATGAATATCATTCCAATTACGAAAACAGTCTTACTAGGTTCATACTAGGTATATAATACACATGTCGGATCCGGTGGTGCTTCAGTAGTTTTGGTGTTTTCCTCACGTTCGAAGGTTCTTGCTCGGTTTGTGCATTGATGACTCCGAATTACTCTAAGTAGTAAATGTTGCTTGATTCGTCAAGTACACCACTGGCTTTTCGATAAAGAAAACATAGTGAGGAAATCGGCAAACGTCAAAAAGGCAGGCGGCCAGGGCCTTGTAGGCTCAGGCAGAAATTTGGGATTGCCGCTAGATGACCGGAATAGTTTGTTAATAAAATCTGGGGGCACGGTAGTCGAGCCGCCAAGACGAGCCAAGCCTTGCGTCAGATAGGGTATAGGGTGAAAAATGTAATCACTGTTCATTACTTTTCTGTTTTACAATAGTAACGAAACGACCAAGCCACATATTTTGACTAATGTTATGTTAGGACTTGTAGAGTCAGAGCATGTAGAGTGAGAAGCTTGGCTCTACATGAGATCTGATAACATTTTGACGGTGCGATTGTCTTGGCAACATTTTACATGAAAATATTTTTGGTGGGAATATATATTCAATTTAAAAGTCCGAATATTTTTGAGGATGACTAGGATTTGCAACCGTTGCTTTCTACCGACCGCTGGATGTTAAGAATGGTTTGGTTATTAAAATTATATTTATGCTATTTTTATTATGATATAAACCCATTTTCTAACGACAATAGGATTTTTTTCGCTGTTAATAGTTGTCCATGTCTATAGGGAAAGTGTTGTTTTTATAGAAAATAACATTTTATTCTGTTAAGTATTCCCAAACACATATTTCCCCGTGGGAATTTGTACTGTTTTACTACATACGTTGTTAATTTTAAATCTATAGCATTAGTATCTACTGATTTTAATAATTTTGGACAGACAGACAAAAAAATAATTGAAATTAGATCACGTAGTTTATTATTTTTTTTAATAAAAAATATCTAGTGATTTACTAACGGAAATAAGTATAGAAACCGAAAAAGTCTGAAATCACAAACAGGCACGTTGTTAATTTCAAGACTATAGCATAGTTATCTAATTTACTGAGTTTAATAATTTTGGACAGACAGATAAAAAAAATTAAATTACATTACGTATTTTAGTATTTTTTGCAAATAAAAAATATCTAGTAGTTTACTAACGGAAATAAGTATCGAAACCGAAAAAATCTGAAACCACTAACAGATACGTCAATTTTAATTATTTATAAACAAACTGATCTGCTTACCATTTGGCGACATGCAAGTGAAGTGTGTTACAAACTGTTAGGTACATAGACACCAACTTCAAACTGCAATTCAGATCAGATTTTTGGCATTAAGTAATTATTTTTAACTTTTTAGTGCATATTTTTAAAGCCTGTTGTTTTTTTTTTGTTGAAAAGTTTTTTACTAAAGTTTATGGTCACGAACTACTGCCTCTTAAGCGTGAAGAGGTAACAGACAGACAGACAATCTTACTTTCGCATTTGTAATATTAGTATGGATATTATAATATTTGAATTCACCCCTTGCTTCACCCAACTGCTAATCCTCTAAATCCTACCACTGACAACTGAGTTGATTTCAGTTTTACAACTGTACCTGGTGATTCTGGTGAGGAGCTTGATTAAGAAGCTGGAGAAGTCTGGAAGTCATAGGTTCGACAATCCACTGCAGAAAATCGTCTCCGGTAAACAAATGGAGTAAAACTGTAATACCGGAGTAAATGTTTGTTTGGTTTAAAGGAATTGATTAAACTTTTTTACAAATGAATCATCATAAATTCATTGGCACGTTAGTTACCTGCCCCTCAACCGTTTCACGCCACACCCCCAGTCCCACGCTCACCTTGTGCGAGTTGGCGGACGTTGTCGTGCTAGTGGCAACTCGACTGTCAGAGTTTTTCCTGAAGTATCTCCAGTCCAATAGGTACATGACGTCTGCACCCCTTTGTCGATTCCCGTTGAAATTTACAGACAGCAACTCAAACAACAGATTTTACAAAATAATTAATAAATGAAAACACTAATATATAATAATATTCATGGCTGAAAAGAAAATCTAATTATCAGAACATATTCTCTATCATTCAAAATCTCATAAGAAATTCCGATAGACAATACATCTCTCGTCATATACATCATACATCGCCTTAATTTTGTGATTATGTGTAATTGACAACGTATGTATATAAAAACTTGTATAATGACAAGTGTATGCGTAGAATTATATAATAAAATATATTAAATATAATACATTTACTTAAATTTGGAACTTTAAACAAATATAAGATAAGAGAAAACCAGAGATACAATCTTCCTCCTGAAAATCAAGAATATCTAAGCAACCTAATATACCATGATTCCTGAAATCTTTAATATAAATTTCGAACCATTTAACCAGATTTTCAGATCATCTCACAGGTATCACACTAAGACTCAGACATAGATTGTTCAATCTCCCCCTAAAATAATACCTATTACACAATCATACTTCTCTCTTAAAGTCTGCAGACATCCTAGGCCTCTAAGTCATACTAGACTCCTAAGACATAGAATATCTTAATATCGATGTTGGAAAGCAAATTTCAAACATTTTTTGTATTTACCTAGTCTAACGTCTGCTCGCGACGAACATTTCCAATTCCATAGCCACGTAGGAAACAATTATATGACGCGATGAAGCTATGTTGTGAAGTAATTTTCTAATATGCTCCTGACATTAGAAATAAGTTCCACCCCTGCTCTGCCTAGTTCCCTCGGGGACGCCGACAGTGTTTCTAAGGTGGTATTAATTATATGGATTGATCTCTATCCGTTACTTCATGAAATTTGGTGATTTGACTAAATTTAAAACGTCACGACTTTGAAGAATAGTTAGGTATAAAAATACCTATAGATTTTATGGTCTCTCGGCGATAATGTATTTACTAATAAACACATTTTTATATAGTTGTTGAACTCTTGACAGGATAATTTAGTTTTAAATATTTTCATGAAGTATTAAGCTTTTTAAACATTTCGTTTGAAAATCACTTAATGAAGCTTCAAATTAAATGCTTAAGTGGTTGTAATCACCGTTTTCTAGCCACCCATAAGGCCACTAATACTGCGCATGCGCCAAGCATCAACCAATCAACGCTCGGAACGAAACCGTATCTCTGAGGGATCGAATACGAAATGAGGACATCTGGAATTAGCAAGCTGAAGTAGTAGTGGGCTAGCCATGTTTGTCGGAGGACCGATGGCCGATGGAGCAGACGTGTCCTAGAGTGGCCAAGTAACACACAGGCATGATAACAGTACACTTTATGCACATAATACAGATCAAGTATGTTTACCGTTTGTGTAATAGCTGTGGAAACAGCCAAATTCTGTATTATAAGGAGTATGTGGGCTATTTCAATTCTAAGCTTAGAAAGTTCCGTATAACGTTGGTTTTCTTTTTTAAGCCTTAGTAATAACAAATTTGGGGCTAGTTCACAGAGGTTACCAAGCATAATGCATTTCAGTTTGCTTTAGGCTGAATAGAACTACCAGTGACAGCGTTTATCTGTATATTAGAATCCAAATCTGAATAACCATATTCTCTAATACGATTATACAAACAATACTAAGCTTACAGCAATGCACTGAATAAGTTGTTGTTCATTTCTATTATCCCGCATGTTGCTGAATAATTGATATAATTTTGTTCCTATACCGCTTAAGTTTTATATTTTACCCATTATTCAGCTGCGCTGTATAAATAATACTTTGTGGCTTGCTTAGATGTTTTTTTGCGGTATAAGGAACAATACGTATGATATCAAAACAATCTTACTCAGAATAAAGTGGATTGTTGTATTCTTATTCTGCTATAGTCTGTTAAAATTTCCGAATAAAACACTTTATACCGATAAATACTTAAAAATTATTAAATTGTGGTCATTTATAACCCTATAAGAATTTTAACATATGACCTTTACTTTTGTCCAGTGATTCTTTTTTTTTTTATTTTAAACAAAAATTTGATTAAAATGGTAGCAAAATCATGGAAATCAATCAAGAGAACGGGAGGGATTCACCGAAAATGTTTAAAAGAATATAAAAAAATTAAAAATGCAGCCTCTACGACAGAAAAAAAGAATATAACAAGTGCTGCAAACGAGGTTTGACAAAACAATAGTCAAGTGCGAACATATTTTTTAATGAAGGTTCCGTGCTTTTAAATAATGATCAAGATTTTGCACAGACTTTCGAAAGTAATAGTTCCGCAACAAGTGAAGATGAATTAGATGATAATGTAGAATAAATTAAAAATCACGCGGCGAGGCACGGGGAGCAGTGTTGCCGGCTGTCAAACTAGATAAAGTCCAAAACCGTGACAGTATAACCAGAAATTTAATCGTTTTGTGAATGTAACAGAACAAAGTAAAAAAAATAGAAACCAACTACAATGTAAAACTTTTTTATGTAACATATCTGTTTTTCATACGTCGTATTATCCGGAATTTTGCATATTCGGATGAGCAAAGGCAATAACGAGTCGGGATAATAGGGGTACCACTGTATATTACCAAGGTACTTAAAAAAGCAAATACACTTAAGTAAAATTACTTATACGTAACACACCTGGGTACCTAGGTAGATGCTTCTTTATTTTTGAATCATAAATGAAGTAATTTAATGTTTTTAACAGGTACTAAAAATGTTGAATTTTATTTGTTTTGGACCCAAATAACCTGTATAATTGTAGAAATGTGATCAACAACACAAATGTTAGCTTAGTACGCTTCTATTGTGTACTTCTATTCAGATAAACTCTAAATATAAGCTGCATAAGCATCTTATATTCAAAATATAGAGACCACCATTAAAAACTTCTCTGGTAGTTATTGTAAAGCACTTATTTTGCTAACGAAAGCTATATTTTATTAATTAAGATACATTTTAATTTACAAATAATGTTACTCGTTATTTTTAATATACTGGAATTTACAATTTGGTTATAAGTTTTTTTGTGTAATCTTCTAAATTTTGTTTATTTTACAAGTAAATTTGGTTATTCATGCCGCGCCTGAAAGATACTGAAAATATTCGTATACATTTAACGATAAAATTACTTGCGCATTAAAAATAAGTGGTAAATAGCCTAGAAAATCCCAATTTTATTTATTGATTTGTTTATTATCATAACTGCTGCACATGTACGTCACTTGTGTCACAGAAGAATTCAAATGGTATTTCTCAGCTAAACTATTAAAATATTTCGAATAGTAAGACAGAACTTCACTAAATGCTAAACAACTGTCTATATGCTAGAATTAAAATGCATTTGTCTGAGTAAACGAGATTTACTTGCTGCATAAAAGGTCATTTAGCTATTATTCAGAAATTATTAAGCTGTGTGTACCGTTACAACGCTATTACTCAGATTTTATATTGCTGTTTTACAGACTTAAGCAATGAAAAATGTGCCCAAATTGCTTGAATAACAGCTGAGTAGATGTTTACTCGGCTATTATTCGACTTATTAAAATGCTTAAAGTTTAAGTGACTGCCATTACTCAGTCATTATTCAGCACTCCTGTGTTACTTGGGGGAGACCGCGTATGGAAAGCCTCCAGCCTGGTGGACCGACGACCTTAAAAGGTGACTAGTGATGGCTGGATGCGGAAGGCAGAGGACCGGCAGAAATGGCGTGCCATAGAGGAGGCTTATGTCCAGCAGTGGCCAATATAAGCTGATTTGATGATGATGAACGTGAGAATTCCTATTGCTGTAAAATACTGTCAATTTACACATCAAAGTATTGATCCCACTCACCTATACACATCATACTGGTCACTCAAACATATGTAACATCACACCTGTTTCCCAAAGGCGTAGGCAGATACCAAAGACTGTAATTTGCTATGATCCTGCACACTTCTTTTGCTTTATCCACACGCATGGTTCAGCGTACACTTGACTCTGCTGTGTTTTTGAACGGACTCAATTTCATCAAGATACGTTCACAACCCAATTGCTTCGCATCATAAATTTGTTTGTTCGTACATCTACTTTCATGCATCCTCTCAACTTGCCCAAAGTACCTTAACATAAACTTTCTGAATCTTTGTCATCACACCAGCGTGACCAGATTTTGCAGGATTTCAAATTAATTTCAGCTTTATTATGATATAAACCCATTTTCTAACGACAATAGGATTTTTTTCGCTGTTAATAGTTGTCCATGTCTATAGGGAAAGTGTTGTTTTTATAGAAAATAACATTTTATTCTGTTAAGTATTCCCAAACACATATTTCCCCGTGGGAATTTGTACTGTTTTACTACATACGTTGTTAATTTTAAATCTATAGCATTAGTATCTACTGATTTTAATAATTTTGGACAGACAGACAAAAAAATAATTGAAATTAGATCACGTAGTTTATTATTTTTTTTAATAAAAAATATCTAGTGATTTACTAACGGAAATAAGTATAGAAACCGAAAAAGTCTGAAATCACAAACAGGCACGTTGTTAATTTCAAGACTATAGCATAGTTATCTAATTTACTGAGTTTAATAATTTTGGACAGACAGATAAAAAAAATTAAATTACATTACGTATTTTAGTATTTTTTGCAAATAAAAAATATCTAGTAGTTTACTAACGGAAATAAGTATCGAAACCGAAAAAATCTGAAACCACTAACAGATACGTCAATTTTAATTATTTATAAACAAACTGATCTGCTTACCATTTGGCGACATGCAAGTGAAGTGTGTTACAAACTGTTAGGTACATAGACACCAACTTCAAACTGCAATTCAGATCAGATTTTTGGCATTAAGTAATTATTTTTAACTTTTTAGTGCATATTTTTAAAGCCTGTTGTTTTTTTTTTGTTGAAAAGTTTTTTACTAAAGTTTATGGTCACGAACTACTGCCTCTTAAGCGTGAAGAGGTAACAGACAGACAGACAATCTTACTTTCGCATTTGTAATATTAGTATGGATATTATAATATTTGAATTCACCCCTTGCTTCACCCAACTGCTAATCCTCTAAATCCTACCACTGACAACTGAGTTGATTTCAGTTTTACAACTGTACCTGGTGATTCTGGTGAGGAGCTTGATTAAGAAGCTGGAGAAGTCTGGAAGTCATAGGTTCGACAATCCACTGCAGAAAATCGTCTCCGGTAAACAAATGGAGTAAAACTGTAATACCGGAGTAAATGTTTGTTTGGTTTAAAGGAATTGATTAAACTTTTTTACAAATGAATCATCATAAATTCATTGGCACGTTAGTTACCTGCCCCTCAACCGTTTCACGCCACACCCCCAGTCCCACGCTCACCTTGTGCGAGTTGGCGGACGTTGTCGTGCTAGTGGCAACTCGACTGTCAGAGTTTTTCCTGAAGTATCTCCAGTCCAATAGGTACATGACGTCTGCACCCCTTTGTCGATTCCCGTTGAAATTTACAGACAGCAACTCAAACAACAGATTTTACAAAAGAATTAATAAATGAAAACACTAATATATAATAATATTCATGGCTGAAAAGAAAATCTAATTATCAGAACATATTCTCTATCATTCAAAATCTCATAAGAAATTCCGATAGACAATCCATCTCTCGTCATATACATCATACATCGCCTTAATTTTGTGATTATGTGTAATTGACAACGTATGTATATAAAAACTTGTATAATGACAAGTGTATGCGTAGAATTATATAATAAAATATATTAAATATAATACATTTACTTAAATTTGGAACTTTAAACAAATATAAGATAAGAGAAAACCAGAGATACAATCTTCCTCCTGAAAATCAAGAATATCTAAGCAACCTAATATACCATGATTCCTGAAATCTTTAATATAAATTTCGAACCATTTAACCAGATTTTCAGATCATCTCACAGGTATCACACTAAGACTCAGACATAGATTGTTCAATCTCCCCCTAAAATAATACCTATTACACAATCATACTTCTCTCCTAAAGTCTGCAGACATCCTAGGCCTCTAAGTCATACTAGACTCCTAAGACATAGAATATCTTAATATCGATGTTGGAAAGCAAATTTCAAACATTTTTTGTATTTACCTAGTCTAACGTCTGCTCGCGACGAACATTTCCAATTCCATAGCCACGTAGGAAACAATTATATGACGCGATGAAGCTATGTTGTGAAGTAATTTTCTAATATGCTCCTGACATTAGAAATAAGTTCCACCCCTGCTCTGCCTAGTTCCCTCGGGGACGCCGACAGTGTTTCTAAGGTGGTATTAATTATATGGATTGATCTCTATCCGTTACTTCATGAAATTTGGTGATTTGACTAAATTTAAAACGTCACGACTTTGAAGAATAGTTAGGTATAAAAATACCTATAGATTTTATGGTCTCTCGGCGATAATGTATTTACTAATAAACACATTTTTATATAGTTGTTGAACTCTTGACAGGATAATTTAGTTTTAAATATTTTCATGAAGTATTAAGCTTTTTAAACATTTCGTTTGAAAATCACTTAATGAAGCTTCAAATTAAATGCTTAAGTGGTTGTAATCACCGTTTTCTAGCCACCCATAAGGCCACTAATACTGCGCATGCGCCAAGCATCAACCAATCAACGCTCGGAACGAAACCGTATCTCTGAGGGATCGAATACGAAATGAGGACATCTGGAATTAGCAAGCTGAAGTAGTAGTGGGCTAGCCATGTTTGTCGGAGGACCGATGGCCGATGGAGCAGACGTGTCCTAGAGTGGCCAAGTAACACACAGGCATGATAACAGTACAATTTATGCACATAATACAGATCAAGTATGTTTACCGTTTGTGTAATAGCTGTGGAAACAGCCAAATTCTGTATTATAAGGAGTATGTGGGCTATTTCAATTCTAAGCTTAGAAAGTTCCGTATAACGTTGGTTTTCTTTTTTAAGCCTTAGTAATAACAAATTTGGGGCTAGTTCACAGAGGTTACCAAGCATAATGCATTTCAGTTTGCTTTAGGCTGAATAGAACTACCAGTGACAGCGTTTATCTGTATATTAGAATCCAAATCTGAATAACCATATTCTCTAATACGATTATACAAACAATACTAAGCTTACAGCAATGCACTGAATAAGTTGTTGTTCATTTCTATTATCCCGCATGTTGCTGAATAATTGATATAATTTTGTTCCTATACCGCTTAAGTTTTATATTTTACCCATTATTCAGCTGCGCTGTATAAATAATACTTTGTGGCTTGCTTAGATGTTTTTTTGCGGTATAAGGAACAATACGTATGATATCAAAACAATCTTACTCAGAATAAAGTGGATTGTTGTATTCTTATTCTGCTATAGTCTGTTAAAATTTCCGAATAAAACACTTTATACCGATAAATACTTAAAAATTATTAAATTGTGGTCATTTATAACCCTATAAGAATTTTAACATATGACCTTTACTTTTGTCCAGTGATTCTTTTTTTTTTTATTTTAAACAAAAATTTGATTAAAATGGTAGCAAAATCATGGAAATCAATCAAGAGAACGGGAGGGATTCACCGAAAATGTTTAAAAGAATATAAAAAAATTAAAAATGCAGCCTCTACGACAGAAAAAAAGAATATAACAAGTGCTGCAAACGAGGTTTGACAAAACAATAGTCAAGTGCGAACATATTTTTTAATGAAGGTTCCGTGCTTTTAAATAATGATCAAGATTTTGCACAGACTTTCGAAAGTAATAGTTCCGCAACAAGTGAAGATGAATTAGATGATAATGTAGAATAAATTAAAAATCACGCGGCGAGGCACGGGGAGCAGTGTTGCCGGCTGTCAAACTAGATAAAGTCCAAAACCGTGACAGTATAACCAGAAATTTAATCGTTTTGTGAATGTAACAGAACAAAGTAAAAAAAATAGAAACCAACTACAATGTAAAACTTTTTTATGTAACATATCTGTTTTTCATACGTCGTATTATCCGGAATTTTGCATATTCGGATGAGCAAAGGCAATAACGAGTCGGGATAATAGGGGTACCACTGTATATTACCAAGGTACTTAAAAAAGCAAATACACTTAAGTAAAATTACTTATACGTAACACACCTGGGTACCTAGGTAGATGCTTCTTTATTTTTGAATCATAAATGAAGTAATTTAATGTTTTTAACAGGTACTAAAAATGTTGAATTTTATTTGTTTTGGACCCAAATAACCTGTATAATTGTAGAAATGTGATCAACAACACAAATGTTAGCTTAGTACGCTTCTATTGTGTACTTCTATTCAGATAAACTCTAAATATAAGCTGCATAAGCATCTTATATTCAAAATATAGAGACCACCATTAAAAACTTCTCTGGTAGTTATTGTAAAGCACTTATTTTGCTAACGAAAGCTATATTTTATTAATTAAGATACATTTTAATTTACAAATAATGTTACTCGTTATTTTTAATATACTGGAATTTACAATTTGGTTATAAGTTTTTTTGTGTAATCTTCTAAATTTTGTTTATTTTACAAGTAAATTTGGTTATTCATGCCGCGCCTGAAAGATACTGAAAATATTCGTATACATTTAACGATAAAATTACTTGCGCATTAAAAATAAGTGGTAAATAGCCTAGAAAATCCCAATTTTATTTATTGATTTGTTTATTATCATAACTGCTGCACATGTACGTCACTTGTGTCACAGAAGAATTCAAATGGTATTTCTCAGCTAAACTATTAAAATATTTCGAATAGTAAGACAGAACTTCACTAAATGCTAAACAACTGTCTATATGCTAGAATTAAAATGCATTTGTCTGAGTAAACGAGATTTACTTGCTGCATAAAAGGTCATTTAGCTATTATTCAGAAATTATTAAGCTGTGTGTACCGTTACAACGCTATTACTCAGATTTTATATTGCTGTTTTACAGACTTAAGCAATGAAAAATGTGCCCAAATTGCTTGAATAACAGCTGAGTAGATGTTTACTCGGCTATTATTCGACTTATTAAAATGCTTAAAGTTTAAGTGACTGCCATTACTCAGTCATTATTCAGCACTCCTGTGTTACTTGGGGGAGACCGCGTATGGAAAGCCTCCAGCCTGGTGGACCGACGACCTTAAAAGGTGACTAGTGATGGCTGGATGCGGAAGGCAGAGGACCGGCAGAAATGGCGTGCCATAGAGGAGGCTTATGTCCAGCAGTGGCCAATATAAGCTGATTTGATGATGATGAACGTGAGAATTCCTATTGCTGTAAAATACTGTCAATTTACACATCAAAGTATTGATCCCACTCACCTATACACATCATACTGGTCACTCAAACATATGTAACATCACACCTGTTTCCCAAAGGCGTAGGCAGATACCAAAGACTGTAATTTGCTATGATCCTGCACACTTCTTTTGCTTTATCCACACGCATGGTTCAGCGTACACTTGACTCTGCTGTGTTTTTGAACGGACTCAATTTCATCAAGATACGTTCACAACCCAATTGCTTCGCATCATAAATTTGTTTGTTCGTACATCTACTTTCATGCATCCTCTCAACTTGCCCAAAGTACCTTAACATAAACTTTCTGAATCTTTGTCATCACACCAGCGTGACCAGATTTTGCAGGATTTCAAATTAATTTCAGCTAATATTTAATACTAACTTTGGCCAGCGACTCCGCCTGACCTAAATTTGGTTATCGGCGTTGGATCTCTGCGGGAACTTCTTGATTGTACCAAAGAAATTTTGCTATTTAGTTTCGTTCAAGTGGAATTCGTTTATAGCTATTCCTGCGGGAACTTTTAATCAGGGAGAGAGCCTCTGTTCTAATTCAGAGTGCAGACTTTAGTCTTTGTCTCAAATTTTATCCAGATCCGTTCAGCCATTATGGTGTGATTAAATTACAAACATCCATTCATCCAAACTTTTGCATTTATAATATTCGTATGGATTTGACCTACCATATATATCTGAGTGAGAGTGTATGTATACGGGCAATAAGTTCTTCCGCAGGCGCCAGGGGGCACAACTAGTATGGAATCACTGCATTAAGGAAAAACAATGCTTATCGAAGTGAATGCTCATACAAAGGTTATCAATATATATGACCTGATATATATTTATAGTTTCTAAATAAATACCGAAACAAAGCGTTATTTTTTTCTCAGAATTATTTATTATTTATAAAGTTATTATTTTAGGTGACGATAAAAATTAAACTATTTGTTGTTTTTATTTTTAAATAAAATATCATTGATAATGTTTTTATCGAGTTTTGGTCTATAAAGCGTCATTATGTTGTTCGCTCAGTTGTTTTTAGACTAACGAATTAACACATAGGCATTTGGAAATACAATTGCTGTAACGCTAAACCCCGGACCAAGGTACAGATGTGCGATAGGGACAGGTAGCATCAACTGCGCCTCGGGCTAATTACCTTTAAGTACAATTATCAAAATCGGTGTTTTGTATTCCCCACTTTTCTTCTCCAAATCATAACCTAATTGTATAAAAATTACCTCTATTGGAAGTTAATGAATTAATCTATGTCTGTATGTTTCGTTTCTTAAAGATTAGTTTACACTTGTAGAATAAAATAACAAAAAGCTTTGAAATCTTCTATTTGTTTTGGTTTTTAACTTGTATCCACACGCAGCAAGCATACATGACTTAAAGCAAAATCAAATCAAAGTATGGAAAGAAAAAGTAGAAAAATGATTTAATGAATTAGGACAATTGAAATACAGCACAATGATCGGATAAACAATTTTTTGTGATTTTCATACAGATAGAGGCAGAAGAACAGGTGGAAATTGTAAAAAATCTGTAGCAAACTATTGAGTAAATTTTTAATAGTCGATCTTAAGACGGCCCCAAATGCGAATATACATTTGATTTATAGGCGTGAAGCTGAAATCTACGAGGTTAATCTTAGAATGCATTTATTTTACTGTGACAAAAATATCTTACAAATTGGCACACCTACAGTTTAGCGTAAATAGTGGAAATAAATCAATTATAATTATTAGGGAATTATTATAGTTAGGTACTTAACATTTTATAAAATAAATTATGTTCCCGCTACTAGTTGATAAGGAGTTAGGCCTGTCCGCACCGGCCGGTGGCTTACTTAGCGCCTAGAGGTTAAATGGTTGCCTGGTTACATATTCAAGAAGAATTGTAAACTAGCTACATGTCAGACTAGCTAGGCGGTAAGCTAAGCGCTTCGCTAGGTGCTTGGCTGGACGCCTAGTTTACTGCCTGATGTGTATCTAAGTAAACAAATGTTGACTAGCAACACAGGCGCAGTGAGTGGCCATCGTGTTTGGGCCACCTAGCAAGGTGATAAGCAAGCCACCAAGTACCAGTCCTAGTGACTTACCAGGGGTGTATCTAATCTTAAGGTGCTAAGTAAGCCACCGGGCGGTGCGGACGCGGCCTTATGGATTAAAAATAAAAAACGAGAGGGTCAGCTGTGGTTTTTTACAGCGATTTAAAAGATTTCTTTAAAGTAAGTTTCTAGTTAAAGAATACGTAAAGACATGTTATTTTTTCCAGTCTTGCAATAGGACAGTGGAATCGATTTTAAAATTAAGCAGAAAACTGCACAATTAAGTAAGGCGCAGCCTTAATATTTTTATTAGGATTCTGTGAATGAAATAATATACTTTATTGAACACCAAGCAACCAGCTTGGAACACAAAATAAAACAAAAAAGAAATTCAATACAAAAGTGTCAACTTAGGTTTTTAGTATTTTTTTTTAATCTTACACAAAGTTTAATGTCGTAGTTTCTTAGATTAACTATGGATGGAAAACCAAATGTTTTTAATGTTTATTTTTTAAATAAAAATATCGACCAAACTCAACAGTACTAGACAAAGAATAAACTTTTTTATAAGTAAGATTTTAAATCACCAATGTATTACCACTTAATATTGAAATAATCTCGCATAACGCAAAATACTTGGTGGTAAATAACAAAACCTAAACTGTGTTAGTCCGTCATGATTAAAGGTTAAGAATCCCTGACACAATGTGACACACAGTGTCTATTAGATAAACGTTTCGTGTACATAGAATTCAGTCTGCGTTTGTAAATTGAGCAACGCGCTTTTTAAAACAATAGTTCAAACTTTTGGTTGTAATATTTGAACGTATAAAAATGTATTGTGATATTCCATTACTTGGGAGGTGTTGTTTTTGTATGCCCCTTAGAAGGGGGGTGTTAACGTTTGGGTATTTGAACATTGTAAGTAGAAAACTGTATGTATTGTTATAACTATTGTTAGTGGAGTTAGTTAGTTTGTTAGTTGTTTTTCGGTTAATATAATAAATATATACCTACTAAGAAGTAAAGTCTGTTACCAAGTTAAAAGACGAATTAGGTGGCGTCCATTTATTTACGAGAGGCGATTATGGCGATTTTCCGACCCAAAAGAGGTATTTTTAATGTACATACGATAATCTGTGCTTTATTGCGTTAGATTAAATAAAAAAAAATTATTACTTTGTAGCGTTCGCGTTACTGCCATAAAATATTATTGTGTCGGATTTAGCCATATTTTTGTTAAGTAACATGCACGGCCGAAGGGGGGGCATTGTGGGGCAATGCCCTACCTTGAAATACTTATGCCCTACCTTAGGTATAATATATATTAATTGTTTTCCCGTAATATAAATTAATAGAAAAATATTATTGTTTACAATTAGCGACATCTATCAAATTAATTCTGAATCAACCGCGGTTTCTCACAATCATAGCAATATATAATTCTGGCGAAAGCCTATAGATTAAATGCAAAATGGTTGCATTATGGTGGCATTTAAAGTGTGTATGTTTCCCATTTTGCTCTTGTTTTTCCGCGCTTCCACCCAATTACCTACTACCTTAATTACTCACGATCCCAAGCAGGTTAAATATAGAAAAATTACTTGCGCCCTACATGAAACCACCGCTGCCCTACCTTAGATTCAACTCTAGCTACAGCCCTGGTAACATGTTAAACTTATTGCGAAACAAGTTACGTTATATTTGCCGAGACTCACTCTCTCCCTCATATGAGAATAAATGAGATATGGCCCCTGCCTAAACGGCAACGCCTTACGTAATTAATTGAAGTTCCCTTAACAGAATGTTTAGCTTGGTATATTTTCATTAAAATATGGTGAATGAATGAAAATATATGAAAGCTATATAATACCTTTGAAACATTGCTAAGATGAAGTAAATTCCTCATTTAATATTAGTGTATATTTTGTTCCATATTACCGGGAGTTGTGTTAAGGGGCAGTAATACGTGAAAGAAAACTTAAGGTAAAACAAGGATGACGCGATATGTAACTAAAAGAGCGTGAGTACAGTGCGGTTTCAGAAAAACTAACGCTTGGGTTGTGGAATGAGCTCCCTGCCAAGGTTTTCTCTAAGTAATACAGTATGGGGTTCTTCAAGAAAGTAGTTATTGGATTTTTGAAGAGTCGGCAACGCGTGAGTGATACCGCTCACCATCAGGCGGACCGTAAGCTTGTTACTATTATAATTATACCTTAATGATAATTATAACTACTTTTCAAATTCTTTAAAACTACTTCGTTGAAAGTTGAAACACAAGAAATAAATTATTAGTTTATCATACATAATTGGTATTACAAAATTGTACTGTGGAAATGCATATTTTGCTGTATTGAATGTATTTATATATGTATGTGTATATTTAAACATCCTAATCTTTCTCAGCCTTTATGGTTTAAATTAAAAAACAAATAAAAAAATCCCTCACTAATGCCTATATATAGGAAAGATTTAATGCACCGCCTATGAATTTGACTATTTAGCCTATGGTTGGCTTCAAGAGAATGCCATCTGGTATTAAGCTCGCCATTGTCCACTTTTGTTTGTGCAGAAAAATAAATTAATAAGTGTTTATACACTCGGTTATGCGTAAACAAAATTGTAAAGACTGAAAAGGGATCAGTTTAGGATTTTTATACCGATTAAAAGTTTATTTGTCAAGGTTTGAACTATATGCCGAAGAACACAATTAATAAATTTTAATCTTTATTAATTCTTTGGTTTATTCTTCTTAGTATCAATATACTTCTCTTCATTCCATGTTGGCAGTGCAGGATTTTGTTCATCATTTTCTTAGAAAGAACCCCATGTTTGGCTTGCATAATTTAGACCGGTTTTTTCTCGTGGACCCATTATTTTGTCCCATTAATGGGACCACGAGGAAGACCTATTTCGCGTGGTCCCACTGCAGTTTAGCTACCCCCTGTACAGAGATGTGTACATTGCTAGGGATGTTATAGTTAATGTTTGTATTAGATTTTGCTGTTTTTTAGTGTTCCGTACCCAGAGGGTGCCAACGGAGCCCTAATACTAAGCCTACGCTGTCTGCCTGTCTGTCTGTCCATCGGTCTGTCCGACCATTAAAAGGCTCTTTTGTTTTAGACCGAAATAGATAATTTTTCGCAGAATATGTGTTAAAATGGGGAATTATCTAACAAATAATAAAAAGTTAAAATTTAATGGCGGTGCCCATACATGAAACATATTTTTGTTGTTTTTATTCTATCGTAAAAACCGGAAAGACATACAAACTTTAAACTTGCAGTGAAAAATAGTGTGAAATCTAAAGTATAACAACAAACAATGAAATTGGCTGATTTTAAATTACCGGTACAGCGCCATCTAATTTACTATTGAGAGAAACAGTAACACATTTGTTTGTTGGAATCCATATTCAAAGTTAGGCAACGTCGGACTTGGTCAGTACTTGGATGTGTGACTGCTAAGCGGCACACTTTTAACTTTAAATAAATATAAATAAATATTTTTGGACATTACGCACAGCGCCGTCGGGTGCTACGGTGCCTGCGGGCAATGCTACGAAACGTTCGTAGATATGTCGCAGGAAAATCGTATAATCCGCCGTTTCATAATATGCCTAGGCAGATCTAAAGTATGGATTAGAAATTATCATATAACTGAACAGATTATTATATGAAGCTTGGCTGGAACGCTCCGCTCGCTCCGCAACTACGTTTACAAAAGAGAAACTGAACCTAACCTAACATACATGACTTATACAGTGCGAATTCTGTTCCGTTCGTTTCCATACTTTACGATCTGCCTAGGCATTTTATGAAACGGCGAATTATACGATTTTCCTGCGACAGATATAGCGAGAAAATGCATAAAAAAAGGTGGACGAAACTTCAAACAGTATTGAAAAAACTGTTATGACATGTAATTAAATTAATATAATGAGCTCGTGAATTGCGTTCTTATTCAAAAATATTTACGGAAAATACTTTTTTTAAAGTTGCTAAGGTGTTAGGTTTCTTGCAATGAGTGCCATGTCGCCATACTAAATGTATGGAAGCTGAAAATATCGACTTTTCGGAGAGATCTAGTATATTCTATAATTGATGCCATTTGATAAAGTTCGCGACTATCTTTCAGTATCAATAATCAATTAATCAGTATTTCGATATCGCGTATAGTTTAAAATAATCGAGTGAAATCATTTCGCGTTTTCATTCTGTATATTTCATCCTGTATATTTCACCCTGTATATTTCCCCCTGTATTTTTTAGGTTTTCTCCGCGCTTATGATAGGCTTATACAGCTTCTTCTTTATTGACGATGGTCCCAATATTTACCCTCAATTTGTGTACCATGGTGCTATGTCTAATGTGCCACTGGAATTTAGTATTGCCATGTATTGCTTGGAGATAGTCGCCAATGTGGTGATGCTATATGGTGCACATAAGGTGAGTATCCTTTATCTTTGTACAGTGAATTAAGTCTCACGAAAAAAATTCTTTTGCTTTCTTTTAGTATTACGTAATGCAAATTTTAAAAAAATTGTGAAGAAAAAATTCATTGCAAGACCAGACTTGTTTTTTCGTGTAGAAAAAAATATATATAACTCTGAAAGGATAATCGAAACAGCTGAATTAAAACGAAAGGGCGTGCGCCGGGGGTGAAAAACGGGTTCTTAGCGATTTGCAGCTAAAGTATGATTTTAGAGAAAAAAATCAAATGACAAAGTTGTATATAATACAAAAATCTATAACTTTTATAGTGACCAATTTTTTGACCTAGCCTCAAATTTAACGAGTAAAATGTAAAAATTTTAAGAAAATATTTCATTTTTTATAACAAAAAAAAAGATTTTTTTTTCTAAAAAAGTTGAATAGTTTCTGAGATACTAACATTTCTTCAAAAAAAGATTAACTTTTTATGAGCTGAATGAAAAATCTATTTATTTTTATCGCACAGAGCTCAGCAGGGTCTTATTTTCTTTGTAAGGATGTGTATTTTCATTCTGGAAGATGGAATCTTATTATTGCAATAGATAAAAATTATTTAAATTAATCGCCAGAAAGTAAAAATCCATTTATTATGTATAACTGTTTTTAATATCAATGATAATCATACTATTAACAGTCAAAAATGCGTTTATAAAATTAATATTTTTGCTTTTCCTATTTACTTTTTGTCATATTATATACAACTAGGCAATAGGCAAATGCGCCTGAATTTGATTTATCGGTGTAGGATTTCAACGGCAATTTCTCAATTATGGAAAAAACGTTTTCAAGTAACCTATGTCCTTCCCCGGAACTAAAACTTTCTCCATGCCAAACACCGGCATACACCGGTTTAAGCGTGAACAGGAAGACAATCAAGCAGACAGACAGAGTTACTTTCACATTTATAATATAAGCATGGATTATTTAAGAAAAAACAATATCATTACTATTAGTAGAATATTAGATATAAACATAACACACAAATATTCTTCATTGTACACCAAAACACAAAAAAGTAACATCAAAACAATAATTAAAAATAGTACAACATGCAGCCTTATGTAGTATGTAAGTAATTGCTTCCAGTTTTTCCGCGTTTTTCACTTTTAATTATCATCGATACTTATATTAAAAATGTATAAAAAATTATTTTTTTACTTTTTGGCGATTAAGTTTAACAATGGTATAGGTTTTTTTTATTTTATAACAATTTTTAAGATACACGTAGCAGCGAAATAACCAATATAATATTTCATTCTTTCACTATTGTTTTTTAGATGTACTACAATTATTTTTAAGATATTAGGAAATAATCCTAGAAATTTGTTTGACCCTAAGTCAAAGGGTATACAATTTTCATACTCAATAACTTGCATTTTATTATTTTGTATTCAAGAAACAAGATTTTACCTTCAAAACTATCTATTGAAATAAAAAAAAAACTTAAATGTTTTTCTTTTACTCTTCTAAGCTAAACCTAATTTTATTATTATTATTATTAATTTTAATTTCTTTTACAAGCTCTCAAAGTTTCTCTAGACATATAAATGTACAACCCACTTTCTTAATGTAAATGCAATTTCAGTGTCTGCTCCTTTCACTTAAATTAAGAAGCTAAGCTAAAATTAATTTAAAAAAATAACAAATGTTTAAATCTAATACATATTATTAAATAGAATTATGCAGGACATTATGTGAATTAAATTTTTGTTTCAGAAAATAATACTCTACATGAAAATTTACTATTTCTACACCTTAGGCACGCTACTTGCAACACTTTTGCTACAAATAATAACATGGAGTAATACTACAACCTCTCACCGTATTGTAGCACTGGCAGCTTTTTTCTTCTCAGGAATGTGTAAGTGAACGAAACAATATGTATACTGAGCCATATATGATACGTTATGTATTATAAAGTCTGTATCGAAAAGCGTGATATCCGCCGATTTAAAAAACCGGCCAAGTGCGTGTCGTACACACATAATGTTAGGGTTCCATAGAATGAAAATAATTTCAATATCTAAAACAAAAATGTGAACCGATGTGGTTGAAACCAATTTTCGTTAGCCAATAACTTCTGAAATAAAAATTTAAAAAAAAAAAAAACGGGTTGCACTGCCGGCAGAAGTGAAAACATACTCGCTATTTACTTCCCATCACTTCTTATCTATATTTATTTATTAAAAATAATAACTTTTGTTTATTTACTTTTTTGACGTTGTATATTTGACAGCTCAATCTGTCATAGAATTAAAATCCCATATCCAACCTCCCTGTAATAATAATAAAATAATCGCCATATACTAAAAATAAAAACAAACCTAATGTAAATAAAGGTCAAGTGTCCTAACGCGAGTGACATCTTACGAATTTTCGATCAGGACACGTGGCCTGACGCGAGTTTAACAGTTTTTACCCATCACAAAAAAAGTGCACAGCGCCGCTAAAGAAGTTTTCACTTCAAAAAAAAAATTTAGAAACCTCCAATGCATCCAACGCTATCGCACGCGATGGGGTGTAAACACGTCTACTTCTGACTTTTGAATACTTTTGAACTTGAATAGTACTGTAAAGTTAGGGATCTGTTGTCGTTCGGTTACAAATTTTTTTTTAAATATTGTAGTGATATTAGAAACTAATTACTTTGCAATGGTTTCAGTTTTACAGCTGTACCTAGTGATCCTGGTGAAAAGTCTGATTAAGAAGCTGGAGGTTTCTGTTCTTCACACCTTTGACAACCAGCTGCAGGAGATCCTCTCTGGTGAACGAAAGATGGAAACAAATGAAGTCAATGATAATACTGTAGTGCCACAGACGTGTAGTGCCTTTGTAGAAGGGAAGGCTGTTTAGTTTTCAGGAATTAATTAAAGTTGTGTTTTGTGTTTGTGTTGTAACTTGTTTCCTAGCTAACTTTTTTGATGGAATTCTTCAGACCATAAAAAATTTTTTTTTTTGTGAAAGGACAGCATATATTACTTTTAAGGATTCCGTACCCAAAAGGTACCAACGGAGCCCTGTTACTAAAAGCCTATGTTGTCTATCGATCCATCTCTATGTTTAATTCCGTTGTAGGTAAACTCCTGGAATTTTCATAGAATATGTGTTATTATGGCGGATTTCCTAGAATATAAAAGGTACAATATACCCCCGTATCGTAAAACGGTAATCCATTCAAACTTCAAACTTAAATCAAATGTAGAGTAAGCAATATAGTAAAATTAGAAATAATAAAAATCGGCCAAGTGCGAGTTGGGTTCATGCTTTCTGAATTGGTACGGAATCCTGGTGTGCGAGTCTGACTGTCAGTGGTTCGGTTTTTTAACCTTCTTCAAAAAAAGGATGTGATTTTCAATTCCAATGCCACTGCCCAATGCTAAAGCAGACATATTGACAGGAAATTTCAGCTACAGTATCTTTGCCTGAACGTCGGATGCCAACAAAACCATCTTACTTATCTTTACTTTTTAATTTTTTATCAATTGCATTCAAGGGTTATTATAACACATGTACTGTAACGGGGAGCGTTATATGGATATTTTAATAAGATAATAAACTGTTCTAAGAAACTTCTGAAGTATCCACACTATCACTCAATGAGAGAAATCAAAAGTATCTAATGATTAATAATGATGTCGATATTTAATTCATTTGGCCAAAGTGATCGTCAAAAGTGGTAGGACCTGAAAACCGTTGTGTTAAATAAGTAGTAACCCAGTTGTTTTAGAGATACGTCAGAGTAATATAGCAAACAATAGTATACAAATTAACGTAAAAGAAAATAATCAAGAAATAAATATAGCCTAAATCTACGATCATAAATAATGTCCACTTTGAAATTTTTCCATTTCTAAAGTCAGTACAAAACGACCTAAACTATTATAACTAAAACTATATTAGAACTAAAGGGACACAAGTACTAATGAGTTATATGATTTTCCGTCATCCCTACACAAAGGAACCTTAATTGATGCTACTTCCACATTTGAAAGTAAAATCCATACGAATGCTAAATCCATTCGTTTTGTAATGTAGGAACCAGGTAGCTAAGTGTTCAGGACTTGCGACCTGAAAGTAGGTTTAAGGGGCGCCCCCTTACGATGCACATCAGCGCTCACCTACACTAGCTAACCAGCCAAAATAGTAAAACCCTGCTAACGCCGCTAAGGATGGACATGGATTACACATAGTAATTACTGTATCTCTTGGCAGACCTAGTTCTTTAGTGGGCTATATAATTATTATGGCTGGTATAATCTTAGTTCTCACTTCTACTTTTATAGAAGATTTATCTTTACCTAGCTGAAAATGTCCTTGAAACAAGGTCCATTAATATATTCCTTCCAACTGAAGTGATTGAGATTTCTTTCTACCATAAATTTCTAACCGGCAAAAGCGGGCCCGTCATTTGGATGTTTTAACATTGCACAATTTACGAAAGAACTACAATAAAAAACTAGAATAAAAAAAATACAAATAGGCTATCTTATCGCTTAATATAATAAATAAACAAAAAAATATATATAAACATATACATACAATACATTCGAAATAAAATAACAAACACAAAAGAAGACCATTAAAACCAGAACTAATTGCACTGTGAGTTTGAGATCAATAGATACTGTTGTATAGTTTAATTTTTATAAACGACTATAGATTGTGAGCGCCTAATAGCCAGTGGAAGATAATTCTATAGTTGTATAGCCTGAACTGTGTAATAACGATTATAGAAATGAGTATTGTGAGCTACTGTTTTTAAAAGAAGACTAGTGGACAAGCGAAGTCTAGAATAAGAAATAAATTGAAATCGTTCTTTCAAATAGTAAGGAGTATGGGGTAAAGAGTATGGGTATTCCGGCGAAGTCGAATTGGGAGCTACTTGAGCTGAGCACGAAATTGAGAGACATGATCGTATTTGCGTAATCCAAATATAAATCGAATACAGATATTTTGTAGCCACTCAAGTTTAGTTAATTGATCCTCTGTTAGAATAATATAGCAGGAATCAGCATAATCAAGAATAGGAAGAAGAAAAGATTGTGCAAGTGCAAGTTTTATGGGTATAGGTAACAGATTACGTAGCCGCCTCATTGACCCTATAGAAGAAAACATTTTACGACTAATAGCTTTTATTTGTGGAGCCCATGATAACGTTTTTTCAAGAATAATCCCTAGATTTTTGACGGAGTCACAGTAAGGTATAGAAACTATGTGTGATAACATTTTTGGACTGCCAATAATAATCGCTTTCGACTTCACATGATGGATTTGAAGGCCATAAAATGATCTGAAGTATTTGGTCATGATCAGCATTATTTTTTTTGAATGGCTTTATTGATGTCATCAATTGGGGCATGTGTGTAAATTTGGAGATCATCTGCATACAAGTGAAAGAGAGATAAATGTTTATGAGTAATAGTGTTAATGAAGATGGCAAATAGGAGAGGAGACAGCCCGCCACCTTGCGGTACACCAGCTGAAGTGGAGCACCAGTCGGAGAATGTATCCTTCAACCGGATGCGTTTTTATTTAAAATTTAATTGAATTGTTCTTCTTATGTTGTGATTGTTATTTCCAATCACATTAAATCCCTGGGGATTCGAAAATTACTTTGTACGAACAGAAGATTAAAAGCATCTATTAGTGGCGTTCCGGACATCGGGAACCCTCCTAGAAAGTTGATTTTATAATATATATATACTGTTATTGTTAAAGAAAAAAAAAGTTGCCGTTGTCTTGTGGTATAAAAAGTATGTGAGTTACAGGATAGCTATAAAAACTTTTAACTAAAGAAACAACCGGCATCAAAAAGATGCACTAAAAATATAAACATAATTACTTATTTCCAAAAATCTGATCTGAATTACAGTTTGCAGTTGGTGGTGACGTACCTTAAGTTTATAACACACTTCACATTCATAACACCAAGTTTAAATTGTAATTCAGATCAGATTTTTGGAAATAAGTAATTATATTTCAATTTATATTTATATTTTTAGTGCATCTTTTTGAAGCCGGTTGTTTTTTTTGTTTAAAAGTTTTTATTTTTAAGTTTTCAGTGACGAATTCCTTTATTTTTCTTGTACACTAAATACATCAATACTCGTAACAAAATTTTATAAAATTATTAACATAAAGGGCGTTTCATGTGTTCCAAATTCGTAAGTATACCCTATTAAATAAAAAAAGAATTTTGAAAATCCATCTATATATGACGAAGTTATGCCCGAACATACATAAAATAAAATACAAACATCCGAATTGAGTATTTACTCCTTTTTTGAAGTCGGTTAAAAATAACCTGCATCACGCCTTGTTCCTTGTGTAAACGAATCAGGAGGAAGCGGCATTTCCTCCAAGTAATCATGTCTGGTAAGCCACAGCCAAGACGTGAGACAATAGATATACTTTTGAAAGGATATATTACATCTTAGACATGATTAGCATCAACATTTTTTTTTATATGTTAAAATTGTTAGCGTAACTAGATTAAAATTTAATTCACCAAACTCTCTTAATAATAATATACCTACAAGATATGGGTAGTAATCTTTTGCAATAGAATCTTAATATTTATTTATCTTGTCCAGGTCAAAAAAAAATCTTAAGATAGATAAAAGCTTATTTTCGCAGAAGACTTAACTTTGCGTTTTCATATATATATTTTACAACGGTTTTGAGCTCGTAGTTTTACATTTTATTGGAAGTTTACGACAGATCAGTGTTTTGGTTTTAAGTGATGCTCAATTTTTTATTCTTTTGGAACTTCATAATAATAAATAATAATAATAAAGCTTTATTTAATTCCATACGACAGGCAATAAAATCTGCTTAATAAGGTACAAATTTTTTAACAATGTTCAGATTATATTTATTAAATAGTTTCGATATTGATAATTTTATGTGGTTTGTATGAACTCCCTGCGGGTAAAAGCCTCCTCCAAGGATTTCCATCGTTCTTTGTGACAAGCCAAGAACTTCAAACATATTGTATATTAAACCCATATATAATTATACAAAATTTAGGTAATTTTTTTTTGTTAGTTGACTAACAAAATATCATGTTGTTTGCTACTTCTTCTATGATTTTACTGGTAATACCTATTTTGACGGTTTTACAATATCACAAAACTGATTTTCATCAACGTTTTTAAAAAAAAATAGGTAAATTGCTAACGTAGTTAGTCGACTATAACACAAAGACGTACAGACAAAACAAACGAACATTTTTTATATAAAACTACCCTGAAGTAGAATATCCAGAAGCTAAATTAAGGAATGGACTACTGTTACCGTCTGTATTACTTTACTGTGACCAGAACTTGTTAAAAGATAATAGGTCAGTATACACGGGGGTCTGGCTTGTACCGTAGCTGAACCTCGTTGTAAAGTTACGTACAAAGTGCGAAAAAATACACTCTACGGGGCTGTTCCCGAAAAAAAAACGAGGTACTCCGTCAAGACCTTGTCACCTCAATATAATTTTTACTAGTCCGCTTTGAACACACACCCGGGAGTGAAAGATTAACGTCCAAACCAATATGAAGATTTCGAATATTTTTTCAGTGATAAGTTAAACCAAAAATCTTGTATACTTTAGTTAGACAGTATGCGTTTAGAGATTCCAAAATTCAGAAGATGTTGTTTCTGTGTTTCGCTTCGACATGGCATTATTATTTTTGGATATATAAATTTGGTAAGTTAAATAGATTTTGTCATTAACATTAACAGAACGTATGACGCACTATCGCTTTAGATTTCTTAGATAAACATTGTTAATACAAGCTTGATTACAGAACTTGAAGAACTTAATTACATAATGTATGTAATTACTTTTTGAACTCTCGCTTAGTTGAATATGTATACAATAACGATATTTATTCCTGGAAGGGGATGTTTCTAGATATTTAAACTATTCTCGCAATACCCACAAACGTTGTAGGTGGAGAGCCTATCGCGGTACCGGGCACAAAGGAAAGTCATGAAAACATTTCAATTTTATTCAAACATATTGGTTGCTTTTACCGGGATTCAAACCTGAGACCTTGGACAGTGGCAGTCTAACTACCTGCGCTACTTAGTAGTCAGAATACACGTGTAAACCTAAAATAACGATAAAATTTCAGGCTTCCTGCATACTAAAGATATACTTTGACTCCATGACGTCAGGATTCACGTTTAAAAGTCCAATTCCATATTAAAAAAAAGATTCTTTTGAAGAATTGTATTATTACCTTGTGTGCGACTTATTCACACAAACGATTGTAGATATTTCGTTTGTATTTCAACCGATCCAAAAAAAAATACTTTTTTTTGTCATCTATAGTTTTCAGAATCACTGAGCTGAGGACTTGACTTTTTGTTTGATATTTAAGAAATCGAATAAAGCTGATTCAGTAAACTAGATGTCAAAAGTAAAAAAGAGACGCGTTTGTGGTGGTCTGATTGTACCTTGAACCCAGACCATAACCTTGTGAAAACCCGTATCCATGAAATATACCGCGGCACCACTAGGTTGATAAGTAATGCAAGCAAAATAAGTCAGGTATTGTGAAGTAGTATTATTTTAGGTATTGAAAACAAACTAACCTTTTCAATACAATGTAAAAGAATGAGAAACGTATGTGTGAGTTACTCGCACACAAGAATAACCTCACAACGCTTTATTTAAATATGTTCTCAATGTAGGACTGGATTTTTAAACGCAACCGCATATGGCTTCGTATGCTTAAAGCACTGTATACCCAGCGACTTTTACCATTTTAGCCCCTCTCGACATCTTCTTCGCCCCTTGTCATTCAGATCCACCTAGTTTTTTTTTTATTTTTCTGAGCTGACTATGCAGTTGGCTGTTGCAGCCATTACTGCTTCACCGGGCTTTTGGGGCGAGACTCTGAACGAGCCTCAGCCCATATAGCGCCCAGCGCTCAAGGGCTCCCCGCGGGGGAAGCCTCGGCTTGGGTTGTCGCTCTCGTGGGCGTCCCTTCGACCGGCGTGAGTCTCGAACACGAAGGTGAGTCACCGCCAGGAGGGGAGTTCCCCGTTACGCGGGTACGGTTGCGATTGAGTGGGGGCGAGAAGCGCCCCGGCACTCTTTGATACACCATCTAGTGACGCAGTTCTGAACTATTACGCCATCTTGCTTGCTCAAAAATAGCTGTGAGTTAAGAAAATAATAGACACGGCAATATTATAAGAGCCTTCGTTCATCCAAACAAATTATAAAATAAAATAATAAATTTATTTTCAGAAAACTGTAAGTTTACTTCGTGTTTACTACTATTTCGGCATAATGACAACAATGGCTGCCTTAGTGACTTACATTGTAATGAGGTTCTTGAATAACTTTGAAGACCTTGAAATGTTTGAAATTACACTTGCTTTTACTGGCATTGGTATGTATTATGTGAGATTTTAATGAGTGCAATATTTTACACTGAATTGTATTTTTAAATTGAAAATTTGACTGAGTCGGTTAACAAAGGCTACATTGTCCGTTCTACATACGCAGGCCGTAAGCTTCTTAACCACCTCGGTAAAAAAGATGCCGGCTCTTAGCCTGCCAAATATAGTTTAAGATCAGTTCAGCAGCGGTCTAGCCGTAGCAAGGTAATAGACAGATAGACAGACACACATAGGTAAATAGGTACTTTATTTATTTTTCTATACCATATTGGCAAACAAGCATAAGGCCCGCCTGATGTTAAGCGTTTACCGACCCTTTAAAACTATAATCACTCCGTTCTTGAAGAATACCACACTATAATGCGATCTCTAGTTCGGCACTCTTCTTTATTTTAAAGCTAGGCACGATATTTATAATATTATTAGTATTGAGTATGGAACCAAGCTCGAAGCTTTGGTGGTTTAGGAGCGTTTAAAAAATCCGTTTAGTTTTGGACCGAAGTTGTTTATGGCACTTTAAAATTAGGCGGGTAGGGGCTAGACTGTTAAAAGTGTATAACTGTTTTTACGTCAAATCAGGGTAATTTTAGGGGTTTTTTTTGGTTAGTTAGAAGAAGCAATATTTAATATTGTACCTAGGAAGTTTTCGATCATTTACCGATATAGCGCTTATTAAATTTTAAAACTATATAACTGTAATAGTCCTTTTCTAAGTAAATATCTTTGTAAGTTTTATGTAATTATAGGCCATAGCATTAACTACATCAAAATATAGGTATATTGTCTTTTCATTGCGTGAGTTATCTGAAATTCGACAATAACGTTACTAAATTAAACTAAGCGAATAATATATGCCTAAAGTAAAAGATAAAAAAATATCCTTAGTAAAATATATACATTAAACAATAAACTATATATAGCCAGACTTGCGAAACAGATGTAACTACAGTCGAAAGGAAAAATTTTAAGTTTTAATTTCTTAGTTTGTGATGAACGTGTATTTAAATTTAAGGAAAGTATTAAAATAAACATAAGATGTCTTTCTAGATATTGTCTTTTATTAGGTACTCTGTTTTATTGCCTAAGAAAAAAATTTAAAACTTTAGCTGTGCTTGCAAAGACCTGTTAAGAATTTATGCATCTAACGCTTTTCTATGCTCATACATACAAAATGCTTTGTCCTGAATGACTGACTGACTGTTCAACGCACAGCCTAAACCGCTGATCGAAGGGACCTTCAACTTGGAGGGTGGGTTCTTTATATGACGTAGGCATCCGATAAGAAAGGATTTTCCGAAAAGGTTAAGTGCGTGTCGGACTCGCGCAATAGGGGTAAATCGATGGTAATGAAATTTTTTTAAGTTGTTATGCACACGCCGGTGAAGGTGGCTGAGAAAGAAAAAAAGGGTCAAGTGCGAGTCGGACAGGGTCAAGAAATATCGGGAAGTCAATCAATCTAGTCGTGCATGGTAAGCCCGAAACATGTTAACAATTCGACCAATATTCCTCACTCTGTAAATGAATTATTAACCAATTTTCTTAGCTATAAAAGTTTAGGAATACTGTTGAAAATGTCAAGAACAAATTTACATTAATGTTGTTTTCTTTTCCATTTCAGTACTAGAAATATACTTATTGCTGCTAATCCGCAGTGAACTGGAGAAGAGGGATCCTCCGTACCAGCTCAGCTTTGTCAATCACCTCTCTGAAGTCACTGTAGGTCCAAAGTCCACGTAGTACATGGTTTCAATCAAAATTATTTTCAAATATGGACAGAGCCATCATAACCTTACTACAATTCATTTTCCTCAGTGCAATTTTATGGTTTTTTTTGTCGTAAAATGTTTATGTTTTTTTTTTGTCAACGCCGACCTATTTTTTTTTATACTTGTAAAATGTTTGTTTAAAAGAGTAAATAGTCTGAATTTTGTAAACAAAGTTTAATTCAAACTAAAATTTAAATTCAACGAAAAATTCTAAAATTCAAAGTTTTAGAAATGAAATCCTTCTTAGTCCAGAACAAAACACTCTATCAGAATTAGTGATGGTTGCAGACATGGGCTCACCGCCTGTAACTCATGACTAAAGTGATATGTGAAAAGAGGCTAGGAAAATAGGGAAGGTGGGGTATTTTGATCCTAAGCGACTGGTTCACCTAAGGGGCAATAATCTAGTCATATCAGCTTATTTTGGTCCTCTTTCGAACCTAAGCCTCCTACATGCACGTGGTCCCCAGCCTTTCGTATCCACCTACTACTAATTTAGATTTCGATTCCACGTTTTGGCAAGAAAGGTCACGACAGGTATGAGAATGCTCCAGTGAGTTAGTGTGCCACCACTTTATGCTGCTGGATGGCCCCCATTTTATGATCTTCGAACTGAAGGTCATCGTAACAGCGAAAAGAAAAGAAAGCACCTCGATGTATCGCTAGTCTATACGACATCTCTGCAGAGAACCAGAATGGCCCCAGGCTATGATGGAATCGAAGGCTATAGTTCTGGTCCATAGGGAAGGACCTTAGGGAAGGACCTTGTGTAAGCTCTTCAATTACAGAAGTTAAATTTTTGAAGTACATGCAACGCGCGATTATTGCCCTAGGTGTTGGATGCCTCTATAGGCTGAGGTGACCGCTTACTATCAGGCGGACCGTAACCTTGTTTGCCACCTTAGTGGTATAAAAAAAAAATGAGTTAGGGCACAACCAGTACTCGCCCAAATAAGCC
The DNA here is from genome assembly GCA_946406115.1 of Apoda limacodes. Lineage (NCBI taxonomy): Eukaryota > Metazoa > Arthropoda > Insecta > Lepidoptera > Limacodidae > Apoda > Apoda limacodes. The sequence goes on from OX291558.1 coordinate 5,758,448, forward strand.
ACCCGAACAATAAAGACGATACAGCAAGAACTCGCTTGAATGAGCAGTCTGAAACGGAAGTACCGTAGACTTACAAGCGATGAGTAAAGTTGTCAGAGCTCTTGAGGATTTGCTGAGTGGGCAGCGGGCGACCGGTGGTGCTCGTTGCTATGATTGCTGGGCGTGGACGCGGCCTACTGATACGGTGGTCAAAAACACCTGATGAAACGTAATGGAGGCATACTGTAGAGCATTTCAGGCCTGCTTTTCTGCAGCCACACATGCTTCCACAGTTTCCTTTGCATCTGCAGAAAATTAATTTCATAAGTTCGGGGGTGCTGGAGGCTAAGAAGCTTGTATTGGCACCCAAATGTTTGCATGCTTTTTCCAGCCCCAATCTTCAGGATTTTAATATCTTCCGAGCCGCGACTGGATCTAGTGATATACTCGGAGACTGTAAAAACGAGCTGCACCTTGTGTTGGAGGCTGCGATGATAAATTAAATGAATTTTTAGTCACTGTCTTAGCAAATCGTTTGTATCGCAAGTCGTCTAGTGAGTTGTCTTTATTACCGCCGTATAAAGCTATGAAAAAACGTTCGCCAACAAAGGGGGGGCAAAGATGGATCGACTTTCTCACTTAGGAATAGCGCGGTACCGCCAGCTAATTCAGGATGTCACGTAAAAAAAACGCGCCTGCAGACTCTATCTCATAGGTGGCGGGGAAAAGAGTAAAGAATGAATAAGTAAAGTTGTACGGATTTGACAAAAAAAAATTAAGAATATATACCAGCAGTGGTGCTTAAGCATTGTGCTCCTGAGTTATGTCCTGTACTCACGCTGTACTCAAATTTTTATAAAAAATTTCTCACTTTTTTGCTTATAACTTCTTTAATTTTTAATTTAGGGCAAAAAGTTATATAAAAAATATTTGTAGGCAAAACAATTTGCTACAAATTATGTCGTTACGAATTTTTTGTAAGACGCATAGTTTCCATCGCGAAAAAAGTGTTTTCACCCCTTTTTCCAAGATGGTGTCCGGATGACAAGGGTGGCGACCCCTCAAACTTAAGATTAAGCTTCCATTGACCCCCCACACATGTCCCAAAAATAAAATTGCGTCCTCTAACAAATGCAAAGCTCATGTAACATTTCAATGGACTATATTGCCAAAAATCTGATCTGAATCACAGTTTGAAGTTGGTGTCTAAGAAACTAACAGTTTGTTTTTAGTAATTATTTTTACCTTTTAAGTGCATCTTTTCAAAGCCGGTTCTGACAAATGATAATATATTTTACACAGACTATATGTAAAAGATACCCAGATGGACGCACTGTCAGATGATATCACTTCGTGACATAACACATATGCGCAAAATGTTGCATGTGCGACCGTGATATACGCCCCCTTCGCATTTTCAACGAATTTCCTACATACAACGAACTATATTTTGTTACATTCATGTGATTGCTTAGTTTAAGAAAAATCAGTATTGTTATAATAATTAAGGAGTTAGAGGTATATTAATCTTTTGTAATAAAACGTATCTGACGAACAAAATTTAATTTTTGAAATGTAGGGATTAAATTCGCTTGTGTCGTTCTAATTATTTACTGATAAAGCATTTAATGTTTTTATTTTTTATTTTCTGCATAGGCTGACTAAGATCTGTATTGGATTTTCTTTTTGTGTAAAAACTGTACTAGAATGCGTGTGGAATTACCACAGTGCAAAAGATGCTGCTGTGTCTTGCCTTTGAGGTATGGCTTGATCTTTTGGGGATATTTTAAATTGGTGAGTTTTTTTTCCAACACTAGAGACATGATAACTTTTTGAAATTGGTGAGTTCTTTTGAAATTTGTAAAGCAATAATAGCTTTTTTAAATTAGCCTTTTGTTTAAATATTTGAGACATGAAAGCTTTTTTAAATTAGTTAGTTCTTGGAAATATTGGAGCAATAATAGCTTTTTTCAGTTTGTGAGTTTTTCGGAAATATAAGAAAACTGATACTGCTTTTTTGAATTGTTTACTTCCTTGGAAATATTATAGCAACTGCTTTTTTTGATTGGTGAGGTTTTTTGAAAATATTGGAGCAGTAATAGCTTTTAGTTAGTAAGAGTTTTTTGTAAAAAATATTAAAAACAAGATAGCTTTTTTCAATTGGTGAGTTCCTTGGAAATATTAGAGCAATAATAGCTTTTTTAAATTCGTGAGTTCTTTTGGAAATATCAAAGCAATAAAAGCTTTGTTTAAATTGGTAATTTTTTTGGAAATATTAGGCATGGAAGCTTTTTTTAAATTGGTTAGTTTTTTGAAAATATTAAAAACATGATAGCTTTTTCATATTGGTGAGTTCTTTGTTAATAGTAAAATAATAAAAAAATATCTTTATGTAGAAATGTATATGTCATTGAGCTTGTTACACATAAAATAAGGATTTATTGATGGTTTTAAAAATTACGTTTTCATAATTTATAAAGCGCTCAAAGGATGAAGAGGTAACAGACAGACAAAGAGAGTTAGAGTTCGCATTTATAATATTCGAATTCAAACTGGTCCATATCCATTCAAATATTATAAATGCGAAAGTAAATCTGTCCGTCTGTCTATCCGTCTGTCTGTCTATCTGTCTATCTGTTTTCTCTTCACGCTTTAACCGCTGAACCGATTTGGATGAAATTTGCTGTGGAAATACATTGGGTCTCGAGAAAGCACATAGAATAGTTTTTTCCCGATAAATTCAAAAATTTCCACGGGTATAATTATAACCGAGCTTAAAGGAACTATAGAACTATAGCTTGCTATAGCAAACTTCATTAGTATAATTAAGGGGTTGACGTAATTAACCCCAGATATAACCAAATTTAGGCCAGGTGGCCGCTATTAATGATATAAATGCGAAATTTTGTATGTTTGGTTATTTGTTACTTAATCACGCTTCAACCACAAAATGAATCGAGATATAATTTGGCACACATATAGGTTAGGTGCTGGAATTTAAACCCGTTTCATTTTTAAATAATGGATAATGGAACGCAAAAATTTATAAAGTTTGTAACTTAATCCTGCCGCAACGGAGCATCGAATTGAGCTGAAGTTTTGCACAAAGATAGTTGAACATACGGAGAAGGACCACCCGGAAAATTCAAAAGTTCCCGCGAGAGTAACTATGTCCGAATTCTACCAACGAACAATAGCAGCTGCTATAGCTGCTATAACAAACCTCTTTGGTATATAATCAAGGAGTTGCCGTAAGAATCCCACGCCGGTAACCAAAGTTAGGGCGAGCTAAGCCGCTGGCAAAAGCTAGAGGATTATAGTAAAGAGTCGATGGTGGTTAAGATGTTTTGATTTCACCTTGTGGACACGCCTGAGTAGTGGAGGTTCATGCCCAGCGTGTTCTAATAATAATGTCCTTTTTTTAATTTCTCTTCAAAAAAGACGTGTATGAAGTCCAAAATCTACACTGGGCCCACGTGTGGACTATGACTCAAATAACCCCCGTTAAGGGAAGGCCTTGCCCCAATATTGGAGACATATGGGGCTGATAACGATTATAATAATACAAATTTGTCTAAATTATAAATATTTCATGATTTAATGTATTTTCAGGTAATATTTTCAGCTGCCATAATTTTAATGTTGTGCTCTTTATTTACAAGAACTGTCTATAGAAATGACCTAACATGGTTTTTAGTGTGGACAACCATTTTTGCAATCGATGATATATTTACAATAATGTTTTTGGTAGCTGCACACAAGGTTGGTTATCATTAACTATCCCTTTTAAATTTATAAATCACTATGCTCTAAAAAATTACACTTTAGAAAATTTATAATAGTCATAAGAGACGGACAATAAATTCATTGTCAGATAAATGTCTTGGATTTTATTGGATGTAAGGGAAAAGCTGTGACAAACTTAAACAGCAAACTTAAGGCAGCCGATTTAAAGATACCTTTATTCATTTCAAATGTACATAAAGACGTCTCAAAGAGAAGATATTACAGACTATGTGTATCAATCAAAGAAAACAAATGAAAAAGTTTCACTGATTAAATTATTGATGAAAAACCAAAAAGACTACAACTCTTACAAACTATTTGTGGTTAAATATTAGCTTGATATTTTCCTTGATGATAAATTTTAGCCGTTGGATATATTTTTCAGGCGTTTTGTTTATTTTAACCTGGCGCGGCTGGAGAACCAGAGGCCAATAAATATTTTTTCTTCATGTATTGTCACAATTTTAAAAAATAAATTAGTATCTTTTAATTGTAAGTCTCTAAAGAGACCAATGGAGGAAGTAAAGAAACCTGCAGGAAACATGGCTTCTGCCTCATGATTAACCTCTTCTGAACATCGTAGATGACAACTTCATTGCTACCGGCACCTGCAGTTGTCTCGTCGGCAGGCCTATTAACTGGTAGGCCTTACGAAGGTGTTGCAATAATATGGAGGAAAGATTCTTTTCAGTCAGCGTCTGTCATTGAGTGTCATAACGTGCGTGTTTCTGCCGTAAAATTAACCGCTAATGATAGATCGATTTAAATTTTCAGTGACTATACATATACTTGTTAACTCAGTAGATAATTAACATATATTTATAATATGTCTTGGGGCTATCTACTTAGTAATAGAAGAAGTAGGTAACACTAAAGTTCTCTATATGTTAGGAGAATTCAATGCTCACCCCAAGAACTCTTTTACGATGATTTACCTAACTTTTGTATAAAACAAAATTGGGAATGTGCTGATATAGAATTACTAGAAATTACATCTGATACATATAAATACACGAGTGAAGCGCAAGGTTGTAGGAAATGGCTCGACCATTGTGTTATCTCAAAATCTACTAGAGAAACTGTGTTAAATGTAAGGGTAGAACATGACATACTGGATGGACTATTTCCCATTAGTAATTGAATGTGACCTTGGTGCAATTTCTGTAAAGTGTGAATCAAGATACTTTGCTTTTGTAAATAGAGTCATTTGGGGTTAACTTTCGATTGAACAAATAGACTCCTACCATTCAATTTACTATGAAAAGTTAAAACAGTTGGACTTTCCGACTAAGATGACACTTTGTGCAGATCGTTTGTGTTTCGACTACAAACAAAGAATAGTTTTAGATAAGTTTTATCATAACAGTGTTTTACACGAGGCTGTGTTACTCTCCTACCAAAGGGTAAAGTGCACTAGATAGGGCAAGAACGTGGTTGGGAATAGATATGTAGCGCCCGTTCGCAGGGAGGCGAGGTCAAACTTTCTTGTGTGGGTACATAGTGGCAAACCGAAATGTGGAGTTTTCAGTAGAAGTTTAAATGGTGTCACTATAGACAGGAACAAATTAGGATAGATATTCTTGCTTCGAATCATTCAGCGAAAGACTTAAAACAATTTTAGAAAAATACTAAAAAAATTGACAATAAACCAAACCTATCTGTGAACGTTGGAGGTATAAATGACCATAGAATTATCGCCAATATCTTTGAAGATAGTTTTATCGTGCGGTCAACAATGAGTCACGATTGCACAAAAGATTGTAGTGCTGAGACCACCGTCCAAATAGAGCTTAGCATCAAGTTTTCTTCGAAAGATGTTAAAAATTTCATCAAAAATATGCAAAAGGGTAAATCTCCGAGGTACGATGGTTTCAGTATCGAACATCTCAAATATGCTGGACCGCATCTGCCCACACTATTGGCCATGTTTTTTACTCTTTGTCTTAGACATTGCTACTTGCCTGATGCTTTCTTGAGAACGGTGGTTGTGCCCGTTATCAAGATTAAGACAGGGGATGTCTTGGGCACAGCTAACTATCTACCTATCTCACTTGCTACTACTATAGGGAAGGTACTGGACAGTTTGCAAACTGCATTACGCGTAGTTTGGCTTCAGGCCACATGTGTAAACAGAAAGCGCTATCTTTTGCCTTAAGCACACTGTCAGATACTATTGAAAGAAAAACACCGTTCTATGTGTGCTTGCTTGATATGTCGAAAGCCTTTGACCTAGTTGTCTATGACACACTATATGAGAAAAAGCACGGGTATGCCGACGGAGCTCGTGTCACTGTTTAAATATAAGTATCAGAAACAAATTAATCAGGTTAGATGGGCTAATACCTTATCGGATGAGTAGAAGTTAAAGTGGGGTGTTAGACAGGGTGGTTTAACATCCTCCAGTCTGTTTAATCTGTAGGTAGATCAGTTATTCGAGGAACTGAGTATCACCCATGTCGGTTGCTACATAGACGGTATATGTGTCAACAAAATTAGTTATGAAGATGACATGATGCTACTGGGTCTTTCGATCAACTCCATTAGAATAATTGTAGGTATCTGTGGGAAGTATGCGGAAAACCAAGGACTAAAATACAATTCCTAAAATAGTGAAATATTAATAAAATAAGAAATAAACCGGAAAATATGCCTCCAGTGTGCTTGCCGGTACTCATTCAAAAGTTGTAACTAAGTTTAAGTATTTGGCCCATATGGTGACACAGGATCTAAAGGATATTCATATTGAGGGAATACAAGCAGGAAATTAGCGGTAAGAAGGAATGTCCTGGCGCGAAGATTTTCTCGATCCTCGACTGAGGTGAAAGTCACGCTATTTAAATCATACAGCACCTCATTTTAATCAAATGATCTGTGGGTACGATACATGAAAGGGCCCTATGATGCTCTGCAAGTCAAATTTAACAATATATTCAGGCTGGGACTACCGCGCTTTTGCAGCGCACCTGGAATGTTTGCTGAGGCACATGTTGATGGTTTCAGCGCGATAATGCGTAAAAAGGCTGCTCTGCTTTACCATATCCACTCTAGCTCCAAAATTATTCTGAAGACACTTAATTGGTCTAGATTTGACTGCCTAATATCAGAATTTAATTCATTTATTATTATTATTATTCAAAAATTTATTTTCAGAAAAACTACAAGTTGTTAAAAGTATACTACTACTTCAGTATGGTTGAAGACAGTAGCTTGGTGGTGTTGCTAATTATTACTGCTGCGTGGGTGATTTGGGCTCTATCTATAGGAGGACCTTATATATTTTTCTTTTTGTTTCCAATGGTTGTACTTATGACATGTACAGTAATATCAATAGGTGAGTATTAGAAAAAAAATTATGAATAATGTTCATTTTGAAATCACGGAAAAGGCTGCCTTATTTTGTTTCTTAGTGTGGCAAAGGCCAACGTTTTAGAACTTGTTTGCTTCAATCTTATTACTTGTGGCGAAATGGTCTAATTACTTGTGGGTGATACCCAGGTTGAAATGGTTACATTACTTGTGGGTGATGCGGGGTGAAATGTTCACATTACTTGTGGGTGTATGCGGGGGTGAAATGGACACATTGGTTGTGGCTGGCATTTGGGGCGGAATGGTCACATTTGTCTCTCCAACCCTGTCGTATCCACTGTAGGAAGGGTAATAGTAATAATAGTGTTAATTATTTGATAATGAATTTTGAACAACGAAAAGTATTTGTTTCTTAATGACCCCTTAAGTCATTAAATTTTTCATTAAAACTGTAAATTTTTAACCTAAGAAAAAAATCAAAAAACACCTAACTTTTTAATTTCGCATTGGGAGGGCACATAGTTCGAAGAACCGATGACGAGTGGCGACCACGTACCTACTTGAAAACGCAGCGTGGAACTCCCCCTCCCCCTGCCAGATGAACAGAGGCCTTGTAAAGGTTGCGGGGAGCCTTAGGTTGCAGGCGGCATAGAGTCGCACGCTGTGGAGAAAATTATATGAGGCACATGTCCAGCAGTGGACATTTGTAGGCTGATATAATAAAGAAGATTATTTATTTTCTGTAATCAGAATAATAAACGTCAAAATTCTAAGTAAATAGGTTTATAGGTATATCTTACTTAGAACACCTGAACACAGTACCAACTTCTACAATCATTCATTTACCATCCAAGCGATTCAAATTTAAAATTCACTACCTTTTTCTTTAAGATGCTTACAATCGACTACTATTTTTAAAAACCACGTAAAAATGCATTTCCTTAACTTAAATGATTATTTTTTTTTTTCTCCTACTTTCACAGACACTAACACTAAATAACTTTGGTTGATAAAATTATTCTGTTTATTCCTTTCTATCGAGACATACGTACATTTATAATATAAACTTTATTGTATTAGTTTGTATTAATTTTGTATTTATTTTATTTCATGTATTTATTTGTATTTCGTATTCACTGGTATATATTATATGCTAGTGTTTATAAGATTGCTACAACTAATAAATATCCATTTATTTCTAATGTGCACTAACTACCTACTCCTATCTGGTTTCCTCTACTTAAAGGTTGCCCGGTAGAGATTGCTGTAGCGATAAGGCTGCCAGTTTGTACAATCTCAAAATTGTTCTTGTAATATAGTTAATACTCTATGCAATAAAGTGTATTCATTAATTTATTCATAATTTTTGTAGACTATTAAAGCGACTTTTTGAAGTCCAAAGCAGAGAACCTTTCCTATTATTAGTCAGAACCCTAATAATATATGTTTTGTTTAAATTTCAGCTGCTGAAACTTACTTAATATTATTGTTGAGAAGTGAAATAAAAAAGCTGAAGGACCTGAGTCAATTCAAGTTCGTGAACAACGGTGCTGAGAGTGACGCTGCCTGCTCCTATGTCAATAGACTCGTAGATAATGAGAAGACCGAATTTGACAATATGACGGATATAGAAATATACTGAATAAGTGTTCTGTATTTTTGATATTCTTAAATGATGGTTAAATACATAAAATACAACTTAATCATTAATCTGCCTGTAGCAGTTTATAGCTAGAGATAAGGTTTTTTTAAATTTACGCCACTGCACCCGGACGCCCGCCTTCCTTATTCAGCCAACTAAGCCCTGCCATTTTCGGATATTAGGTCAACCTGGCTGAAGGGAGATCCACGCTTTGATCACCAATCCGTCGTCTCCACTCTAAAGCTGCCAATTAAATATGGGACGCGTCCATTAGCAGCAGTTGTCCTGGGACGACTTCGGTGTTTCTATCTAGTACATATAATAAATGTACTATCCAGATCGCCAAGGTCAACGGCGACTGAGGGATGCGTCCTATCCCAAGACTCAAATAAACCAAACGACGGTTGCGCCTTTAAAAAACAGGCCATGCAAAGAAAAAAGTATAGTTTACTATACACTTTTCTGTGCAGAAAAGTGTTTTTCTTTTGTTCTTCCCAAAGGGTCATACTTTTTGGGACAAATATGACCTACTTATTATTATAACTAATTCTGTTGGATCTCAAAAATTACAATCATATGCTTTTAAGTGAGTCCATGCCTATTTATAATCATTTATATTTTTCGCTCAAAATTTAATTATAAATGCAAAGACGCCTCAACTTTCAAAAAACTACAACCTACTTAAACCTGCAACCTATAGAATCCGTCTTAGTTCCGCACCTTAAAAGGGAAAACGTTACACTTATAAGATTGTTGCTGTATCCGTACGTCCATCTGTCACAACGACTTTCACAAAAGCTAAGTAACGTAAAGAAAATTGAAATTTGGCATCTACTTGATGTATATATGTATATATCAACGGTTTTTATACCCAGATGGGTGAATAAGCGGGTGGATACACATCTACATCATAATGTAGGATACAGTCTCATCACCAACTACCTGTTCTACGTGACATGGGGTCCGGCCATCACGGTACCTGCTTATGATGCGGTGTATCTGGACTTTGGTGGCTTTATATATGTCCCATTCGTGGTAAATTAGAAAACCATAGACAATAAAAGATCTGGGACAGAATAATATACCCCCATTGCACACCTATGAGTATATCGCTTTACAAAGCAAATGAAGAGGGTTCAGTTTAAACTACTAGTGTGGGTGAATTAAGTACCAATCATTTGAAAGAACTGAGTATAAGGATTCTTTGCATGATTTTTTTAAATTACAAGATAACAAATAAAAAAGGTTACCGTCCCCTTCTGTTCTCTTATAGGTTTCTGAAGCAAAAAATTTGATTTTAATAGAATTAGTAGATACCTAATACTATAACAACCTAGAACCTACTACCATAAATTATTGGAAAACTGTAGGTTTTCCGACAGTGTAATGTTGTTTTCTACGCAGAAAAATGATTTTTTTTTAGTTTTAGCAATTTAGAATTCTTTGCATGGCCTGTTTATCTCCATAATAGGCCATCCAAAGAAAGGCAGTGCCTTAACGTAAACTTAACTTTAAAAAAGTGCTCACTGTTTTGTGGTCTAGTCGGTATATTATATCATATATCACAGCATCTTACTAAAGGCCACGAGCATATAGATGTATATTGTAAGGGACTGAACACAATGCTGGAGAAGCTAGCAATTTTCCACAAAGGTTAGGTCAATCGCTCGTCCTCGCTGCTCCTACACGACCCCACACCACACAACAAACGGTCTCCAAGTTACAAGAGCTTGGGTTTGGCTCTCCGTCATCCTCCTTACTACTTCTATTTTTCACAGAATTTGGACAACTTCTTGGCAGGAAAGGAATTTGATACCTTAGAAACAGTACACAAAGTCCAGCTAACATCTTCAAGAAGAACATCGATAAAAAGCCAGTTAATTGGCAAAGAAAAACTGATAGCATTGGTAAATATTTCGATTAATACAACAACAGCTTCATAGAAATTTCCTGTTGTGGAATGAGCTCAAAGGACTACAGTACGGGGTACAAGAAAGGAGTTTTTAGATTTTTGAATGGTCGGTAACGTGCGAGTGATGTTGTAAGAGATTTGTTGAGATATGTATCTTTAATCTATAAATAGCTTTAGTTTTTTGCAAGCGTCAAGCTTCAATCGAACGGTAGAGTATTACAACAAATAATAAAAACCAAGTATCAGACGGGCCCAAGCAATTTAGTTACCATCTCAAATCACCTTTATAGCACCATCTAGCTATTCATTAGCGAGACAGCAACACATTTATTTGTTGGAAACGATATTAAAAGTTAAGTAACTTCGGGCTTGGTCAGTAATTGGATGGGTGACCACTTAGCAGCACACTTTTTGTTTTTGTTTGTGTTTGTAAATTACGCATTAAGGTGTAGATACGGAACCCTCGGTGCGCGAGTCCAACTCATACTTGGCCTGTTTTTTTTTTTAAAACGATGTAAAAGTTCATAGTAAACATAAAATGAACACTAATTAAGGAAGTTTATGATGCGGGGTCTAGGCGTGAAAGGATGTGAGTGATTGTACTAACTAAAGGATGTCCCAATAAATGTGATCTAAAGACCATCTGAACTTAGCAGTTATGGCCGCGATCTTGAGAAACGAAGACAGCACAAACAGCTGAAATACTGGCTATTTCAGCTCTCGGCTGACAACATGGAAGAACTGGAAGTGTCACGGGAAAATAAGTGTTTTAAATTTTCTGCGGTTACTAAGTGTTGTTTTTGCGTGCCTATAAGGTTGGGAATAATTATATTTGGATACGTCAATTTGGTAAGTAAATTTTATGAAATAACTATATATTGTCTTGAGATTTGGAAACTAATTTTAGACTATCGTCCACCAGCGTTCACTACTGAGGGCGCGTTCGTTTTGTGATGCAGAATCATTATTTTCATTACTTTTGTCACCTGTCATCCGTTCGTTTAGCATTGGTAACAAAAATATCAAAATTTTAGTATCATCTATAACAAACTGTCATGCGTTCGTTTACGATATTTTTGTTATTTCTGTCACTTTTGCCACCGAAAAATGAAACTTTAGACCCATGTCTGTATACATATTCATTATTTATAGTAGTGTGTGTCTGTTTTATCGTATTGTGTGTACGTCAACCGTTCGTTAGACAAGTTTTGCAACCAACAATTTTGTTAGTAACGTAAAAGCTACACGAACGATAGGTGTCAGTGTCAAAACTGGCGTTATCAAAAGTGTGAAAAGTATCCATCTTGGGATCTCTTAATCCCAAATCGAACGCGCCCTTAATGTTGATTATGATCCTACACCTCATATACTTTATTTAGTTTATCTCTACCAAGAATAAACCTAGTTAAATAGGCCAATTTATGCTTTTACCGTGATTCTTTCGTAAAATAAAATCCGTTTTGTGCAGGGAAATATCTCGCATTCGCATGCGCAAAATGTCGTTATTAGTGCGGAATTGCTATACGACGTCAACTTCTTTATTATTTGCTAGGTATACTTAATAGCAAGCTGTGACTATAGGAATTCAGCTGTAATTATTCCTGCGGAAACTTTTAAATGTTCTGGAATAATTTAGTACTGGTAGTATCTTGACGTCATCCTTTCGGGACTTTGGCGAGTGGTAGGTTCATCGAAGGCACATATTGGGGATAGATAGTCACTTATTAAGAGGGGGCATAAGCCATATTTTTTTTTCATACAACGTGGATAATGATAATGAATATATTTTTCTCGGGAGTTACTTTAAATCCTGTCACAGAGTAATTGAAGACTTTTAACGTATCACATGGTGCACCCCCTATGCAATCTGAAAAACAATAGGCAATTTAAAAACTACCTAAATTTTTTTTTTTTTTTTAATTGAACTATTTACTTTTTAAATCTTGTTTATTAAGTGTTTCAATACAAAACATATATTTATTAGTTGATACACTATAATTTTATGACGGAGGAGGAGGACGCATGCAATAAAACAGTTTTGTAATTAGTTTGTAAAGCTAGTTGTAGTTAATTTACTTGACGATTCGAAGATGTTCTTAGTAACCCATTTGCATAAAAAGATTTTGATTTGAATTGATTTATGAACGTAATATGGGTGATTGTATTGAAAACAGCCCTAGGGTTTATATTTAGCAATAAAATAACAAAATTTCAGCTAAAATGTATTGTTCCGATATAAAAATAAATCGAAGATTGGCAGACATTAGGGGTTCTTTCTTCTATTGAGAAAATTTTATAGCGTCTTTTTTTTGCTAATTTCAGATCTTGTATATAATTATGGTGTAATTTTTATATTTTTAATTTTTGTTTGCATTTATTTGGACTAACTCACTCAAAATTCAATTAGACCATAGGCAATTTACCTTTTTCTTTTTGCTCCCTCTTAATGCGGACTGGAAACCCCTCATACCTTCCTCCTCCATTCGTTGAGGGCTCCCCATTCCTGCATTTACCACCTCTTCGAACGCTTGAGTTGATTACAGTTATTTTATTTTTAAATTGATTTCAGGGGATAATTTCTTTAATTGATAATTAATTGATGAATTTTAATTGATAAAAATTTAAGAAATAACAACAAAAGCGGAAAGACCGGCCAAGTGCGTGGTGGCGTCTACACGCATTAAGTTAGGATAGAATGACCATTTATGCGGATATCTAATAAGTTATGAACCGATTTTGTACCAAAGAATTTTTATTAGTAGTATTTATAAAGCCCTATTATCGTGATTTTTTTCAGATGTTTACATCACACAGCTTAAAAATTTGTGGTGACCGACTGACAAGACGAATTTATAAGAGCTTTGTATTTTCCCATTTAGCTACGGAACCTTAAGGGAAACATAGGTAATGGCTAAGAAAAGCACAATATTCATACTATACCTTGCAAAATATAGCTTGAGTTCTGCGACACCTGTCACAGTAACAGATCTAGTGCTGGGACGATGTTGATAATGAATGATTATTATATAAGTTTTAATATTAATTTCATTGACAAATAAAATAACCTCTTCTTCCCCCATCTCTCTTTTTCCTGTATCTCCTTTCAGCTCTTAATTAACTTATTTAGAAACCCTCCCGTTGGCCATGGTCACAAAAACTCGCCAAAGATTCGACGCAATAGGACGAATACAAACAAACAAGGCAACATGCATGTTTATATACCTACTAATACATATAGATAATAAAACGTAAATTCAATATTTAAATTCATAAAGTAACTATTTTTTTGATTGATTTTATCTGCGAAATCGATAACTAATACTTTATAGTTGAGGATATCCGAAATAGATATCTCTTTTTGTGCACGCAACAATAAAATATGGTAATATCACGCATACACTTAGCCGTCTGAAAATACGAAACTTGATAACGTGATTTCAACGGCAGCATTCGCAGAGCTCACCTATATAATATGTATATTATAATATATAACTTTAAAGAAAATGATTTTCTCCTACTTTGCCACAAAAGAACCTGTAGGCATTTTTGAAATAATAATTTTGCACAACTATTAATATTAAATATTGTAAAAACCAAGTTTCATACAAATCTATACTGTTTAATAATACTGACTGTACAAAGCCCTCATTTTTTTTTTATTATGAAACGACAATGGGTACCGGTAATGAGGTACTGGTAATGAGGTACTGGTAATGAGCTATGTCGTTTCATAATAAAAAAAATCAATAAGTGCTTTACAGTCCGGATCACTACATCTTTCACACCACCTATGTAGAACAGTTATATAATTGAAAGCTTGGAAAGTATTTTTTATATGTGCCCTCGGTGCACATTTTGGAAACGGCCTGAACAAATCCCATTAGACAGCTGTTCACAATCTGACTGTGTTACATAAACACACATACCTACGCGCGCTCATACATATAGGTACACCACCTGCAATACAAAAGCATTCACCCATACATACATTCGACGCCCACATATACACAAACCCACACTCACACTTTTTAATAAAATGTTTTAGTTTTGTGAAGTTGGTAAATGTTAAGATGTCTATAGTACTATTATATAATATATGTTTATTAATATTACTAAAGACTATTACAAAGTGATCGAAATATTTTTAAAATTCTTGTTTTTATTATATTTTATGTATATTTTATTAATTAAGTGGTTATTTTCAGATACTGTCTCTGCTCTGCATCCCATTCCTGGTACTCGTGTTGGTTGTGCACAGCATCAGCGATGACAACATCTTCAGTGAACACTTCCCATATGACACTGAAGTGCACATCCCCCTAACTATAGGGCTCCAGGTCGTAGAAGTTGTATTGGACATTATTTTATTGGTTGGAGCTTACAAGGTATAATATTAATTTAGGATCCTACCTTTAAGTTAAGTAAGAAGACGTTTTTCTTTGTTTTCTGACTTTCAAAAAGGAAGAGTTTCTCAATTCAGCTTGTTATTTGTATATATAAACATAGAGGTAATCAATGCTATTATATAACTCAATGTATCTCTTTCTGTTCGTCCGTTTATATTCCTTTAACGGCTAAGCCGTCAAACTGGTTTTAATGAAATAAAATTAAAACTAAATTAAATAAAAGAATCGGATTATATCATACAGGTAAATTTATAACAAAACCAGTATGTGCTAAAAATGTATCTTACTTAGTTTAAAATGCAGCAAAAGCACTTATACTTATTTACTCTTGGTAAAAAATAAAAAAAATAGACGAAACAATGCCAAAGATTAGCTAAAAAGTCGAAAAATAACTCCGTAAATTTTACCACATCTCGCTTACATTAAACAGACGATTAATCTATTCTAATATTAAAAACAAGTTAAACATTGTTTGTATGGAGGTAATCTCTGCAACTACTTAATCTTTTCCTTATAGAAAGCTACAGAGTAACAAAGGCTAATTCTATTTCTAATAGAATTAGAAAAAAAAAAAAAAATCTTATATGAGTAACAAAGGCTATGAAATGTATCTTGATTAGAATAACTTTATAGTTCGAAATTTTAATATTTGTAAATCAAGTCATGAGGAACTAATTTTTGGCGCAAGGTATAGCTGAAGGGATTTGAAAAAAATAAAATACCAATTTTTTGTCACGATCGAGAGTTCCCACGGGATTTTCTGTGGTGCACTTTTTCTTACGTCGGTCGTAACAGTTCATACAATTGGCTTTATTTGTGACACTTAGATAGGTTTAGGAACGGAAAAAGATAAATTTATTAATTTTACACCGATCGAAAGTTCCCACGGCAATATGTCATTTTTAGCGGGTGAAACTGCGGGGTTCGAGTAAAAAATTATATACTGCTGCTGAGCGCTTAATTTTAGTAATGAAAACTTAAAAAAAAATCTTTCTTATTGCAATTCTGTACTGGAGTACTCAGCGGATGCACCCAGATACCAGCTTAGCCCTTTTGACACGGTTCAACGACACGGTTGAGAGAATCGTCGACGATACCATACTTACAAGCCGTATCGAACCCTTAACTCTGAGGAAAGACTTTTTGCCTCCCTGGGTGTTTTCTAGCTCTTAAATAATGGGATGTGTTCTGAGGATTTGTTCAAAATGATGCCCACGGCTACTTTCTACCATTGTACCGCTCGCCATTAGCAGGGAATTCACTCTCACACCTACCTTAACCTAAATGGTCACAGTGCGGTTTCAGATAAACTTTCTCCCGCGAACGCTTAGGTTGTAGAATTAACTCCCTGCCAAGGTTTTATCTAAGGGTTACAGTATGGATTTCTTCAAGAGAGAAGTTGTTAGATTATTGAAGGGTCGGCAACGCGCGAGTATTGCCCCAGGTGTTGCAAGCGTCCATAGGCTGAGGTGACCGCTTACCATCAAACGGAACGTAAGCTTGTTTGCCACCTTAGTGATATAAATATATATATATGAATTTGTAACCTAATCACAGAAACTATATAATACAAATTGTTACCCAGTTGTTGCACATTACCTTTCTGTATGCATGGCTTAGTGTCAGTGATGGGAAGGGTCTACCATTTTCTTTTTCAAAGTCATGAAACAATATACAGGTCTTTCAATGTTTAATAACGGAGGTTAATAGCTGAGGTTTATGCTTAGTTTATTAAATAATACGCAAGCTCTGTTTTTAATTTTTTCTTGTGGTTTGCGGTAATATAATTTTTTTTTGAATAATCTGTTACACATCTCCCTGTTGTTGACCAAACATTCTCAAATTTTCAAATTGACTTAGTGTTGTGACTTGTGGTCAACGAATTCGAGTTCTGTAATCTGTCCTATGAATAGCTTCACAAAATTAACCATCCTTTAGAAAGAGACAAAAGCAAACCTGTGGTTTCTTTTATATGTCTTTTAACGTTCGCCATTTTGTTTTACATGTGGCTAGCGTGCTGTTCAGTTCTCTATGACTATGCCTGTGGTTAACGTCTTCTCCGTGTTAGATTTCTAAAGCATTGACTTCATGGATCATTGTCTGTCTTTATTCTTCGTTCCTTTCTTTTGCGTTGAATTTTGAATTTAGTTATCAGATAGTGTGGCAATTTAACAGGCACTTTGGGCCTGGTATCAATACAGTACATATTAACTTATTATTTTAAAAATTAAATATTTCCAACAGCTTTTCAAACAAGAAAATCCCACAAGGGCAGACAGATGGCAGTAAATTATTAAATTCAGAAAATAAGATTAATATATTTTTTTCTCTATTATTACAGAAGAAGAAAACATTTCTTTGGATTTACTTCTATTCGGATGCAATATTCCAGATCTTATCACTGTGCGTGGACTTAGTATACCTTGAGTATCAACTGAGTCTCGAATACATTCTCTACTATTTATTTATGGGTAAGTATTTTACCTTGTGCTTTGGACTTGCTTCTAGTCGGATGCGATATTTCAGAAGGATCTTGACGATGCGCGTGGATTTGGTATACCTTATAAACTTATTCTCGATAAGTCTCTAAATTATACTTGGCAATTAATCAATGTAAATAAATATTTTCATAGCAAAGATGCAGTCAAAAGACCTAACTTCGAGCCAGGACTTGAACCTGCAACACCTTACCTAACATTTCGTGTAGTGCTTTAAAAAAGATATAGAGGCATGTTCAGTAAAAATCCTATCTACATATTTGCCATGGAAATACGCTCGTTATGAACATCATAAACAACTCCTAGTGACTTATAAAGTCCTAGTACAACATCAATCTTTCAAATACACAATATCCTTATAGAATTAATAAATACAATATAAATATACATAGATAGAAATAATATTTCTTTGTTTATGACTACCTAAAGGTTAAAGTCTTTGAAGAATTAAGCTATGGGTAAGTGTTTTACCTATATAATGCTTTGAATCTACTTCTCGGTACTCTTATGAATGCAATTTTTTCAATCGGATTTGAGTATTAACTGAGTCCCAAATACATACCTACTCTTCTATATGAAGACGTGAGATTTTTACAACAACACCTTCATTATAATAAAGAAGTTTGCTATAGAACGTGGAATTCAGTTTATGATTTTATTTTTGCTTTTTTTTAAGTATATTATGTCCTTCGTTATTTTAACTTTATCTGTGCCTTTCAGCTTAGTTGGATGCTCTGTAGCGACTTGAAGAAAGGATAAAAAATAAACAAACTCACATTCTCATTTATAATATTAGTATGGATTATAAAATAAAGTAGATAGATATAGATAATATAAGGCTAAATTTATATATCAAAGCTCACTGTGTGTGATTTTTATTTGTACAACGCATTCAAACTTTAACACAATATTTGCAAAAAAAGCCTATAGACAATTGTTTATTTTCAGGAATGAATCTCTACTTACTTTTCTTGGTGTACAATGCCATACAAATTTTGCATGTAACCTCGAAAATAAAATATGTGACACAGAAGAACATTCAACCATCGTCGTCGGCTGTATGAAATTGCGTTTGTGTTTTGATGAGTTATTATTTATTGATGATTTTATAATAAATGAGTTAAAACCCATATTTTGGTCATTATTCAGATGACTTGGTTTCACATATTACAATTGCTCAATTCTCAGGACTTTTCAGCAGTTCACCTAAAAGTATTGCAAGTAAATTGTGCATAGACTAGAAGGTTAAGAAATTATGACAAGGCCCTTAAGGAGTCCACGAGGTCCTCAACCACTGCCTCAGGCAAACAATTGCTTCCTGCGCACTTGCGCGTCAAACTCAACAAAAAGAGGGAGCTTCGTAAGCTGTGGTGCCGTACTCGCTGCCCAGTTTTGAAGGGTGAACTGAATAAATTAAGCAAAGACTTGCAAGCAGAACTTGCCCAATTTCGTAAACTTGCGTGGGACAACACAATCTTTAAGGCTAGCGATGACGATGCCGCCTTATTTCGTTTGGCCCGCCAAGTTTCGAAAACATCACCCCCCATTTGCCCTCTGATTGACTCCTCCGGCATCCACCACTATCACGCCGCAGAACGCGCGGAACTACTGGCCGATCACTTCGAGGACCAGTTTAAACCGAACCCCATTACCGACCCACTGCACACGCTAGGAGTAATAGATCGCGTAGAGCAATTTCTCGCGGCCCCAGCCCCACCACTCAGAGGTGATTACTTCATCTCGCCCAAAGAGGTGAGAGAGGAGGCCACCAAACTTAACAAACGTAAATCACCTGGCCCCGACGAGATTCCAAACACGGCGATTATTATGCTGCCAAGGAAGGGTCTGGTGGCACTCACCCTGATCTTCAATGGGATATTTCGCTCTGGACATTTCCCTTCTACCTGGAAGACCGGAAAAGTCATTGTTCTCCCGAAACCAGGGAAAGACCGTCACCGCCCAGAACATTACCGGCCGATCACTTTGCTGTCTAACCTAGCTAAGCTGTTCGAACGCCTACTAATACATAGGATATCTCCCCATATCCAGCTTAGGCCTGAACAGTTTGGCTTTAGGGACAGTCATAGTACTACCCTGCAGCTTGTGCGCGTGCTCCATCACATGGCCTTCGAGCTAAACAAGGGCAGGCGCACGGTCGGTGTATTTCTCGATATGGAGAAAGCCTTCGACCGGGTTTGGCACGAAGGACTACTGTACAAGCTGCTGGATACGGATCTCCCGCCTATGCTCGGTCGAGTAATAGCTTCGTTTCTGGACAAACGGAGCTTCTATGTCTCGGTCGAGAACAAACACTCAGCAGACAAACCCATTAAAGCAGGGGTACCACAAGGCAGCTGCCTATCGCCTCTGCTCTACGCGCTCTTCACTAACGACATCCCCACTCTCAGTGATTCCGGTTTAGCTGAAGGTGTTGAAGACGTACACCTAGCGCTCTACGCGGACGACAGCGCCTACATGTCCTCCTCTCGCAAAGCAAAATTAGCAGCCAAGAAAATGCAGCGTCTATTGGACACTTTGCCTGGCTGGCTCGACAAGTGGAGAATAGCCGTAAACGCCAGCAAAACAACTGCAATTTTGACCGGCCTACAAAGATTCCTCCCACCGAAACTTGTGTTTCGAGGCCAAGTCATTGAGTGGCAACCCAGTGTAAAGTACCTTGGTTGCGTTATAGACCGCCCCTTGCGCATGCGCAAAATGCTTGACCACGTGCCAGCACGCGCGGTCGCAGCACGGGCGGCGCTCAGACCGGTACTTTCCTCTGACTTGCCTCTCAAAACTAAAATTCGCCTGTACAAACTGTACATTCGGTCGAGACTGACCTACGCAGCCCCTGCTTGGTACGGACTTCTATCTTCAACCAGCAAATACAAGCTCCAGGTTGTCCAAAATAAGTCGCTGAGAATAATAACCGGCGCCGGCCGCTACGTCCGAAACTCCACCATCGCTAGAGACACCAAAACCGAATCACTCGCAGAGTTCATTTCTGGTTTGTCTAAACACCTCTTCGATCGCGCTGATAACAGCCACCATCAACACCTTAGGGGCATTGCCCCACTACACGCCCGCCCTCCTGAAGGACGTCCTTTCCCCCGAGAGCTCATTCCCAGAGGTGAATAATTTTATTTATTCACCCACTCACCCACCTCTTTCCTTTTTCCTTACGACCTTTAGTGCATTTTTATTTTTATTTTTACTTTGCTTTTATTTTTATTTTGCTTTTTGCTTTGTTTTCTTTTTGTCTTATTTTTATTTTGCTTTTATTTTATTTTCATTTTGTTTTGCTCGTGCTTCGTTTTTGTTTTTATTTTTATTCTTTTATTCTTTTGCTTTTATTTTATGCGCTTACCAAGTTTTTATTTCTACTTTCACTTTATTTCTATTTTATTATTTTCACTCTTCTTTGTTAAAAATCATCCACCACCAAGAGGCCTGATAAGTAGGCCTCCTTTCAATTTCACCGGGGGTGTTTAGCACCCCTGAGCTTCTGCCCGGGTCATGGTGGGAGGTATATTCCCCTCCCCCGACACCCGCACCTCAACACCCAACAGGGTGATAGAGAAGAGACCCCCACGCGAAATTATGACATTGGTCAGATTTTAGGATGTTAAAGTAATATTTCCAATGTCCAAATTTATTTTTAAAGGAAAACGAAGAAAACAAATTGTTTAACGCGCAACTTTCCGCAAGCTGCAATTTATCATAATTTTAGTTATATTTTAATAATAAAATATCTTAATAATGAGTCTCCATATAGATAAATAGTCAGAATAAATATTTAAAAAAAGAGGAAATATCGATTTCAATCCGAAAAATAAAGCTAAGCGCTTGTAGAGAAATTGAGCAGTGAATTAAGAGTAAACATGAATAAATATTTTTCAATATAAATATCAAAATTGACATACGAGTCATGATAGCTGCTTTCATCTTCAGCCTTTCTGTTTATACCTATGACTACGTATTTTAAAGCAAACAGCCACTTGACAGCCTGTTATTGTTACCGCCCTTCATACGACCCTTCTACTGGGGCACCGGCCTACCCTGTTGGGGCACCGGCCTACATTGTCGGGGCACCGGCCTACCCTGTTGGGGCACCGGCCTACCCTGTTGGGGCACCGTCTACCCTGTTGGGGCACCGGCCTACCCTGTTGGGGCACCGGCTTACTCTTACTCCTACTCAACTAGTCGCAATTGCTGATAGTTACATGATCTGGGGCGAAGTCCTTCCACTTTTGTTTATGAGGTTAATAGTAGATAATATCAGTCTCACTCCATAAATAAACATATTATTCCCTGCTTCCTTTATAGGTAGCTGCAGTGACCTTTCGACCTACACTGATCTGATAGTTAAACAACTTGGCGATGACATACGACTTTTTACTGTTGATAAACGTGTTAAATAATTAGTCGTGTATTTCTATGAAGTAACAAGTGAAAAAATATCAGAGACTTATGCACCCCTACTACATTTATCTTAGAACCAAACAAATCTTCATAGAATTAAGAAATAATTCATGAATATACATAGAAATATTATTTGAAACTTCTTGAAGTCTTTAGACATAGAGCACGTCCTCCCGCATCAGGATGCCGTTTGTCTTTAGACCTAGAAGAAAACATATAACAAATGCCATATCTATGGTCTGCATAAGTAGTATCAAGCGTATTTCCAAAGTAAAGATGTAGTCGGGATTTATTAGTCAGACTTTCAATTAGATAGCTCGGCTCAATCAATTGGTAGAGCATTTACAGACACTGTAAGCTTTATTGCAAGTTCTACTTCTAGCTCAAGGTAAATAATAATTAACATTGATCAAGTTATAAAATTAAAAAAAAAACCACTACGAAATATCAGCAAATAATCTTACAACAGGGCCTCAAGAGCCCTACAGTCGTGAAACATCGAGTGCAGCGCACTCTGGTGACATTTAACCGTAATAAAACGCAATCGTTTTAAAGAAACACATGTAATGCAACGCCCCCTTGTGGCATTTAATGGTAAATTCAAGATAACAAATGCTCTGCTTAAAGATGATACCTTTGTCATACTTAATACAACTAACTGCATTGAAATTGGTCTTTTAGTTTATTCAAAACACATCTTTTGTACCGACCTCGGTTGGCCTATATCAGCAAAACATTACTAAGAACTTGCTCTGAAGTTGATACCTATGTCAAGCAACAAGCCGCATCTTAATCGGTCTATTAGTTTGCTCAAAGATGGTAACAGTCTTCGTCTCTCCGACTCCGTTCGTTCGCAGTCGCGGGTAAAAATAAGTGAAGAAAACTAACAGTGAATCAAAGAAGTGTATTTAATTAGACTACAACGTGACTGGGTTACCAAAATAAAATAAATACGGTACATTTAATCTCCGCACATAGACAGGGAAAAATAATTTTATTTGAGTAAGGGTTCTGTATCATAAAGCAATGTAAACAAAAATTTTAGTGCTTGATAAATAATTGAAGCAAAATGACGTGTTTGTTCGTTTTTGTGTTAGTCGACTTGTAGGGTATTATATAAGATTAGTTGGTTGATAAGATCAATTTACCTACTTTTTTTGTTTCTTTTATAGAGTATGCACTGCAATCAGATTAAGTTTGATGGTTTACTACTATTTCTAAGAGTGCAAAAAAACGTGAAAAACTGTTTTTTTAAGATTTCTTGTGTTTTAACTTGTTGGTTTTTTTATTTTTAGTGTGGTATTGACCAGAGCTCGTAACAATTTTTAATGTGTATTCACTAAACTTTTTTTAATATTAATTTTCAAATTATAAATATGTACTCACACATCTTAAAGAATAAACATTTTCTTAATATCACTTTATTAGTTTTTTTAAAATTTAAACAAGGCCAATCTCGACATATATTTAAACTACGCATTTTAGAGAATGTATTTATATCCAATCACATTAATTAAAAATACCAAAATCTTACCTCATCTTATATCCGAAAGGGTTATCAGAGATCTTAAAATCGAATGCTATTCACGTTTTATCAGTGGTATTCCGTCTCACGAACGTGACAGCTGGTGAGTCTAATATCGCATCGGAAACCAACCGGAGTCAGGAAATATAACCGTATTTGCTCGTTGTTTAACAACGCCATCTATTGATCTATTGTCGAGTAGCTTTAGTGTTGCTTAACAACGCCATCTTTTATCACGTAGCTTTAAAGTGTTGCTATGTCGGTAAAAATAATAGTATTATTACTCGCCAACAGATGTCAGGAAGAGTCATATTTATCATTGCCTGAAAACACGGATAAAACGACGTTTTCTAAAAATGAAACCTAGCTAGATCGATTTATCGCCCCCGAAACCCTCTGCATACTAAATTTCATGTAAATCTTTAGAGCCGTTTTCGAGATTAAGATTATATATGTACAATAATTGCTTGTATTAGATTTTAATTTAGATTTTTAAAATAATAACCCTCGCAGCGAAATCGCGGAAATTATTTGATTATTTATTGGTTAAGTTATATAATCTTTAACAATATCATCGCAATAAAATTCAGGTTAATTTAACGTCCATGGTATATTCCTACGTTTAACTATAGTACTATAACTCTGTGTTTATCAACAGTTTCCACCATAATCTGTGTGAAATTGGATATTTATAGAGCTCAAATCAAGTATGTCTAGCCTCAAACAAGTGTGACAATTAATTATACGGGGTGGCCGAGAAGTTGACGTTCAAACGTAAAATTTAGATACTTTATGATGAGGAGTATCCGAATCACCAACATGTATGTTCTACGATTTTTCGTAGTTTTCGAGATAGAATTTTTTTTAATGATTTCAGTTTTTTTGTGATAAATAATAAGCATAGTCTAACCTAACCCCCTAAAAAATATGGTTTATCTAGGAATTGCAGAACTTACTTAGAATTTATTCGAAAGTTCAAAATTAAGATTTGAGCTCAGTACTCACAAATTTTCAAAGTATCAAAAATGAATTAAATGGGGAGATTTTGGGTTCAAAGTAATTTTAAAAACTTCCTAAGACATTAAACTTTAAAACAAGGCCAAATAAAGTTAGGGTTATCAGGGGTTAACTGACTGAAAGTAAATTAAGGCATTTTTTAAGGAAAAAAATAATTATTTTATTTTATTTAAATCTTTGAGTTTCTTTGCGTTATGATGGATTTGAGTAAAACACAGTCAATTGTTAATAAGATTAATTTATTTAAAGTATATTTTTTAAAATTTCACCCTCCCACAGAAATGCGCAATCTACACCTGCGCAAAAAATTATGTCTTAACTCCCTAAAAGCTTCGCGGTTATTTCTCACAGCGGTTTCGGCTTCGCGAATTTTTTCTTCTAAGCTCTTCTTCACTTGAAGCTTCTCTGGCGTACGTTATTTCTTTAAAGTAGCTCCAGATAAAAAATCTATGGGGTTG
The DNA here is from genome assembly GCA_946406115.1 of Apoda limacodes. NCBI lineage: Eukaryota > Metazoa > Arthropoda > Insecta > Lepidoptera > Limacodidae > Apoda > Apoda limacodes. Next base: position 5,783,399 of record OX291558.1, read on the forward strand.
AGGTTAGGCGATCCACCTGCTGTGGTACGTCTTGTTTAAATGGCGACGCACTTGCGCCGCGTAATGACATGGTGCACCGTCGTTCTGGAACACCATTGTCCTTCTCAATTCAAGGTTTACATCTTCCAGTAATATTGGTAAATCATCTTCTAAAAAACCTTTGTACGTCTCGCCGTCTAATCTGGATGGCAGTTTAAATGGGCCTATTAATTCGCCATTCAAGACGCCAGACCACAGGTTCACGCTGAAACGATGTTGAAATGATGAAGATCTGGCGGCATGTGGATTTTCAACGGCCCAAATATGATAATTGTGGATATTGAAAACCCCCGTTCGTTCAAATCTTGACGGATGAGTCACAAGACTTTATTAAAATATTCGGGGTCTTCTTCCTCTTTTTGCAACATAGTTCTACAAAACTCGACTCTCAATTCATAATCTGCAGGCTGCAACGCTTGTACTTTTTGTATGTGATAGGCGTGAAAAGATTCCTCACGCAAAATATCTTGTATTGAAGATCTTGGTATGTCAAGATTACGAGACATTGCTCTCGTACTTGTACTTCTATTAAGTTGCACTTCCTCTAGAACAATTTCCCTGCGTTCCAGATTAACTCTCAAAATGCCTTCACCACCATGTTGGCCAGGAATGCGGCCTGCCCTTTACGTATTGTGAGTATTAACGAACACACGGTAGTCAGGGTAATGATCAGGTTGTGGTCCGCCTCGGCGTTCAAGGTGTTCTCTGTAGAGTCTTGCTGCTGCACGTCCGTGGCCTTGTGCAACACCGTAGAAATACACCCCTACACGCCCGCCCGCCGGAAGGCAGGGCTCTCCCCCGAGAGCTTATTCCTGTGGGTGAATAAGTGTAATTATTCACCCTCCTACCTCCTTACCCTCCTCCCTTCATTTCATTTCATTCCAATTTTTATTGCCCATCTCGCCTCTACTTTTATCTCTGCTTTTATTTCTGTTTTTATTTCGCTTTTATTTTATTTTATTTTCATTTTTTGTTTTGTTTTTCTGCTTCGTTTTTATTTTATTTTCATTTCGCTCTTTTTCTTTTCTTTTGTTTTGCTTTTATTTTGTTTTATTTTGTTTTTATTTTTGTTTTTATTTCTGGCACCTACGTTCGAACACCATTTCCTGCTTTCTGTATCGCCTATGGCGACAATAATATTACCCACAAGGGGGCCTGAAAAGTAGGCCTCCTTTTTAACATTTCACCGGGGGTGTTCAGCACCCCTGAGCTTCTGCCCGGGTCATGGTGGGAGGTAAATTCCCCTCCCCCGACACCCGCACCTCAACACCCAGTAGGGTGCAAGAGAAGATACCCGCAAGCGTAGAAATAATGCATTTCTGCATATTCACTCAGAGTGTAAGGCATCACTAACACTTCCAAGAAACTACAGTCCAAATCGATAGGCACAACAAAATCCAGTAACAATCAGGGGTCAAACAAGTAAGCAGCGGCGGTATCAATTGGCAAGATAGTGGTCAAAAAACGGCTGAACAAGATGAGTAGCAGTAAACACAATGTGAGTACGACTGAGGTACGGTGCGCGGCGGCACGGAGATGTACTCATTGTTAGCGTCAACGCTGGTAGCAGTAGTCTCACTTTAACCTGTTTCTAATGTTACTGTACTACTCTAACCCAGCGACACAAACTAGAGAGAGTGAGATTACAAAATTTTTTTACCTGAGCATTTTTTCATGGCAAAAATCACAATAAAGAAATCATATCTATTGGGTTTTTCTGATTAAGTGCATGCATCTAGAAATTCAAAGAATTTAGAATTTAAGTTTAGTTGTGTTTTACTCAAATCCATCATAACGTAAAGAAAGTCAAAGATTTAAATAAAATAAAATAATTATTTTTTTTCCTTAAAAAATGCCTTAATTTACGTTGAAGGTCAGTTACAGAAAATAAACCCGTGATAACCCTAACTTTATATGGCCTTGTTTTAAAGTTTAATGTCTAAGGAAGTTTTTAAAATTACTTTGAACCCAAAAACTCCCCATTTAATTTTTTTTGATATATATTTTTGATTTATATAGCTCAAATCTTAATTTTGAACTTTCGATTATGTTCAAAGTAAGTTCTGCAATTCCTAGATAAACCATATTTTTTAGCGGGTTAGGTTAGACTATGCTTATTAGTTATCACAAAAAAACTGAACCAGAAATGTTCAACCGAACGAGAAAAAAATCGAAAACTGATGTTAGGTGAAAATTACGAAAAAAATCATTAAAAAAATTCTATCTCGAAAACTACGAAAAATCGTATAACATACATGGGGGTGATTCGGATACTCCTCATCATAAAGTATCTAAATTTTACGTTTGAACGTCAACTCCCGGCCATCCTGTATAGAGATCTTTGAAAATTTATTGACATTATTGAACATTGACAGTAGAAAAAAATAATAATACTTGGTTAATATCGATTCTAAAAAGTATAAGATAAAGAAAAATACACGGGAAAAGGACTACACGGAACAGTAGAAATTAAAAGTACTTGGTTTCAATGCATAAGTAATGTTTTTGACATGAACCGCAACATTCACGATTGAAAACCTTTTTATTGTATGAAAAGTTATTATTTGCAAGCAATCAAAATAAAAACTATAGATACTAAATAGAGGCACAAATGAGTTTCTTGTCGGCTCTTCTCATTAGAAATCGGTGTAGTGTATTAGTGGTAATAGACCGTGTCCTATACTTTGCACATAATTTAGCATACGCTTAATCTCGACAGAAAGTTTTTTACGGGAATGTTCTGCAGCAGCAGTTTTTTTTTATTTATTGGCAGATATATTGCAACATTATTTTTGTAAACCATATCAATAAATAAAATCGGTATGTGGCATTTATGTTCTTACTATTTTTAAACAAAAATGCTATAACTTCCACTTAGATATTATTATTTAAGTAGTGTTACAAAATTATTAGCACTGATTACCAAAAAGAGATAATGAAATACCAATAAATTATTCGATATTACACTACTCTATGTCTATGCGATGCTCATTTCATAATTAACGGTTGTATCAGCTCTTAAGACATAATCGCGTAAAAACTTCGACTTGGAAAATTAGTAGTCCGAGAAACGCCAGGAGTGGCGGTTGTGTATGTTCACGTCGACTAAAGTATAGTGACAGTGAGTGAGGATGTCGGCCACCGTCGGAACCAGTATTAGGTAAGTAAATGCGATGTACTAGCGAAAGTTTTTTTTTTATTTCTTGACCGAGCAACCATGACCTAGTCTCACTTATGTAACTGGCTGATACGGCACTTTGATTTGCGGAAAGTAAGTTCGATTTCGATAGATGTTTTAGTAAAATGGTATTAGTTTTTTTTTTATATTGTGGATCTCTGGTACGGTCTTGCTTGTGAAAAGTAGGTTCTATTTTGATAGTATTTTAATGATATAAAATTGAAAATAATTGTTACGAAATGTTAGCTTAGTTACCAAATTTTACCAAAGTAGATCAAAGGTAGTGCTTAAAGAGCGCACGTGGCTGCCCTGGTTTAGTTTCTATCAAAATTGGTGCAGCCGCTTAGGATTCAGTGACTTACGTATGTAATGAAGAAATATATACATAAAGTATGGTCTCCATATATGAGAGTATGTTTTTATATTGCATCTCATCTTTTATTTTCTTGATATATAAGTATTGCATGGCACCGTTAATATAGTTGATGTTTAGCCCTGTGGTTTATCGGAAGAAAATGCTGAATGCCAATATGCCCGCCGTTGTACGTTCCACGATATGTTTGAAATAAATAAATAATTTTGGACATCACACACAGCACCACCTGGTCCCAAATTAGGCAAAGCTTGCAGTAACTAAACTTTGAAATAACTTTAATTAGAATCACTTAGCTATCCTGTATAAATTTCATGAAAAACTCACACACGTCAGACACACACTGCTAAATATGTATTATCTTAGGCATTAGGAGAAAAAGAAGCGTAACGCTATAATACAAACATTCATGTTAAAAGAATAATAATAATAAAAATAAATGTTTTTAGACACAGCGCCGTCTGGCCCCAAAGTAAGCAAACCTTGTGTTATGGATACCAGACAACGATTACAAATACATATATTACTTTTTTTTTGTAAATACATACATATCATACATAATTACACCCAGACTCAAGACATACATAAATGTATGCCCAGTGCGGGAATCGAACCCACACCCTCTGCACAGCACCCGCTACACTACCAACCAGGCTGCGAGGGAGTTGCGAATTTCAGTAAAATAAAATATAGATGAACAGTTACGAAACTTAAAATCAAATAGTTTTATATAGAGCGTAGTGAGGGCTGTATTCTCTTAAGTAAATTGAAGTATTATATAATTTGTTCACTTCTTGTGTGTAGGTACATAATTAGGACTTATTGAATAATAATTTATTTTTTATCTAGTATATAATTATGTATTTATTTATGTAATTATTCGATTTGTATTTGAATGTATGTGTGTATGTAATTATATTGTTATTAAATTTCATTTGTTATTAAATTAGTATTCTCTAGATATAAACCTTTTTTGTACAATAAAGGATTAAAATAAATAAATAGGATCTTATTAGTTACATTTTTAAGTCACTTGTGTGGAGCCAAGTAGGATTTCACTCAGTATGACGTTTGACCTGGATGTTCCAGCATTGTTCATCAGAATCGTTAGTGAAACAAGTATTTAAGTCTAAGGTCTTAGAATTTATTTCTAAAATCTAAAAACTACGATAAAATACACACATATTAAACAGATACAAACCCACCAACTTATCAAACTCATCTTAATTTAATAGTACATTGTGTATTAAGGGGGAGAAGGAGAAAATTACTAATAAGAGGCTATTTAGAAGCACTTAAAACCCCAGAAGGCTCTAATTGATTGAGTTCGTAATTTTCGTAACGACCGTGTTGCACACAATGTTTTTCACCACATTTGCGAGTAAATAAATAAAAATAGAAGGTGAATAAACAAATAAACAAAAACACAATTGAAATGGCGGGAATAGAACTAGAGAAAACAACACCACCGTCAGACCTAAAGAATTTATGAATTTAATAAGTTTTATCTGAAGTTACAACTTGTACCTAATTGCTCACTTGTAGTGTGCGCGTAGTTCATATTTTTAACAGACAGCTTTTATACATTAGATATGTGTAAAATAGGACTTGTTAGAATACGCGCGTTATTACAGCCCGTGAGTTCTATGAACGCGCGCTTTGCTTTGAGAAAAGTAAAATATATAAAGAAAAAGCCCGTGGAAGTAATTAAGGTCTTAGCACCCGCTTTGCCTGCACGTGATGATTCTGTTTACCAGTAAATGTGATGAGAAGTACCTAACAACGAACCAGCCATAAATAAAAGTCATACAGATTTTATTTTATTGTTGGACTCAACTTTATTTAAGATAACTTTGATAAATGTAAGGATTTTCCACTAATTTGGTTTAATTGTGTTCTTTGTATTAGTAATTAGAGGACAAACAGTTTACTTTTGATGATGATAATTTCTAATGTAATTAGGGTTACATACGAGAGAGATTAAATATTTTTTATCTAAGAGTTTTTCATAGACATCGAGTTCTGTAATTTTCCCTTAGACAAGACACCACATTTTCGCTTCGTCTCTGTCACACTATTGCGACCAATTTTTTTTTGACATCTGGCTAAGAAATGCGCTTTCGAGTTCTCCATGCCTATGTAGTTTTTACTTCACTTCAGACCATATTTTCAATAAGTTTTCATACTTTAAAAAGATGTGCGCACAGTAACATTCAGGTAGATAGCGAAATGTCGCCATGAGGGTGTCTTTTTTATTCTTGTAGGTAATATTATGAGTTGTTTTGAATACTTTTCTTTAAAATATTTCGCATTTATAAACGCTGCTAGTGTTGTCTTATAATGACTAAAATATTGTAGAATACAACGTTTTACACAATAACTAAAATAATATTTTTATAAAAAAGTGAAATTTTGTAAAACGAATCATCCAGTAAGTTGCCATCGTCATTTTGATATAAGGCTATTGTGTATGTCACTAAAATACGTCGTCACACAATCACAAAATAGAATTTTCGTATATTAGGAGTGTAAGCGTTTTTAGTATAAATATTCATTATTTTGTCACTATTTAGGTTGCACAATGGCAAGCACTTCTGTCTCGTTAAGTTCAAGACACTTTTGGGAATCCACAAAGTAAATGATTTTAGTGACTAAATATAAACACTTAATCTGCTCTTAGAGTTCCGTATCTCAAAAAAAAATAAAAGACGATATACATATTTATATTATTATATTATCGGATCACTTTGCCCGTCCGTCTGTCAAAACCATTATTTTCAGGAACGCGGGGAGGTATGAAGATTAAAATAATATCAAATACTCAATTCTGTATAACTAATACTAAGTCAAAGCAATTAACATAGAGTGCCTTTTATGCTCCGTTTATGACTTGCTTGAGAGCAATAGCATGCTCGACACTCATGAGGAAATCAAAACCTATAGGTAGGGTACTTCTCGTTGACCTATAATCATGAAATTTGGCAAGAAGCAATGCTATATAGCCCAAGTAAAGGAAAATATCTGAAAACGAAAATAAAATATTTGGTAAACTAACCGGGACCTATGTCGATGTATGCGGACAACAGTTAGTCCCTCAATACAGTTTATCTTTTCGGAACCCTCGGTGCGCAATTCTGACTCGCACTTGACCGGTTTTTATACGTGACTTAACAAAGAAAGCAATTTCGAATGTCTTAAATGCGATTTGCTGTATAAATTCACAGAAATGTATTGATTCAGCCAAATTCTTAATAGAACACTTGATATGTATAACGTGAAGTTCTTTCGAAGAGTTTTGGTGGCGATCAGGTGAACTGATGACCAGCCGCTATTTGAGTTACTGATAAGCGGAAAAAAGATTCACCTTTTGCAGTAAAATATACTACTTCTACTCTATGATACATTTTGTTGCTGAATAAATAGTTCACATACACTCTCTTAAAACAATATATATCCCTATAAACAGAACGTGACATATTTATATATATATATAAATATCAAAGGTTATAAAGGTTTTGTATATCCTATGGGTTATAATGCCTATACAACTATCAATTATCTTATATAACCATTCATACTTTGAAATTTTTTATGTTTTTACTTATATATAAATATCAGAAAACTGAACATCAAACAAGCTCTTTGCTTGTACATGACAAATTTTAATAAAAATTAAAAGCTTGAAAGCTTGTTCTGTTCGCTTGTCCGTTTGTTTGGAAACATACTGTTGGTGCCAAACGGATCGGAATGAATGACATTTGTTAGCTAGGATATGTGTCTCCATAGATCACGGATACATTTAGCCACGTATCCACTCAATTGTCCTTTGCAACCAGGGTTGCAAATATAAAAAAAACTAAACTACTTTTTATACCAAACAAACTATATTTTTTTTTTAGGAAACGTACCAATTTAGGGTTTTATTTAATTAATCAATTAAAAAGAATATACGTTCGATAGCAGGGACAACTGAGTGGGTATGGCTTATGGCTACTAAAACAACCATACATAGTGCAAGTAATGAAAGTAAAAAAATATTATAACCACCGATTATGATGAAGATTTGTCAAATGCAAAGGTCTTCTATCTATCATTATAATTGCATCCGTTGGTTTAACCAATTGTACGCTAGTGGATTTTAGGCACAAGGAATTCCGGGCATGGATGAAGAGGCCACGTAGTGACGTAAGCAAAAAGATAGCACTATAAGTGCTGCCTGCCTAAATCAGTAAAACGTCGTTTATAAAAAACTATGATTGTTAAATAACTGGTATGAGCAAATTAAGCTATTGAAGCAAATTAACAATTGAAACAATTATATAAACTACGAAGCTATAATTCTGTGGAAAAGTAGGTAAATCGGTCTTAGCTATGTTAATTACCACGATATTTCAATCGTTTATATCAATGACGAAATAAAGAAACTGCCTTTTAAAAATCTGGCAACACTTATTACATTGAGATTGAGTAAAGTAACTTAGAGAAAAGTTTTTTACTTACAGAGCCGGAAATAAATTTCTAAAAACCTAAGTTTACAACGACAAACAACACAACAGGATAGGTATGCAGTAAATAATCATCTCCCATATTTTTTTTACAATTTATAACAATTAAAATAAGATACCTACATTAATTTTGTATTTGAAATTAAAGTATATACCTACGTTCCGTTTTTTCCATTTGGCTACGGAACCCTTTAAAAAGGTATATGTCGATCTTTATACGGTTTACAACAACATTGGCAGATGGTCGAAAGGTATAGGTTATACATATGTACATACAAAACTCCATGTATAATAAATATGTATAGGTATTATTATACATTTTTAGTAACACCTTTGACAAAGATCCTCTCAAGAACAATAAGAAACGCACACATTAACTAAAGATAAAGGAAATTTGACTCGATTTTATTTTTAAGTCGTCCATGAGAGGCACCAGAACAATGGCAGTTTTATTTCAACACTCCTCGATAAGAATCTGTCTTTTGTTTTTTGCACAATACGTGCATTACAAGGTTTTGGGTTTTTGGTACTCAACTCTACCACAATGCAGTTATTATCAGTTGAGTCACTCTGTTCTATACTTAATGGCGAGGTTACACCGCGCGTAACAGCATACTAGTTTGCCATGTGAGTTACGGTAGGGCACCGTGTGTTGGCCATGTGAGTTACTGCAGCGCACCGTATGTTGGCCATGTTAGTTACTGCAGCGCATCGTGTGATGACCACATTATGCAAGTAACTGTCATGTGCAACATTTTTTTTGCTCGTCTTGACCCCACCACATCATCGCACGTGGCTAAATCGCCAAATTGTTTTTATAACCGCTCTTATACTGTAAAACCTACGATCTGGTGCATAATTTTCCATATCATTCGACACAACGAAATTCATACTTCAAAGCAGTCTCTGGAGCAGTATTTATATGTTCTCGCCTGTGTCATGCATGACAGCTACTATCAATGTGCGACCGGTCGAAGCAAGTCGAGGAGCTACTATCATGCAAGTACCCAGTGGCAGTAGCTCTCTGTCTCTACGTTCATAGCAGGTGCTCGCACGCAATGTGTAACCAGGCCTTAAGGTTGTGCTGACTCGGTCGTAACGTAATAGATCAAAAAAGATTATTTCGCATGTCATGTACAAAATTGGACATTTTAGAATAACGATTTCAGCAAATAAAGATCTAGAAAAGATAGCCTATTTTACTGACTGATCGTCTATAAAAAAAAACTACATATATTAACACTTAAATATTTCGATATTCGCGAACTTTCTTGAACAGACTATTAATGAGTTCTAAGACATCAACAACAATAAAGCAAGCAAAAAAACATTAAATTGACTTTTTTTTATTTAGAATATTCCAATTTTATTTTGGCCGTAAAATTTGTAAGTTACGTAAATTATAGTTATACAAATGCAGACTGACGCACATTAAGATAACGTTACGTTCAGTTTTGTTGTTCTTGCGGGAAACACAAAACGAATGATTCAAAATTATCCACATTAAACGATATCTGAGCTAAAGCATTATCCACAAGGATAATGCATATACAACAATTCAACCTGTAATACACCGTAAACAAACTGTTTCCTACCTATCTATTACCTATTGTGCAACAGTGCACAGTTCACAATAGATGACAAAATGTACACCTTGATGTAACTTTGACGTAACACGTGTAACCTATTGACTGCATTAGCAATGATACGGTAATGCTATCAACTGTGGCACAATGCTATAGAATCTAATTTAATCTGTAACGTTTCGCATTATTAAATTTACATTGTTAAAACGGACAAACAAATGAAAGTAGTCTAGATAAACGTGTATTGTACGTCTACACAATCTTGGCACATCCTAAGGACCACAATGGATACAAGTGTGTGTGTGTGTGTGTGTGTAAGAAAGTACAGGGCAAAACTGTCATTAAGAGGGGACATAAAGCCAGAGGAATTCTGTATACAACGCGGAAAATGAACATAATATGGGCGAAAAGCATTAAATATTAATAACTCGAATATGATTATTTGTACTGAAAAATTGCTGTTTTCGTATTAGGGTCGGCTCATACCGAGACGCGACGCGACATGAAGCGGCTTAAAGATGAGCCGCGTGACTACGCGCGGTTGAGATGCGCCGCGCGGCGCAGCTCGGCGTCTCGTGACACTATCAGCTACGAGACGCGACATTGCGTCGCGCGGCGCATCCCAATTTCGCGCGGCACCTCTTTAAGCCTCGTCGCGTCGCGTCGCTTCTCGGTGTGAGCCGTTCCTTAAGAAATATTATAATAACATTTCAGCTAAAGTATATATATCATTATAAAAATAAATCGAAAATTGGCCTAAACTAAAGGTACCTAAGAATGTGACTTGTTTCTATTCAGAAAATTTTATTGCATTATTTTTTTACTAATAACAGACATTGAAATTATAATGTTATATCTAAATATGTTTTTGACGTGACAACGTCTTATAAATTGGTTTGCCGGGTGACACTTCAAGAAACTGCGTTACGCTCCGCTCAAGTTATGCGCTCACAATGAGAGCGAGTGAGAGGCACGCGCCCGCCTAAGAGCGAGAGAGACAGACATAAAATCATTGTCACGTAAAACTTTCGCCCGTATACCGACTTTACAGACAACCAGTTTTTATTATTTATTTTGACTTAATTTATTTAATGAAAATTCAATTCTGCTGTGAGCGATTTACCTTTATACCCCTCTTAAGTAGTTAGTAAGTAGTACACAAAACTATGCGAATATTACACAAGCACACAAAGTACACAGTCTCATAAAGTACAGTGGCGCAGTCACAAGTTTTTGTAAACAGTCTTGATCTTCTTCATATTTTCAGGTCGGTGTAGTAGTAGTGTGTTACTTAGCTGATGTTACAAGCGTCCATAGGCCACGGTGACCGCTTACCACCAGGCGGACCGTATGCTTGTTTGCCACCTTAGATGTATATATAAAAAAAAAGAGCTTTTGCTCTAAAATACTTATCTACAGCAACGCTACCTATCGGATTCTAACACAGCTATGGACGGTTTATATACAATAAATATGTAGGTAAATCAAGTGGTTGACAAGTTACCCGACAGCTAAAGGACGCATCAATGATTATTTATGGAGATTTAAATACCTTATATGTTAATTGGGAAGGTTGAACATCAAATTCAGAGTTGTAATAATTTTATGTTTTTGACACGTTGAAATACATCATCAAACAACAGATATTTTACAGAATTATGGTAACTGACAGGCAGTTTAAAGCTGTCAATAAATAAATTAAACAAAATGCGAGAAGGAAACGAATAGTTAGTTCGTGAGCCCGCATTCGATGTGTTATAAGGACGAGCTCTAGCTGGTTTTATTATAAAAAATAAAGTTAAGTGCGAGTTTGACTCAATGCTATTATTATCTTGTTGTTGTTCTGCTGCTGATTTTGAAACCATAATTATAATACTAAAAAGGGCTGTACAAAGCATTTATACGTTACACAACTTAAATACTAGAAATAAATGCTTTGCCAGTTATCTGCAAAGTTTAATAAGTAAGTATAATATATATAAGTTATCTGTAGCAATGCTCAACTTAGGTGACAAACAGTTTCAATTTTATTTTGAACATCTGCTATGTTAGAAAGCATTTTATACTGTAGATGTAGATGAATATTTGAATGACCAAATTGTATGGCCTAGTATCACATAAAATTAATGTTAGATTTTCTATTCGAACTAAAATAATTTACGTTTGATAAGTTAAAGTCCGCCTTTGGTTGCCAGGTTTTGGTGGGGTTTTGGATGTGTGGGAGTGTGGCGCACGAGTACGTACGTGTATATACATATTTGTATAGATTTTGTGTACTTGATGGCTTGGTTCCTGCATGGCTGATAGGTAACAGGTGTACATCTGAGAGTTTCTTGTCACTTCTTCTCCCCTTAAGCTAATTTCTGAAGTGATACCGTTTAAATGATGTGCATTTGTTGCCAGGCTGTTGTGTGTATAATTATGTGCGTGTTTGTGTGATGCATTCGCTCACGTTCGGCGCCTTGCCGCAATCGGGCGGCCCAACGAGGATTGCATCAGATAGGACCTATCTGAGCTATATATTTATATATATGTATTAATATATCTCTCTATGTGTATATATGATTATGTGCATTTATCTGTATTCAATTATATCTTTAATACATATATTTATATATAAATAGAGAAAAATATATTCATATATCACTACACAGCAGACGTACATATAGTCTGGTCAACATGTACCTTTTTGGGTGAAATTTTTGTATAGTCTCCGAAAATTACGATCAAGGTGTCATTCGATTCGGAATATTATGTAGAAAGTTTAAGAAAAAGTTCCAAAAGGGGCCGATGAAAATTGCAAAAGTTATAAACAATTTAAAAAAAAAAAAAGTAGGCGTTTGGTTTTTTTTGAATATCTCAAAAACTATCAAAGATATTTGAAATTTGAAAAAAGATCTGAAAAGAGGAGGAAATTTCCTAAAAAAAAGTTTAAAAGTTATACCAATTATAAAAGAAAAAGAGCGAGATAAAAAGGCAAATTTTAGGACATAAAAATATTAAAAGTTATATAAAAAATAGATAAAAAAAATTTTTCATAAAAAATAATACATAGCTGTTTATATAATTAAATTACGAATTAAAAAAAAAATAAGGTAAAAAAATCCATTTGTTTATAACAAATTGTTTATTAAATAAACAAATAAAAAATGAAAAAAAAAATTTTTTTTTCCAGAATATTTAAGAACAATAGAATTTATGATTTTTAGAGAAAAATGGTTCCTTAATGTTTATATTTAGTGGTTAAAACGATTGTTAATTTAGAAATGCATTTTATAGCAATAAATAAATTTTTTTAAGGAATAATATTTTTCTTAAAAATCATAATTTATATCGTCAAGTAGATTAGGAAAAAAAAATTGTTGATTATCTTATATACAATGCATTTGTTTATAACAATTATTTAAACAATCGCGGTAAAAAATTAAAAAAAAATATTTTCATGTAACTTTTAACCGTTAGAAATCATAAAATTTGAAATATTTGAAAAACAAAATTTTTTTAATAACTTTTATGCAGTTTTTAATTTTTTAATGTTTTCGATTGTTAATAAAAAAGTGGAAAATTAACATTTTTAAATTTTTCCAACGGGGATCTATATTAGTTGGTTCACTATAATATTATGTTTTGTTTGTGATTTTACAAAGATTTCCTATTGGACGCACGCAATAAAACAGAATTGTAATTAGTTTGTAAAGCTAGTTGTAGTTAATTTACTTGACGATTTGAAAGTGTTCTTAGAAACCCATTTGAATAAAAAAATTTGAATTTTGAATTTGAATCTCGAATATGTCCTATTCCTGGCCTAGTTAATGAGTAGAGCATGAAAAAGAGGTTGTGTTAGAAAGCAGACTATTTGCTTTAGACGGCTATCTCCATGAGTTTTCTCTCCCATAGACATTAGCGTCATCTAGTTTTGAAGTATGAAATTACTGTAACACACACACACACACACAAACCTTGGTAGTTTAACGTATTTAGTAGCTAAACGAAGCTACATGTCAAAGTTTACACTTTGACATTCGAACCTGTAGAAATTTTAAAATTACCAATAATCTTATATTTCCAACATTACGTTTTTGCTTAAATAGGTTCGAAGGCCAAACGATAAGCGAAAGCATGTCGCGCGTGTTTACTAAAACTCGGGCGAATTAACACCTGGACGCGTGAAATCTATTAAATGTAATGTGCAAAAAAATGATTAGAGTACCTAAAAGTTAAAAAAACTTGCACCCCGCAAGGAAAAAAATAATGGCCTTAAGATATTTTCACGTTTTTTCCTTAACGGTTAGGGTTAGGGTAGATACGAATGCGGGTGCTGAAAAAAAAAATTTTAATCTCCCCAGTGGTCCGAGGAGAGGTCAAGGAGAAGAGTGCATCACACAAACGCTGCTGGCTACAATGCACTTTATGGGGACGTTATGAGGACACTAAAAAATTTAAAAAAAAGTATGTTTTTAGCACACCCATATGTACACCCTAACCATAAGCAAAACAAAGGAAAAACGTGAAAATATTCTAATCCGGTTTTTACCCTTGCACCCCCTTTCAGTTACTCTGACCATTTTTTGTACACTCGACATTGAATAGACTTCACGCATCCAGCTGTCATGTTATTTCGCCCGAGTTGTAGCGACATACATATTCTATACACCATATTCATTAAAACAAAACAACATATATTAGCCAATTGCTTTTATTTTTTAGTGGAAACCAACTTTAATAAGAAAAAAAATTCTAAAACTTCAATTAGAGTGAACGTTCTTGTTTGTTTACGAACGATAAATTTGAAAAATTCCGAAATGAAGTTACCAATTCCATGTAATAATACATATCCTTTAACCTGAACTATTTGCACTAAGGGACAGTGAAATTAAACCTTAATAAAATAAGATGAAAATTAAAACCTATTGATTATTGTAAAATGGAATAATAAATAAAGTAACTTGTGCGATAGTTATTACTACCGCACAAGTGCTTAATGGACGCTATTAAGATGCTAATAACGATGCAGTAAAGGCTGCTTTATAAGCGAGTGCGCTGAAGAGCCTATTTATATTTCTATCACTTTACGTACACACAAGTAAAATGGCTATATATTATAATTTTTTTTTTGCTATTTTGGGTAAAATAAACATACAAATCTATGATTGCAAGGCGATAAAAAGTTTTTCTTACCCGATAATTAAATACGGAATTGGATAAACCACTTTTTTAACCACCGGAATAAAATGAAGAAAAGTAAGACAAGTCAAAAAAGTTGCTTATAAATACTCAGTTAATACTCTGTTGGTACCCATTGGGTACAGACCCTGAAAAAATAGCTAGTTCTAGGTATTGCCCACAAGTGGCGCTGATAGATTTTTTACTAATAAATTATTTACTTTACCAACAACGGGTGCTGGTGCTAAGCCCTGCGTCATGTGCTTGACTGGTGTTTTTAGTTCCGTGTCTATGAATGCGATGTTGAGCAAGAAATAGTTACGTTTTCTCAGAATACTCGAGACTCGTAGGTTTTTATATAGAAATAAAAAAATATTGATGTTACATCCATGGCGTAGTATAACGTGGTATAACTTTGTTAATTCTTTAATCACAACATGATAGCTCTAGTGAAGTTTTGAATCACATTCGGTAGAATATATTTAAAACATAGCTTTTTTATATGGATAGGTACACCGTTTTATAATTGTTAATCTAGTCTAACACAACTACGAAAATATAGTCAGTAGTCGTGCCTAGGTTGAAAAGGTCCAGAGGTGCGATATTTGATTTGATTCTTTTATTATTTTTATTTTCGGATAACCGCGCTAGGTACCTTTAAGTTACTTTATAGTGTACCCGTACACACCGTCATGCGGCGTTTGAACAGGACGGATTTATCAAGTATTTGGCTTTTTGTTTTACATAAAACATATAGTTTGCTATATGTTCTTTGACTGAGTGTCAGCAAACAAGATTTTCTAGGTTTTTTTAATTTAAGCAAAGTTGATGTTTTTAGTACAATAAAGAATCATTTTAATTTATATCACGTGCCTAATCCAAAAATTTTAATAAAGCTATTATTCATTTAAAAAGTTAATGTTATGACTAAAAAACTTCTATATAATGTCTGGGTCCTTTCGACCTGCGCGCTATGGTTAGTATCACAAAATAAGGCGCGGGTACTGAGGGGTTGCGACTTGTATAACGACTTGTAGTTAGTTTGCGGAAAAGTCTATTTCCTTGGAAAAAGTAATATATTATGTATTTGTATCCGTTATCTGGTATAACACAAGCTATGCTTACTTTGGGCCAGACGGCGCTGTGTGTAATGTCCAAAAATATCTATTATCTATCTATCTATTTGAGGCTGTTTACTATTTGTTTTTCAGTGGGCCTGAGTGGACTTAATATAGTGGCAAAAACAAACTTACCAAACCGGTTAAACCGGGTGTCCTGCTTGTCGAGTCGTTACCAAAACATTACACAAAAACATGTACACAAACATATTCGGATCATATATACGAACGAATACGAACGAACTGTGCCTCGCCCCGAGGGTTCGCGGGGGTAAATGTTTAAATGTTTTCGTCAAGCGTGACAAGCAAAAACATTGTTTCTAACTACAAAAACAAAGATTTAACAACAAAAATGTGTAGCTAAAGCTTAAGTTTTGTGTACATGTTTTTGTGTAATGTTTCAGCTAGGCCTCGACGAACAGGAGACCCGACTTATCACAAGTAACACGTCAAATTGTTCTTACTTCTAAGCACAACGATGCTGTGTGTAACATACGTACTTGTGATGAACTGAACCATCTTCTAGGGTTCCTTCATTGATTTACTACGGAACCCTAATGAAACTCAATAATTTAATATGAATTTCATAAGTTTGGCAATTCAAAAATGTTTGTAAAAACCTAATTTAAATCAAAAAAAAAAAATTTGACTTTGCAACTAGAATTCACATTTACTAATAAGTCGTATGTATGAATAAGATTTTGATGACAATTTTTTGAAATGAGAATTGTGATAACATTTTAGGTGATCATCATCTCCGTTGATTGTTCAGTAAAAATAAGTTAATGACCTCTTATCTTACCGTACCATGATGATAAGGTTGCTACACCATAAATACCAACTATACTAGCTATAACTTTTAACCTAAATACCAACTATACTAGCTATAACTTTTAACATAAATACAAACTATACTAGCTATAACTTTTAGGCTGGCTACTAACTTACAGAAAACTTTGAGCCTATTCCATACTATATTGTGCGACTTTGATGTCTATATATTCGTCTTTTTGCATTGTTACGGCCTTGTTTTTTACTTTACTTTTTTTTTGTTTCACTGTGTTTTTATCTCGCGTATTTGTTCATTGCGCTGAGTTTTATTTTTCATAATGGCTTCAATTCATATAGAGTGCTGTTTTACTGACTACTTGCTGGATCACGAAACTTCCTAAACTATGTTTTGATAACAAAAATATTTTTCACCAGCTTACCCATGTCATAATTCCACCCCTCACATCTGGTATGTATGATTGTGCACGAATATTTTTATCCTGGTATATTCTAAAATGGTAATACTCCTACTTGTAGCATTAAATATCGGAGTACTGATTCCTTTACACGATTAACGTTATATATTGCTTCACATGGTGCACCCCATATGCTACATAAAATCAAAAAGGCACCTAACAAAAACGTATTTGAAAGTTAAATCCGAAAACATTTTAGCGAGATATGATTTGCTGTGCTGTCTTGGTTTTTATTGGTATCATTTTGCAATATGTTATTGATAATTTGTGTAACTATTCTATAAGCAATTTAATGTATGTAATAATTTTTGTTTGTATATTTATTTGTCTTTGTATTTATATTATACATGTATATATGGGTAAATATGTGTAAATGTATACTTATATGTTTTTATGTTAATTGTTTATTATATTAATTTTATTGTATTTCATGAATCGACCTTTCCAACGTTGCATAGTCAACCATGGGTAAAGCAAAGAATGCCCTTTGGCATTAAGTTCACCATTGTTACAAGTGTGCAACAAAGATTGTTAAATTAATACAAAAAAATATTAATTGACATGTCTATTACAACTTTGGTTTCAGTAGCTTACTAACTTATTTATTTAACTAAGGCTTAGTTGCACTAACTAATCTTGACGTTATCTAGCCATTAAAAATAGGAAATTTTATAAAAAAATGTATATTCAGCCATTATTATACTTAGCCGGTCCGTCGAAGTTCAGCAAATGAGCTTTAAAAATAGCTGACGATAGCAATGATGACAATCTGCCATTTTTGTTAACTAGTTAACGTAAAAGTTAGTTGTTGCAAAATAATAAGGAATTAAGCTCGGTGAACTAAGCTAAGCTAAACTAGGAAATAATTGTTCCTCCACCGAAAAATAAGCTATGACTACTTTAGTCATGATCAGTTTGTGCTGGAGTGTCGAGTTTAACGCAAGGGAGTAAGAGGAGCTTAGCTTAGTTCGCGTAGCTTCGGATCGGCCTACACAAACAAGTTAGTTTGACTCAGTTGGGATATTTGAGTTAGCTTAGCTGGCATAGATTGCGGTGGACGCACTTGTATGAAAAACTGGCTCAACTAAGCGAGCTAAACTAAACTAACTTATTTTAGCTGGCGGTGGATGTTCGGCTCAAGTGTTTCAATCTAGATTATATAATTGTTAGTTGATTAACAAAGTAGTTTTTAGTTGGCTCTTTTTGGCAGCAATTAATATTGTTTAAGTCATAAATGACTTATAAAAACAAGTTTGACGTTCACATCAGCAAGTTTTTCGATTTTGCCGATAAAAATATATCATATTTTTTATTCACAGCTTACATGTATTATGCATATAAGTTGTTGGTGTTTTTGTTATTCGTAATCTACGAGCGATTAGTTATCATTACCTTGATCAGCTTCCGTACTAAACACTATTAACAGAAAATAATTAATTCCAGTGTGTTGAAGGGCATTTTTTTCTGAATAGTATACAAGTTATTTCCACAAATTTACTCAAGTCCGAACTAGAAAATGGTCTAAAACCTGCACTATGGCAAAAACTGCATCAAAAAGAATACCGATATTACCGACCAGTATATAGAAATATATAAATAGGTACATAAAAGTATACATAGCTTGGGACATTACGTGTCGGTTTTCAAAAACGAATTCTACATAACAACCTATATAAAGATCCTTTCTCAGTCACATATTTGTACTTCAATGTATACTAGAAATACGTTACGTATATCGTTTTAGACTAGTAAAAACCCAGTCAACACAAGCCACAAAATGGGCAATTGCTGATATGTAATTGAATCGGTCATACGATCTCTCAATTAATATAAATAGCCGGGATAATAATCTTTTTCCATCTCTACAGTTATTCCTGTGCCAAAAATTAGACCACCCTGTATCTTGAGGAAAAGTGCCCTCCGAAACTAAACGGAACACGAAACCCGCGAAACACAACGTATTTGTTTTGACTGTTTCTTATTTGACACTTGCTTTCGACTTTCCTGATATAAACAACAAAAAACAATTGTACGCCTTATCGAAGACCGGCACCGCCTGTACCACAACACAGCGATAGACTGTACTGTGTTCATTCTTGTAATACGTCTTTGTTTGTTTCATGTTTTTTTAAAACTTTTCGTAGAATTCTTTCACAGGACCATTAGTGAGATACGCACCTACTTTTCTTTTATAAATTTTAGAATACTGACTTGTACTTACGAAGAAGACCTTTGTCTTCCTTAGGCTTTTTAATTGAAATAGATTATATTAGAAGGAAAGGGTTTATATGAGTATCGTTTTGAGTCAGTTTGACATCCGATCACGCTTTTTGCGAAACACCATCGGTAAAAACATATACATTTATCTACTTATTCGTTTTGGAAGTTCGGTTATCGGTGTAGGATTTTAATGGCAACTCCTCAATTATAGAAAAAAAACCGACTCACGCTTGACGTTTTCAAGTAGCCTATGTCTTTTCCCGGAATTAAAACTATTTCCATGACAAATTTTATATTAATCAGTACAACGGTTTAAGCGTGAAGCGGTAACAGACAGACAGAGTTTATAGGAAGGTAAAAAGGGTCACATTAAAAATTACATAATGTCATGTCATTATAATAATACATAATCAATTTACAAAAAGATCGTCAAGTAAGAAATTTATAAATAAGAAATGAAAAATAAAAAAGCTTAGAAATATTCTATGATAAAGAAATATATTCTAAAAAAATATATTTTAGTATAGATGTACCTTTGACGTACACCTTCACTGCTTCAATATCTACGCGATCAGTACCTGAAGGGAGACGCAATCCTGAGGTATGATTGATCACTTCAGAATAAGTTTTATGAATCCAGTGTGAATACCATGAATTAATATATAGAACTAGTTATCTTCCTTTTCTTCTCCTATCCGTTTAACCCAAAGGGTACCCTCCTGACCCTTTTACTAAACCTACGTTGTCTGTTTGTTAGACTGTCTGTCCGACCGCTGTAGTCTTTTTGCAAATACATAAAGCAGTGGATGCTTACGACACCAGGGGTGTCACTCGCGCGTTACCGACCCATTGAAATCTAATAACATCTTTATTGAACAACTCAATATTAAAGTCCTTTGAGAAAACCTTGGCAGGGAGCTTATTCCACAACCCAAACATTTGCCGGAGGAAGTTCTTCATAAACTGCACTGTACGTGACCATGTAGGTTCTAAGGTGTGAGGATGAATTCCCTGCCGATGGCGAGCGGTGCGACGGTAGAAAATAGCCATAGCCATCATTTTGAACTATTTCTTAGAACACATCCAATTGAACAAGCGGTAGAACACACATAGGGAGGCAAGTCTCTCCTTAGTTTCGATACAACTTGTAAGTTCGAGATCGTCAACGGTACGGCAAATGGCATGCATAGTATACATTGTAATAACATACAAACGTACAATTTAAGTGAACGCGATCATAAAATATTCTTGGGCTATAAAATTTAGCTATATATTTGTTAAATCAATATATTTTAAACCGGTACGAAAACTTTATTTTTATTTCATAATAGGTATTGTTATAATGTGCGCTATATGTTTATGCAATGTTTTAGGTTTAATGTCCTCTATTATTTAAGAACACTTTTGCTGCATTTAATGTAAGTACCCACTTGGAATTACTATACATACCTACTTTATTGTTACTTTTTTGTTAGTTCTAAAACTGTATTTAGGGTATGTACAATAAATAATTAACAGGAACGTGAAGTACACACAGGCATAGTAGATACACTTAGTTAGGTTATTTACTTATTTTTTATCAATAATATTCGTAATCTTTAAACTTGTGCTAACATTCAGAGAATAATTAGTTTTGAGCATACCATGTGACCATGTTTTAACACCCAAAAGAAGAGTGGCTATAATGTGTTTTGTTTTTGAAAAAAAAGGTTTTCGTTGCTGCAGAATATCAATTTATTTGGATTTGGAAAGCCGATAACCCAATTCGAATTCACTGTGCGTTCCGTCATGGGCCATGAAAAGCAAATATATTTAAAATGAAACAAAAATCGAGGACCATATTTTGTATTCGTTTATTCAACAGACAACTGCACTGAGCTGAATTGCTATGATATTACTTTATGAAGCATCTTCGTGTACTGAAAGGGTATCTCGGATATCCCGACTTATTTTGTGCCGAAAGACTTAAGTTCTGTCATTGCCCTAGATATATTACTAACCCGTTTGTAATCGCAGCCATATTGATTTAAAAAAAAAACAATGAATTAAATTACCACAAACTTAAAGTCTGTTTCTTTTAATGTTCGACTTTGTACATCAATTATAAGCTATACATAAGCTGCAGCTGTATGAAAATACTAAAACACCAGTGACACCTTACACAGAGCTTAATGCATGCTCTTACAGAAGAGACACAGGTTTTTTCCCTTGTACAATAAATTAAGGAAAAGTTAATTTTCTATTTATTTACTGTATCATCATAGATATAAAAGAGTTGACTGATATTAATTTTCATATTTAAAATTCTTATGTTATTGTTTCTAGGTTGATCACGCCTAGAAACAATAACATAATTGATTAAAACCATATTAACCTTAAAACCGTTTTGTTAGATCTGCTGAAGTTACAAAAAACAAAGTAGGACATCATTTTTTGTGCATTAGCTATGTCCATTTACGAACTACGAATTCTATGGCAGGTATATCTAAGAATAATAACTTAGGCTCAGAAAACCAGACACTGAAAATAAACACTGCCACTGGGGAAAATAAAACACAAGTGTTGGAACACTAGTACAGAATAACAATCATTCACTAAATATAATTTATGCTTAACCTAGTGATAACTGAAACTAATCGAAAATGCCTTATTAACGACATAAACTGAAAACTATTACAAGACAACAAAATGCATAAATTGGAACGCCAGTCAAGCAACAAAGGAACAAGAGTTGTAATGCTAATTGGAAACTTCTAAAGCCACACGGATGTAAACCGAATAAGCTGGTGCAAATGAATACCATCAAAGAAGAATCAGAACACAGAAGAGTTAAGAAGCCAGCACGCAAACCACAAACGGCAAAGCAGTCTTTTCTCCTTTCTTGTATAAATTAACACTTGTATATATTTATCATCCTGCTGGCTAAAGGGTGCTGGTACCGGTCGGCTCTATCCCTCCCACTACACATCCTACTACTTGCCCTATCTTCTCCGTCTTACTGGTGTCTTGGGCAGAGGTAATGGGCACATATAGGAATGCCATGAGATGGACGGGACACTACTCACTAATGCGGACTGGAAACGCCGCATACCTTCCAGTGGTTGAGGACCCTCCGTTTCTTCAGTTACCACCTTATTTGCGTTGCCACGTTTGCGCAGTTCCAGCCCGCAGTTTTGAGCACTTTACAGAACCCTCTCATCGACAGTTCTTTTCCTATCTGATCCGTTCCTTGAGTCCTTGCAGTGGAACGCTGGCTGTAAAGACGCTGGAACGGAACGGAACGAATTAACCTTAAAACCGGTTTTAAACCGCAGTGATATTATAGATTACATTATAATCATTACACCGAGTCTATAGAGGAAACTAACCGTAGGCCCTGACCTTTGCCTCACACCGGAGTAGTAAATTTATTGTTTTTGCTTACAAACTCGTGTGTAATATGCTGGTTGATTTACCTACTAGTTTACCTGTATAGGTACACTATAGACATAAAAAAATGGAAAGCGCATTTCCCAGCCAGCTGTAAAAAAATGTTCGCAAAAGTGTGACAGAGAAGCGAACCAGCGTTCTCTGTCTTTTTTTAAATTGTTTTAGTAAACATAAACAAACAAAATGGCGGGCGGTGGTAGAAAAAGAAAGAAGACCACAGGTTTTCTTTGTCTCTTTACAAAGTGTTGCTAATTTTACAGAACTCCAAAGTCTATGAGGCACACATGCACAAAACACATGTCTACCAAAATTATACACCGATTAATCTTTGGTTAAGAATGTTTTTAGGTTTGATTTTATACTATGTTAAATTTGTGTATATAATATTTTAATAAAAAAATTAAACCGACTGTAAACCGTCTTTGGATGATTCATATAAATTCGACTTCGGAAGAAGAACACACAAACTTAAATGCTATTTCCATTTTAGAGGCTTATTTTTACTAATTTTAGTTGCTTTAAAAGTTCTTTTAAAAAGTTCTACTTATTTATAATCCAAATAATAATCTGTTCCTAGCACATTAACCAACGTAATGTGTAGATTTCCATAGAAACGCGTAATTGCGGTTTGTGTAGACTAAAGATAACATTATCTCCTTGATCACATAATCTCGTGTGAAGTCATCTCAGCATTTCCTAATTACGGGAAATACGTAAAGCTGAGATCACATTCATATAATTTGTTATTTTTTGTGTGAAAATTATTATTTTGTTTACCTATATTTTTCTTAGATTTTCAATGTTACTTATATATCACCCAATAACCATCTATAAACGTTGTAACAAAATAATTGTTAGCAATTTGGCAGGTATATGATTATTTACTTAAATAAATTGAAATATTTCAATTTATATTACAAACTTAATTAAAGTAATATTTTCATATACCTACTTACCTATTTACATATTAAAATTTAATTCGCAATATGCCGAGGTTTATCTAATAAGCTCAGCAGAGAGCACTAAATATTTGTGCTCAAAACACTAAAATATTGTTTCTATTTTACAAATACTGTTCAATTTCCTTCTTCGAACTTATTATACTGTGTTTTTATAATAAAGTTAGCAACCCTAGACAAACGTATATTAAACTTATTATACTGAATTATTTGTAACAAAGTTGGCAACCTTAGACACATATGAAACCTTAGGCCAGATATAATGACACCTTCGCAGCCTAGTTGGTAGTGTGACGAGCTGATATGCAGAAGGTGTGGAGTCGATTCCCGCACTGGATAAACATTTATGTCATAATATAAAATTTGTCTTTGTCTTGAGTCTGGGTGTATTTATGTATGATATGTATATATTTCCAAAAAAAGTAATATTTATGTATTTTTATCATTTGTCTGGTACCCATAACACAAGCTTTGCTTAACTTGGGATCAACGGCACTGTGTGTAAAAATATTTATTATTACTTTTATATATTGCATCAGAATTCCGCCCCAACTTTTCGCACCAGAGTGCAAGCAGCGCCGCAGCAAAAATTAGTCCGCGTGTAGTTGTAAAGGCCATCTGCGGCCAACAACAGTAGACAGAAGTTAGAAAAAAAACTGCATCAGAAGCAGTGTTCCGGCTGTAAGCTAACCCCGTGCCACGCAGGACTAACATGTAGATGGTGAAAATAACCTGTCCACTACATTAAGATATGGACGTGTATTCAGCCATAGTTACCCTCTTCTGGGGATAAAAACCATGAATACTATACACACATACATACAATTCATAAATACGCTTAAACATAGAGCTACATACAATTAGAAAAAAACCTCCGTCGAAATTAAATATCCGCCAAAATGTAAAAAAAATATAGAAACATATATTATATCAGTCTTATTATCTTCTCTTATATAGATTTAAAAAAAAAATAGCCTTCGATATCAAGATATCCGGTAAAGCACTGACCTATTTATCTCTTAAATAAAGATGTCTGTGTCTTATATATTTTAACAGTTAACACATAGCCAAGCTTACGTTTTAAAGGTTGGCAAAAACAATCACAGAAAGAAAAGAAAATCCTTGTGGACATCAGACATCACAGAAAACTCAATCAATTCAAGTCAATATTAACAATTGTAGATTCCACAAAAAAACAGCATCTAGCGCTTGCAAATCTTGCAATACACTACATTTGCTAAATACCAGCCAGTAATTTGCGCTAACCGCCATTATGTAACCTCACAGAGTAGCAATACAACCGACCGCGGCATACATTGCGGATGTGGACCTACTTTTGCGGTTTAATAGTACATCTTCACTGCGAGCGGAGGCAGTGAACGGAGGCAACTTAGCGTTAAATTACAAGCGACAAAAAATATAATCTCTTTGTGATTATTTAAAGTTGTACTATATAAGTAGATGCGTAAAAAAATTTAAAATGTTCTCATCGTTAACAGGCTATTTACTTCTACATTTCAACAGAAACTCTTGAGCAACTGAAGAAACAGTAAATGAGATACCAACAACACAAATGTTGACTTAACATAACGTACGTATACCTTTAAAACGGTATTATTAAACGCCCTTGAGATAGGACGTCTTTGTACAAAACAACAAAGTCAGTTAATTAAGATATCTAGCTAGGTATGTCTACATTAGTCGGTGGCTCGCGGTGTCTATGCAGCGACTTAATCAAAGAGACAGCGCTATATAATTGCTGCCTAGTGTAACGGCGACATCCAAGACGTAAATTTTCCGAAAAATCAATCAATCAACGTCGTTTTTTAAAAAAAACTACGGTAACGGCTGGACCGATCTGACGAAAATTTATATAGAGTTAACTAACACCCTGGACTAACATATAGCTACTTTTTACTTTTTTTTCAAATTAGGTTTTAACAAACACTTTGGAATCGTCAATGTTATTAAATACTTATTTTTGAAACCTACCCCTCAGGTTCACAATGTGAATTCCTACCAGGAAGAATTCGGCAAGAAACTCTATAATTACACTTTTACAACATAACTAATACTCAACTAATATAATTAAATAACTACTTAATAACTTTAATGTCATAAAAAATACAATTTTATATTATTTTAATTTAATTTTTTTATACCTTTCTTGCCAGCCTTCATACGTCATAAGCGAGAGTGATTTAGGACATAGTCCACACGGGGGCTCAGTGCAAATTGTGGACTTGACATAAGTCTTTTTTTCTACTTAACGTATGCAGGTTTCCTCACGATGTTCTACTTCACCGAAAAGCCAGTAGTGTGAAGGAATAAATCAGTGTACTTGAGAAATTCAGAAAAGACTAATTGGTACACGCACTAGCCATGGACTAAGTAACTCCGGACAAGGATTGGATGTGTCACATATCGTTCCGATTAAAGATATATATCCGCTTCGCATATCCATATCCGCTTAATATATCCGCGGAAATATGCAATTTTCTAGCACACCGCGGTCAAACGAATTCTCGGATCGATTTCGTACCTTTCAATCACGAGTGCACAAATCCTATAATACACTAACTCGTTTGTTCGGAACGAAAACATTTTTGGTGATGAGTTGTGATAGGTATGAACCGGGCTTTGTTTGACTTGTCATTCCTTAGGTTAGGATACAATTTCAGACTATGACTGTAACAATTTTTTTTTTTTTATTCACAATACGCAATTTTAACTCAAAACTTAGTCTAGTACTTATACACAAACAAATCCTACCAGGAAAGTAAACGATTATAATTATTTATACATAACACACATCAAATACACTAGGAATCATTGACACTTATATTATATTTTTCTAACAGATATTCACTATTGTATTAAGTACTAATCTATAGTATGTACATTCTTACTTAAGCAAACAATTGAATTGAACACAAAAAACGTTCACGTCATTAATAAGCGGCTTAAGTGCTTTAAAGCGTATTGCACGGAAATTCATATCCCAATGCATAAACATTGGGTTTAGCAGGCGTGATTTTAAAAAGCGCTGAGATCGATTATTTATAAGCAAGACACGACAACGTGTCTGTTTCGCTTTCAATGCTAGCCCTGTCTCTCTCACTTTCAGTGTTATGTGCGCATCGCTATTCGGCCGCTCTGTGCCACCGACACGGGCGACACGCTCCGCTGTTTATTTGGATTAGTTCGTTCACTCCCTGGATATAGGA
Source organism: Apoda limacodes (assembly GCA_946406115.1). Taxonomy (NCBI): domain Eukaryota; kingdom Metazoa; phylum Arthropoda; class Insecta; order Lepidoptera; family Limacodidae; genus Apoda; species Apoda limacodes. Next base: position 5,810,443 of record OX291558.1, read on the forward strand.
CATGTTTATTTTACGCAAAGTGAAGAAGTTGTAACATATCCGGCCTCGGATATATATCCAAAGATACAGTTATGTCCGAAATTACCCAAGGCTAACACGCACGGGGTTTCGAACCTTCTCCACTGGGGACGTGAATTTAAATTTAAACTCCTCGGCCACCACCGACTTCATATTAAATACCCATGCGTCCTGTAATTGAGTATCTTTTATTCCCATGGATTTTTATCATTTACATAGTCTGAAATGCTGTTTTACAAAGTATTTAAATTTACTAAGTGATAGCTTTTAAATATTATACAGATATTTTTTGTAAAAGTGTATACATTGCCCCATAAAAGAGTTACTAATTTTGTGTAGAAGTGTATTTACTTTGTAAACGTCACTTTTCTTGCTGAAACTTTTTTATAAACATATAAGAGATTTTTATATACGTACTGCGATGCTAAAGATAATATATTTACTTCCCTAAACCTATCTCTAAGAGATATCCTAGATCCTAATAACGAACGGATTGCCTGTTTTTGAAACAGAAATATTGTATTTACGTCAGCAGCGCTACAATAACATACCATATGTCATTAAACTATGGAAATAGCTAAAATATACTATTTCTGCAATATATATATTACCCAGATACTGACAGATTTTTTTTATGTCATAATTTATTTTGGCATAACGTTTTAGGCATAACTTTTGATATCACAATACTTTGACATAATTTCATTTGCATACTGTTTAGATAGGCAAATCGGTATTATGTATTAATCTTATACTAATCTATGCATATACATAAATACAATCTATGTCACAATGCCGAATTTAAGAGTACTCTTGGGTACTAGTAGGTAGTATTACTACACTGTAAGAATAGGTTAAGGTTTGGCGGGGCACGTAAGCCGCGAACATTTTATTTTACATAGTTTATCTATATAAATAAATAAATCGGTATTATTCTGTATATATAAAAGGCAAACGTTACTAACTGACGGACTGATCTATCAACGCACAGCTCCAATCACTGGACGGAACAAATTGAAATTTAGCACACATATAGCTATTAAGATGTAGGCGTGCGTTAAGAAAGGATTTTCCGAAACTCACGGAGGGTCAAAGTTTGTATGGAGCACCAAGATCGCGAGGTAAGTCCATTAGTCAATTAGTTTTTTGTTGTTTATAAGTAGATAATTTATTTTTATTTAGAGACAGAAAGAAAACGTCAAGTGTGAGTGGTTTTTTTTCTATAATTGAGGAGGTGCCGTAAGAATCCTACCACGATAACCAAGCGAAGCCGCTGGCAGAAGCTGGTATGAATATACATACATAACATCTATGTCACAATAAGCCGAAATTACGCTCCCATAATTTCATTTTACCGCCCTATGTCTAATAGTACCATGTATATTATACCACACTATGTTTAATAGTACTGTAGTGTGCATGGAAGTTTGCCATAGCATCCTAATATCTGTGCATAGAATTAAGAAGAATAAGAGTAATGGACTATGTCTATGTTTGTCCTCTTAAAATTTAATGTAGTTTAGAATTAAATTCAAAATCTTCTAGAAAATATTTTAAGGGTCCACAAGGACATGGCGAAGAACCAAGCGAAAGATAAAACATTCTAATGCAGACCGCAATCGAGACAACATTTGCGTGCATTTTTGAAGTGAAAACTTCTTTAGCGACGTTGTGCACTTTTTTTGATATGGGTAAAAAATGATAATCTCGCGTCAGGTCACGTGTCCTAATCGTGGAAATTCGTAAGACGGAAACCGTAATGCCACGCCTATTATAATTTTTATTTTTAGTATTCGCGATTATGAGTAGTACAGGGAGGTTGGATATGGAATTTTAATTCTATGACAGATTGCGATGTCAAATATACTACGTCAAAAAAGTAAATAAACAAACATTATTATTTCTTGACAATGTCAAAGACATGTCTTGTGACATATTTGAGTGTTAAGCGCGAATCGTGTGTAAAGGTTTTCACTTCTGCCGGCACTCCCGGAGTGCAACTCATTTTTTTTTAATATATAAAGTCTAACGTAGAATAATATTGAATGTTGTATTCTGAAACAAATAAAGTAAGCTCGCCTCCCGTCTTCACACGGCTTGCAAAGATATTACTGAATTTAATTTACATCCCGATAGCCTAAACTCTATCTACAATAAGCCAAGCGAGCGGCCGAAGATAAATCCCGGCCGACGAACCCCCACAGTACCATGTATATTTTATCACCCTATTTTTAATGGTACCATGTACATTTTACCACTCTACGTTTAATGGTACCATGTGCATTTTACCACTCTACGTTTAATGGTACCATGTATATTTTACCACTCTACGTTTAATGGGACCATGTATATTTTTAGGAACGTAGAGTACAAATGGTTTACATTCCGATGGCCGATCTATGTTAATGTTAGGGTATTATGTTTGACTTCAGAAAATCGGAATAATGATACTACGTCTTTATGACTGCGGAAAATTCAGTAATTCGGCTAATGTTTCAAGGAATTTTAATCGGTTGGATTTTTGATCAATTACGAAATGAAAAAGCGGCTTTTAAAAGTCTGAGAACATAAAATACGATTTCGGAATTATAATATTCGGGGTAAAAATAGGTATAACCCCCTTAGGCGTTGGTTCTTGAGTACTTTCAGTGTGCAGGAAATTGACGAAGGGATTTTTATATAGGCCAAGCCAAGCTGGCTTATTTATTTGACTTCAAAGCAGTCAAGCCGTCCGATGAACTGACATTCTATAACAATTGCTGACTTTTGAAAATATAAATCGATAAGTTAACGTGCCCTTCGAAGCACGGACAAACTCAAAATATGTAGGTACCATAAGCAGTAACCCATCCATGACCGAACTCGTCGTTGCTTAACTTTAATCGTTTGTTTCGAGATCGTTTTCGATCACGATGTACAACTCGACCACTAGCTCCTCAAATGCCATCAACTAAAATACCAGCCTTTTACGGCTTACGCCTGAATACCATCCTGAATACCATGGCCTAACGTGGTAGGCAATGAGTATTTTGCCGTCCATGATACAGAATCCAGGGGGGTAACAATTTAAATCAGTTTCAATTATAATCTAGTTTCGATTCGGCAGCGGTCGATCTTTATCGGTACTTTTAAACCAAATTGTAATAATCCGATCATTATTAGGATTGCGGTCGAGTTACAAAACTTCGTGAAGAATAACTTTGGTTACAATTATTATAAAAAAATGTTTAAAAAGCACACATATCTAATAAACATCATAATTCTGCAACAATATATTCCAGAGTATCTTCCAATTTGTAGTTATTCTCGATTACCGTAGGATTTTACGATCGAGATTGGTTTCAAGAGTCAGCACACAGAATTGTAACATCTTCATTTAGGTCGTTAAAACAGTAAATAGCCTATATCTAGAATACTAATATTCGCTCTACACATTGATTGCAACTACTCTGAAAAGTGATAAATATCCGACAGCTGTTTGTCTGTTGGTACCATACATTTATCAGGAAGGAAGTTCACATCCTTTGTAAGTTTATCAGTTATTACTTTTTTACAGTTTTATTAGTTACTAGTTGAACACCACGATTTCTACCCACGGAAGAACATATACATATTCCAGTGGAAACTTTCGGTTGGAATAAAAGTTATTATATTCGTCTTTCTCTGTTCCAAGAATGGAAAGGATATGTTTCTGAATTTTTAAGTTTTTTTGTGATATAATTGTAATTTATTAATTTTTACTTTTTACGCTAAGGTGTTTAAAGCAACATATACATTTGCTTTGGGGGCCCTCTTAAGGTATGGGGTTAGGGCGTCAAGAACAGTTGTCATACTAGTTCCCTAATGAGTTAGGGTCATAAATAAATAAATAAATAAAATGGTGATATGGTTAAAAACCTATCATAAAACTTTGCTCATCTTAAAAAATATTTGTATACATGCTATCTATCCTATTATTTACTTCAAATAAAAGTCGGTGCTGGCATGGTGGCTTTGGCGTCTCACTCGCGATTTGAGGGGCCGAGCTTCGAGCCCTGGGCGTGTACTAACGAGTCTTTGAATGCAATAAAATTTTATGTATACAATTTATTTTTTCCGCATTGCAGCCCGAGAATTCTGTCTTTCCGAGTTCCACCCTGGGGTATTTAGCGCGGTGTAGCTTCTGGTTACTATCTATACAGGGTTTAGTGCCAGACCAATGTACTACCTATGTGTGTAATATCCCTGTGTGTGATTTAGTGTAACTTATATGTATGAAAATCTGTTTTGAGTTTATACTTCTTACGACCCACCTAAAAATGTCTACATTATTATCATTGTAAACATTTAACTAAACCTACATTTTTCTTTTTCAGGCAAAAAATATTAGACTCCATCGAGATCCCGATCCTCACGCGATGTTGCTTCTGTTTCCCCATGAGGAAGGGGCTCATCGCCTTCGCCTATATCAATCTGGTAAGTTAAACTTATTATCTTACTAGGTTTGCCAGTTACTCTGCCTGTCCTGAATTTGGTTATCGGCGTGGGATACCTGCGGCAACTCCTTGATTATACTAAAGAAGTTTGTTATAGCATGCTTAGGCTTTCATAGTTCGTTTAAGCGGAATTCGGTTATAATCATTCCCGCGGGAGATTTTAAATTTTCCAGGATAAAAAGTAGCCTAATTTTATATGTTCTTATCGGTCTCTTCAACTATCTCTGTGCCAAATTTTAACGTAATTTGCACGTTGAAGCGTGATTAAGTAACAGACAAACTTACAAACGTTTTCTTCATTTCTTGTAATAATAGTACAAAAATGCAACAAAAATTATTATACACATCTTATTAAATTTCATAGCAATGTTTTTTATAAAACACTTCTGACGCAAAAACTACGTAAACTAGGGAGCTAGCCGAAGAAAATCAAAATTTAGAAGAATGGAATTTATTTATTGCATTGTCAACTACCTTTAAGCGACATCAAAAACTTGTGATTCGCACAAGGCCAGCGCAGCGTATTAAGGCCTCAGCCTTCTTCTCCAAAGTGAGGCCTGTTCTGAATTCGATATGCTAACCCGACGCATTTATTTTAATGATTGTTATATCTATTTTTTTAATTTACCGTATTAGATGTAATGAGACCTCCTATAACTCTATGTCATCCAAGATGTTAAAAAGCATGAAATGACACCCTTTTTGTTTAAGTTATGTAGTCTAATGAAATGAGTAATGTAGAAGATTTTAAGGAACATAAAAACACAGATTACAAGATTTGTAACTCTCCGTAGTCGAGTAAAAAAAGGTATTATTCTGTATCCGGTAATATTTTATATTTAATGTATATTAAATAATAAATTTACTAAGTTATTACTCATTGCAACTTAGTTACTCGTACAACAAATATGTTTTTATACTCCCGTACTTTAATTTTCAAACGAACACATATATACTAGTATGATATTAGTAGCTTTTTCAACAGCTGGTTGCATTAAGTATGTACTTGCAACATTAAAGCACGAGCAACAAGTAATCCATCAATTTAGTAAAAACCGCTTTCGCGCTTCGTGTTGTCCTGATCGGGGTCCCGGCGGAGCCACGCGACGCAGCCTCGGACGTTTGCCGAATACCAACCCAAAAATACCAACTTCATAATTATACAATTCTTTATCCATATTAGCCGCGTTCTAACTCAGCGAGTAATGTAACAATGATTTGTGTATCGAATCTCATGCTCCCTGATTTAATACCATGCCATGCCAACAAATTATATAAGGTACGTACCTCATAAGTAAATTTTTTATATTTTATATTTTTTTTATTTAGGTCACATAAAAGCAATGTAGGTACTTGTACGTGATTTGTCTTTTTAATATTTGTGCTATGCTGTTGTAAAACAATCTCTCATGTTACAAAGTATTCACATTCGCGATAATTAGGTAGTAGCAAGCTAATAAGCAATCTTGCATTATAATTATTCTGTTGAAAAGTACCTCACTTAGTTGAAATTTTAATCTTTTCTATAGCTTTCATAACTCCTTTTTCAAAAAAAATCCTTCGAGATGGGAACTAGATTATCCATTTGTTTATTAAAAAGACTTTTAATTACAGAAAAACGTAAACTTGTTTGTCATTTAATAGCTCGGAAAACCCTTCTTACAAGAAGTTTTGCTAAGTACTATTACTGTCTCAGCTATACGGAAGTCAAAACAATTGTAAAACAAAGATAACATATACGGGTGTTGTCGAAAATATTTTCTCATATACTGGTATAAACATTTACACACATCATATACTGCCACAAAACTTCCATACAATCTCTCTTTCCCGATTTTTGGATAGTTATCTCCTTAGAAGGATTGCCTTAGGATGTGATTTTACAAAATGGGTCACGGCCCACATTGTTTTCAAATGAATTTTGTAGTTTTATTAACAAAAATTGCCGGATACCCGTACACAGAAAAATATTTTAATAAGTTGCAACTAGAGGTAACATGTCAAGGTGTAGGTATATGCATAAGTAAACAAACTTATAAACAGACAAGGTGTAAATTATCCAAAATACTCATTATGCTGATTGTTAAGTTTGTTAAGTAGAATCAGCTGGTATTAAACTGTACTTATTTTTGTGCCTCATATATACATGCACTTGACGTTCACAGTGTCTTATTAACAGAGTGAAAATAATAGGCTGGGTTGCACCAACTAACTTTGACGTTATATTACAGCTAGTTCTAAAGTTAACCAGCTAGTGGTTTCTGATCTTTAACAGACTGTTTAATTTTTAAAATAGCTGGCGAAAGAAAATTTCATACAATCTCCCATTTTTGGACTACTGATTAACAGCAAAGTTAGTTGGTGCAACCCAGCCTTACTGTAACACACTTTGAACACTTCATACAAAAAATACGCGTTGTACGTTAACGTGCAAATGTATTAGTGTTTTATGAGAGCTGTCACAGGATCGTAACAGAGGGAAGGCGGGGTTGACTTTAGGGCGGGACGAAGTTCTATCCCTATTCTTTGACCGGGCTGAAATTGCAGTGATTAAAAAGAATGGCCTTTCCTGTTTATGTAACGTATTTAGTAAATTAATTACAAATATATTCAACAATTTCCGCTTTGTACGAGTAACATATATGTAACATACATACGACTACATACATTCCTACGACCTACATGATGAACCATGCTGAAACATTACTTTTTGCATCGTCTGAAGTTTTGCAAGACGAGACTTTGGCAATAATTACTCCAAATGGAGACGTACACGATATGAGTGATGCAACCCTGGCAGGAAATAAGCGTCGAATAACATGACACTGGCATCTTATTTTGCTTTTAATTGTTGTTTACCGAGAAATGTTTTTACAGACAGGAATTTTACTATCGTCTTGCAGTAGATTAAGTACTTCTTACTCAGACTCACAATATATTATTAAAGTAATCTTTTTTTAAACAGAAGCATTTTGTATTCTGTTTAACCCTCAGGCCAACAGTATATTAACCACTTATTTGTTGTGTGCTATATTAATTATTATTACCGATTTATTTGGTGGTAATTAAGATAAGCGTGAGTAATTTTTAAAATATTTCTGGCTATAGTTTTAAAGAAATAAATCTTTTTAAAAATGTAGGCGTTTTGCTAGTTGCAAGTTTATTTCAGGTTAATTAGTAGGTAAATAAAAAAAAATCAGTCTAAAAAGTAGCTTATCTTCTATCCCAGGACCTAACATATATCAAAAATCCATGTGTGCCAATCCAAGTTTCATCCCGATCCGTCCAGTGGTTGAAGCGTGATTGTGTAACAGACAACAATCCATCCATCGCGGTGTACTAAGGCTGTTAATATATAGGTGTAGCTTTTTCAGTATTCTTAAAAAAGCGACAGAGCGTGTCAAAAACGGAACGGAAGCTTGTATCTAGGTTAATTAGTCTTATTAAATCAAACAATTTTTAATGCAAATTGATATATAAATATTCTTTAAATTAATTGAAAATCGTATGTAAATAGACTAATTTGTTTTTAAGTAGTTACCTATTACGGAGTTTGATAAAACATAAGTTGTACCCGTGTAGCAACATGTTATGTTATAAACGAATTAGGTGGCAAACAGGCTTACGACTTACCTGATGATAGGCAGACGAACTATTGTAACACTTATTGCTGATTCTTTAAAAATCTGATACGTAATAGTAGAAATAATTAAATGACACGATAAAAATAATCGGTCTTATACATAATAGTATATCGTGTAATATGTAAGGGTGAGGCTATATATAGGTGAGATAACGAGAGGCTATATAGAAGCCCATGGCCGAAGGCTTTAATGACTTGAGTTTGTAGTTCCCGTACCGCCCGTGTTACACACAATGTTTTTCATCACATTTGCGAGTAAATAAATAAAAATATAAGGTGAATAAATAAACAAAGTAACCATAACATAATTTAATTTAAATAGATTAGAAGTAAAGAAAACAACGCCACCGCCGGATGGCGCTAAAAATTTTCTTTATACTGAGTAAAGTTCTTTTTAGCTTGGCGCCTATTTAGTATTAGTAGTAGTATGTACTTATGTTGCGCTTATTGCTAAATAAATTATTTCTACTCTTTTCTTTTCTTCATTAACACATTTTCAGAAAATGAACTTGTATTTTTGGTAATTTTCCACTCCATAAAACGGTAACATTTTTCGTACATTTTTTTTTTTACTTTTGTGGCGTTGGTGGCGTCATTGGCTATTCGTATAATATCAGGAGGCGTTAGAATATCCCCTTCGCTACACTCATTACTATTGTCACAAGATATTTTTATTTTTGTAAATTATGCAACCTAATTTTAGTAAGTGATTTTACCAATATGAATTTCTGCTCAAGCAAATCACGCGGCAAAAATGTGCGATTTATGTTTAATACAATGTCATCTAGCGGCAGCGTGCCACACCTGTGGTTCGTATTCTTTATTCTGTGGCGTCCAGTTTACTTATGTTCGCACTTTAATGTCAACCTTTGCTCGTGCTTTAATGTTGCAAGTACGTACATTATTTATGCAACGAGTGGTGAAAATACTACTAATATGATACTAGTTTTGATTTCATAATTTCAAAATTAAAGTACGGCAGTATAAAAAATACATAATGTACACAATTTATATTTAGGTAGGTACGGTTACCATAAGATTAGAATCTTTGGGAAATCTCATAAACATTGTTATTTTCATAAAAAAAAGTTTTTTTTTATACCACTAAGGTGGCATACAAGCCTACGGTCCACCTGATGGTAAGAGGTCACCGTAGCCTATGGACGCTTGCAACACGAAGGGCATCACTTGCGCGTTGCCGACCCTTCAGAAATCTAATAACTTCTTTTTTGAAGAACCCCATACTGTAAAAGCTAAGTCGTGATACGTGTGATTCTATTTTGTTTTGTTATTATTGCGAAGTCCGTATATGTATATAAACCCGTATAACCTCTTTAGTTTTTCGGCAAATTTCCGCATTAGAATTTACCTGAGGCGGAATTAGGACTATAATTATTCCGAAAGAATTTTCCTAAATGATAGTGAAAACCGCATCAACATACGTTGCATTTTTTTTAACAGACAGAACAGACAGACACTAAAAGCGACTTTGTTTCAGAATTTTCACAGATAAAAACTATTTTACTGTACAGTAACCTCTCTGCGTAAGCAAATAAAAGACCAAGAGTAACCAAATGCCGATGTCTTTTAATAAAACCAGAGTTCAAGGTAAGATGAGCCTTGTTATTTACTTAATTGATGGAGTTGATCACCTTCCTTATTATACAACATAATAATTATTTAACACCCAAAATTTAAAAACACGAATTAAGTGTTTCGTAACACCACATAATTGAGTATTCAAAATCAAAAGCAATACATTGTTTACAGTGTAAACAGGCTCTGTATAAAATTAGTATAAAAAAGGTAATAGACAGCAATCATACGTAAATTGTAGGCGAACATACGAATTATATATTTTTTTATACACTGATTTTTTATGAAACTATACTATTTCTATTTCTTTATTTTCTCGATGACAGCTTCTGTGGAAACCTGAACGAGCGTCTTTTTTACATGATGTATACATTATTTAATAAAAATATGACGCTTACGCACTTACAAGGTCAGAGCAGAGTCGGAGAAACTAATAGGGATGGAGCTATCGATAAACGTAAGACGATAACAGACCCGATATTTTTTACAAAATGTAAGAAAAAGAAACTAAACTATTGCCGGATAATTTTGTACAAATTTATTTACTAATATTACATTTCATTACAAGATGTAATTATATTATGTTGATTCTTTTTTTATTTATTTTAATCAAAATTTGATGAATCGTCACTGTCACTCGATGAGCTCTCCCCAACATTTATTATAAGTTCCTGTACTTCTATATTATCGAATGCCACATGAATTTCCTAATTTGAGGCTATAGTGTTTTGGGTTTTTATCACATTTTTTTCCCAGTGTTCGGCAGTTACTTATTTTTTAATAAATCTAACATCTTGTTTGTGTTGTTGAGTGATATGTAGGGTTGTCCATAATAATTATCGACGGTTCTTCCAGAGATTGCACCATTTCTTTAAACCATCCTTCGTAAATCTCCGCGTTTATTTCTTCGTGGTAGTCCACTGTTTTCTTGGATTTAAAGGCCAGTAAAGCATATGACACGAATTCTTTCTTAGACCCTGCATGGCATATTATAAAGCGCTGTTGTCAGTCCAGTTCTTAGATACTGTGTGGTTTGCATTTAACCAAGTCTCGTCAGTGAAAATAACATTTGACCAATCTGATATCTTTTTGGCTTCGCTCAAAAATTCGTAGCGAGCCATAGCAACGTCGAGACGCTCCATCAATATTTTACGTTTGTCCGTTTCTTTATTAGAAAATCCAATTTCTTTCAAAACCAAGCTTATTGACGATTTTTGGCCATGGAACAAACCACATTCACGTAAAGAAACAACAAGTTATTTAACTGTTGGAATTTCTTTGCGCAAGCAATAATCATATATATGACGGCGAATAGCGTCAGCATCGAAGTTGTCAACCGATGTCACACGACGTGGTTGGCGTTTTTTCTTCGGCGTACGAAGCTTATTTTCCTGCATGCCGCTTGTACTTTTAGCTTTTAGCTTCGGTAGTAGTTTTTGAAACAGTAGGTCCACTAATTCCTAATGCGGCCGCAATACGCTCTCGCACTTGCAACAGTGGTAATTTGGGCCACCATTTTGATACTCTGCTTCAAAGTAATTACGGACCTTGATCACCAGTTCTCTCGCCTGTCGTTTCAAAACAGATCCTTTAGGCATTTTAATATTTGACAGCTGGGCAGCAATCAACATGGAGAAGCACAAAATACACAACGTAACGTATGGGTAATGTGAAAAAACTCAGCGAACAGAAATGTAGTGACTATATAGCACGACCGTCTTGTTGCGAGTGACAGATTTAACAAACACAACATGGCGGTGGGCCATTGAGTGTTTCCACCTTGAATGTTTTTATTGTATTTGTCTTTGTTCAAAACATAATTAATGTATGCGATCGATATCATTACTTATTTGGTCACAACACTATAACTATCAAATTAGAACTGTCATAGAGAAATTAAAGAAATGGAAATAGTATAGTACAGTTTCCCTATTTGTAATTATTTGCACTTTTACTTTAGGATTAACAACTACAAGCACTGTAAGTTTATATGAAATACCGTTTTTTTATTAGAGCAAAAATAAAAATACATAGAAAACAGCATGTGTTTTGCTTTGTATCTCTCGAAATTATTTACCTTATATTTTTTTTTTTATTACAAGTCGAAAAATACGACGTCAAATAAACGAACTGCTCAAAGACGAATACAAAATAACCACATCCTCTCAAACATTATGATTTATGACGATATGAACAGTTTTTTCCAAGTTTATTAAAACATTAAAATGATCAGATCTTTCTCTACTTGCAGATATTAACACTAGTTGTGACGAGTTTGCTGTCGTTTTACATCTCGTACTTGAGGGATAACGACGGCACGGAGACGACGGAGTACCCTCGATTAATAGTTGACACCACCGCCCTCATACTCGAGACCTTCATGACAGTTACCTTCATCGTTGCGCTGCACATGGTAAGCATATTTCAGATACCTCTGTGGCTCAGTGGACAATGACCTGCCGGCTGAACCGATGAACATTTGTGTTTGTTTTCAGTCTGGGTGTTTTCTATGTATATAACATATGTATTTACAAAAAAAAGTATTTGTATCCTTTGTCTGGTTACCGTAATACAAGCTTTGTTTAGTTTAGTTATAAATGGCGATGTTTATTACTAAATTAAAAAATATTTATTTGACCTTATGACACTTATTTTTATCGTAGTGCTGCATACAGTGAAACAGTTCAGATACCTCTTTTGACAAAGACACATTATCTTTTGTCAGTTACCTTTGTCCTAGCGCTGCACACAGTAAGCACATTTTTGATACCTCTATTGACAAATCCAAGACACGTTATCTTTTGTCAGTTACCTTTGTCCTAGCGCTGCACACAGTAAGCACATTTCAGAGACCTCTTTTGACAAATCCAAGACACATTATCTTTTGTCAGTTACCTTTGTCCTAGCGCTGCACACAGTAAGCACATTTCAGATACCTCTATTGACAAATCCAAAAGAAATTTATGTCAGTAATAAGCGCTGCTATAAGGTAAGCAAGTACGTTACAAATATCTTATTAGACACTACTTTATGACCATTACCTTGACATTGCAGATAACTCTTTAAACAATCCAAAAGACACTACATATATTCTCATCAGTATAGGAAACCCTATTAATAAATCCAGGAAACATGACCTTTTGATAGTTACTTTCTTCGTAGCGCTGAATACGATAAACATATTTAATATTCCTCTTTTAAAAAATCGAAGACACATTACCTTATGAACATTACCGTCATGCTGCATACAGTGAGCCAATTTTCTGATCCAATAAAGAGACATCTCCTTTGTTCCACAAATTACATAGATTATTTCCTACCTAAGTTCTTTGTTGTAGGTTAATATAAACACTTAAGTTCATTTAATTATTAAAATTATCTTATGGCATTCCTTGTAGTTACCTACATATTATTGCTGCTTATTATAAGCAAGTCTATTCTAAGTGTACGTTGTTAGGGCTCCGTACCCAAAGGGTAATTAGCGGGATCCTACTACTAAGACTCCGCTGTCCGTCCGTCTGTCCGTCTGTCACCACTAGAGAATACAATCCCGAGCATGTTTATCTATCCCGGGATTAAGGGATTTTTTTATGCGTAATCCCGGGATCCCGGTCTCCCGGGACTATCCCGGGATTAGACTATGTGGTTCCTGATTGGGCTAAAATAAAAAAAAACTTGAGAAATTTCTTAAAAAATTTCTTTATATCGTTGCACACACATGACAAATCACAATATACATATTAAGTAAAGAAAATAGACAAAACAAAAAAACCATTATTGCAAAACTAATATTTCGAAGATGTTGTCACAATAAGGAGTGAGACACGAGAGAACAATATTACGATATGAGGTGATCGGGTGATTCCCCTGTTGGCTCGTTGTCATTGGGGAATATCTTAAAAGTATTCTTGTATTGAAGTATTCCGAGCTGGGAAGTCCCTTCTAAATTCTACAACAAACATATTATTAGGGCTGTATCTGTGTAGTACGTATCGGACGGCGTAGCTAAGGGTTGTTTTTGTCGTTATGTAATTAATACTATTTAAATAATCTAGGCAAAGTTATTGTCAAGGCGCAAAGGACTACGGAACGCAAACTAGACCTGTTTGTTACAATCTCGAAAATCCCGAGATGAGTCAAGTACAGTCCCGGGATTTTCAGAGCCTAAAAACGGCCGGGATCCCGGTATTGTAGTCTCTAGTCACCACCGTTTCTATGAAAAAAAAAAAGCGTTCATGTGCAAGTTGGAGTCGCAAACTACGGGTAAACCATTCCTTCGATTGTAATAACATTTTGAAATGTTTTAGTGCTCACGCCGCCGGTGAAGGTTTCTTAATTAGTACAACCCTTTGATAACAGGGGACGCATTAGCAGTTTCAACAAAAGAAAAACAACGTTCGCCAGGATAGAGAGTGACTATGGCAAAAGAACGTTCACCGGTCTGGCCGCTAGTTTTGTATAAAAATGATGTCACTGTTCAAGGTTTTCATATAAAATGCTTTGTATCGCTTCAGGTTATACGATAGCTAAGCCTTCTGGTCATACAAATTTTTTTCATATCTTCGATCGACTTGGTCGAGACATAGTATAAACACTATTATATAATAACATTAAATATTATAAGTTATTCTTATGGTCGAGTAAATTAAAGTTTCATCACAATCACATATCTTTGTACATACCAAGAAACCGTTGACGTTACCTTGACGATACCATTTCGGGGAGCGAGGGCATCCGAACAGAAAACCAGCATTCTTTAGAACATTTCATAAAATCCCCGCGAGCATATAGCAACGAAAGAATGCTCTGTCTATATTAACATTCCCCTTCAACAGATACTTTATCATTTACACTAAAATAATTTTATGAAAAACTGGGCATTCGCTCGTTTGGTCTAAATCCACCTTTACATTTAGCTAGAACCATTATTTTGACAATAATACTTATGATTTCAGAAACACGTATTGCTGATGAAGATTTACCTGTACTTTGAGATCGTATTCTCAATCATTGGGTTCGTGTACAGCCTCGCCTTCCTCACCAAAGAGACTGCTGGAGAACTGTTCCTCATCTTGTTCCAACTTGGTGAGTTTGAGCTTGTTTTTGTTAATAATATGTAGTATTTATTTAAATATTTGACAAGAACGTAATAGTTTGATAAATGCAAATAAAAAAAATTATACCGTGTCACATACTTAGTAACATAAATTAATATACAGGGTGGCCAGAGCAGTGACGTCCAAAGGTAAAATTAAGATGCATTTTTATTAAGGGGTATCCGAATCACCCCCATGTATGTTCAGCGATTATTAGTAGTTTAGGAGCTAGATTTTTTTTATGATTTTTGTCATAAGTTTCACCTATCATTTTATTTTTATAAAATATGTCTTTTGTCAATAAAAATTTACGTATTTCAAACACAACTACAACTACAGAAATAACTCAAAGGCCAACTCATTATAGACATAAAGTCTACCTACAGTCCAAAGATTATCATTATCTAATATGCCGTAGAAATAACTAAATGCTCCCGGCATTTTGAGTATTTTTTTATTAACCATGGAGGTTGTTTGTGTTCACTTAGCTCTGTTGTTCAGCAAGGAGCTATATATAAGGTACAGTCGGGGTCTTCGCTGCTTCGTCAGCATTAAGAGGGACCCTCGCATGTATGTACATTTGCTTTCTGGACGTTTAGACTAAAATGGACAGTGTTAATCTTAAATAAAGCTCATTTTTCTGTGGCAAAAATATATTATAGATAGGCAAATAGCTAAGCGTAAAAAGTGGAAAATAATTGATTACAATGGTATCACATATCATACAAAAACTCTTTTACAGTAATTTTCTAGCTTTATAGTTACTTAACATTTCATGAACTAAATATACATAACTAGTACTAAAGTACTACGGACCTAAATACTTATTTGTTTCTAATCACATTTTTACTGCTTAATATTTTTAATGGGTTACAGTAGTATACACTAAGGGCTTATATTTATACATGTTTTTTGCTTTACGAGGAGTTTTTGAATGTGTTTTCCAATACCAATATTTAATTGCCTCATTGGACAATGTTGCGCATCTAAGGGTGGTGTATAATTAAGTATAAAACGCGCTAAAACGAATAAAGTGGTGGAATATGAGAAGGTATAAAGAGAAGTAATAAATAATATTATTTAAATTAACTTCCTACCAAATTATAGTAATTAATCAAATTTTAAAATATGTCTTGTCCAGTTCTACAAATCTACCTGGTGATCCTCATCTGGAGTTCAATCGTAAAGATGGAGCGAGACGGTACAGTTAAATACACCAGAGAAAATGATCCCGTATAAATGCCATAGATCTTCAACTTCAGTTTTACTATTATTTAAGTAAGGGGCTTAGTATTAGTTAAGTAAAGGTTACGGTCTAGAAGACAAACGTGCTTATTACATAATGTGATTTAGTAATTTTTATGCAGCTCCGTGGCTCTGTTGGTAATGGTACCTACTTCATACCGATCCGAGGGCCGCGGAAGCGATCTCCGCACCCGACAAAAGTATCTGTATCCATTGTCTGCCTTTAGTGCAAGTTTCGCTTAATTTGGGAACAAATGGCGCTGTGTGTAAAGTCTAGAATATTAAGTTAAAAAAAATAAAAACCCGACTGCAGAAACATTAACAACTTAAAATAAATAAGTGCACCTAAATCATTTTTTTATACCACTAAGGTGGCAAACACACTTGCGGTCCGCCTGATGGTAAGCGGTCTTGTAGTGTATGTCAATCAATCTAATAAATGATTTTCTTTATTTTTCCATTATATGGTGTGTATGTCGTAGTAATTTTAGCACATTTGGCTTTGAATCAAAACTGAATATTTTGTACTTAGCCCATTTGTCTTTTAGACCATATCGATATCGTTATAATGTAATGGGTAAACACATTGGTGCCTTAATTGGTGTGATAATAATATTATTATTGTAAAAATATTTTTTAATTTTAGGTACTTTTATACTTTAGAGAAATAATATACAAAATAAAGAGTGTAAGGAAAACTTGTATATTTAAAAAACAAGTAAATTTTTAGAATACGTAAGTAATTGTTTTGTATAATTTCAGGATAATGGTTTTTAAGTAGAATGTATACCTATTTTTTTAATACCACTAAGGTGGCAAGCAAGCTTGCGGCTCTTCTGATGGTAAGCGGTCACCGCAGCTTGTGGACGCTTGCAACACCTTGGACATCACTTGCGCGTTGCCGACCCTTTAAAAATCTAATAACTTCTTTCTTAAAGAACCCTATACTGTAGTCCTTAGAGAAAACCTTAGCAGGGAGCTCATTCCACACACACAGCTTCAAATTACAACTTTAAATTCAACTATAGCATTGGTAGAATTAAAATAATATATGTAACGATACTTACGTCTTATAGGTTAATTTTCATAATATTGTTGAAATTTAAATTTTTATTCAAATTTTATTGTTGCTTGTAATGAAAGTTAGTTATTCGAATCATTATAATGTGCTGTTATCTTATACATTACTATTGATATACAAAAAAACGTATTAAATTTTAAAGTGAAATGTAAAAATTTGTAACTATAAAACGGTAAATAAAATTATCTCTCTTTGGTATAAACTAACTATGTCATTTTACATAATTAAGCTTCCTTTACCTCCCCTTGTATTGAAAATATACAATTAATTCATGTCAATATTATAAATGCGAAAGTGTTTCGGTCTGTCTGTCTGTTAGTTACCTTTTAAAGGCTAGACCACTTAACGATTTCAATACAATTTCGCAAGGTGATAGCTTGCACGTTAGAAAGGACATATGCTACTTAAAAACGTCAAATGTAAGTCGGTTGTTCTACTATAATAAAGGAGTTGGTGTTGAAATTACACGCCAATAACCGAATTTAGGGCGGGCGGAGCCGCTGGCAAAACCTAGTTAACTATGCAGGTAGCTTAGTACTGTATCAGAAGTATCCTTAAACATATTGCACATTACAGAGATGTAAGATAGAATATTTGGATTTATTGTTTCAAACATTTTTTTTTATGTTGTAAATAGTTAAGTAATGTCAACTACGAAAAATGTACAGCCATGAGCCATTTTATTACTTTTAAAATATTAAGTGTATTTCCATAAAATATTTTGTAAAATTATTACTCTGTTGTATTTTAATCATACTTGTAAGACTGATCTCAATTTCGACGTGAGAAATATTTATAGGCATTATAATATACATATTTTTAAAATTACTTTGCGAGTTTATAATGGATACCATTTGTATTGTATTGTAATTGTAAATGAAAAAAGTATTTCTGATATATTATATAAATGTTATATATTAAATACAAATTAATAGACTTATGTAAGTACAGGATCTGTAATTTACATGGTATTTTAAATACTGTTTAAACATTATTTTGTTACTAGTTTAAGTATAGAGCTATAAATTATAATTAGCGTTATACCAAATAAAAATATAATTACCTAACGACCTACCTAATTACTATACTACATCTTCCTATCCTGTAAACGCCGACTGTCAAAGGTAGGTCTTTCTTATGGACGGCTCCGTTGCTCTGTTGGTAGTAGTGACTACCTGCGTATACGTGGGGAGCGGGTTAGATCCCCGCACAGGACAAAAAATCTGTGATGAGCATTCTGCATCCGGAATCCAAATAGTAAGGAAAGGACTATCACCACGCTCTCAGATACTAGGTATTGATCAATTCACATTTTGATTTTTGGAAAAATATCGCTTTGGCATTCAGCTGAAGTATAGGAGGGGACGTGTTTAAGTAGTTTGGACAGAGCAATGATGAGGTGCGGGGCGCTGCGATAAGGGGGACTTAACACTCCCTAGGCCATGTCTAGACATATCGGAGACAGTCATACGTTTTGTCGCGACGCCAAGACTGTCTAGACGTTATCGGATTTCACTTTAACAGAGACAACTTGAATGCTTAGGTTGTCCTAGCATCAAGAAGGCACTATAATACTTTAAACCAGTATCCGTCTGGATTGAATTACAACTAGATACTAAAACAAAGTGGTCCAACCTTACTCAACATCACCATCATTGCCTAAGCCGGAAGATGTCTACTGTTGAATGTAGACCACTCCTATGCGTTCCCTCATGGCTAGTCTCAAGCCGCTGAAAGAGGCCGACCATGGCTGCAGCTCTCAGTCCGAGGTTTCCACTCAAAAATATTACTTCCCCATCGGAAAAATATATTATTTTCCTCAAACATGCTACAATTTGCATCCACATTTGAAATTTGAAAATAGAACGAACTTTTTTAAACCCAACATTGCTAACTTAATCTATAACTCATGAAGTTTTTTTTTAAAATTTTGAACTGGCACAAGAAAAATAATGCGCCATTAAATTAATTTAAAAAAGTAGAAAAAAGAAATCGACATTTGAACGTGTGAATTACGTGGCAAATTGGCGGCAAAATTACCTAAACTATTTTTTTATTGACAAAAAAGTTGTCAAAATTAACTTTTAACACGCATGTTTTTTTTTAACAAGCACTTTACTAGCCTTGGCCACAGATGAGCATAACCGGACTTTGTGATGCGTGTATCGGCTATGCCTCGTTCCGCATACGAGTTATGCTGCGTTTGTGGGCCGCGGCAGTAATGTACTATACCTATTGTACTGTATGGTGTTGATTGATATGTACTGGTTATTTGGTATTTGTTTTTTAAGAAAATCCACTAGAAAAATGTAAGTCAGTGTAAATTTCGGCTTAAGAAAGATTTTTAAGAATCGGCTATTTATTACTTAGTATATATATATAACCTGGTCCATGTGGCATAGTACCAAGAATGCAGGCTGAGAGATAATTAATGAGATTTAGGCCGGCCGCATACAACAGTTTACGGGGTCTAGTACAAATTGTATGCACGGAGTGCACGTTCGCTCGCCGCGCGCAAGAATTTTTCTATCTGCCGTTTCTCGTATTGTGCGCTCGGACATTGGCGTAATCGGGTTTTGGATCATTAAAATAAAATAAAAAAAAAATCGAACACACTTTCACATTTATTTTGACAATAATCTTATTTCCACTAGTTACACATACGCTTTCGTGTCACCTTCATTAACATCATTCATGTCTCCTTGATTCACATATTTTGTGTCACCTTTATTCACATCTGTTTCTTTTGCGTCGACTACCAACATGCAGGCGGCTTCGGCTTCAGCAGCGTTGTTTATAAACATAAACTGCTTTTGATCTTGCTGTAATTTAATCAATTCGCTCCTTACCAACAATACAGCGTAAGATTGTATAACTGAAATTGAAACAGAAATATTTAAAAGTGATTGGTTGTGTCATAGACACGGACGTAGATCGGTGATTGATTTGGGCTTGGCGACGTCATTAAAAATAGTTGTGCCACTGGGCTTTATTTTTAAGCTATTCGTAATAGGGTTCCGTAGAATATGAATGTGAATTATCTGTTATCCCTCACTAGATGTGGTGCGCAAAATAGGAAATAATATATTTTTCGGTTTAATGTACCGCTTAAAAACATGCAAAAAAAAATAACTAACTTGCTTCGATACGATAAAATTTTTGTTGCGAATCTTGTTACATTGGGTGTAAAATTGTTAAGTCTGGGAGCGCTATGAGTTTGAAATGTCCCTATTTTAGCTGTTAAGTTATTGCTTTACACTTAGTGGTACCCCGACGCGACATTATAGCGCCATTTCAACTAACAAACCTTATTGTGCTATCCATCAATTTCTATAATTAAAATATATATAGGTATTACTCAATCGAAATTAATGGCTCAACGATACGTATTATTTTGTCTTTTTGCATGTTTGCTTTCCTTTATTGCGTTGGGGGGTTTTTAAATTTTTAATTTAATTTTTATTTCAAATTTTTCAAACTTATTTACAGAAGAAGTTATGATAAGTATAGTTATATCTATGATATGCCTCAGGGCTGTGTCTATAAAGCATAGAGCGTGATAAACACATATAAAAAGGTGCTATGCGGGTGCTACTCATACGGAGCAACCCCCCTTAAGCATATCTCTTAAAATGCTCTTATTAAAAATCACTTTAGACAACCAGTTAATCGGAAACTTGGAACACGATAGTGGACAATCTATTATATTTTTCTTTAAGAGTACCCTAGTAACCTCGTTAGTATTTATTAGTTTAGAATATTTTATATATGTTCTTTAATATTACCTATGCACACAATCATAAGAGCGAATAACGGCACAGTGTAATATAGGACAAGGATCCAAAGCGACCCGGCCTCTCTACTGAATATCAAAAACAGTACCCAGCTCATCATTCCCAGCACTAGAAGAGAAGCAAGTGCAGTCTCTGTGATGCTGTAATAGTAGAAGACTTTCAACAGCTTCACGTTTTTCTGAAAATTTTAATGAGTATGAATTGCTTACTTTTAACCTTATTACAGAAGGATGCACAGAAGCATACCCAGTGGGAAGATAAACAAACGGCAGTACCTTGTCCAACCATCAACTTGCTAAATGATCTGTCTTTTTCCAGGATCTGTTATTCCTGATTCTTTGAGATTTTTAAGCATAGTATGAAACTGTGCAGTAGTCTTATAGAGCTGCCATTAAAATATCTATAAGAAAAAGCTAATCCAAAAATCGAAATGTTAAAAATATAAGTCATAAGCTGCATAATAAGTACGTTCAAGAGGCCAATGTCAGTAGAAATGAAAGATTTTTCTGCTGAACGTAGGCCGCTCCCATGTCTCCACAACGGCCGGTCCTGGCCGGCCGCACCCATGGTATAAGGCCGTCCGGCGCTGCGTCTTCCGATCCGTGGTCGCCACACTTTAATTTTTTTAACTTTTTAAATATGAATCGTTTGTCTGTCTGTTAACATGATTTTCTGATATCTGCAGTGATTCTTATATTACGAAATTCTAAAATAATGCGTGTTGCGTGCGTTTTATCGATTTATAACAAGTTATTAATGGATTTTTTAAGATGCATTTTAGGATTAGGACTCAAAAGCAAAATCCAGGTTTTTTTGTAACTGTGTATATAGTCGAGTAACTGTAAAATTTTAAATAGTCAGAGTATATCACTGTAAAGCTGTAATTAGTAAGCGTAACTATGAAGCTATAAATAGTCGGAATAACTGTGAAGGTGTAAATAGTCAGAGTAACTGTGAAGCTGTAAATAGTCAGAGTAACTGTGAAGCTGCAAATAGTCAGTGTAACTGTGAAGCTGTAAATTTGATACAGAATCCGATTATACATACAAATTAAACTACCCATAATATCTACACCGTTTAAAAAATGTGTAAATTAGACTAGGTTCTTTTTTTCTATACCACTTAAGCAAACAAGCTAGCGGCCCAACCGATGGCAGGCGGTCACCACAGCCTATGGACGCTTGCAACACCAGGGACATTACTCGCGCGTTGCCAACTCGTTAAATATCTAATCACATCTTTCTTGAAGAATTTCATACTGTAGTCCTTAGAGAAAACCTTGGCAGATATATATTTTATTTCACAACCAAAGCGTTCGTTGGAAGAAGTTCCTCTGAAAACGCACTGTGTTTAGGCATCACAGTCCTCTTAAATCTGTTATCATTTTTTTTTATCAGATGAAAGAGCTGTAAGCGATCTTAACTAGAAATTAGCTTGACCTTTGTTCATTTTTAGGGTTCCATGCCCAAAGGGTAATTAGCGGAACCCTATTACTAAGACTCCGCTGTCCGTCCGTCCGTCCATCTGTCACCAGGCTGTATCTCTGAACCATGATAGATAGATAGTTAAAAATTTCACAGAAGATGTATTTCTGTTGCCGCTATAACAACAAATACTAAAAAACAGAATAAAATAAATATTTAAGGTGGCTCCTATACAACAAACATGATTTTTTCGCTCGATTTTGCTCGATATTGATTACAGGTAGACGCTTAAAATATTCACAGAATATTTATTTATATAGTTACTTTAAAAAATATTAATAAAATTAAAATAAAACAAATATTAAAGGGGGGCTCCCATACAACAAACTTATTTTTTTTTTGGCATTTTTACACATAATGGTACGGAACCTTTCGTGCGCGAGTCCGACTCGCAGTTGGCGGATATTAATTTTCTTTTGTCTGTTTGTTTAATGAAACAAAAAAATACATACCCTATGAGCAGCAATCGCCAAGACTATACAAAACAAAAAATCTGTTATGCAAAGGCCCATCATCAACAAATGTATTACATCTGTACGATTTATTACGACTATTGTATAAAAAAGTAAACTCCACAAAGCACCCACAGATACCTGAAAAAAAATAGTCATTTGTTAATTCATGCGCTTTCTATGTTTGACTTTTTTGGTAATGAACTATCATATAACCCATTGTTACGAGAAAAGATCTTTGTACTGCCGATTATACAGCCCGCCTAATGTTAAGCGGTTGCCGTCACTTTTTTTTCTGACTGACTACTGCAGTTGGTTGATGCAGCCATTACTGCTCTACCGGGCTTTTCCCCATATAGCGCCCAACTCTCAAGTGCAAGCACAGCCTCGGCTTGGGTTGTCACTCTTGGGGACGTCCCTTCGACCAGCTTGAGCCTAGAACCCGAAGGTAAGTCAGCGCCTGGAGGGGAGTTCCCCGTTACGCAGTTACAATTGCGAGTGAGGGTGGGGGACGAGTAGCGCCCCGGCAATCTTTGACACCTCGTGTAGGAGGTGAGTGCGCGGGCTGAAGGACCTTCGTTTTATCCGTGTATTCAGCAATCATAAACTGAATGACTCTTCCTGACATCTATTGGCGAGTAGTAATACTATTATTTTTACCACTTGACTATAGATGGCGTTGTTAAGCAACACTAAAGCTACTTGACAATAGTATATAGAGCTTTTAATAAGTGGGTAAAATGATGCACTTTTTCTTCCACATTGGTAGCTGATAATAAAGTGGATCAGTCTATTTGATCAGCATCACTACATAGTTGCTCAACATTGACTTGAGAGAAATTTCTAGCAGTCACAATTGCTGGTTGATATTTAGGAGGTTTTAGTTTGTATGCGGCATAAACCAAATCATATCTTGAAAAACGAGGGGCAGTGAACTGACCAAATTTATTTTTTCTATCAACATTAGAGGTAAGAAATAAATCTAAAACTGTATCAGCTGTATAAAGATTATGATGCGTTGTTTTTAAAGGAAGTATAAATAGACTGGCTGAATTTACTAATAATAACAACTTGGTGCACTGGGTAGAAGGTTTTAACAAGTCAGTGTTAAAATCACCCATGATTAAGTTATGTGTGTAATCTGCGCTGAAAGAAGGTGGACAGTATAAGACTCTAAGAACGGCTTTCACTTCCTTGATTTTTCCAAGAAAATATATTCAACTGAAGCAGAGTATTGGGATGGGTCTGTTGCAAGAATGTTGTAAGGAATATCGCTGCGTAAGTAGAAAGCAACCCCCCCTCCTCCTTTACCTGTGCGATCATTCCGAATCAAGACATATTTGGGAAGTGCATAGTGTACAGAGTTAAGGTTCGGTTTTAACCATGTTTCCGATATGATTTTCGCATGAATGTTATCGGATTTACAAGTTTCGAGAAGGTCAGAATAGTGGGAGGGAATGCTCTGAGCATTGATATGAAAGAGGATTTTAAATTTTAGAATTCGCATTCGAGTACATTACCTAACGTATCAGTGTAAGGGAAGGAATTAAATGAAGAACTAAGTTCAAAAGCGGAAGTTCAGAAGAGTTGTCATCAGTTTCATCAAGTTACATTACTGTATAGATTTATTCAAATATTAATAAATAAATAAAAATTATATATTATATATATTAATGAGTATATAATATTTAATACCTATGTACTGTTCAACAGTATTTTATTAATTTAACTGCTCAACCTACCGGTTGATACTATTCAATAATAGATATGTACTTTTTTATTTCACATTTCACAAAGCATGGTGCGTAGCAATTTTTACCTTATTTTGTTTATGAAAATAAAATATAATTGTAAAATAATATTATATAAATCATATACTTACTTCTACAAAAGATATAATTTATATATCTTAAAAACTACGTACTCAGTAACTTCATTGTATTTACCAGGGACTACATTTAAGTAAAAACATTCGTATTCCCTGCACCATGCTCTGTGAAATGGACTATAGGACAGGGTGTCGCTTTCGGTAGAACGTTGGGCTGTTATGTCGAAGGGTTCAATTTTTAGGGTAAGCACAATCGTTAAAATTTGTGCATTGTCAAGTTTTCTCGATTTTTCTTTGTGCCCGGCACGGTGATAGGCTCCCAAGCTATCACGTTTGTAGGACAAAATACCGTAGGAAAAACGGGATGTTACAAGCACTACGTTTTTAATATCCCTGACCATCCCTGAACATAAACCCTACTCAGGTAGCACAGACGCGGGCAGGATAGCCAATGCATTTTGAGCAAAAAACTGAACTCCAGTACAGTGAGTTTTTAAACGCGGCTCTGCGGGGAGCAGTGTCGCCGTGGTACCTTAACCTTCCACCTTCTTCAATATAAATTAGTAAGTAGTAAGATTTTCAATGTCACCAACACGGTAACGTAACATTGTACCAGTAAAACAACTCACCATTTTAAGGTATCCCCAGAAGATCAGCCCATACCTCAAAGGTAAGAAACAGCAGCATCTCTTGAACTCGGGTACTTCTACTCGCATTTTAACCCTAATTTTGGGGAAAAAAAAAAATCACAAACGCACGAACCTTCTAACAAACGTCACTAAGAATTTTAATTTAAATTGCTATTTTTTATTTTAAATATAGAATGTAAAAGTAGCTAAAATAGTTGTTTTAACGCACAAACCATTTAAACACAAATATATTAATATTAACGAATGCAAAATGAAGCAGAAAAACAATGTTTATGACAATATACACTTATCATGTTGTTTAGTTTCATTAGCTTATATTTACGCTTATCAGTTTTACTGGAATGGGAACTAGTAAATAAATCATTTCAACCTCGTATATATATGTTGCAGATAAATACCGCGACTCGGCACTTTATGAATGGGCTAGAACTAACTTAAGCCTGTTTTTAGATAGGTACATAGAATTAGTTAACATAATTTTGGGTCAAGAATCATCTGTTACCACGATCAATCACAGTATTTTTGATGCCTACCTATATTTAAGTACGTTAAATTAGACAATGTACCGAATCGAACTAAATAGTATATAGCTAAGAGACTTTTTGTATTATATTATTTTCCATCAGAGTATTCTATAAAATTAATACTAAGTAACTATATGTCATAATACGTTATTTCGTATGGGTTTCCTACTCGTGGGTGAGAACAGTCACACACAACCTTGGTCATCCTTACATGCTTTCATCATGAGTGGTATTCATCGAGGCTCATTAAGAATATTTAACAGACGTCAGGCTAATGTGGATGAATAGCTCATCATTCGAGCTATCTTCTACGCAAACTTTACATCAAACTTGGTTTTAAATACCTTACTTTTACAAGCTATCGGCTACGCAGAGCTATCCTTAATATGCATCGTTCTTAGCATATGACAGCGCTCCCTGATAAATGCAAGAGTCGGCCGCTGAGATTCATGTTGACCTGACCGGGTCTCTATTAAACAAGCCACTTAGGTAAATATAAAAAAAAAATAACGTTACACTTGTCCTTGGTATTAAATTCAAATTTCACTTAGTGTACGTCGCGCAGAAGTTGTTTGGCTGCGTACAACTTTTAAATTCACATTTTCCAAAAATGGAGGTCGTAACCTCTATATTCTTTGCTTGTTTTATATACGTAGATTTTATATACACAGTAACAAAAGCTAAGGTGGAGGGTAGAGGACGCTCGTAAAGTGAGCAATAGCTTTTATAATACATGCAAAATCTAGACTTTTTATGTTACACTTTATCTACGAGATGTGTCTGTGACATACATATCGATAACGCCCTTTGTCCTATGGCACTCATTGTCAGTGATATTTTGATTCAAAATAATCAGAACCGCAGTGGGCAATTGTAGTTTAACTATCTTAAATATTATAAAATTGTTAACGAGCCCTGTTTGTACATTAGATATTTTTTAGAAAAACAATTTATACACGTAGTACATATGTAAAAAAAATGGTTTTTAGATTTTTTTTCTGTGCGTTTGTGCACGCTAATCTAAGAAACGGCTTAACAGATTGCAATGCGGTTTTCTTTTGGATTGTGGCAAGATTCCCATAAAATTCAGTCTTTTTTAAGTTCCAAACGGTTTACAAAGTTGATTGAAATAATGATACGCGCTATTCTTGAAACGCGCTTCAATTGATTTAGTTAAAACTTTGAGGTATAGTTTGTAAAAATTCGTTTCGGTTTTGGATTGTGGCAGAATTCCCATAAAATTGAGTCTTTGTTACGTTCCAATCGGTTTACAAAGTTAATTGAAATAATAATACGCGCTATTCTTGAAACGCGCTTCAACTGATTTAGTTAAAACTTTTAAGTATAGTTTGCAAAAATTATTGATTAAAAGTTTATATGAAAACAAATTTCAAAAAATAATGCACGGATACGGAGACCAATTACCGGACCAAGGACCAATTAATTTGAACCGTCATCAATATGGTCGACCATATTAAATAGGGGCAGCTATCTGGTACTTCGAGCATCATGTTTATATAATAATTACTTAATTTTTACATTAGAGTAGCTATAAAAAGTAGGTAATTATTAAGTTAATCGTTTTTATTTTATTGTATATCCAAAGGTGATATTCAGAAACGGTTTTGTATCTCTGACAGAAACAATACATATATCATTGGAAAGCACATAAACTGGGCAATCTATCGCAATTTTTGTCTAATAACTTATATTATACTAGCTGTCCCGGCGAACGTTGTTCCGCTGCCGTCCCTCTGTACCCGGCGAAAATTGGTTTTTACCTATAGTGCCCGAGTCCGGCTCGCACTAGACATATCGAGATAAAAACTATCCTATCTTTTAAGTTGGATCAAATAACAGATATTTACGAAGTTTGATCAAAATCGGTTCAGTAGTTTAGGAGTCCATTGAGGACAAACATTAAGATATAGATTAGGAAGGGGTTATCCATGAAAGAGAAGTTGAAGTCAACGAACGATGAGCGGCGTTCAGAAGCTAAGTACCGAAAGTAACAATCGATCTGTACAGAAAGCTGGTTTACGTACAAAAAATTCAAGGTATTGGATTTATAATACCCGGTTGGAGTTTCAGTACTCACTTATACATTTACATTTTTCTGCATAATCTATGATTACACAAATGTCACAACACAAAAACTTTGCTGTGACAATAACGCTTCTAGGTATAAGACATGCCATCTTTAGCTTTAGCTTTAGCTACCTACAAGAATTATTTTTAGCCTCATAGTATATAAGTAGCCTAATAATGTATTTTCATCATTTCATTTTCATCGTTTATTTTAGTGTAGTTGGTTAAAAATCCTGTATTTAAAATAACTAACTTACCCATAAGTAATTTTAAAGTAAGTAGTTTTTTATGTTGCGTGTTTGTTATAACAATTTTTGTGATCATATTCCTTCACCCAAGTCTTGAAGTCACCCGAGGAGTTAAGGAAATAAAACTTCAATTATTTTTTTTTAAATATTTTTTATATGATTTATAGTGTTATTTTGTATAACTATCATCATTATTATGTTGCCGACTTTATCTCGTCAGAGTTGAGAACCAAATTACAGGTGGCTTCATGGTCTACGGCATTGTTCACAAACCTGAACTGGTTTAGGTTTTTTAACTTCATTATTTCACTCCTTAGTAACAGTATAATATATATTTGTAACGCTGAAATTAAAAAGAAACTTTTCACGAAAACTTTTTAATGTGACATCTATAACTTTTTACAAAACCTTCTTATCATGTATAACTCATAGTGACATCTATCACTTTTTCTAAAACTTCTTATTATGTATAACTCATAGTGACATCTACAACTTATTCGAAAACTTTTTTTTTATGTATAACTCATAGTGACATCTACAACTTTTTCGAAAACTTCTTATTATGTATAACTCATAGTGACATCTCCATAATCATTATTTATCACCTATTTAATGCATAAGTTATTTTTACTAATACTCTTTAATATTTATATATTACTCGCTTTTGCCGCCCGCACTAAAATTGGTCATCGAACTCCTTAATCGTATTAACAACACAATCTTGACGTTTTTAGAGTTCTCTACATTAAAAGGGAAAAAAAAGAACCCTTATAGGATTACTTTGTTGTCCGTCTGTCTGTCTGTCTGTCATGGCCCTTTTTCTCAGAAACGTGTAAGGATATCAATTTAAAATTAATATCAAATACTACGGTCTACGGTCCCTTAAAGCTGTAAAAAAATTAAACTTCTTAGTCAACTCAGTAACAGAATACGACCGAAATACGGCCATTTTTGTTGCATGTTTTGGCATTCACAATCAAATTAAAACCTATGGGGTACTTCCCGTTGTCCTAGAATCATTAAATTGTGACACGAAGCATGGTCTTACATCACAAATATAGGAAAAAAAACAGAATTTTATTAATTTGTAGTTATAACCCATTTAAAAAAGAGGGTTGTCTGTTTGTCAAGACCCTTTTACTCACAAACGTGTGGCGGTATCAAGTTAAAATTAATAACAAATACTACTCTAGTCTACGGGCACTTAATATTGTAAAAAATCAAGGTGTGATTTTTGTGATTGTGTGTGTCAAGTGTGAAACAAATGCCCAAAATACGGTAATTTTTATCGCATATTGTGACACAAATAAATCAAAACCTATGGGGTACTTACCGTTGACTTGGGAGACTTGATCTCATGATGAAAGAGCTATCTAAATGTAACAAGTTTGTACGGAACCCGCGGTGCTCGAGCCAGACTCACACTTGGCCGTTTTTTTTTGGGTAGCCTATAACCATCTCCAGCCGATTCAGCCGTTAAGGCGTAACAAACAAACAAACTCAGTTTCATAATTTATTTATTTTATAACACTAAGGTGGCAAACAAGCACATGGTCCGCCTGATGGTAAGCGGTCACCGTGGCCTATGGACGCTTGCGCTCGCGCGTAGCCGACCCTTCAAAAATCCAATAACTTCTTTCTTGAAGAACCCCATACTGTAGTCCTTACAGAAAACCTTGGCAGGGAGCTCATTCCACAACCCAAGCGTTAATATTAGTTAGGATTGCTCTTTTATATATAGACTATTTATAACCAGGGTTGTGTGGTTATTTAAGAGTACCATTTCCTAAAGGAAAATAAAATAGGTACCACATAATAATTCTGTGGTATCTGAAACATTACATTTAGAAAGCTAAAAGGCATATAATTCTAGATCAACTATTTTTCTTTTCTCATTTTACGCTATTACTTATTATTAAGTACAGTATTAATATTCATTTAACATTAAGTATGTTCCAAACAGTGTTTAAATTTATGCTTATTAAGAAAACGATCTTACCTATGCAAATAATCACCAAAGTGATAAATACAACCGCGAAGTATAAATAAATTATCCAAAAAAGTCCCATGTCATACACAAAAGTCATAAATGTAAGCCAGCCTACTACCAGCGTCACCAGGAGAGCAACAAGAGTTGATTCAACGACACTGTAGCGGTAATACACTTTCAATAACTTCATATGTTTCTGTTAACAAAACAAAACAAAAATTAATATTCGGCACGTGATATCATATTTTGCATGTGTGCATCCATTATTACGGGTTATCGACATTTTAAGCGTATACTGATCATAAGAGAAAATATCAGACCCAAGAGGCGAATACACACGTAGGTATTTGGACATACAGTTGCTGTCGCGGTTCCCAGGTACTTTTCTTATTAAAGAAGCAATAGTAGTAAATATTTTTTTACCTTATGTGCAGCAACCAATAAAAGTATCGTAGCCCCAAGGTCTACCGCGTTCATTATTGTTGAAAGTACAATGGCTACGTCCGAAGATGTTTTAAATAGTGTATAGAAAAGTAACGTTGCCAAAGCAACTTCTGTTACCTAGAATAATAAGTACATTCTTATTACTTATTTTATGAAAAGAGGGAGGTACTAAAGATCAAAATAGCATTTAATAATACTAAATTCTAATAAACAACTTCTATCATGAAAAAAGTCTTTTTGACTTTTACGTTTGGAATTAGTTCGTCAGTAAAATATTTGAAGAACAAAACATTACCTTAAATAATATTTTCTACATGTTTTTTGCCATCAACAATTACCACAAAATTAACATAAATAGGACTTATCTACGTCGTAGTCATCTGGTTAAATTAGTCAGTTAATTGGACGCCTAGGTAGATCGTCAAGTATGGAAAAGACAGGAACAGAAATCGCACTGTATAAGTCATGAATGTTGGGTGAAGTTCAGTTTCTCTTTTGTAAACGAAGATACGCAGCGAGGGAAGCCATCTATTCAGTTATATGGTAATTTCTTTTCATACTTAACGATCTGCTTAGGCGCCCAATTAAATTGCTTATTTTGCCATATGGCTGCGACATCTATACTTATATTAAAAAGTTAGTTAAATACTACGTGTGGTATAATCACGGAAAATATTAGACTAATTTGACCTTAAATTATTTTATTACCTTAAAACTACAGTATTCCAGATTGTTGTATGCAATTTTTTATGATAAATAGTTTGGTGTAAAGTGATAATATAAATATATAAATAATAATTTAGCGACAAAGTCACGTGTCAGAGTGCTAGTATATGCTAAAGATAGTAAAACAAATAGGTAAGGAAAAAAAACCAATACAGTTTTTTTTTTTTATATTTTTACGGAAAATAGAAAACGTTATGTGTTCTAACTTTAGGTAGTGTATGATATGTAAGACCAATATTCCGGTACTATATTTTTTATTCCTAAATCCCGTTAGGTAATCAGATAAAAACCCTAATTTTAGCTCAGAAGCAGCAAACTGACAAATGTCATTCTACATAAATAAAATTCAAATGCTGAACGTTGGTAAGCGCATCACTACTAGTGAGTAATTTATTTTAAAGTATTCGATATTTTTTCTAAATGTCGTAATAATCCGAATAAGATTTTGAAACCATGTTTTTTTATGTTATCTATACTTATTTTTGGTCGGTGGATAAATCGTTCTAACGTCGTTTTATCCGTGCTTTCAGGGAATGATAAACTGAAGAATATGACTCTTCCTGACTTTCATTTTCGAGTAGTAAAACTATTATTTTTAACGATACAGCAACACTCAAGCTACTTGACAATAGATATTGTTGGTAAAAAAAACGAGCAAAGCCCGGTTCCCAGGTACTTTTCGTATAAGGTTTTTAAGCAATCAAAAATTAGAATAGTTGCACGGAAAATTAAAATAATCGAAAATACCTGAACGTTGTAGTTGTTTATTTTCAGATCGATGATTTTGTTGTAAATTTATTACCTTAAACAGTGCAACGTCTATCGCGTCTGCTAGTCTATGATAAATAAAAAAACTCACCAATTTTGTATAACCCCAGAAGATCAAGCCAAACCTTAGAGGTATGCAGCAACAGCATCTTTTGCAATCAGGTAATTCTACACGCATTTTGTCGCACAAAAAATTTTTTTCATCAAACAATATTACCTTGTTGTTAATGCTAACAATTAAAAAAAAATTAAAAGTAATTGAGACACACAATATAACAAAGAACTAATGGACAACACTATTGAACTATCGGTCTGGTGATTGCAAAGTTGTTTAAAATTATCGTTCTATTTATTTTAACACTAATTTGTTCCTTTAAAGAGACGATAAACAGAGTATTTTGTATGATAAAGTATGTAAATAGAAAAGTGATGATGAGTTTGATAGGTCAATGTTCCAATTGCAGGAAGAGCAAAGATAACAAGCTCAATAGATCAAGGCGCGGCTAAATAGATCTAACTCTAGGGACCAAGTAGATCGACATATAGGAATGACGGAGTGACTAAGGTACACTGACGAGCAGAAATAACTAGTCACTTACATAAACGACGGTGTAAATCTTTACCCACTTTGACGCTGAAAATATTTGTTTTTGAAAGCAACGGGACTGTCGAAAAATATGGGACCTACTAAATACTATTTTATTTCGATATCTGCGTACAAAATATTAATAAAAAAATACGTTTTTTTTAACAAATTGTAATCTGGTAAGCTTAACAGCAGCAGGGCGGGGATCAGATGGATATATTAAAGATGTTTTTGGACCCTACGCTGCAACTACTCGCTAAGACTCGAATGGTATTTTCAAGCTAGACACGCTTTCATTGTAGACAGAGGTTTTCGACATGCCAAATAGCTCTTCATTGGCTCAGCAATAGGTCACAATAACACGATACTGCAGATACGCCTGGAATGACCAAAGCAAGTGTCTGTAAAACTGTACAAGCTGTCGTCAATGCAGTTATTACTAAACTATTTCCGTTTATTGTTATTTAGCCTAATGATTGTAAGGAAACAGTAAGACAATTTCATGAACTAGGAGGGATCTCAAAGGTTATTTATTGGTTGTAGGGATGGAATGCTTATAAGCATTAATCTATCTCGAGAAAATAAAGAATAGTGCCTCGCAGAAAAAGAATATCCCGTGGGAACAATTGGGTTATTTCCTATTCTATATCCTTTTTATTCCTGCGCCAAATATACTGATGTAACGTAATACATATAATTAAAAGAATAAACAAAATTCGATCTTCCTTTATTAGTTACAAAAAAAAGAATAGAACATCTTGCTTCCATGGTAAAAAAATTATCTTAAGTTTTTTTCACGTAATTTTTCCTTTACCAATTTCATAATTAACTCTTAAGCTGAGAAATGAACAACAGAATAGAGTTCTTTTTGGAGGGCGTGATAATGTTTTTGGTATTTCAGTCTACTTTAAGACAGATCCAAAAAACCTCTAAGATGTAAACTTTTGATCTATGGCAATCTACAGTCTTGAGTATATGAAGTTTTATTTTCTGGCTTTAGAGATGACGCGATCTTAAAAATCCTCTCACATTACAATTTATTTATATTAATTTCAATCATTCCATTGCAATCTTTAACGATTTGCTTACCTTGATATCGGGTTTTTGCAATTTAATACGTCGGAATCGTTACTTAGTCGGTTATTTAAACTGTGGATGTTTATAATATATGTGTTTGTTGTTTGCTGAGTGTCAGTAGTAATCACCTGGTTGCTTAAAACTTCAACATCAGTACATGCATTTGCTGCTCTGGACTGCTTTGCTTTAGTATTACGTAAAGTTCTATGGTTGCTCTGGCTGATCCACGGTCTCCACTCTAGAACACGTCTGCCCCAATGTCCATCGGTTCTGCAACCGATATAACTTCATCAACTCCTACATTAGCTTGCTTATTCCCTGAGCTATGTCAGTGACGTAAGGATCAAAAGCAGGTCGATATTTATGACAGCAGTTGGAATAATTTGATACATCGATATTATTATCGAGCCAGGCTACGATTTAACCTGAGACTGTTGTTTGCTCACTAACTATTGTTCGATCACTATTTATTGTTTGCTCAGTGACTGTTTTTTGTTCAGTGACTCTTGTTGGCTCACTAAATTTTGTTTTTTTAATGACTGTTGTTTGATCAGAGACTCTTTTTGGCTCACAGACTGTTATTCGCTCATTAACTGTTTCACCAGTGACTCTGGTTTGCTCACTGATTGTTGTTTGCTCAGTGACAGAAGTGACCACCTGATCACCTAAAACTTCAACATCAGCAGCATTTCTAATTTTCTTCTGTAAACTGCTTAAAAAAATAATTACGTACGGCTCTATAGCTGAAAATAATAAAAAATTTGTTTAAATATGGCATTTTTAAATCAAAATAATTCTTACCACAAACTGTCAGTCAATCATATTAATAGGCATAGGGGCTCAATCGAGGGATATAAGCATTATTTAATGAGCTTTATTACACGCATCACGATTTAATATTTGCGTTGGACTAACTGTTTTGTCGCGCACTTTAAGGTTGCGTAAGGATTGCACTCGCATATCAATGATGCAAATTCATAGAAAACAGACAGAATATTTGTCGATGATATTGATTGACGTGTCTGTTGCAAACACGTGATCTGCGGACACAATGTGGTGCACCGGTAAGTTTTTCCAAAACTTTACCAGTTTTTATTTACCTGAGCTTATAATCATCATAACGACCATAGGGACTGCGTAAAATTTGACGAACACAAGCAAATATTTCATTTCTTGTTCCAAATACACGGAAATCAAGAAACCGATTGACACCAGCACCCAGCATGTCACTAATGCGGTCTCGACGACACCGTAGTAATAATAAATTTTCACAAAGGTTAGGTTTTCCTGAAAAGAAAAATAATGTTTCCTTTAAAATAACTAAAAAGCAAATCGAAAAAATCAGGCACGTATAAGTCGGACTTATCGGACTGACTGAGGGTTCCGTACCATAACACATTTTACGAGCAGCCCAATAAGGAATCAAAGTACTTAGAGCGCGATGCTACAAGGAACTATGTACGTTATTTTCAAGCGCCATCTACTTTCAATTCTACTACCTAAAGTTCGAAACAAATAAATTTAAGAACTTCAAACTTTAGAAAAATAATTTGGTTTTATTTTTGATTGATGGCGCTGATAATTGTAAATAAATAAACCTATAGTTATGAATTAAATTTATTTTCATTTTAGCGCAAGTCAAGAGGCCATTGAACATGCGTGGTGGATCTAATTCTTCTTCCTCCAAATGCTCTTGGCGAAGTCAACAAAAAGCGGCTCAACTATTTGCATATTTTTTATATTTATATATTTATTTATGGTTGAAACTCACCTTATGTGTGGCGATTACGAACGTGATTGTTAACACAACATGCACACAGTACAAAACAAGCATTATGATATTGAACACATATTTGTAGTGGAAAGGGAGCACTTTTATTTGATATAGAAGCAGTATAAAGTAACTGACAACAAGGATCTGAAACAAAATTTACTTTGAAAAAATAGATCAAAATTATATTGGAATATTCAGCAATTCGGAGTACAGAGGATATGTTTCAGATTTTGTATTGGATAAAGGCACAATACACACCTCCGCTTTGATTAAATATGAGCCATCTTTTCCTTCGCTTTGGCGGTGGGTAAAGGTCCTTAGTAAACGATTTCTAGCCAGACTTTTAGAATAGTTCGCCTTCCAACCCGATGTACGGATCCCTCTTTCCTGCACTAAAGTAAGCACTCGGAATTAATTTTGATTCAACTAATGAACTGTTGGACCTTGTCTTTTAGTTAGCCTTTCACGCAACAAAGCCGTCACATCCGGTCTTCCTTAACCACCTAGGTAATCCTTTACCAATTCAGCCATTATGGGCGCAATATACATTGCTTGAGTATAAAGCAAGCTAAAACCAATGTAAGCGTCGCATAGGGCTGAGCTTTGCAAATCACATTTTATGCTACTTATCATATCGCATAGCGCGTTATGTTTTTGGTTTTTTTTTATGATTTTAATTTATTAAAAAAAAACAAGGCTTTATACAATTAATTATATATAAATCTAAAATTCTAGCCATTTTTCTTTTACTGTGAAATAATACTTAATTTATTTATTAAAGAAATAATTGGGTTACCTAACTAATATATAATATCAATGTCGAGTAAACTCATTTTCATGAGATTATTCAAGATTAATTTTCGAACATTTTTATAAAATTCTATTCGGCTCTTTATTACATCTTTACCTAATTTCTGTGTTTTTCATAGATTTGTAATATGTGACACTTCTTTAACCTAGAATAAGTACAGGTAAGATAGACGGTTTTGGGATATTAGCGTAAAAACCCTAATATTCATTTATTTCGTAAAAATATTTTACATGTCAATTCAACATTTCATTTATTATTATTATTATTATTATAAAATTCGGTCAAGTCATAAAAGGCTTTGCTTTCGATATCCCAGTGCTGGCAATTTAATATTCTTGTAGAAAGCTGTATACAAATCTTGTATCCCGGGTGAACTAACTAAAGTTTTGGAACATGCAAGAAACTGTTTTTATTTTGAAAGCCACTAATAGACATTTCTAAAAAATTAAGAGCCAAATGGAACTTTTACTATATATCTATGTTCCTAACAGTTTATAACACACTTCAATTGCATGACACCAACTTTAGTAACACAATACACGGTAACATAATAACAACGGTTACCGTTTAAAGTTGGTGTCATGCAAGTGAAGTGTGTTATAAACTGTTAGGTACATAGATATATAGTAAAAGTTACAAACTGTTAGGTACATAGAAACTAACTTCAAAATGTAATTCAGATCAGATTTTTGGAAATAAGAAATTATTTTTACCTTTTTAGTGCATCTTTATGAAGACGGTTGTTTTTTCTTGTTCAAAAGTTTTGGCTCATAACTCTTCGAAGTTCTATGTACTGTCACTATACAACTTTAGTAAGGCGTAGTCGTGATAGTTATTGGACCTCTTGCAAAAAGAATATTTCCACAGTATGATTAATTATTAGGTAGATACTTTATTTCTTAAATTTAAACTAACTAATTAAACTTCTTTAAACCGACTTCAAAAAAGGAGGTTATAAAATCGACCCGTATGTATGTTGTATTGTCAGAATTGAACAGTTTTTGTGTATGTTACTCTATACAAACGAGCTTCTAAACATGTGTGCCAAACATAAGTGTATCTATGAATGTATGTAAGTATGTATGTTTGTTTGTATGATTGTACGGTTATCTCAAAAGACTTTAAGTTGGATTTCAGAAATTATTTTTAGTTGAAATAGGAACAGTGAAAGTTTTATCAAAATTGGTTTTTTTAGTTTAAGAGATAGAGAGTTAAATGTGTATCAGTCACGACGAAAACATGTCGTTGGCTTAACGACGTAATTCTTAAACATATCATATTGCATGTCGTTACAATGTTTGCATCTCTCTCTAGCTCTAACTGAAAAATCACAATAAATTTATAAAAAAGAAGCTTAGCAAAAAAAAAATAATCGTTTAATCGTTAGATGGCAACACTTGTGTATCCTAGAAGATACTATAATTTCACCGAAAGTCGTTCGGCCCACGACAGTAGAAGCAGATTGGCTGAGGCGGTGTTTGCTTGGCCGCTATCCCAACAACCTTCGAAATTGGAAGGCGAGGTGCAGGGGCCCTTGGGGGCAATTGCCATGGTGTGCTCTGCGTTGAGGCGGCTGAAGGAGAGCAGCGGCGAGGGTCACATTACAAAGGCTCTCAGCCCTCGGACACTCATCTTTAAGAAATTCTAATTTATTTTATTTAATTTTTTATTTATTTTTTAACTACTTTTTTTATTAAAAGTGAGTTGTGATGTAGCTGCACTACTCAAGTACTCTAGTTACATATCACCTCGCCCTTGTCTTCACTTCTTGTCGATACTTCAAATAGTTAAGAGTAGGAACTCACCAATTTAAGATAACACACCGAAAGCAATCCAGTCTTCAAGGGTAGGCAACAGCAACAGTTTTTAAACTCCGGCACTTCAGCTGGCATTTTCATTCACTCCAAATTTAAAATTATTTAACTGGTTGCAAATTAAAATCATATTTTTCTCTGTTATGTAATTTTGCCATTAATATTGTTTAAATGTGGTTTAATAACTGATTAAATTAGCTGCACTTAGATTTATTAATTTATTACATTGTAATAATTTATAAAGTCGCATATCTTCTGAATGTCACGTTGTAATTGCGGAATTCATATACGTAGTAAGTATAGTAGATAGCCTTTTATATAACAATAATTATCTCTCGGCTTCCGTAAAATATTGTAGTGTCCAGAATCTCCGGTCCGTTATTTATTACATTACATTACATTTAGACGTAAAACTTGCTGTAGGAAAGAACGTGTAATCGGGAAATTGGGCTTGCTCCAGTATAATGGGAGATCCATTATAGTAATGAGGAAATCAACATTTTAAAAATATAACACAATTTATGTAATATACTTATGTTTTGCTTTTGATAACGATGTATGTTGCAAAAAAAAATGTCGATCCTAGAATAGAAACACTCAACGCATAAACTGAAGTGGTATTAAATTCAAGTTTTTTTTTAAATAAGTTGTTAAAAATATCAGGATAATGCTTTCAAAAATAAAAATAGATCAGCAAATTACTAAGCACGAAAGAGATTAGGCAAGGTAAAAGTGAATTTTAAGATTTCCACAGTAAGTATAATTTCAATTATTACAGGAGTTATATGAAAATAATAGGTGATTAGTCATAATAATTACCACAAAGACAGGTTTTATTTTTTAGTTCTTTGTTGGTAGCATTACGACATTTTACAAATCTAGTAAAATCTAAATGCGTTTTTTAGTCTGCCATCTTAAAATAATAAATAAAACATACAAAACAGGAAATTACATGCTAAAAATCATTATTTTAAAAAATAAAAATGTATAACAAAATGGTGGCAGAAAAACTGAAAGCTTGTGCAGTGTTCGAAATCATAATTTAGTTAGTGTAAAATTCTGTACGTTTGTTCGCCATTTCTGAACATCCATTTGACCTGATTTCTAGCTCAGAAATTGTAAGAGGGAATGGAAGGGGACATATGATGCTTCATATCCTGATTGATAGTTCCCACGGGAATATTTTCTTCCATGGCAAATACCGCAGGGCAATGTTTCTTAATACAAAGCAGCTAAGTTATCAAATTTTTGGCATAGGAATAGGTAAAAGGACGGATCTAGCAATCTAGCCGTTGATAATCCGTTTTTAAGTAAGAGGTTTTAAGTAAGAGGGAGTGTGAGACAATTTGTTCCTAGAAGATAAGTTCGTTTTGAAAGTGTATCTTTGATTGTGTGTTATTTTATGCATTTGTATGTGCGTTAGTTTGTGTTGTATGTGTAAGGGCATACACTAAGGTAGCATTAAATTCAAGTTTAAAAAACGCCTCATTTTTTGGATTTCATATCTAAAGGTTGCCTACGGGGCCCTTCAAATAACCCTACGCCGCCTAAGGCATATATATTGTAGCCTTTGGCCTAAGAAAGGTAATGCATAAAAGCTCCAAACTTAAAGGAATTAAAGTGTAAGCTTTAAGTTAAGTAAAACATAATAATAAATAGGTATTGTGCCCGAGTTCCCTACGAAATAACTATGGTCATTTACATATTTGCATGTGATTGTTATACAGAATTTATCAGGCTATTAATTATTTTGTATAATAGTAGGTTATTGTGTGGTTACACTTTACCCTTAGTTAACCCTCCCCACCCCCTCTTCCAGAACTAGCTACTTTAACTGACAATATCTTAAATATCAATCATCTCGTAAAATCTAATTATTTATGGTGTTGTTAAATGTTTCATCGTAACAACTCATTATTTTTTAGTTGAGTTAGCTGCTTAAAGTATGTCTTTCGAACTCCATCCCTGTCATGTACCAGAATAACAGTTACTTATTTGTCTCGAGGAAATAGTTAATATTCCTTTGTAAAAGACATCAACCACTGTGGCATGCCTTACCTCTTTTTTCAAATAGCGAAATGGGTTCGGACGAAAGAGATAGTTAAGAGGTATAAGAAGAGGCAGCCTAGTTATTGATTATTTGACCTCATCATACTAACACTCCATAACTATCCGTTATCCGACCTATCCAGCCTAATTTTACTATACTGCCGGATACCGGAGAGTCATAGTTCAAGCATCTCTCCCAAAAATCAAGTTTGATGGGCTTGGAACATAAACCGTTTCGAGCGTAGCTCTCCCAGGATTCCTGGCTTCTTCTTATAGAGCGCTGCCTGTTATTAGTAA
Organism: Apoda limacodes; assembly: GCA_946406115.1. Lineage (NCBI taxonomy): Eukaryota > Metazoa > Arthropoda > Insecta > Lepidoptera > Limacodidae > Apoda > Apoda limacodes. The sequence goes on from OX291558.1 coordinate 5,851,001, forward strand.
GATCCTTAACCTATCCAGTTTTACTGATGATGATGTGGCGTGTTTGAATGAGGCTAGGTGTGCTTGGTCTGTATCTTGTCCGGGATCGAAGTAACCGGACGATGTTGGCAAATAAAGTTCGTGGTATTTAACCACTATTAACACAGTCCATGCCAAATTATTGAAGAGTTTTCAAATGGCATTGTTCGAGCACGAATTTGGGCAGTTTCTAAAACTGAGTCGGTCCACTGGTTGCACGCTCTCCCTTATCCTAATTTAGGCACACTTTTGGACCAGAATACATTACGCATGTCAATATGCTTACGCCTACGCCTAAAAGTTTTCGAATCTCATATTTGTCCTTGTAGCCAAAGTGTAGACCATCGTGGAACACATGGTCTTCCTTTCAAAAAAAGCGCTGGTCGATTTTATTGTCATGGCACACTGAATGATCTTATTAAAAGGTCTCTTTGCACCGCTTCTGTTCCTGCAGTCTTAGAGCCTTGTGGTCTCTTCAGTGACAATGGAAAGAGACCTGATGGGCTCAGTTTGGTACTATGAAGCCCTAGACGTGCCCTGGTGTGGGATCGACGCTTTCTTACATTAAGAGAACGTCTACTAAACCTAGTGCGGCCACCGAGGATGCACAACTACGTAAGCGTCGCAAACATGCGTCTTTACTCAATCAGTACGAGTTTGTGGCACTTGCTATAAAACAATGGGTCTTCGGTCATCGGATGCTAAAGTTTTTATAAAAAGTATATATATTATCTAAAAGGCTTATTCTGGCTTCCAGTGACTTAAGGGCAGAGTATTTCCTTGCTTAGCGACTTAGCTTGGCTGTTCAAAGAGGAGACGCCGCGCCGCCAGTGTAATGGAAAATCTAATTTAGAAATAGTTTTGAATAAAAATGTTATAGAAAGCTTTAAATATCTGACATAATCCACAAATTTTAAGAATAACTTCAGACTTATTTATCATAGTCTCGCAAAAATGCTGTTGACCTTAAAGGAATTGGTCAATCATGTTAAATATATTCAGGGCAAACCCTAATCCGAGACGTTTAATAGAATTCGGCTTGTATCTTACAATACAAAAAATATATAAAACCCACTAAAAGGAAATTTTATTACGTTATTTTAATATGTACTCGAATTCGTCTATATTGGAATTCCCAAGTAGATAAAAACAAAAAAAAAACAAAAACATTACCTTGAGATATATTTGTTTTTAAGTATAAATGAATACCTACTATCTGCGTATAAAAAGTTAAGCAATGCTAAACATTACTTAAACTTGAAGTATCATTCACACAAGTTATACACGTAAAATATTAAGAATATTAAAAATAATTTGTTAAAATAATAAGATTTATATTTACGAACTAGTTATAGATCTGTGCTATATTTTTAAGTAACACATTTTGTGCCAAACAACCTTAAGAAAATGTATATAAACATTCCGGAGTTAAAACGATGCTGTTGCTGTATACCTTTAAGACCCGGCTTGATATTTTGGGGGTATCTCAAATTGGTAAGTTTGTTTTTCTCACTGTATTTAGTCACTAAGGCCCACTGAAAAACAAATAGTAAACGGCCTAGATATAGATATTTTTGGACATTACACACAGCGCCGTCTGATCCAAAGTAAGCATAGCTTGTGTTATAGGTACCAGACAAAGGATAAAAATACATAATATATTACTTTTTTTTGGAAACACATACATTTCACACATAAGTATACCGAGGCTGTAGACAAAAACAAATGTTAATCACATAAATGTTTGTCCAGTGCGGGAATCGAACCTACACCCTCTGCACAGCAGCCAGTGGGAATAAAAGTAAGTAAAAAAACTTGATTGTTTTACCTAGCTTGTTCATTTTTGTAGAATCAGCTTTAGTACACAACACCATGAGTATTATAAATTACGCAGACCTTTTCATCTGTAACGACACTCGAATGATTTTTACATCTATAAATTGTTTTTTTTTTCAGATTTTGACTATTGGTTACCTCATTTATGAAATCAAGTGCGTAGTGACCCCTTTCAAACTAGTTTTACCTGTTTTCGCGACTGAAATTGACTTCGAGGTTGCTTATATTATTAGCGCTGTCATATATGTTTTGGATATCTTGTTTACTATTATATTTGTGATTGCTATACACATGGTGAGTTTATTTTACACATTTAAATTTTTTTTAACAGTGTTTTTTATTGGCACGCATTGAAGTATTCTAATACTCAAAGTGTTTGCCATGCATGCATAACTATTAGTAAGGATTGTGTAAACTTTTTTTTAACTTTATATTTGTATGAATCTTAGTGAAGTGCGTAAATATGTTGTTTGAAAGATATTCATTATATTCTTTAGAAAAAAAAATACGCTTTGCTATGTGAAGTGGAATATAGGAGATTTTGCTCTTTAATGTTTTATTTACATTACATTACTAATAGTACCTAACTTCAAATGTTTCACATCCTACTAAAATTATAAATGTAAAAGTTTGTTTGGATGTTTGTTACTCTTTCACGCTTAAACAACTGGACAGATCGGGATGAAACTTGGCACACATATAGATTAGTTCCTGGAATAACACATATGCTACTTTTTATCCCGAAAAATTCAAAGTTTCCGCGGGAATAACTATAACCGAGCTTAAAAGAACTATAGCTATAGCTACAGCTTGATATAGCAAACATCATTAGTGTAATTAAGGAGTAAATCACAGTATTTTTTACTGTGATTAAATAAAGGAGTTCCACGCCGATAACCGAATTTAGGGCGGGCTAATTAAGAAGTATTAAGGAGTCCCACGCTAGTAACCGAATTTAGGGCGGGCGGAGCCGCTGGCAAAGTCTAGTAACCTATAAATTATTTTTTTTTTTAAAATCTAAATAGGTATATACTTGTGTGTAAAGGTGTATGTTACCAGTCATCACAAAAACGTAATTAAAAATAAATTAATTAAATGTAGGGTCTCCCTTCAAGGTATATATTTTTCAAAACAATCTATTTACGCCCTCATCCATAGCGCTGCGCATTTTATTCATACAAATTATTTGATTATTAAAATCTCGTTTTATATTTCAGAGGAATCAACTGTTTTTGAAAGTTTATAACTACTACAATATCATTCAAACTTTACTTTTTGTCGTGTGGGGATTGTTGCACATTGGCTTCTTGGTTTATTTGTTCTCTGGGGCTGATTTATCGTTAAATTATTTGGATGATATTGAAAAGGCTGGGATTTGGATGTTAATTGTATATTACTTGTTGCCGCAGATCTTTGCCATTATTACTATCACAGGTAACTATTTCAAATAATTCCTTTTTTTAATGGAGATGGTTCATAATGAGCCTGATTTTTAGGGTTCCGTAGTCACACAAGGAAATTTTATAGTTTCACCACGTCCGTCCGTATGTCACAGATGTTTTATTCAGAATTTTTTACTGTACAATGTTGAAATTCTGTCAGTCAGTATATTATATAATATATAAAATATAACCCAATATAAAAATATATATAGCAGATTTTTTTTTATTATAAAGGGTAGGTACCTACCTTATAAATATGTAGGTAAAGTGGGGATAATTGAGGGTTTTGTACCTAAAGCTAGCTTCTGCTGTCGGTCTGTCTATTTGTCTCTATCTCTTCGACCTTTAAAAGGCTTATTTTTTAGACCGAAGTAGATAGGAGCACATGACGTCACAGAAAATGTGTTATTTTGGGGGATTTACTAACAAATAATAAAAAAAAGTTTAAAAAATTTATACAAGGAATATAAATTTGTTATTTTTCTTCTATCGTAAAAACTGTTATTCTACATACAAGCTTCAAACTTAAAATGATTATAGTGTAGGCTCTATAGTCATAGTCAAACAACAAATGATTATAGTGTCCTAGTTTTATATAAGAGTATTTATATCTAAGAATGTGTCCAGTCACGAACAAAATCACTTTCGTATTTATAATATTACTATTGTGGATATGGATTTACTGTTTGGCTTAAGATTATCTGTTGAAGATTTTTTACTTTAATTAATTTTATATTTCAATTACAGTGATACAAGTGTATATTATACTTGTAGTCAGGAGTGTAATTATCGAAATGGCTGACGCCGATGGAACTAGGACCAGACTCCTCAGTGGAAATCCTGCATCCCAGATATATTAATATTGAAGAACATTACGTAAAGTTGTGTAATATTACGGTTTTAATCCTTATGAGTGAATAACCAGTGGCTGGTTACATACCTACAGACCCACTAACTTATCTACGATATATCAGTTTAAGAAACTAATCATTTTTGAACTAATGATGCCGTTGATTGTTGTGCTTAGGGAATGTTCGGATATAAGAGCCAATATCGGTGCTGCGAACTTAGTGTGTTTCGTTAACTCTTACGTCATGAAACCAATTAAAACATCATAAATACTAACCTCAAGCAGGGCTATGTTTGACGTCAGCTCAGACCGAAGCACGAAGCGACGCGGCATTTTTGAGATATACACATTATGAACCTTGTTTACTAGACAAAAATATACGCATCCCAACGTCGCGCGACGCATCTTGGTGTACTTTGACACGTAACCTCTCACTTTGTGCTCTCACTATAATTTGTATCTTTTTGTCTAGTAAACAAGGTCCGGTTAGGGTTAGGATGCAACGAGATGCGGCGCGACGCGACGGGACATGAAGCGGCTTGAAGATAAGCGGCTCGGCGCATCCCAACGTCGCGCGGCGCCTCTTTAAGCTTCTTCACGTCGCGTCGCGTCTTGGTGTGAGCCGACCCTAACTTGGAAGATCTTCACATCATAATTTGCGGGACAACCTGATTTCATAAACCATTTAAATCCCCTGCGTGACAGTTGGTGTGCCCATCGACGCAATACTGACTTTGACACAGTGCATCTGGGCTAAGGTGGAGTTATAATAATTATTTTATAAGTCATAAATCACAAACTTTAGAGTAATACCTAAGTGATGTACTCGTAAAATATATAATATATAAAAGAAATACCAGAGACGGAATACTTAAGGTACTTTCTTTACTACTTAGTTAAGAAGTAAGTCATGATTAGCTATGTAAAAATATTAGTAAGTTTAAAATTATGTATAACACGTTTTTTTCTTAGTTCTTGTGACATTATAGCTACTATATTTGTATATAATAGTACCTTCTCTCTACATACTATAAGCCAAATTGACAATTTGTACATTGCAATATTAATTTAATTTTGTCGATAAGATTTTACAAACATGTATTAAGAATTTAAATCTGTAAAAATTTAGTGCTTTCGAGATGATTATGATAGTCTTTTAGCCACATTTACATAACCAGATTTACAATGTTAGTATCTACATTTATCTTAAATGGAATTACATATTTTTTAATGATTTAATATAGAAATCTGATAGTATGATCCCTATGGGGTGAATATGTTAGTTCACGACCAGTTAGTGGACTTGTATTGTTTAAACTTATATTTTCCATAGCTAGGAGTCTATTTTTGTGAAATTCTAAATAATTTGTTTTACAGTATACTTTAAATTAACGATATCTCTTCTTCTTTTTGTTTAATACTTTGCTTTGTTTTTCTTTCTTTTTCATCTTTTCTTAATTGCGTTCTGCGTCTTTCTTCGTTTAGTTTGTTTTCTTTGTCTTCATCTTTCTTGATGTAAAACTTCCTCCATGCACTCCAAGAGTACTAGGTAACTTAGATTTATTTCTTTTATTTATTCTTGGAATTTGTGGATCAGGATAAAGAAAATGTTACTCAAAGGCGTCATCAAAAGATAACTTGTGCTGAAATTTATCTGTTTTCTCATCTGCCTGAGAGTCCTTGAATTGCCTGGTTATAAAAGATCTCATCGATTTGAAGATCTTTATGTTTTCTCAGTTTTTTCATGATTATATTTTCGTTGAATGGGGTTGATGATTCACTTAACTCTATTAGGCGCATCTGCTTTTTCTTTCTGAACATGGTGGACGTCGGCTGATACTGTAAATGATCTGTACTGATTTTCGCAAAATACTTCGCTCTTCAGATGGGTGAGATCTCTTATAAGGAAATAGAATTAAATGAGGATATTGACGCAGAGGTGGATAAGACCAGGCAATTTAAGGACTCTCAGGCAGATGAGTTAATTATTGCCCACAGTTTAATATGGATATTAATTTGTGGGCGCATAATAGTGCTTTCTCGACCACTAAAACCTAATGAATAAAAATTACATTGCCACTCGACCACTAAAATCTAGCAAATAAAATAAAAAATTGCTGTTGTTGTTAACTAATCAGTTCACGACCGTCTTTTAAACATAATTTAAATGAGTTTGAATTTAAATGAATTTGAGACAATGATATATAAATATTAGTTAGTACTTAATTCTATGGCTGTATGTACCAAAGACGTTATTTATAACCCAACATTTTTTAATACATAAAATGGTATTTGTGTTTTAATTAAAAACATCTATATGTATTTTTTAGGAAAATTAAACCAGTGTCAAAATATATTGTTTGTTTTATTAATAGAATATTTTAGAAAGTAATTTTAAGGGGGGTCTCTATCCAATAAACAAAGTTTTTGTTGTTTTTGCTCTATCGTAAAAACGGTAAGACATAAAAACTTTAAACGACAATAATGATAGCGTTATGATAAAACAATGCATAGGTAAGAAAAACCGACTTTTATTCGATATTCATTATTTTGGAACAATAATTTTCAAAACAAGAGTGTTTTCTTTTTAAATGTCATACATATGCCTAGAATACAAACGTTCCTAAACATGAGCTATGCATTATACCTTATTAATAAAATAGGTAAATTTAGAAAAATCATAGTCGTGAAGACGTTTATTAGTTTTTATAGCTAATAAGACCAGGACCGCTTAACATTAGGTGAACTGTGAGCTGTTTGTCACCTTAGTGGTGTAAAAAAAATATTTAATGAAAATAAAATTTTATCTTCGTCTTCGAAAAAAATTTTTGGTATATTTGTGATGTAACATCTTGCTTTTTGCAAAATTTTATGATTCTAGGTCAACGGGAAGTACCCCACAGGTAATGATTTATTTGTGTCACTATATGCGACAAAAAATACCGTATTCAGGCATATTTTTTTATTGCATTAACTTAGAAATTTGTTTGTTTTACAACTTTAAGTGACCGCAGACTTCAGGTAGGTATTTGATATTAATTTCAACTTGATACCTTTAAGCGTTTCTGAAAAAAGGGCCTTGTCAGACAGACAGACAGACGGACAACAAATTGATCCTACAAGGGTTCCTTTTTTCCTTTACCATAAAAAAAATAATTTTAAATTGCTCCATACAAGAAATTCCGGCACCTTTGCAAAAATGTTATCTCTTACAACCAAAAACCGCGAGCACTTCGTAGATTATGGCAAATCAATTTTATATAAAAAAAAATCTACAGCGTTCACCCATAATAACGATTTATGGGCATAATATAACCAAAAAACCATTTTTTTTTTTTAATTTTGATTATTGCCTGGAGGCGTCGACATAGATATTTCATCTTAATTATATTATAGTATGCTTTTACTAATTTATGAGTTTCATGTCAGTCATGGTCAGATTTTATTTTGCTCTTTCTTAGAAGAGTAGAGTAGACTTCCACTGTCATCTGTCTGTAAAATAAGGTAATAAACATTTTGAGTCTCTAGAGACTTTAAATTTTTCAAAGAGGTTCTAGTTATAACGCAAACGAGCACCAAGTATGGAAATTTTCAAAATTCATCCTTTAATATTAATGAATATTGGTGAAAGTTTGTATAGAAATCCGTCATTTTTGAAGCTTAAAACATAAAAATTGTTATTTGACATTAAATAAAAAAATATATAAATCCCCTAGAGAGCAAAATATTGGTTGAAAATTTGTATGAATTTTCCAATATTCCCAATTTCCAATATATAAGGAAATCCCAAACTCGTCCAAAACCGACGAAAAATAATCCCAACTGTACCTTCCCATCAATTTTTCAAAATACTGCACCTGGTACCTGGTCGTACAGCATAGAACTAATGTTGTATATGTTTATGACCTTCGACGTCATTGCTTATCTTTACCGAACAGTTGGTGTATAGTCAGGCACGACAGTACGAGTGCGTCACTCATCATACAACACCGAGCGAGAGCAACACAATTATGGTTAAGCTAAATTAATAAGTGCATTTTAATTTTAAATTTTTAAGGGGATATAGATTCGTATATACCAAAAAACTTCGATTAGTAATAAAAAAAAATAGCTAATAATTAATTAAATAATTGAAATTCTTGGGATCCGACAAATAACCATAGTCGCTAACCTAGCCCACAGAATTAGCAAGCTGAAGTGGCAATGGGCAGGTCATATTTATCGCAGAACCGATGGCCGTTGGAGTAGCGGAGTCTTAGAGTGGAGACGACGAATTGATAAGCGCAGCGGGGTCGGCCAACGACCTGCAAAAGGTAGCGGTAAGAGGCTGAATGAAAAAGGTAGGGGACCGGGTGTGGTGGCGTTCATAACAAAAAGCCTATGTCCAGAACGTGACTAATACAGCTAATAATGGTTTTTAGCAAAAAGCCCTTATTATTAAACCTATCCATAATTTAACCATCAAATTTTGTTTTGATAACGACTTCGCAAAATGTGTAAACATACAACACATGTTTTGGATTTTGTATATAGTGACGACATCTCACACGCAGAGAGATAATATATCCCGTCACTAACTATCTGCCAAGTTTTATTTAAAACAGATAAGTTTATCTATTGAACGATAGATTTATATAAAAACTCATTGGTTTGGTAAATGCAAGTAGGGATAATTCAACTAAAACATGTTTATTACTTTTAGTCAAAAACGCTTTAAAAAATTTAAATTACACTCGAAATAATAACATAGGACATCGATTTTGTATTTATTGCTAATAAATTAAAAAAACTTTTCTGCACAGAAATTCTCCAGTAAAATCCTTTACTGTTGTTTACTTTGCATGGCCTGTTGTTTTTTTAAAAAAATCTTTCTATAGTTATAAAACAAATTGGATGAGCTCTACGGCAGCTGTCAATTGAATCAATGAAGTTTCGTATATTCTGACGACTAAATATATGATTGACTAGGCCATACTTTATTGTTGCGTACACATAAAGATAGACGTTCGTCGATTGAATCATAAACTATTAGCTATCGATTATAAAATAAAATCAATCGAAAGAATAATTAATAGTTAATAAAAGAATGGATTTACGCTTTAATATATTTAGGTATATACACATCAGTGATGAGGTGTGGAATGATGACAAGAGTAAGCCGCTTAAAACAAAATATGTTTTTTTTTTAGACCACCAAGGTGGCAAACAAGCTTACGGTTGCAGCCTAGTTGATAGTGTGGCCGACTGCTGCACAGAGGGTGTGGGTTCGATCCCCGAATTGGACAAACATTTATGTAATAAAAAAAAACATTTGTGTTAGTCTTGAGTCTAGGTGTATTTATGTATAATATCTGTATCCGTTGTCTGGTACCCATAACACAAGCTTTGCTTACTTTGGGGCTAGCCGGCGCTGTGGGTAATGTCCCAAACATATTTATTTATTTATTTATTATTATTTATTATTATTTATTAATATTTATTAGTATTTATTATTATGGTAAGCGGTCAAAATTTGTTGTTTTCAAATTTAGTATGGAAAATTAAGTTTCGTGATGTAGTAAGTAGTCAGTTAAACAGCACTATATATAAATTAAAGCCATTATTACAAATAAAACTCACCGCAGTGCACAAATACGTGAGATAAAATAACAATGAAACAGTAAAATAAACAAAACCCGCGAAAAATACCAAATTGCAAGCACGCACAAACAGTAATAATGGCGGACGGACAAGTTCTAAATTCATGCTATTCTGAATAATACGCAAGTAGGTACATTTCGAAATAAAAACGTTTGTACTTTGTTATTTAAATTTGAGTATATTCTGATTTTTAATTTTGCAATCTATCAATTACTTGTAGGCAACAGAGAAAACAAACAGTAAAAACGTACCATGCATACATTTGAAAGAGCAAAAACTCGTATCCTGCAAATGATCAGCCTAAGAAGCGAAAGTCGTGGGAACGAAAGAGACATTGAACAAAACGCGTTAAAGCAAACTTGTACATGGCGCTTTCGACTTCTTCTTTGTAGCAAAGCACTGGGAGTGCACATCGCTCTGAAGTTAGTATGTGATATTGGTGGTAATTCCTGAAAGATCTTTGAGCTGTAGTAAATCGGATTTTTCTAATCCTGCGCCGCTGATACACATGCATGTTGCCTTGTTTGTTGATATTTGTCCTGTTGCGTTGAATATTTGATGAGTTTTTGTGTCCACGGCCGCCGGTAAAGTTTCAGAATTACTGAATTGAGACCGGAAAGGAGAAACAGGGGAAAGAGGGATAGGGAAAGAAGAGGTTATTTTATTATTCAACAAAAACTCAAACATTAATAATAAAAGCAACAATAGTCGGTAATCAGCAATAATGATCTATTTAAAAACATCGCCCCAGCACTAGATCTGTTTCTGTGACAGCTGTCCCACGGTTCAAGCTATATTTCACAAAACTATATTGCAATTATCATCATTAACAAATATCTAACTAGCCAGTGATGATTACCGACCGCGCTGCCACAGCCGCCGCGGTGCTGGATTTATAAAAGAAAATATTTTTAATTTAATTATGTTTCGCGATTTGCAAGTATTTTATTAAAAGTATGTTTTATTTTTGCTATGTTTTTGAGTAAAGCTTTATACTCATCTCGGCCATGAGACCATTAATGAATTCGTATTATTGACACATCACACAAAATCGTCGGATCAATTTTATTTTTTTCAGACTGTAGCACGGACGCTAAGTAGGAAGAATTTCGTTGAGTGGCCGGTCACTATTTGTCTTTGTTGCACGCGCATAATTATTTGCCGTTGCGCTCCTCTATGACAGCTGTCATCGCATCTGTGCGAGTGCGATGGCAAATAAGTATGCGCGTGCAACAGAGACAAATAGTGACCGGTCATTGAACAAAATTCATCCTGCTTAGCGTCCGTGCTATACCAACGTAAATCGAAAATAAGTGAGTGTATAAACGCTGTAAGTCTGCCACAATTTCTTGATCTCTTTCCATCATACTTTTCTATTTTTCTTTCACGTGGATCTTACACGTTTCTAAACTAACCCTCTAACTCGTTGGAAATCAGTTTTAATTCTAAGTATCAGGAACACGTCATTAATTTATGTTTCATCATTAGAAGTGTGACGTAATAACTAATAATTTAATTGCAATTTAATCAAGTAGATACCTAATCTAAAAAGTAATTCGGTTTCGAAATTCTAAAGTTTTTAACCAAAAACGGAACCTTTTTAATTTCGTTGTCGTAACCTATGCCTGCTTGCAACACCAGGGGCATTACTCGCGCGTGGCCAACCCTTTAAAAATGTAATAACTATTATTTTTTTTAGTATACTGAATACTGTAATATTTAGAGAAAATCTTGCAAGTGAATTTATTCAACAACATAAGCGTTGATGGGAAGAAGTTCCTTTGAAACTGCACTATGCATAACTATTTAGCGTCTCCTTTCTACCATGGGCATCATTTCGAATAATTCCTTAGAACACAGCCCATAATACAAGCGATAGAACACACACAGGGAGGCAAACTCTCTCCTCAGAATTAAATGTTTGGGTTTTTGGTTTGAAATCGTCGACAATTCTATTAGTTCGTCATTGAATCAAGTCAAAGTAGCCAAGCTACTATTCGGGTGCACCTGCCTAGACCCTATTTTTTTGTTTATAAAATTTTGAGCTACACCACAATCACTTCAAGTTTAAAACTATGTAGTATCGTTTTTACGATAGAGTCAGAAATAAATCATATTTCTTACTTAAATTTTTAGTGTTTTCGCAATAACATCACATGTTCTGTGAAAATTTATGAATCCTACCTACATATAGATCTCTGTAAAGGTCAGACAATGAAAAAGACAGACAGCGTTTGCTTAGTAATAAGGCTCCGTGGGCACTCTCAGTGCACAGAACCCTCAAAATACTTCTAATACTAAATAATATTTGCGTAATGATCCACTTACACTTAAATTATTTCAAAAGAACCAATTTACGCATTTCTCTAAGTAATTAGTAAACTATCCATTAAGTAACTACTATAATATAATAATCACCACTCACTCCACTTTGTATATATATATGCGAACAATCGATCAGTATATCAATTTTCAATTAAGCCTATACAAGTCAACAGTCTAAACAATAAATTAGTTTTCCTATCGTGTTTGTAGCAAGGGTTTTTCTTCAAAAATGAAATTAAAGAAGAGACTTGAGATTGTAAGTATTCTGAAGATGCAGTTCTTGAAAAATATATGTCAAAAATAATTTAGTGAAAAAAAGCTACTACAAAGTTGAAGAATACATTAATGATAAAAATGCTTGGTAGAATTAGAACTTAATTAATTTGTGTTGGTATTTGTGCATTTGTAATATTTTTTTTAATTAAAACATTTATATTATGTTGTTACCCAATGTAAGGTAATATTGTATTTTAATATGAAGTTGAAAAAATATAAAAGATTAACTGCTGAGTTTCTTGCCGGTTTTTCTCGGTACAAAATCTTTGCAAACCGGTGGTAAAGTTTATAAAATTATTAATTAAACTGATTCAAAAGTACTGTTTGAAAGTCTACTTGAATAAAAAAAGTTTGAGTTATTCACTTTATCCTTCCTAATATTTTAATGTGATTTTTTTTTTTTCATTATTTATCATTGCTTAAGTCGCAACGTAACATCCAATACATCTAATTATCGACACATTAATAGAGAAACGGAAAACTAGATACTCTTTATTCCGATTGTGAGTTCCAACGGGAATTAATTATTCCGCATTGTCGTTGAAGTTGCACCGGAGGGCGAGGTTACCTTATTTCTGGAACAGGCACAATGTAGAGGGATACCTAACTTATAAAACATAGAAATAAAAAAGGATAATTTTGGAATTCTCGCGGGAACAGATTTATTCACGGCTGATATGATTAGCAACAATTTATTTAGAATTTTTAATTTTTATATATTTTTTTATATTTAGTCACATTTTATGGTGTTAAACTACGATTAACAGTAATGACAATATAGTTTTTTGCTGTAATGATAATAAAAGTCATCTCCTTTACAGCTGCAAGAAGTCTACAGCTGAACGTAGGTCTTCCCATAGTTTTCAACGATGGCTGGTCCTGAGAAACCTGCATCCAGTGGTAACTTATCTGTCCAACTGGGAGAAGGTCGTCTTACGCTGCGTAGGCTGCTGTTCGTGGTAACCACTTGAGAACCATTCTTCCGAATCATCATTTCAGTGGTCGGTAAACGTTATAAACGAAAATATCAGAGTATATATCGAGGAAGTGTCCGGTTCAAGGGTAATAGAGCGAGATAGCGCTAAATTTGTCTTTCCTTGCACGGGCTATTACCCACGTAGTAGTGTGTGTACGGATAATGCGATCGAGCACGTGATTGTATTGACTTGAAATCGAAACACTTGTATGCAGATATTTTACTGGTTCTAGTGTGTCATGCCAAATGTCATGAGTACTACCAGTTTATGCTTTAATTAATGTATGTCGTGTACATAATGATATTTAAAGTTTAGTTAATCCATGTCATAGAATAGTTCAATATTATATCCTTTCGGTCTAATTTTTTAAATTTATTCGGTATTCCTCTTCGTATATGTTGACGCTTTGAATCTTAGTTTTGAACTATTTGTATTAAAGTTTCATGATCGATGTCATAATATCATTATCATCATAATTTTGTAATGACATAATGCTTTACACTTTAAAATTTTGAAGAATGATTGTGACCAGAAGCATATAAGTCTGTTGGATTAGATAATATAATATATCAAATGGCAAATATGTTTATATTTTTTATGATTTTATTAATTATCAATAATTATAAACAAAATAAATTTCATATCAGTGCACATATATTGTCATTATTAAATTATTCTTAAAATATATTTCAATAAATTTTTAACTAAATTGAATAAAATCAATGATTTGTTTTAATTTTTAATACTTGAAATAAGTACTCGTAGATTAAGGTATAAACAGCAGATTAAAATAAATCAATAAGTTACACGATTAAAGACTATTGTTAATTTAAAGAATGTTTATGTCGACTGTCACTGTGTCACTGAAATAAAATTTGCTTTGTTTAAATTTTATTCACTTAAAACATATACTTAAATACGAATAATACTGGTAAAAATAATGTTTTTGTATCAAAATAGTTCTTACACTCTGCATTCTGCATATCTTCGATATTTTCACATATTTTTTCAATAGACAAGACAATACGAATATTCTTAATAATTTTGATTGTTAGAGTATCATTGATGCTTTAGTTTTGCTTTAGATCTGATGATTATCAGTTGATATAGTCTGATTACTAACAATATCACCGAGGCTAGTTCTTTTGAAACGAATTTAGCTATTAGTGAATCATCACTCATAAATAAAAACTTGTCAATCAAGTAAGTTTTGTTGGCCGCTAGATTCTCTACTAGGTACTGTCGATGGCTTCATTTTCTTATATAACATTTGTGGTGCAGGTGGTGTAGTGCTTGGTGAATGCTGTCAGAATCACTGTGTGAATCGTTCCACCAGACGTGTTTACATATCATTGTTTTATTTCTTCTCTTGCATTGATTGTCGGTTAGATATGCGTATCAGGAGTCTTTGATAAGGGTTTTTGGATTTTGTATTTCTAAGATTTGACAGTTTGAATTAAGGAAAGGGATTATATTGTAAACGATACCTTTTATAACCCCAATCTTAGCAGTCTTGGTTACAAAATTAATTTCGATTTGTATTATATACGCCATTATATGATCTCTCTCTACATCATGTGCTTCATCAAAAATATCTTTTCAAGCATTACCTGGGTTAGCTAATTTTATACCTAGTTCTGATATATTAATTATATCTTCTATAAATACAAAAAGTACAACATTACTCACTTATATAGAAGGTAAAATTATAATATATAAAGGATAAAAAAAACTTAACTTAAATTTTATATTTAATAATTACTGATCACTTATAATTTGTTTCTGTTATATCAGGTAAACTATATCTCTTAGTGTCATTATAAGACAAACATATTTTATTATTTGCTTGTAAACAGTATGTTTCAAAAATCTTATTCTACACATCTGGGAAATATTTCTATTTTCTTAATTCACATTTTTGTCACACTTTTATTGACACCTTTCGTTTTGGCAATAACTTTGCTCTCGATATTCATAGCATACATTTTTGATCGAAGTCCTACAAACTCTTACAATACTTTATCATTGGTTTAATCTTTAAAATATCTTAGTTTCTTTTTATTTAAAAATAGAAAACTATTAACTTTATCAGAAGGATAGTCTGAAGTATTAAAGTATAATTTCATGTCAAATTTTATGTCATTGTTAAAAATGTCCGTTAATGTGTGGTAAAATAAGTCATCCGTATCAGTGTATTATACACTATATTATTATATACGGAGAAAATACAAGTTAATATTTTTAGGGTACTCAAGATGTTACAGTATTGATCCAATATCTGATGTATCAGAAACAATAAGATCTATGTCAGTGTTAATCCATTTAAATCTCTTTTAAGTAAATACTCCCAACCGTAGAGATTGTTTGCATTAACATACATTAAGTAATATTCTGGTAAGTTAGCACTGTAATCAATTATGTACGCATTATTTGCTTTTCCATATCTGTTAAAGCACTGTAGAATATCACCTCTTATACCTGACTTTATGATTACTATTTTGTCATAGTGTTTAAACAATTCCACTGTACTCTTAGTGTACATTACAGCATTGCATCCCAACTTAATTCTGGAAGGGTATTATATTGTACTGGGTCAAGTTCATATTTATTTCGTTTATGCAACTTTCTTGAAGTTTCAAAAATATCAGTGAGTTACATTACATTATTTTTTAAGTATAGATCAAAACGAAACGATAAGTTCAACATATTTACATTTAAATTGAGACTAATTAATTTCTAAGAGATGTAACTTTTAAGAACTCATAAAAATTAACAAATTCATAAGAAAAAGTTCTCTCGTAAAAAATTTAATAAAATTTGGAAAATAGTTTTCTTAATTTTACTAATTGATCTTTTCTTGATTTTTTTGCTAAACTACTAGTAGTTAGTAGTAGTTGGCTAGCCATTAATTCAAAAGACTATAAAAACCGCAAATGTACTTAATGATCCTTTACATTAAGTTTTCTTTAAAAATGAAATGCGTTTTTCCTTATTTTAAGGAATTATATCTATATTTTCTCCGTCTTTAAAATTCAAAGCCACAGTAAAATGAAAGCATCATAATTACTTTGATTGCGAAATAGAATGAGAATGAAAAATTTACGACATTTTGTAAAATACGAGTATAATGGTCCAAAGATTGTACTACATGTCGTTTTTTTGTTAGATTGGATTGGATTAGAGATCCAAAAACATTAATAATTATGTTATTTTGATTTTCCACCTTGGGCACATCAGATAATTTGATAGGAAACTGAATATTATGAAACGTTAGTATATTTTGATTCATTAAGTTTGATGATACCCTATCGGAATGTGTATTGAGAGTATATAGTGCTGATAATAAAACCCACCTACAACACTGTCAATCGTAATTTTTTACATTAATTACTGCCTTCTTACGTTTAACACTCATAGGCATCACACATGAAAACCCTCTTTGGGGCTGAATTTATTAACATTCATTTCTAAGATTCAAATTTATTATAATTTCAGTCTACCCACTATCTTTTTTTTTACTTAATGTTATTTTATTTGTTATGGCTTCGCTCAGAATTTTTTAATATTTTTTTTTTATTCCCTAAGGATATAAATAAAAAAAAACTTAAATCTTTAGTTTCCTGCAAAACACACTACATAAATAATGAAATTTACTTTGAGAAAGGTTAACACCTTCGAACACTCCTGAATAGGAATAGTATTGATTCTTAAACAGATGCTATATACCTCGGAAGTTTGTATTATGTTTGGTTCATCAGCTTTAGATGACGTTAGGATCCGAGAAAATAACTGATATAGTAGAAACATTATGTTAATTATAGTTATGTATAAGACATTTCTCTTTATGTACCTTAGATCTTTAAAGTTGAGCATAAAATCTTTGGCACCCTTGTATATCATATTTGACACACCGTGGCCTGTGTATTTGTTGTATTGAAAGATGCCGCTGATTGTTGTAATTCCTCAACACTTTTCTCAGCTTTTCTTTTTTAACCCTGACTAACTTAAATTGGTTTTCTGTAGAAAATAGCTATGTTATAACGAAATACGTTAGGATAACAATGTCTCCTCAACTTCTTCACAATTGTTAAAGAGTAAAATGTAATATGGATTTTTGAGAGCCGTATCTTCATAACTCTCACTTTCATTTTTAAATAAATACGCTTAATACTGTCATGCTTCGTAATAAAACATTTGTTTTAATACTTTTGACGTGTGGGATATATTCATAGTAGATATGTTGTTCGATTTTTTTCGCATAGAAATCAAGACCGTGATTATTATATGAAAATAGATGATGATAAATTGATGGTCTTTACATATTTCTCAGAAACGTTCTTCTAAATCTTTAGACGTTATTTAATAATTACGTCTATTACTTTTTAAAAAAGTATTTTTTGGAGTTATGTATTTCTGCTATTTGCTTCGTAATATCATCACTTTTATGATACACTTCGTTTGCTCATATTTTTCAACTTTTGTATCTGTATAATATTTAACCCTTACTTCCACGTATTTCTAATGTTCATCAGCTGGTATTTTTTTTTAATTAATATGTAGTCAAATACCTTGATTTTTAAAATGTGTGTTGCACGAGCCCCGTCATCGTTATTAGTAGACTAGTATGTGACATCCTCTACCGATGCCATCTTTCAAAGTTCTCGCGGCTGTAGAGCTGAGTTTTTTCTTCTCTGATTAGTCCCCTCAGAGAATGAGTCGATGCTATTTCATCGAGACCGCTTGACCGTTTTATTCCTGAGACCTTCTCGAGTGTATGTTCCGATATAGCATTGTAGTAGTGCTTGAATGTGTTTTCTCACATTATAATAAATGATGAATTCTGTAGTAAATATGAATTTTCGAGAGCTGCTGTATCTTCATAACTCTCACACAATCTTATAAGTTCTTCATCTGCAAATTTATTTAGAAACACTACGCCTACTACTGAAATGCTTCGGAAACAACTTTTGTTTTAATACTTTTGACGTGTGGGATATATTAGTGACAGATATGTTGTTCGATTTATCTCGCATAGAAATTAAGACCGTGATTATTATTTGAAGATAAGTAGTTGATGGTTAATTGATGGTCTATACATGTTTCTCACAAACGTTCTTCTAAATCATAGGACGTTATTTAATAATTACATATATTACTTTTTAAGAAAGTTTTTTTTTTCAATTATGTGTTTGTGCTATTTGCTTCGTGATATTATCACTTTTATGATACACTTCGTTTGCTCATATTTTTCAACTTTTGTATCTGTATAATAGTTTACCCTTACTTCCACGTATTTCTAATGTTCATCAGCTGGTATTTTTTTTTAATTAATATGTGGTCAAATACCTTGATTTTTAAAATATGTGTTGCACGAGCCCCGTCATCGTTATTAGTAGACTAGTATGTGACATCCTCTACCGATGCCATCTTTCAAAGTTCTCGCGGCTGTAGAGCTGAGTTTTTTCTTCTCTGATTAGTCCCCTCAGAGAATGAGTCGATGCTATTTCATCGAGACCGCTTGACCGTTTTATTCCTGAGACCTTCTCGAGTGTATGTTCCGATATAGCATTGTAATAGTGCTTGAATGTGTTTTCTCACATTATAATAAATGATGAATTCTGTAGTAAATATGAATTTTCGAGAGCTGCTGTATCTTCATAACTCTCACACAATCTTATAAGTTCTTCATCTGCAATTTTATTTAGAAACACTACGCCTACTACTGAAATGCGTCGAAGACGACTTTGGTTTTAATACTTTTGACGTGTGGGATATATTAGTGACAGATATGTTGTTCGATTTATCTCGCATAGAAATTAAGACCGTGATTATTATTTGAAGACAAGTAGTTGATGGTTAATTGATGGTCTTTACAAGTTTTCTCAGAAACGTTCTTCTAAATCTTTAGACGTAATTTAATAATTACGTCTATTACTTTTTAAAAAAGTATTTTTTGGAGTTATGTATTTCTGCCATTTGCTTCGTAATATCATCACTTTTATGATACACTTCGTTTGCTAATATTTTTCAACTTTTGTATCTGTATAATAGTTAACCCTTACTTCCACGTATTTCTAATGTTCATCAGCTGGTATTTTTTTTTAATTAATATGTGGTCAAATACCTTGATTTTTAAAATATGTGTTGCACGAGCCCCGTCATCGTTATTAGTAGACTAGTATGTGACATCCTCTACCGATGCCATCTTTCAAAGTTCTCGCGGCTGTAGAGCTGAGTTTTTTCTTCTCTGATTAGTCCCCTCAGAGAATGAGTCGATGCTATTTCATCGAGACCGCTTGACCGTTTTATTCCTGAGACCTTCTCGAGTGTATGTTCCGATATAGCATTGTAGTAGTGCTTGAATGTGTTTTCTCACATTATAATAAATCATGAATTCTGTAGTAAATATGAATTTTCGAGAGCTGCTGTATCTTCATAACTCTCACACAATCTTATAAGTTCTTCATCTGCAATTTTATTTAGAAACACTACGCCTACTACTGAAATGCTTCGGAAACAACTTTTGTTTTAATACTTTTGACGTGTGGGATATATTAGTGACAGATATGTTGTTCGATTTATCTCGCATAGAAATTAAGACCGTGATTATTATTTGAAGATAAGTAGTTGATGGTTAATTGATGGTCTATACATGTTTCTCACAAACGTTCTTCTAAATCATAGGACGTTATTTAATAATTACATATATTACTTTTTAAGAAAGTTTTTTTTTTCAATTATGTGTTTGTGCTATTTGCTTCGTGATATTATCACTTTTATGATACACTTCGTTTGCTCATATTTTTCAACTTTTGTATCTGTATAATAGTTTACCCTTACTTCCACGTATTTCTAATGTTCATCAGCTGGTATTTTTTTTTAATTAATATGTGGTCAAATACCTTGATTTTTAAAATATGTGTTGCACGAGCCCCGTCATCGTTATTAGTAGACTAGTATGTGACATCCTCTACCGATGCCATCTTTCAAAGTTCTCGCGGCTGTAGAGCTGAGTTTTTTCTTCTCTGATTAGTCCCCTCAGAGAATGAGTCGATGCTATTTCATCGAGACCGCTTGACCGTTTTATTTCTGAGACCTTCTCGAGTGTATGTTCCGATATAGCATTGTAGTAGTGCTTGAATGTGTTTTCTCACATTATAATAAATGATAAATTCTTCATAACTCTCACACAATCTTATTATTTCTTAAGGCTTCTACACAGTAAAATGAAAGCATCATGATAACTTAGATTGTGAAATAGAATGGGAATGAAAACTTTTCGACATTCTGTAAAATACGAGTATAATGGTCCAAAGATTGTATTTCATTTCGTTTTTTTGTTAAACTCTTATCCAAAAACATTAATTCTTATGTTATTTTATTTTTCCACCTTGGGCACGTCAGATAATTTGATAGGAATCTAAATATTATGAAACGTTAGTATATTTTGATTCATTAAGTTTGATGAAACCCTATCGGAATGTGTATTTACAATATATTGTGCTGACAATAAAACCCAGTTATAACACTGTCAATCGTTATTTTTTACATTAATAACTGCCTTCTTACGTTGATTATCCATAAGCATTTCATTTCATTCATTCATTTCCAAGATTAAAATTTATTATAATTTTGGTCCTCCCACTATCTTTACTTTTACTTAATGTTATTTCATTTTTTATGGCTTTGCTCAAAATTTCTTAATATTTTTTTTATTCCCTAAGGATATAAATAAAAACACTTAAATCTATAGTTTCTTGTAAAAACCCACATAAATAATGAAATTAACTTTGAGAAAGTTTAACGCCTTCGAACACTCCTGACTAGGAATAGTATTGATTCTTAAACAGATGCTATATACCTCGGAAGTTTGTATTATGTTTGGTTCATCAGCTTTAGATGACGTTAGGATCCGAGAAAATAACTGATATAGTAGAAACATTATGTTAATTATAGTTATGTATAAGACATTTCTCTTTATGTACCTTAGATCTTTAATGCTGAGCATAAAATCTTTGGCACCCTTGTATATCATATTTGACACACCGTAGCCTGTGTATTTGTTGTATTGAAAGATGCCGCTGATTGTTGTAATTCCTCAACACTTTTCTCAGCTTTTCTTTTTTAACCCTGACTAACTTAAATTGGTTTTCTGTAGAAAATAGCTATGTTATAACGAAATACGTAAGGATAACAATGTCTCCTCAACTTCTTCACAATTGTTAAAGAGTAAAATGTAATATGGATTTTTGAGAGCCGTATCTTCATAACTCTCACATTCATTTTTTAAATAAATACGCTTAATAATGACATGCTTCGTAATAAAACGTTTGTTTTAATACTTTTGACGTGTGGGATATATTCATAGTAGATATGTTGTTCGATTTTTGTCGCATAGAAATCAAGACCGTGATTATTTAAAGAGAGGTAGGGCACTGCAAGTATTCGCTCGAATAAGCTGCCCGAACAAATAAAGCGGGGCATAGCGAGTACTTGCTCGAATGAGCGGCCCGAACTGGGGAAGTACCTCCACCTTACAGAAAACCGCGGCCACAATAACACTAACATTGAGTAGTGTTGTGTTCCTGGCGGTGAGTAAGGTTGCCAGAGCTCTCTCTTTGAGGATTCGCTGCGCGGACAGCGGAGGACCGACGGTGCTTGTTGCTGTCATTGCTCGGCGTAGACGCGGCGTGCTGGTTCGGCGGTCAGGGAGACCTGATGAAACGGCTGACCGCTGGCCGCCCGCAGGTTGAACGGGTTCCCGAACCCAGGGATCACTTAATCTCCGCCCTGGGAGGCTGATCCGCCAACCTGTGTAAAGTCTCTGAAGTAGTAGTCGTGCCGGAGAAGGAGACCGGAGTGGACCCGGCTACTACAACAGAGGGGGATCAGGGGCCCTTCCGCCCGCCGTGCCAGCAACCGCATCATCTGTGTTGAGCTTCGGCAGTCTTAGTACCGCAACTTTTTGTCTTCTAAGCTGTCTGTGCAGTGAATCCTCATCCGTAGTCTAAGTTACTTCAAACAAAATGGCCAGGAACAGAAAAAAGAAAAGAGTTTTGACAGCGGTTACTCCATCCACATATAATGTAGATTTTTGCAACATAAGGGGTATTCACGCAAATCTTAACGCAGTCCATCACCATCTCGAGACTGCGCAGCCAACCATTCTTTTTCTAACGGAGACGCAGATATCCTGCCCGGCCGACACATCATACCTTCGTTATCCCGGCTACAAACTCGAGCACAATTTTTTGAGTCGTGCCGGTGTATGTATGTTCGTCCGGGAGGATATCTGCTGTCGCCGACTTCATAGCCTTGAAGACAGGGACCTGTCGATATTGTGGGTGCGCGTAGATCATGGGGGCCACACTCGTATCTATGCGTGCCTATACAGGTCTCATAGCGGTGACACGGACGTAACTCGACTCTTCACGCACCTGAGTTTGACGACTGACAAAGTTCTAGAGCAATATCCTACAGCAGAAGTAGTTATTTTGGGAGACTTTAACGCCCACCATCGTGAGTGGCTCAGTTCTCGAACCAATAACTATGCAGGGATATCTGCTCATGAATTTGCTCTGACCTATGGATTCTCTCAGCTGGTACTTTCTCCAACGAGAATACCAGATATAGAGGACCATACAAGCTCCTTACTGGACCTTCTGCTGACTACACGTCCGGAAGGATACTCCGTCTCAGTGGATGCGCCTCTTGGCTCCTCGGACCACTGTCTCATCCGGACTCGATTGTCATGCACACAACCCGATCCTTCTGGGCCAACTAATTGGCGTCGTGTGTGGCATTATAAGTCGGCAGACTGGGATGGATTGCGAGAATTTTATGCATCGTACCCGTGGAGGCAGATCTGCTATAGCTCAGAAGATCCTGACGTCTGCGCAGCCGCAGTCACTGAGACAATCCTCGCTGGTATGGAATGTTTCATTCCTAACCTGCGAGTAGCTGCCGGCGTCAAAAAACGACCGTGGTTTAATAGGCCTTGCAGAGAAGCTAAAATTCTTAAGCAAACTGCGTATGAGGCTTGGACCACGGCTCGTAATAATAAGGATCCGAATATTTCTGAGTTAAAACGCAAATTAAATGCTGCCTCGAGGTTCAGTAAGAAAGCAACTGCCAGAGCAAAATTCCAATTCATCGGCAAAATAGGTGGGCGACTTGCGAGCTATCCTTCTGGGAGTCGTGCTTTCTGGTCGCTTGCTAAAGCTGCCGAGGGGAACTTCTGCCAGTCGTCATTACCACCACTGCGAAAGACCGATGGTGACTTGGCCCACAGTGCAAAAGAGAAAGCCGATCTATTGGGCAGTCTCTTTGCCTCTAACTCGAATGTGAACGACGAAGGCGCTGTACCACCTACTTTACCGTGGTGCGGTAAGACCATGCCGGAAATCACTATAACACAGCGCGAGGTCCGGCGGGCGTTGCTTTCCCTAGACGTTCATAAGTCGAGTGGGCCAGACGGCATACCAGCAGTGGTGCTTAAGCAGTGTGCTCCTGAGTTATGTCCTGTACTCACGCGCCTCTTCACGCTTTCCTACCACACTAGGCAATTTCCGTCTTCATGGAAGACTGCAAATGTGCACCCGGTGCCCAAAAAGGGCGATAGATCAGATCCATCGAATTACAGGCCTATCGCTATAACCTCTCTCCTCTCCAAGGTGATGGAGCGTGTGATCAACACACAGCTTTTGAGATACCTAGAAAAACACGACCTGATCAGTGACCGTCAATATGGCTTTCGCCACGGTCGCTCAACTGGTGACCTTCTAGTGTATCTCACACACCGATGGGCACTAGCCATTGAGAGTCAGGGGGAGGCATTGGCATGTAGCCTAGACATAGCGAAGGCGTTCGATCGGGTCTGGCACCGGGGTCTTCTATCGAAGTTGCCTTCTTACGGAGTGCCCGAGGGTTTGTGCAAATGGGTGGCTAGCTTTTTGTCCGGCAGAAGCATACCAGCCGTAGTTGACGGTAGTTGCTCTGATAGCATGGACATTAATGCTGGTGTCCCGCAAGGCTCTGTGCTGTCTCCTACGCTGTTTCTACTGCACATCAATGATATGTTGGACATCAACAACATACATTGCTATGCAGATGACAGTACTGGAGACGCTTATTACACGGGCCGTGCAAGCATCCCACGTTCCGTTGTGGAGGAAAAGCGTGAAGAACTTGTGTCTCAAATCGAGATCGGTCTGTCCAAGGTCTCTGACTGGGGGCGGGAAAACTTGGTCCGATTCAACCCTTCAAAGACACAAGTCTGCGCGTTCACCGCTAAGAAAACCCCATTCACTGTAGTCCCACAATTCCAGAACACTCCCCTCTCCATCTCCAAGAGCATTGGGATCCTTGGCGTTGACATCTCCAGCGATGTTCAGTTCCGAGATCATTTGCTAGGCAAGGTAAAGCTGGCGTCCAAAAAACTTGGTGTACTCAACTGAGCGAAGCAGTACTTCACGTCGGGGCAAAGGTTGCTACTTTACAAGTCGCAAGTCCGGCCCCATATGGAGTACTGCTGCCATCTCTGGGCGGGTGCACCCGGATACCAGCTTGGCCCTTTTGACTCGGTTCAACGACGGGCTGTGAGAATTGTCGACGATCCCAAACTCACTTGCGGTATCGAACCCTTAAGTCTGAGGAGAGACTTTGCCTCCCTGTGTGTGTTCTACCGCTTGTACAATGGATTGTGTTCTGAGGAATTGTTCGAAATGATGCCCACGGCTACTTTCTACCATCGCACCGCTCGCCATCGACAGGGAATTCATTCTCACACTTTGGAACCAAAATGGTCGCGAACAGTGCGGTTTCAGAGAAACTTCCTCCCGCGAACCCTTGGGTTGTGGAATGAGCTCCCTGCCAAGGTTTTCTCTAAGGACTACAGTATGGGGTTCTTCAAAAAAGAAGTTATTAGATTTCTGAAGGGTCGGCAACGCGCGAGTGATGCCCCTGGTGTTGCAAGCGTCCATAGGCTACGGTGACCGCTTACCATCAGGCGGACCGTAGGCTTGTTTGCCACCTTAGTGGTATAAAAAAAAAAAAAAAAAAAAAAATTATATGAAAATAGATAGATGATGATTAATTGATGGTCTTTACATATTTCTCAGAAACGTTCTTCTAAATCTTTAGACGTTATTTAATAATTACGTCTATTACTTTTTAAAAAAGTATTTTTTGGAGTTATGTATTTCTGCCATTTGCTTCGTAATATCATCACTTTTATGATACACTTCGTTTGCTCATATTTTTCAACTTTTGTATCTGTATAATATTTAACCCTTACTTCCACGTATTTCTAATGTTCATCAGCTGGTATTTTTTTTTAATTAATATGTAGTCAAATACCTTGATTTTTAAAATGTGTGTTGCACGAGCCCCGTCATCGTTATTAGTAGACTAGTATGTGACATCCTCTACCGATGCCATCTTTCAAAGTTCTCGCGGCTGTAGAGCTGAGTTTTTTCTTCTCTGATTAGTCCCCTCAGAGAATGAGTCGATGCTATTTCATCGAGACCGCTTGACCGTTTTATTCCTGAGACCTTCTCGAGTGTATGTTCCGATATAGCATTGTAGTAGTGCTTGAATGTGTTTTCTCACATTATAATAAATGATGAATTCTGTAGTAAATATGAATTTTCGAGAGCTGTATCTTCATAACTCTCACACAATCTTATAAGTTCTTCATCTGCAATTTTATTTAGAAACACTACGCCTACTACTGAAATGCTTCGGAAACAACTTTTGTTTTAATACTTTTGACGTGTGGGATATATTAGTGACAGATATGTTGTTCGATTTATCTCGCATAGAAATTAAGACCGTGATTATTATTTGAAGATAAGTAGTTGATGGTTAATTGATGGTCTTTACATGTTTCTCACAAACGTTCTTCTAAATCATAGGACGTTATTTAATAATTACATATATTACTTTTTAAGAAAGTTTTTTTTTTCAATTATGTGTTTGTGCTATTTGCTTCGTGATATTATCACTTTTATGATACACTTCGTTTGCTCATATTTTTCAACTTTTGTATCTGTATAATAGTTAACCCTTACTTCCACGTATTTCTAATGTTCATCAGCTGGTATTTTTTTTAATTAATATGTGGTCAAATACCTTGATTTTTAAAATATGTGTTGCACGAGCTCCGTCATCGTTATTAGTAGACTAGTATGTGACATCCTCTACCGATGCCATCTTTTAAAGTTCTCGCAGCTGTAGAGCTGAGTTTTTTCTTCTCTGATTAGTCCCCTCAGAGAATGAGTCGATGCTATTTCATCGAGACCGCTTGACCGTTTTATTCCTGAGACCTTCTCGAGTGTAAGTTCCGATATAGCGTTGTAGTAGTGCTTGAATGTGTTTTCTCACATTATAATAAATGATAAATTCTTCATAACTCTCACACAATCTTATTATTTCTTAAGGCTTCTACACAGTAAAATGAAAGCATCATGATAACTTAGATTGTGAAATAGAATGGGAATGAAAACTTTACGACATTTTGTAAAATACGAGTATAATGGTCCAAAGATTGTATTTCATTTCGTTTTTTTGTTAAACTCTTATCCAAAAACATTAATTCTTATGTTATTTTATTTTTCCACCTTGGGCACGTCAGATAATTTGATAGGAATCTAAATATTATGAAACGGTGATTATTATATGAAGATAGATAGTTGATATTTAATTGATGGTCTTTAAGTTTGTGACATCCACCACCGAAGCCATATTCTAAAGTTATCGTTACCGTAGAGCGGAGTTTCTTTTTTTCTGATATGTCCCCTCAGAGTAAGAATCGTCGTTTTTCGTCGAGATCGCTTGACCGTTATATTTCTAAGACCTTCTCGAGTGAATTTTGCGATATAGCGTAGTAGTAGTGCTTGAATGTGTTTTCTCACATTATATTAAATGATGAATTCTGTGGTAAATATGAATTTTCGAGAGCTGTATCTTTATTAATCTCACACAATCTTATAAGTTCTTCATCTGCAATTTTATTTAGAAAAACTACGCCTACTACTGAAATGCTTCGGAAACAACTTTTGTTATTAAGACCGAGATTATTATATGAAGATAGGTAGTTGATGGTTAATTGATGGTCTTTACATATTTCTCACAAACGTTCTTCTAAATCTTTAGACGTTATTTAATAATAACGTCTATTACTTTTTAAAAAAGTATTCTTTGCAGTTATGTATTTCTGCTATTTGCTTCGTGATATCGTCACTTTTATGACACATTTCGTTTGCTCATATTTTTCAACTTTTGTATCTGTATAATATTTAACCCTCACTTCCACGTGTTTCTAATTCCCGCCAAGTAACGCATGATTCTATAGATTCTGTAGATTTTGTGATATGATGTATATGTTTTCGTGAGACTGTAATAATTTTCTGTTGCTTTGACTGTATTTTCATAATCAATCCTGTGAATAATAACAGTTTACAAAGGGTTGTACATAATATGTAGATAATTGTGTACAACGCAACTGTGATTTTAAGCATCAGGTAGGAAAGAGGTGAAATATGTAGATAGGAATATGAGGTAACATATGATATTTTATTTTAATTCTAGTTTGAATGCAACCACCAGCTCAATTTAGGTAGTTATAAAGAGAACCTAACAAACTAACGAATAAACGCTTTCACTTCAAGGGACAGAAGAAACCAAAATTTTAGCTATTCTAGTTTTATTAAATGTTAAATAGTGTTGTGTACTGGATATTATTTTACTAAATTACTAAAACTCCAGAACAAAATGTAATCTAAATAGAAAGCAACGCCTCAATACTCGGGGTTGAAGAGCATCACCTTAATACATATTGTGTCAAGGAATCACCTTTCAGCGATTGAATATAGAAGAATATGATTTATGCTTTAACTACACTTATCGTGTGTAGTAGTTGCTTGTCTGAACAGATATGTAATAGTATTTAAATAGTCATAGTAAATAAAAACAGAGCAAACTTTTTTGCTGCTATTATTAAATATTAAAATTGTATAATTATCGACCCTCAAAATATCCAAATGCAACAAAATCCTAGGAAGCACGCGTATACTATTGGGCATTCAGCGACACTGGAGAGAGCGAGGAGTTTTCCTAAGAAAAATTCGAGCGAACGAAAGTGAGCTCACAAAAATATCGAGGCTGGTTCTTCTAAATTAATTTAGCTATTTAGACGTTATTGAGTAATTACCTACAACTTTTAGTTTTTGACGAAGTATTTTTTGCAGTTATGTGTTTCTGCTACTTGCTTCGTGATATCATTACTTATACGATACACTTTGTTTGCTCATATTTTTCATCTTTTGTATCTGTATAATATTAAATCCTCACTTCCGTTATTTCTAATGTTCATCAGCTGGTATTTTTTTTAATTTTATAAGGTCAAATACCTTGATTTTTTAAATTTATTGTCATTAAGTGTATTGTTGTTGATTAATGTTCCGATGTAGCGTAGTAGTAACGTAGTTTTTGACTATGTTTTATTTCATTACACTAAATGATGAATTCTGTAATTAAAAAACTCTAGCTTTAAGAAACACACTTATATGATAAATTTAACCTTAGGTTAAAAAACATATCAATAATTGGTTTATAAGACAGTCAAATAAACAGAGAAATTTTAACGTCTAATAATTTTAATTTTAATCGGTATAACTTATTTTACATGTTTATTATAACACATATGTAGGCTTATAAAGTTAAAAAAACATATCTCCATTGTTTTTTAAAGTAAACAGAAGAACCAATCTCGGCATTACATCACAATTAACTAAATAAGTCACTTGATGATAAATTGTAGCTCAAATACTGTGGTCCGACATCTAAGAATCCTTTATAAAAGATTTCTGTTACTCTCTACATACAAAAATATATAAAATAGATATAACATTAAACTTGTAGTCTTGATTTGGGATGTAGTCATCAAATTACTAATGTCGTTCGTATAATCACGCCATTACAATTAAATAAGAAGACATTTATCATAAACTGGAAACACTGGTCAATTGGTCAGGATTACGCGGGGGTTATCATACTCCCCTCGATGAAATCTCTTTTGTACCGGTCAAGTGTGATATCATCATAGCATTTTATGTATTGCGATTGCTGTTAGTTAAAAACATGATTTATTGATTTTTTTAGTCATGTAATTTCGCTAAATATTGATGACCTGCTGACTATAAACTATTAAAACTCGATACTTGTAAATATTAATAATAATTGAATTAATATAATTGGAAGGAACAGAACAACGAGGAAATTGAGTGAAGTAAGCTAAAAGATGTTATAATTTCATATAAGCATATATTTATTATAATAGTATTTTTATGTATTCCAGCAAATAAAATTCTAATCATAGTACCTTTAAAGTATTTTCTTATATTGCCTTTATTAAAATATAAATACTGTAATTCAATAAAAATATATTATATTATGATTGTTTCATTTCGAATAATGCGTAATATTCAATGATCAGAGAAACCCTTCTAAACCTACATAGGGTGGAAACGATAAGTGATCTTACTCAATTATTTCTAAACCATACACAATATCGAAATACTGATTAATGATCCTAAAAGTGCTTTACCAGCTTTATCCAATGGTATCAATAAGAGTTCATAAAATAAACTGGATATAACTGGAATAATTTGATGTTTTCAGCTTCCATACATTTAGTATCACTAGATTATTTCTAAGCCATCGAAATACTGATAATTCATCCTATAAGTACTTCACGAGCTCTATCCAATGGTATCAATAAATAAAAATCAGTTTCCATACATTTTGTATGGCGACATGGCACTCATTTAAAATTTAAAATCTAATAAACATAAATTATTTCTGTAAATAATTTTAAATAAGAACGCAATTTAAATTTTTAAATAAGAAAGCTTATGATTATTATTGAATTACATTACATAACAGTTTTTTTTTAATAAAGTACTCGCTCTATCTACTGTCTCTATGAACGTTTCGTAGCATCTCTGGAGTAATCATCGCTATATCATATTTTATACAAATTTGTAGTTAATCTAACTCGTTAACCTGTGCACTGTAGACCTGGTCTTTTAAGGAACCCCAGGGAACAAAATTGCACAGCGTAAGGTATTAAGTATCATGGGATGAGTGCCATGTCGCCATAATAAATGTATGGAAGCTGAAAACATCAAGTTTTCAAATAGATCCAGTTTAGTCTATAAACCATAATAACATTGGATAGAGCTCGTGAAGCACTTTCAGGATCAATAATCAATATTTCAATACAGTGTGTGGTTAAGAAATAATCGAGTGAGATCAATTAGCGTTTCCACCCTGTATATAAAATCTCTAACTAACGAACCACACTGCCATGATACTAGATCGCTTCATTTGATTTATATTTTGAGTGAGGCGATTTTGGTGATCTTTCTAACTACTAGCTACTGTTGTTGGCTGCAAAATGCCTTTGCAACCACACGCGGAAAGTGTGATGGTTCGGGCGGTTTGCACAAGTGTGTCCTGGACATGAACCTTGGCTTGGATATCCGCTCTTAAAACTAAATCTGACAAAAAATTACCGCCGTTCTAAGGCGTTCTAAAGAGAAGAAACGACAAGAAACTCTTCAGTTGCCTTTTATAATTATTCAATTCTAACTTTTCAAAACGCTAAGGTATATTAATGGACCTATCATACCTGGTATATCGCACTTGAATGGTCCGTCTAAATCTCACAATGTAGAAATTAATTTTTGAAGTGAAAACTTCTTTAGCGGCGTTATGCACTTTTTTTGGTATGGGTAAAAAATGATAAACTCGCGTCAGGTCACGTGTCCTAATCGTGGAAATTCGTAAGACGGAAACCGTAATGCCACGCCTATTATATTTTTTATTGAAGTGAAAACTTCTTTAGCGGCGTTGTGCACTTTTTTTGATATGGGTAAAAAATGATAAACTTGCGTCAGGTCACGTGTCCTAATCGTGGAAATTCGTAAGACGGAAACCGTAATGCCACGCCTATTATAATTTTTATTTTTAGTATTCGCGATTATGAGTAGTACAGGGAGGTTGGATATGGAATTTTAATTCTATGGCAGATTGCGATGTCAAATATACTACGTCAAAAAAGTAAATAAACAAACATTATTATTTCTTGACAATGTCAAAGACATGTCTTGTGACATATTTGAGTGTTAAGCGCGAATCGTGTGTAAAGGTTTTCACTTCTGCCGGCACTCCCGGAGTGCAACTCGTTTTTTTTTAGGTGTAATACTCGTTACACTATCTGCATACAAAAACAAAACACGGTGCGATAAGTACTCAAACATACTGCATCTATGTTACAGAAGACAGTTAAAAACAAATAAAATAACTTAGTAACATTTAAACTTTACAAACTAAGGTTTTGTCTATAAATTTTTGGGATACTAAATAGGAAACAGAAATGTATATAGACATTCCAGAGTTTAAAAAATGTTTTTGCTGCATACCTTTAAGAGCCGGCTTGATATTTTGGGGATATCTCAAATTGGTTAGTTTGTTTTAAGAATTTTCAAAAAAATCTTAGACACTGACACTGAAGTTAGTCTAGTCATTTCAATTCTAGACCAGTCTGGTATTGGATGAA
The DNA here is from genome assembly GCA_946406115.1 of Apoda limacodes. Taxonomy (NCBI): domain Eukaryota; kingdom Metazoa; phylum Arthropoda; class Insecta; order Lepidoptera; family Limacodidae; genus Apoda; species Apoda limacodes. The sequence continues at coordinate 5,882,987 of OX291558.1, forward strand.
AGAAGCCAAACATTTTGATTTGTTATTATTCAAATTTTATATTTCAGATTATAATAAAAAGATTAAATAGATAGGTGGATATAGAACGTTATGGATTACATACGTTCACACAGGTAAAATAAAATGTAGCTAATGAGTAGCTGTGATAGATTTTGTTGTAGCGGAACCGCCTGTTGCTATCTGGAACGCGCTGCACGAACGTAGCGTTTTTTTAGGAACAACACTAGCTGTCAAATCATTATCTATGCATAAAATAATGAAAAGCAAATATAAATTTTGTGCCCTTAGGTCCCCTTACAGTACATTAGGACAGACAGGCGTGGTGTATTTAGGTGCAACAAACTACCAATTTGAAGTAAGTATTAGTCATTACTCTAACGTTATAATACGAGATTAGAGATCGAAATAAATCAAATAATCAACATACATGTCTCACCAAAAGATTAATAAAATCATGTACCACAAAAAGAAAATTACTCTTTGCTTTAAATATAAACATAAAGATGAAAGTTCCAAAAATAAATTCAAAAAATATTCTGAGATGCTAATATATACGAATTTTACGAAAACGCTAAAATTGTGACTATAGAGAAAATCACCAATAAATGTAGGGCTACATGGAATATATTAAAAAATAAAGAATGATCTGCAAACTGTAGTTAGCAAAATGAATATACCACTAATCCTCAAAAAATAGCAGTCATTTAATGATAATTTTGATAACATGGCCCACCAAGAGCGTGCAGTAATCAGTCGGTAGGGAATGGTCTGTTTCTACTGCAAACGCACCTAACCGGTACTAGACGTCCTCCAGCAGTCGAGAGGTCGTCAGATTTGCTACCTCATGCTGACGTTTTTCAACGGGGAAAACCCGAGACCCAAAATCTCACCAGACTGAAGACTGACAGAAACGCAGGATTACTTACATGTTTATTGTTAAAACACTTTCACAACACAAATAATAGGAAAGTAGCTATACCTATTGGGCCTATGAAAATAGAATAGGTATTAAATATATTAAAGTCGACTTTCAGAGCAGGTATTACTAGTTATGCACCACGGCATAAATTATCGACTATTCACACAATACGTAAAGTAATGCCTGGCAATAGATGTCGGTTCCAAATTTACTTTTTAGGGTTCGCTATTCGAACGAATAAAGACGACCATGGCAGTATGCCTGGGTGTCGAGAAACTTCTAGAGTTTCTCATATCAATGGTCCATCTTCCTAAGGCTTAAACTAGTACAAGATCTTTATCCTGTTATGTAATTGTTTTTGGAGATCATTTCGGAGAATGAGAATATACAGTTGTTGACATTTAATTTTTGTAGTTTTAAAAGTGGCGTTTTTTTGACCGACATAATGTACATAATGCGGTAATCCTACCAAAGAGAATGAACCAAGATTTTGTACTGTATTTTACAGAATTTACGTCTTTTTAACTTGGCAGAATTATGATATGAAACGCATTGAAGTAGTCAACAAAACGCACCTTAACTAAGCTAGTTGTGCAAAAATGTATTTATGATGAGCCTTAAATACCTAAATATTGTGTACAATCTCTCGCAGCCTAGTTGGTAGTGTGTGCTGGGCAGAGGGTGTGGGTTCCTTTCCTGCACTGGACAAACATTTATGCGATAAGTATTTGTGTTTGCCTTGGTTCTGGGTGTATTTATGTATGATACGTAAGTATTTACCTTAAAAAAAGAATTGATTGTGTAATTTTATCCGTTGTCCGGTGACCCCAAAATGAGAAAGAATAAAAATACAAATAGATGGTTCTTATCAGTTTATTTCTACCTACTATCATTCTGGCGAAAATCAATCCTACATTTCTTATTTTATTTTATCGTATTTATTTAGGGTTTAAAAATTATATTTTGTTTAAAAATGATATTTGGTTTTAAAAGATATTTGGTTTTCATATGAATTCAAATTAATTATCATAACATTTAATAACAATTTTAGAATATAACACATAATTTATGACTAACTCATTAAAAATTCAAAAATCTGTTCATATTTTCGAACTATTGACGTTCGACAGTAACTGCAGAAATAACAACCTATTACTTAAATGTGAACAATAAAAATAAGTAACTTGTACTATGTTTGAACTGTAGGCACAGATATAAGACACTAAATTATTAGGTACATTAAAATGTTCGCCTCTGCGGCCCAACTCTTTGAGTATGCCGCAACTCTCACTCACCATACAACACACACAAGTTAAATTAAAAGAAATAGCAAGATTTTCTCTCTTTCTTAATTCATGAAGGGTTCTCGATGGTTATTTTTTTTTGTGCACTCAAGTAATGTAGGTATGTTTTTTCGCGATGTTATGAAATACCTACGCTTAAACTTTAACAAATATTATTTTAATGCCTAATTGCTATTTGTTATTTTTGAATCCTAGATAGACATAAAGTCAAAAACAAACTAATTTTATTACAATTTGACATTTTTCTACAAGTAACCACTAATTACGAAAAACAATACAATCCTACTTTTCCTCATCTTAGTGCGGAATATCATAAAAATCAGTAACAAACTAAACTTAGGCGTATGTACGTACTAAGACGGCATAAATAAGAACTAGTACTTTTAAATAAAGTCCAATAAAGCTGACAAAGGTACCCTAATTTTCGGAAAAAATATTCTTATCACCTGAGATAGAAGATTATAAAAAGTTCTCGAAAATTAATTTACGTATTATCGTGTACTACCAGAGTATATCTGGTACTACTCAAGTAATGTATGTGATACACATACATGAATAAAAACATATATGTAACATATACACACATATGTAAATATAAATATATACAAACATATACATACATACAAACATATATAGGTACTTAAATAAATACAATCATCAATAAAATGTATCCAAGGTTATAAAATTATTAGTCCACGACGCTGACCTGGTGCAAGTTTATCGACTGTTATAGTTCTTTTATATATCAACCCGCCCATTAAACTACTGATTTGTTTTACCGACGGCTGTCATATGTATAATTTTCCAATAGGCGGTCACCCATATAAGTAGTGACCACGCCCTACGCTGCGACGTAGGCCACAAACTGATCTTTCTCTTCTTTTGTGATACTTTCTGTTCTTTTGTGAAAGAAAGCTTCTTTGCATTCAATTGTTTTTAAATCTTGAATATCCTCTTTACGTAATTGACGAGATTTATCCCCTCATTCATATGTCACAATTTGTAATCTACCTTCTAAATCCCAATCGATCGTATCCAGAGAAAACGGATAAAATAACAAACTAATTTTATCGTATTACCTTACGACATACTCCATTAATTTAGTAAAACTAACATCTATCTGTCTATATTATATATACTATAATACTTTTTAGTTGCTACGAAATCGTCGCACCTACGGACGGTCATGACGAAACTGAATGATAAGGGTTCCGTTTTTGATTTTTGGCAACCGAACCCTAAAATCCTTAAACGAAAACAGGACATTGGACAGCTTAATAAAGAAACTAAAATTCTCGATTTTACCATTTGTGCACGGAACCTTCGATATACTAGCTAAGGATGACGCATAAGCAATCCATTAATGGCACATCTAAAACTCCGCTAAAAGGCGCCCGGAGTTTGCATCGAGTAATGACTCAATATTTACAATTAATTTTGAGCCTTATGAGGTTGTCAAAGAATAAAAATTTATTTGAATGTCACATGTATTGAAGTAAATAAAACTGGCTAGTAAGTGTTCCAAAATTTTTGTAGTGATTTGTTCGGCGTGCGATATCCTTGGTTGTTTGTAGTATATAATAATTTTCTTTTTCATTTGACATTTCTGAAACATTTTGCACATCTAAAGTACGCGCCTTATATGTTTGATTATGGTGAAAAGCGGAATTACATATTTTCCACAAATCATTTTGTTTTTCTCATTCACAGTAGTAAGCAGAAGCTTACGTGGCGCGTAATGTAAACAAACATTTCAATAGATCGTCTAAGTAAACACAAATTATAACATCGCAAAATTTTTCTAGCTTAACTCTGGTTTTTCTGTCCGATCCTTATCAAATTTAAATTGGACCACCACACTCTATCGAATAAAAAAAGACTTAATGAAATCGGTCTACAATTGACGGCGGAATCGGTGAAAATACATAAAAATATACAGTCGAAAACATAACCTCCTCCTTTGTTAAAGAAGGTTAAAAATCACGTTGATGAGGTGGGTGTAAAAGATATTTTTATAAAAAAAATTTTTTTCGATGCTTACGTGCGTTTAGGTTATGCACCAGTTTACCGTCAAAAAAAAATTTGCTAGAAATAATTAGAGAAAAAAAAAGGAAACATATACACGTAATAAAAAAAAAATAAAAAACATAAAAAATATTCTTGCATGACTAAATAGTACCCACTTACTGAGACTCGATGTGGTTGTTACCTCCCTCTAAAGAACTACAGTCCTCCTTCAGCAGGAACCTCGGATACTGTCAGGAATAGACAAATCTCGAGATCCTCGGCCGTCATCAGGGTGAATGACACTGTAGCCCTCAAACTATTCAATGTCTTTTGTCAATGTCACTTTCGAAGTCCATAAAAGTGAAGTATAACACTCGCGACACGTTAAAAAAATTAAAGGTACCTGTATAATTTAGGGAAAGAATTGTTATAGTTGACATATATAAATATTTTAAAATTAAGGATATTTAACATAATACGAAGTCAACACGTCGAAACTGGAACCGGCGAACGCCAAAACCATCTTGTGCTCCTCTGATTTTAGACATGAAATAAGATCTAAGCGATTCATATACCTAGATATATCTGGTTATAACTAGATATAGAAGTTTTTACCCTAACCGAACTTGTTTGGTCACACCAGCACTCCATGTTACCAAACCCTTTCGGAAGTCAGAAGACAAGACTTCCCCATCAGAACCAGCTAGCAGCACCAAAAAAATCTAGACAATCAAACCATCCCTCCATACTGGAAATAATTCTAAACGTCCAAATCTCTCTTTTACTTTTCCTTAAGCACATACTAGTCTCAAATTAACTTTCTTACAATCAATCAATCCTGCAGGAGTCTTAGTTTTAAGATTTATTTAAGGTAATCTATAATTTTTGGTTGCGGATTAAGTGTGTTCTAGAAATTAGGTTGTCTCGATATAATTAGACCTCCTCGTTTAAGTAGTCGACGATAAATAAACTACTGGTCCAAAAATACCAAGAACCATTTCCAGAATGTATCCTCAATGTTTGATATGTGTTTATCTAGACTTAGTCCAGATATAGTATGCCGTGAATCCGTAGGAAGGACCGTTAGCAAAGATCTGTTCTAGATCTCCCTTCCGACTCAAACTCCATTGAGCACACAGATTTGGCGTGTGAAATTGATGTTGAGAAGTGTAGTTTTAATTTAGTACTTTAGCAATTAAAATAAGAATCTATCCGGATTGAACAAAATGTCATTATCGCAGAGCTCATAAATGGCTTTTATAATACCTTTGTCTTTAATTTAGATTCTTTCATATATTAGAAACTGAAAATAAATTGTCACCCCTCCGTACTATAAAATTAATAATTAATTTAGATTTCTCGTAGTTTAGATATGTAGTTGTGGAACTCGTAGATTTTCAGTGACAATTTTAAATTTAACTCAGTTCAAATTCAACTCTTACAAAGAGATAGTTGATGAAGATAAGCTATAATTAAAAAAAAAAATAGGCTGAGCTGTAAATTTAATTGTTTGTGTAACAACTCAGTCAAAATTGCTAAAAGTATTATTTAGCTTATTAAAATCTATTTCATTATTGTAGGCTTATGTTAATTTTGAAAATAAAGTGTAACAATAAATATTTAAAAAAAAACACACAAAACTTAAACATTTCACAAAATTCGCACACTCTCCTTAACATAAAAGAAAATCGAGAAATATTGTCCTATCACCCTTGTTCTACAAAATTTTCCCATAAAAATAAAATCAGCTGAAAAACAAATAATAGCCAGACTTAGAAAGTCTAGGTATACTAGGCAATAGTTCTCCTAACAATCTATTAGACAACAAAATTAAAAAAAAAACAGCTAAATTCTTTCTCGTCTGAAGAATTAGACAAAGAAAGACGAAATCGTTGTGTTTCAGAAAATTACCCGGGAAAACGGGGATTTTAGAGCTCTTGTCAATCTAAATCTAAATAAAAAAAAATATTTCCTACCTCTGAAAAATAAATAAATTAATTAAAAATAAAGTTAAATCTATGCAACTTACACAATTAATTACGTTTTTCACTGTTTTAAATAAAGACATTAAGACACATTTCAAGCCTTGACGAACAGGCTCATTTCACGAATCGCTCAACGTGCAAGCTCTACGATAGCTCGACAATTACCCATATTATACTAGACGTCTAAACTTAACGATAGTCTGACAGTCTCTGTCTTGAAGTTCTCTTCTCAATCTTCCACAAAGCCGTTGGAGTCAATCCCCAATGCCATGGAAAAAAAAATTTAAATTCTGGCTCCGATCTTTGTTTATATAAAAGCCCGCCAGGAAATCATTTCACCATGTAACCAAGCAAATGAAGACCTTACAATCACAACATTATAATCCCACATGTTTAAAACAGAAGACATATACGTGTGGTAATTCCAACGTTCTCAATTTTACAACCAGTATAAATTGGTCTATCCGCTGTTATACGCCTCACCCCTTTCTCTCCCCTAACTCGTCTACAACAAAGGAAATATTTTGAGAACAATAAGGCCTTGTTTTAAGCTGCCGCCTAACTTAATACACCCCTGTACCCTTCTTTCCTCCGTTCCTCCAAATATAAACAATATTTACGACTGACATGGTCAACACCACCGCACAGAAAAATAACTCTATTTATGTAAGGTTTGAATTTGTAGAAATGACATAGCTATGACATGGTAAATTCATCACTATGTGTGCTAGCGTAGCGTATGGTTCACACCGTTTTGTCATATAAGCGTTATGCAAGTGTGTAATAGAACAGGAACGAATCCCACACGAGGGCACCAATCTTAATATAAACATAAGTTCGTGTACACTTCGTACCTCTGGGAACAATGAGAAATAAACACTCCCGACTCAATTTTTTTTTTAAAACAAAGGGTACAATGAGAGTACTGTCTGTTTAAAATACTGAGAAGTGTTTATTTTAATGAGTACAAAGTTTTGTTCTTTGGTTAAATTTGAAGTAAATATTTTAAGTATATAGTACAACCATACACATACGCATTACATGGGGTAGGCTCTTGTCTCTTTCTAACTTGTTCTAATAAACAACAACTAACAAAATGGCGGACGTTAATAGAAAGAGAAAAGAGCTTTGTCTGCTCGTTAATGACGGTCAATTTAGTGAGGCTATTGCGCAGTCTGTAGTCCACAGGGCAGATTACAGAACTCGAAGTCTATGGTTTCCATCAAGTTTTTCTGACTATACAAGAACTAAGAAAGAGGACCTCAAATGGTGTTCTCTAAAAACTTTAACTAGGAAGACAAGCAACATTGTTACAATATCATATTTATAACATTAAAATTAACATAAAAAAACAATTATATAATTATCACAAAAATATAAAAATATTTATTAAATTATAAATTGTTTTGTTTTGACTGATAAAAATATATTATTTATAAAAGAATATAAAATTCTTGCAAAAACTGTCCAAAATAATTATTTAACTATTAGTTTTATCAAACTCCTCTTTTATCAGGTTTTTTATTTATGATGTTTATTTCTTATTTCTTCCCGGTTTCTATTTATCTTCTTCCTAGACAACGGCACTATACCAGGCGTCCTCATGTAGCAGCTGCTTCCGCCGTTCGTCCTTCTCTTCTTCTAGCATCTTGTAGTAACTTCCCACCAGCATTAGCATATAGATCCGTATTACTGGAAAATTTTAAAATATATGTGAAGTAGCACAGTAATATAAACAAGTTGTGTTACAAATATAAAATAATAAGCATGTAACGGCTAAGGCGATATTTATCTTGGATAAATATCTTCTATACGCAAGATCCCGCAAATAGCGAGATCAAAGACAGGATGCGGGATTGGAAGCCCTGTTCCACGTCATGAGCCAAAGACTTTCGCGATAGGCTACAGCCTCTTTGTGACGATATTAATGAAAGATGACTACTAAGAGTATTTTAATAAAATTTTAAATGGCTTGTTCACTTTAATAAACACTTTTAGCAAAAAATTAAAACTACAAAAAGAAACTTAAAAAGAAGATTTTTACTCACTGAGTGAATAAAAACATAACAGTGAATAAAACTCACTTTTACCTACTTAGTGAATAAAAACATTTTGAATTTGGAACGAATTGTTATTTTAGTTATTTATTATATATTTGTTATTATTTTTTGTTTAAAATGTTTTTTTAATTGTTACTGTGGTTGTTTTATGTCGATGTTCTCTTATCTCTTGTCGGTATTTATAACCGAATATATACCAAAATGTGATAAATATTAATATAGTAACTAAGAACCAAGTGCGAGTCAGACTCGCGCACGAAGGGTTCCAGTTCAACTATCACAGTTCATAAGATACAGCTTGGTAACAGACGTACGGACGGACGGACAGCGGAGTCTAAGTTAAATGGTCCCGTTTTTTACCCTTTGGGTACGGGACCCTAAAAGTAGGTAAAATATAGTACTCTTTGTTTTCTTGCTGTCAATGGTAAAAATAAGAGTATACAACACGTGAAAAAAAAAACTTCTAGGTCCTTTGTAACCCTCGCGCCGCTCAGGATTCTACTCCTTCGCTGCTCTCGCGATCTAATTTAGTCCCTCGAGTTAAATTCTCTTTTTTTTCACTCGTAATATGTACTATTTTATTCTTAAACAACTACTAGTGACATAAAGTCCTAGTAAATCAATGTTACAAATATTTTTATTCTTAATAACTAAGCTCCTATAACTAAAACTACAAACACTCCTTCTAAAAAGTGTCGAGTACAGACTTAGTATACGATTTTTTTTACATTTATATGCCCATGGAATGTAGTACGCAAGTTGATTCTGAGAAAAGGAATGAGACAGAATTCTTATTCTGAATTAAGGAAGGAACTCTAAAAAAATCTAAATAATTCCAAGTTTTTGGTTCGCAAACTAACTAAGTATAAGTATTATTCGTAGCAAATTGCAAGATACAAAAAAACTGACATAAAATTAGGAATTCCGTTACGTAGATCATCAGGTTGGACTCTGAAAACTGGTCGATCATATTCATGGTGCTCCACATCGCGAACAACACAATGGAGATCATCACTTGAATCGAGATCCAGATCACCCATGGCTTTATAAGTTTGGCTTTCTCCTGTAAAAATATTTGAACATTTTGTACATATTTTAACACACTTTTATTAGCTTCACATGTAATTAACCAGGTGTATAAATAATATGTGTAAGAAAACATATCTTGGAAGTCGAATTTAACCAACATCTAACTGTATCGTATCGATTCAAACTTTTTCAAATGTATGTTACAGATGACATAAATACAGATGACAATACAATAAAATAATACCGGGTAAACTCTTTAATGATATATGTAAACAAATCTTGGAGATGGAATTCAATATTTTTTTTCGCGTCCCATATTTTGCAGATATCTGCACTAATTCTAAACTATGAAGCTCTTTTCTGGACGGTTATTTTGTTGTTGCATGTTCATACTTTCGGCATTAATTATTCGATTCGAATGATTTTTTTACAGAACAATGGCTTACTTTAAACTAACCATACCAGCAGTCTAGGTTAAGGTCAGTCAGAGGTCCGGCGGTCGTTACTTTCTCTAGACGTTCATAAGTCGAGTGGGCCAGACGGTATACCAGCACTGGTGCTTAAGCAGTGTGCTCCTGAGTTATGTCCTGTACTCACGCGCCTCTTCGCGCTTTCCTACTACACTAGGCAATGTCCGTCTTAATGGAAAACTGGGAATGTGCCCCCGGTGCCCAAAACGAGCGATTATTCAAGTCAGTAAAAACCATCAACCATCATTTAATCTTTTTGCATAAAAAAATGTGTACAATGGCGAGGTTAATGCTATGAGGCATTCTCAACCAGCCAACCATACTTAATATGATAAATTGTCGGCGGTGCAGTAAGAGAAAAATTAACAAATATACAAAAGTATGTTAAAGTATATGAGTAAATCTATATTAAACTAGATTGTAATAATAAACAGATTAATACATATAATATATAAATACATAGAATACTATATCCTAATATATATAATAATAAATTTACATAATACTATACACATCCTTTTATAAATACATACATACATTCATACATACAAAAATACATAAAATACATGACGCAATGTTAAATATTCAATTATAGAAAAAATAGATATATGTTTAAACTTGTATCTGCTTTAAATAATATTCTTTAAGCTTGCATTTAAAGGTGTATTTATTCTGAGCACTGCGGATATCTTTGGGGAGGCTGTTCCAGAGTTGTATAGCCTGAACTGTGAATGAATGAGAAACAAATCCTGAACGGTGACGAGGAGTAGAGAGACTAGTACTTTGAGAAGAACGAAGTGAACGCTTGTGAGTAGAGCCAAGGTATTGAAATCTAGATTTTAGGTAGTTTGGAGAGTTAGGATCGTTTAAAATAGAAAAGAGAGTACATAGTATTCTGACGCTTCTGCGTTGACGTATAGGTAAACATTTGAGTTGATTGCGAAAAGCAGATATGTGGTCATATTTACGAAGACCGAAGACGTAACGGATACAGTAATTTAGAAGTCGATCTAATTTGTTGAGAAGGTCCGAGTTTAAGTCTACATGGCACAAATCACTGTAATTAATTAACGGAATAATAAGAGTTTGTCCTTGGGGCACGCCGGAAGTAAGATTTTGCCATTCCGAAACTAACCTATCTAGACGGACTGCTTGTTGGCGACCACGTATATAGGATGAGAACCAACTTAAAGCTATCGCAGATACCTTGATGGACCCCAGTACTGCTAGGAGGAGATCATGGTCAACAGTATTGAAAGCATTAGAAAAATCAATTAGTACTAATACTGTCACCAAAGCATCCTCAATGCCATCACGTATATCCTCCGTAACCTTAAGTAGCGCAGTACTAGTGCTGTGTCCTAAGCGAAATCCTGATTATAACGGGCTAAGAAAATTGTTGTCATAAACATATTTAGTGAGCTGTTGATGTACGACTACTTCAAGCATTTTAGAAAAAAAGCTAATATTGAAATTGATCTAAAGTGACTAACGGATGAAGTTTAAATGAAAAATTAGAATAAGTTGATGGTTATAACCTACATTGCTGATTACATCGTTATTCTACAATGGACAATGCATTTTACGGTCAACTTGGTTTTTACTGACTTGAATAAGAGGGCTGATCCATCGAATTACAGGCCTATCACTGTTACCTCTCTCCTCTCCAATCAATATTACTGTACTCATATCAATAATACTGCTTCTTAGATACCTAGAAAAACTCGACCGGGTCAATGACCATCAATATGGCTTTCACCATGGCCGCTCGTGTGGTGACCTTCTAGTATATCTCACACCGATGGGCAGCAGCCATTGAGAGTCAGGAATGCCTTCCGCATTGGCATGTAGTCTGGAAATAGCGCAGGCTATCGGGTCTGGCACCGTGGTCTTTTATCGAAGTTGCCATCTTACGGAGTGCCAGAGGGTTTGTAAGTTGCAAGTGGGTGGCTAGCATGTCGTCTGGCAGACGAATACAAGCCGTAGTTGCTCTTATAGCATGGACATTAATGCAAGTGTCCCGCAAGGTTATGTGCTGTCTCTTACGCTGTTTCTACTGCATATCAATGACATATTAGACACCAACAACATACATTGCTATGCAGATGACAGTCCTGGAGGCGCTTATTACACGGGCTGTGCAAACATCCCTCGTTTCGTTGTGGAGGCAAAGCGCGGAGTACTTGTGTCTCAAATCGAGCCCACTCTGTCTAAGGTCTCTGACTGGGGATAGGAAAACTTGGTCCGACTCAATCCTACAGAGACCATTTTGTGCTTTTAACGCTAAGAAAACACCATTTACTGAGGTCCCACAATTCTAGAACACACCTCTCACCATCTCAAAGGGCATTGGGATGGTAAGTGTTGACATCTCCAGTGATGTCCAGTTCCGAAATCATTTGCAAGACAAGGTGAAGCTGGCGTCCAAAAACTTGTACTACTCAACATTGCGAAGCAGGACTTCACCTCGAGGCAAAGTTTGCTACTTTACAAGGCGCAAGTCCGGTTCCATATGAAGTACTGCTGCCATTTCTGGGTGGGTGCACCCAGATACCAGCTTGGCCCATTTGACTAGGTTCAACGATGGACTGTGAGAATCGTCAACGATTTCTAACCCACCAGCCTTATCGAACCCTTATGTCTGAGGAGAGAATTTGCCTGTCTGTGCCATCAGCAGAAAATTCAAACTACTTCGCTGCTATGTCTTGTCCAAATCTGTATTTCCGTGAGCGCGCAGGAAGTACAGTGCAATAAACTTTTCTGACCCGCGGGTCGATTCCGTAAAATTACAGCTAACAATTCTCGTTAGAAATCCATAGAAATAAGATATACATTGCGCATTTGAAATGACGTATGAAATTCATTGATTGTCGCGAAACCGCAATGTATATCTTAATTCTTTCAAAAAAGGTTAGCATTTTTTTACGGAATCGACCTGCCGGTTGTCAAAAATCAAGTAAATACAGTCGCCATTTTGAAATGGTGTAAACTTACAACGACACCAGCGACCGAACACCCCAGGGTCAGAAAAGATTTTTGCACTATAGTCATTTTGTATGAAAACATGTAACTTCCCTGATTTTTGTCAAAAAACATTTATCCATAGACATATAAAACCTAAGATCATTCAAAGAAGTTTGCTGTACTTACTCCATCATATCCTTACTTTTTTCATAGAAGTCATAACTCAAGAAGCTTATATTCATAACTACACTCACTATACCTTGTAAAATATAGCTTGAGTTCAGCTGTAGCAGGCCTTCTGCTGGGACGATGTTTATAATTGATCAATAATACCGAATATTATTGCTATTATTATATATGTTTGAATATATTTTGAATTTAAAAATCAAATTACCTCTTCTTCCCCTATCCCTCTTTTCCCTGTTTTTCCTTTCCGCTCTCAATTAACTTATACACAAAGCTTCCCGGCGGACGCGGCCACAAAAACTTACCAAAGATTTTACGCAATGGGACGAATACAAACAAAAAAATCTACATGCATGTGTATATACCTATACATATAGATAATAAAGCGTAAATCCGATATTTAAATTCATAAATTAACTATTTTTTCGATTTATTTTATCTGCAAAATCGATAACTAATACTTTGTAAGACAATCCGAGGAACGTCCATTGATATAAACAAAAATATTAAATAATATTTAATATATAATATTTAATAATAAAATATTATTAAATTAATTATTTTTTTTATATCCATGGGGACGTCTCTCTTTTTGTGTACGCAATATTAACCGTGTGAAAATACGAAACTTGATAGACGTGATTCCAAAGACAACTGTCGCCGAGCTCATCCTATACTTTAATTACTCAAGCGAGTTTCGATTAGGTGAACAAATTGTTAGTAAGCATTTGACTAAATATCTTAGATATCCCATTAGAGTAAACAAATGTTTGATTTGCCCTTTATTTTCAAAAGGCATTAACTTTAGCATGAAGTATTTTATATCTATATATACGTTCCGAATTGAGGTGGAAATGCCCTTCTTCTATATAAATAAAAGAAAACACATCCTGACTGACTGATTCAATAACATATCAACGCACAGCCCAAACCGCTAGTACTAAAAACTTGAAATTTGACATGTACTATAGGTTACTGCACTAAGAAAGGATTCAGTAAAGACTTTAAGGTTTTAGACTTTAAACTTACCCTAATAGCTCCAACCACCATGATGGCGCTAAGGAACAAAGTTGCTGCCTGAGAAACGAAGGCGGCGACGGCATAACTGTAGGCTAAAAGCATCTGCCAGTCATCAGATTTTGGAGCAGGGAAATAGGTTAGTACTGACAATAGTTGAGCGAGCGCTATCACAGAATATACCTGGAAAATATAAATTTCTCATGTAAATGTGATTATCGTAGTATGAACTTACGTGCATCTGAGGTACCACATGCCATTACTTTTTTATAGGATTGAAGACAAAAGTATTTAGTTTATTATTTTTTAGTATTTTAAGAAAGGCAATTAGTTATCGGCCTATTGGTGTAAATTTAAAGATATTTGGCAATCTATTATCTTAAATATATATATAGGGACAAAATAAAAAATAAGGTTATATGGTTATACGTACTTTACCGGATTTTTAAGCTTTAAAACGTATATAATCGACCAAAAAGTAAATTAGTTATAAGAATATTCACCTGGCCGCTTTCATACTGTCCTCCTTTATGAAAAGTAATCAATAAATACCCGTGATCTACCCTTTAGTCACTTACTGAGTATCTGATCTGACATGTTAGGGTTATGATGAACTGAGAAATTCTGGCAGCACAATAATTGTAACTTCATTAGCCCTAACAGATGTCAGTGCTTTAAAGTTATTTATGTTTGGGCAAACGTCTATTACCAGCGTGTACCAATGAGCCTTTTAGTAATTATATACTCAACTGGCTTTTAGGTAAAGGAAAACATCGTGAGGAAATCTGCATACGTCAAAAAAACAAGTATATAAAGTCCAGAATATGTTTTCTTTATCTTTTTACTTTAAAAAAGGTAACTTACAATAACAATCAGTCCTGAGAAGATACTGGCAAATCGGAGCGAGAAGCATAGACATCCTGACTGACGCGGTATGTTCTCCATCGAAAATGGAAATTCTGGAATAATTAACAAAACAACTTAACACAGAGATAATATTTAACGCTGATTTTCTTAGTTGATTTGATAATATAGAATCTATATAATATTATACATATATCATGCACATAATATCATTAATCCTATTTATGCAATTGTATGGATTTTTGTCTTTTTTACTGGTTTAGATTAATACATTACGGACAAGCCATTCAGCGACGTTTGTTAACCGTGGTACACCCAGTAGTACCACCAGTGACATCAAGGAAATTACATACAACATTATAGAGTACGGAGCTCGTGGCCCTGTGACACTTATCTATTGGAATCGACATGCAAAGTTAAACAACGTCGTGGTCATTAGGTACTTGGATTAGTGACATGCCTAGTTGCACACATTGCGAAGCTTCTCCGTGTTTCTGAGGTCACGTAAAACGTTCGGTCTTATCTGTTTTTCATATGACAGCAGTCGTCGAGCCCAGTCAGAGACCTGAAATGGGCGGCTTGAAAACTGACAGCCGACAGGCCACAAGCACGACAACGTCCACCAACCCGTACTAGGCCAGTGTGGTGGAATACGGCCCGAGCCTCCTTCTTTCTCCTTCTTCCTGTGTTCCTACAGTGGGGCGTATAATGGCTGCGGCGAATTATAAAACAAAAGTTTTAAATAAACAATTGAATACCTACCAAGAACTTCGTTCTAAGCAAAAAGCTGCAATTTTTGAAACTCATTCAAGTATATTTATCATCAATTTAACATTATAAATTACAATTTATACTTATGCCTAATTTCTGGAATCCCAATACAATTACTAAAGCCAATAGAAGATAAATATTTATTTATTAGATTGTTTCGAAATGGAAATGTATCATCAATAGTAAATCCTGTGGTTCTTATACAAAATATTAAAGTAATTGATATACAGCAGCTTAATTATAAATTAATTTTAATTGTTTTATAAAAAAATTATAAAAACAGTAGCAATTACAGCAATAACATTATAGCAATTATAAACAATTATAACAATTAATTATATATGTATTATTATGCAATAATTATAGCAATTATAACCATAAATAGTACAATTAACATAAGACAATATGTGTGTCCGAGATTTTGATTAACGCTACCTAATAAATAAACTTGCAATACACTGTCAAAACTTGAAAATAAACAATATAACTTACTAGAGTTCATATTTATTCCAGTTTGCAAACAACTCGTTATATAATCAATCAAAAGCGACACCAATTTTCAGTGTTATTTTTTGTATTTTGTAAAACACCAGACAATGAGGTCTTGAAGGCAGTTGTCATAACACTGATAGCGGTTATCACGTCGGTTTTAATCACGGACGTATCTACTAGATAATAGATATGCTATCAAGTAAATTTGTCCGAGTCGATGAGTGCAATTAGGTATGGTGAACGATATATAGAAAATAGAAAACAAAAACCTAGAAATAGGTCACGTGCATCTTTGTAATTTAAGTTTTTGCAAGAATAAGGTTTTATTTCTGGGTTTCGTAGTCAAACAAGGAACCTCTCACAGTTTCGGCATATCTGTTCGACCGTCCGTCTGTCGGTCCATCTGTAAGTCATCATTTGTATATAGCAAGTAGCTATTTACAAATGATAAGATATATTCTTATAAAAAAAATTAAGGTTTAGTAGTTTTTTTTTTTTTATTAGTCCGGTCAAAAAAGACATAAAAATAGTGGTCAAATACGAAAATTCTGACAGAGCCAAATTTAGGTGAAAACCTTGGGTACACCATCAGAAATAAAGTGTCAAAAGTCCCTATCGATCCCGTGTGTGCTAAAAAAGTTATTAGGGGTCAAAGGTCAAACTCTTTTTGTTTTCTTTTTGCTTATTTTTAGATTTTTTTTTGGGAAACGGCAAGTTTTAAATAAAGTAGCCTAAACAAAAGTCCTAAAATTATCTACAAAAATAACAAAATTAAAAGTAAAAGCTAAGTAGGCTCTAAAACTTAATAAGTAAAAATTTCGTACAAATTCCATTAAAAGATACTTAGACGAAGTTGGTACTTGTGTAAATCAGGTATTAAATATAAGTTTATGAACCATGTAACTTTTTTGAAAAATAAAATAACTCTTAATACTAATACTTACTAAATTAATAACAAAAATTAAGTACGTATTCGGACGCGGCGCTTGGCAGTACAGGGTACGAACTTAATAATTTAGTTGCTCTGTCGTAGAAACAGGAACACATACAAACTTCAATCTTACAGTAATAGTGTGTGTGAGCTCTAAAGTGTAACAACAAATAATAAAAACCGGCCAAGAGTGAGACGGGCCCGAGACATTTACTATCTTAAATCACCCTTATAGCGCCATCTAGCTTATATTAAGCTAAACAGTAACATGTTTGTATGTTTGAAACAATATTTAATGTGAAGCAATATCGTGCTTGGTCAGTAATTTAATGGGTGACCGCTTATTAGCGGTAACTATTAATAGTATTATTATTGATTTTTATGCCGGAGTTAAACAGTTTTCGAGATAGCTGACCAAGTCAGCTTATTTTAGTATTCAAAAAACATAGTAACGCCTACGAAATTACATAATAAGTAGGTATGTTTTGACATAAAAGGAAATATCGCAAAAAAACGAATGCAGAAATAGGTATTCGAAAAACAAATGGTGTCGCTCAATGACCCGGTTCAGGATAAGGATGTGCGACAGAAACAATTGTACTTCGGGCTGTTTTACGTAAGTAGTCGTAATCTTTAAAATCAGAACATCGTATTCCCCACTTTCCTCTTCCAAATCTCAACCAAATTTAATGAAAATTACTTCACCTTAAAGGTAATAAATAATTCTGTTTCTGTCTGTTTTGTTTTATTTAAAAAATAGTTTTCATATTTGTACAGTACATGTCTTAAAATATCATAAAAAACTAGGGTTCCGTACCGTGGTAGGTACGTAATTTACAAACACAAACATAAAAAAAAGTGAATAATGCGATGTAATGTAGTAATGATAACTATTAACTAAATTTTATAACTGTAAGTCATATAACTCGACTTTAATACTTTTATTATCCGCCATTTCCTGGGTACCGTAAAAGAACCGTAAACCCGTTGCACAAAAAATATTGGCAAAACCATTTAATAATCAAAATGTTTATAACAACAACTTATACGACCTTTTAAAAGTATAAGTTATTTAATTATTAACAATCTGACTATTCGTCTTTTAAACAGTGTATAAAAGTCGTGAAAGCATCGTCAAAAGTTCTTACACGAAACGTGAATATGGCAATACGTTATGTAAGAGGAAAACTTATTACCGCTATAGTCTTATAAAATAAATAATTATGACCTGTATACGTTCATCTTGTTAGAGTCGTTCAAACATCGAAAAGTCTTAACGTTATCTTAACGATGACCATATATTTTTCGTTTCAACGACAAAAGTTGCATAAAAAGGTTCCATAAAGGTCAACGCTGAGACTGTTATAAGATGATTATATAATTTGATCGTGTAAACTAAATTAAATAACTAAAGTATTATACAACTAAACGTTTGTATAAAACACTATACCTATACAATTCCTTGAAATTTAATTTAAGATACCACTAGATTACCTCTATATTACCAAATGTTATTTAGTCTCTTTATTATAGGAAAGCTTTGCTAGTTGAGTACCTAACCTAACTAATTTATTAACTAATGAGGCTAACTAATTGATAAGTGCTTAATTATATTTTTCATGTGCATAGCATTATGTATAATGTGTTGAATTAACATTTCGGTATACCGATCTGTGACAAGCTGTATTGAGTCTACCTGACTATCACACTTTGATTCTACAATCTAGAAACTATAGATACTCTCTGTTGCCTGCTACTCTTTGTACCTTGATCATTTTTAAAGGTGATAAATGTCCAGATTAAATACACCTGTACGCTAACGATTAAATGTTGTCTACAAAATACTGCACACCCTCATTAAGAAGGCGATATACACCAGAAAGCTAATTTTGTGATACTAATTATGTGCATATAAATTTTCTAAAAATCAGTACACAATGTCATATACACTACTAAAAGATATATTCCTTATATTCCTAAGGTGATTTGCTGGGCCTAGAAAATCTATAAATGACAAGGGCTCGCCATTTTAGTTTTGACGACTAAATTGGAAAGTAGAAAGCGGCAATTGTGACGTGTGCAGTCTTTTATCTTAATTTATTTATGCCATAATGACGTCTTGAAATATAATTTTTTATGTATAGAATTTAACGTTTTTTAATTTTTTGGTAAAATTTAAAGTCAACACACTCGATAACAAGCTATTCTAATTATTAAATCAATTTTCATTACAATAAAATGTAATACACGCTTTAAAACTTTGCACAAGTGTTGAAACAATGGTCACTTCCAGATTTTTTATTGCATTAAATACAATAAATAAAAATCATTCAGACCGGTAATGCACTAGATAAAAGCAAGTTTTATAACATATAAAACTTCTTCAATCCTTTAAATGTTATAGTTTTGCTACAAAATTTGCACAAAAACGGTGTATTTACTCGATCTAGCCATAAAGGCTCAATCAACGCCAATTAGTTCGTGGCCCAGTGTCATTCGTCTATTAAAAACGATTTGTGAGGTTAAGCAACGTTAGGCGTGGTCACTTTGTGGGTCGGTGGCCGCCTAGTGGCAATTTTTTTATGAGCTGTTTCATGTTTGGAAGGGGCCTAGCTGTGTCTTATATAACACCAGTTGTTAAACCAAACTATTATGAGAGTCGAGTATGAACTAGCTCGACATGCGCCAATTGCCTAAGGAGAGGCCTGTACCCTTGCCGTGGGGCGTAAATTGGCTGAGACGGAAATCTTCTAAAACACTAGCATTTACTCACCTCAATACAGGAGCCTCAAAGAGAAATATTCAGGTGTTAATGCAGACCACCAGGTCACCATAGTTACATCACGAATATAACAAACCAAAAAAACTCTATGTCTTCGAGTGCAGTGAGCACACATAACTGCCTTACTGAATGAAAGTCGACGTCTATAGGACAGAAGGATTATCCCTAAATTATTTTCCTAATCGTCTAACCTCATTTGTTAAGGACCTTAGATAGGTACCAACACAACTATTTGGTAAACAAAACAAATACTCAGAAAATTAAATAGTGAACCAACTCGCAAGTGGCACTTTATGAAACCGCTACAATTCGGAATAATCAACACAAAGTTATCGTCAAATAATCGTTGTTTTGCCACTTAATAACTCCAACCATAGACATAGAGAACTGGACAGCGCATTTCCCAGACAGATGTGTAAAAAATAGGTCACAAAATTGTGACTGAGACGAAGCAAAACTGAGCAAAATAATTTAATTATGAGCAGCAGGGTTTCGCGTACCATTAAAAAAAAAAAATTATTAGGTAAATTGTATTAATAAGTTTCTTCAATAGCCAAAATTAATAAACGAAGTACCCATTTGTGGTCTGACACTAATATTAAAAAAAAAAACCATTCACGTCCCATCATAAACACTAGGTTCGTTGTATGAGCGTTAAGCAATAAGCATTTAAAAGGGTCATTGTCCTTCCAGGGCCAGGAGGGCTGTGAATTAAAAGATGTTCAACAACTCTAGGACCTGATCTCAGAAGCATAAAGCCACCTGTCAAAACTGCTAGTTTCAAAATAGACACCTAAACACGGTTCTTATGCACAGATACTAAGTGACGCTGCATAAAATAGACCAGGGGCACAGATTAAGGAATAATACTAGCCAGGGGGCTGACTCTTGACAACAATCCCGTTTGCAATCGTATGACAATCTTCATTGTCTTATATTGCAATTAAACTTAATAAGGAATTAGTAAGCTTAATCCTATTTGATTTTGCGAGTGATACGTATTTTTTTTTTGCCAAATTATAGCGGACCTGAAATTGAGCGTCTAGAGTTAGATACCCCGCTGCTCTACTCCAAATTATTATTCTCCATGGAGTTTTCTTAACTCAATGGTCAAAAAAATTAACCCGTACACTTAAGAGCAGCTAAACGATATTGAAATCAATGTGTCGTCTTCTTAAACTTTTGATTTGACCATCCTAGTTAACCAAACCATACATAGTCACTTAAACTGAAAATCTATTGCTTGTACTTTTTGATAATATGTGAAATAATAAGGGCCAGTTTATTACAATTTAGCTGCCGCTGTTTCGCCCGCCAAATAAAAAAAAAAGGCACCTATATGCTATGCTATCATCACACTCAAATAAATTTATGGGGTCCTTGCTGAGCTTTAAAGCGAAAAACTTACATACAAACCTTTTTATTATTATTTTCCCAAGTAATGGCACAATAACAGAAAACAAACTAACACTATTATCAATTTTCCTTTTGTGTGCAATGTGAAAAAAATTCGCTACGTACTTTAATTTCGTTTTACTCGAGACTGTTGAACAGCTGATTAGAGACAGTAGCGCAGCTAGGTGTAAGTGCAGGGGGCGATCAGCTGTGGGTTTTGTTCTTGGGGAGTGACAAATATATTTAAGAGCGGCTTAAGCAATCAGTTTTTATTACCAACGTAGTTCACCTAAATTTTTGATCGGAATCGTCTTTTCCATTTTTTTAATAAACACTTTAACAGTAAGTATGAATATCAAGTGGAGCCTAGATATATGTAATCTAGGCTCCTATGTGGCTATTTTATCATAAAACATATTTAAATTAAAATTATGAACAACTGCACCTAAAAACACAAATGAGATAATTTAGCGGCATAATTTTATTAAGCGGCTTGAATTTGGTTTTTTTTTTTTTCATACAAGCATTAAAACTATGCCCAATATTTTGAGTAAAACTCAATATTCATCATATTTTATTTTTGTCGCTCCGTAAAATGTAAACCAGAATATATTTGTACTGTTATGATTTTTTTATGCTTTATTATTAAGCTAAATACGTTTCCTATAATTATCCAACTGCAACACTATAATATGCACACCCCGTACAAGAACAATATAATGTACACTCCATTCAAGAATAATATGTACACTCCATACAAGAATCTGAATATAAAATAATTTTCAGTTTTTCGCCGCAAAGTCTAGCTTTAGAGAGTTATTACCTACTACATAATTAAGTAACAATCCAAATGTGGATTTTCAAAGTCATATACATTATTTCGTAAAAATAGATAACATTTCCGTGGTTGCAAATGTCCACAGGCTGCGGTGACCGATTTACATCAGGAGGACAGCAAGCTTGTTTCCAAGCTGTTTGAAATAAAAATAAAAAAACAAAAATTTGAATTACGGCAATTTTTTAGAGAATCGGTTTGCAACACAGTGCTCCAAAGTGCTTTCACTTTATGTTTTTTTTGCCCAGAAGTGGCGGCTGGATGGACACCCACTTTATCATGTGGTGGTCAACCTCTTTTGACCAACCACTTTTGTTCTGTGTGACAGCGGTTGAACGTATGGGCGCAACAATGCTTTTGTGTATGCGGACTAAGGTGGGTTAACATATACATATATATATGAATACTTCGTATATAACTAGCTTTAAAATAAGTGGTAAAGTAAAAACATGGGATGAAATATATGATCGATTGCCAGTTACCTCTGGGTAAATCATTGGTAGCTTTATTTTAATTTTTGGGGTGATTACACGATTACAATATTTTTATATTACACGAATTTTAATAATAAAAGTAATGTTATTATTTCAGCTAAAAACAGTTTTAAATACCTTACAAAGTATTTAGCCAGTGGTAAAATAGTTGTAAACGGACTATACCACAATTAAAAGAAATAACATATGTGCAGACATCAAACTACACCACTGATCAAAAGTGATATTACATTGACAGGCACTTATATTCATTGATTATGCCATAGATTAGAGCTAGGAAAAAGACTTTTTTGTTTGCAACTCACGTGATAAGAAGATTAGAGTTAGCGGGTCAGTGCATATGTCCTCAAGTTCAGCGTCTTTTGTTTTATTTTTCAAATTCCTACGAGAAAATTCATCGCAAAGTATTTTATATGACAATTTTTATTTAATTTTCCAAGTTTCATTTCCTTTCCGAGTATTGGTTCCCGCATGGCTAATGCAGGTGAACATCCGGGAGTTTCCTGTCACTTCTTCTCCCCTTAGGCTAGTTTCCGAAGTGATGGTAGTTTAAATGTTGTGTGTTGCTAGGCTGTTTGTGTGGGAGCTGGACCACTTTCGGGAATGCAATGTGTGTCTGAATGAGTTCATGTGATGTTGTTGCGATGCGCCCGCTGATTTGTAGCCTTGCCTAATCGATAATTGCAATAGATTGAACCTATCTAAGTGATTAGTGAATTTAATATGTAAGAGTTTTATTTTATGAATTCTTTAAAATGTATTTATACATTAAGTATTTAAGTATGCATTTGTATTTTATTATTTATTTACTATGTACCTATAATATGTATATCTGTTCATATATTCCCATGTATGTATGTATGCTTGCTTTGCAGAGATATATGAATATACATATTTATCTCGGGAGTTACCTATATTTAAATTCCGTTTTTTTCAATCCATTTGTATAAAAAGATTTAGAATTTTTTTTTGCGGAGCAGCGTGAGCGTACTTCAAATAGCGTAAGAACATATCTGCATCAATCACTTCAATTTGTCGTAAGCATTCCGCGTTTAGTTCCAAATTATTTGCGCAGTGCGTGAAGAAACTTTCCACATTCTGGTTTTCTACGGCAACTTCTTGACTTTTACATAGCGTTATAACTACTAAGCTATGACTATAGCAAGCAAGTTTGCTATAGAAGGCTATATAGTTTGTCCATGTAGAATTTTCCGAAATAAAAACTATCCTATTTCCTTCTTCGTCCCTTTAAGGATCTCTGTCCCAAAACATAGGTCAATTGGTGGCTCAACGAATATACGAGTATCATTTATACACTTTTACGCCGGCATCGTGACGACGTTAATTAATAACGAAAAAATTAAAAAAAGTGCCATTATCCAAAAATCTTAATTTCTCAGTAGGGCCGTTTAAACTTTTGAATGAAGCTGTATTATAAGGTAATAAAATACTGCAATCAATTTTATTTACAGTTGAGCCTTGATAACCCGACCTTCTCTATAATCCGAACTTAACCGATAAAAAATTAGACACAAAATGAGAATGGCGGCGAAAACGTAAGTTTTTTTTTTTAATACCAAAAAGGTAATGGTCCACCTGATGGTAAGCGGCCACTGCAGCCTATGGACGATTGCAACAACAGGGACAAACTCTCTCTGCTAATTCTACCCATACATTGGTAACTTACTACTCAAGTAGACTTGTGTCTGCGTTAAATGAATGATTGGAATTGGCAATTGTACTGAGTAAAGCAATTGAAACAATTGACTTGATACATCGTACAAACGAATGAGCACAGGTAAATGGTGTGATATTTTGTAATCATAATTGTCCACGCGCAGCTAGATCCGGCAATTCTTGTCATAAAAAAGGCTCCGCGCATACAACGCGACTAAAAGTCGTAACACTACTTCTGCCAAAGATGACTTATACGTCTAGATACCGTGACCGAAACAACATCAAACGGAGTGTTGCGAGCCATTTCCCTATCAATGTGTGTGTAAATCAGCTAAAACGACTATCATTTTTACATCTGTGTGCATAATTTTGGTTCTACCAACCTTAAAGTGATTACCCCGAATTGGGGAGTTCTTACTTATATTCGGTTCTACAATTTATTTTCACTTTCGATGACCCGATAATAAGCCTTTGATACGAAGGTAGAAATCTGTTGACCATGGCCATGTAATGCATGTTAAAACCTTAAAGTGTGTTCAATATTATATACTGTAAAAAAATATAGATAGGTGTACGAAATAAAATCCGTCCTTCTCTGCCTTGGCATCTGTGCGCGCCGTGTACATTATTCATAGGTCCCGCCATGTGACAACAGCCGAGTTATGTTGACAAGGTTTTTTTTACATAGAAAGAGCATCACAGAACATCACACAGCCATTGAAATCGTATTGTTCGCCAAATGTTAAGAAACAAAATAGCTGTTCACTATTTTTAAAGAATATCCACTGTTCTACCTCCTGAGCATGTGCAGCCAATGCGTTAAATACGGACTGTGACTGTATTGTTAGAGCAGCCCGCAGGAATCGGATCACAATCCTTTTGTTTAAATGTGTACAATTTTCTTAATTAACATTAGCGTCAGTATTGTAAGTTACAGTGTCATTTAATAACCACCGGAACTACAGCGCCTATTCTAAAAAGCCCTCTTAAATTTTTAGTTTTTGCTTTTAATTTTTATTATTAGTTAGAAAACCCGCATACATAACACATATTCTGAGAAAATTTCAGGCTTTTGCCTACTTCGAGCTCTTTAAAGTTTAGGACACTTCGGTTAGAGAAACAATCAGGGAGTATAAACTATAGAGTATTTTAATCTCAATTTACAAAGGAAATCTAAAGATTATATATAATATGTTATTTAAAAATAATTAATGAAATTAAAAGATTTTAGTATAACATTTTATTAGTTATCCAAAAGAAAATAAAACAAATATCATTTCAAGTACATTACATTTTTTTTTCTTAAGACCTAATAAGTCTATCATTGTAAATGAATAACTTATATTACTGACTGACGTCTCAGAATATTACACAAACAATGCAAATTACACTGGCCCTATAATTTTACACAACCAATGTCGCGTGTGCGTACACCGTCTTGCTAATAAAGTACCTAGTATTAGGTAACAAAAGATGAAATTTTATATAAAGAGTCCAAAGCGTGATGTCAATCTCATACTTCTTTGTAAAGAAAAGATATTTTTTCAAATTATTTATTTATTTTAAGACACGGTAATTAATGAATTTCTTAGTACATAAAATACATGAAAAGTACTACTTTTTCTATTGATATTTACATCTATCTAAGTGTTATATTTTTTTTATTTGAGCATTGCAGAAGTCCGGGGTTCCATAGATACAATGTGTCACAGGGTTCATCAATACATATATTTATCAACCTAAAATAGTGTAATGTATGTATGTGACGTTAGGTGAAAAATATCTATTTTTTTCAGTATTCCCCTTACTAAACTTTGGATGGGAAATGAACGTACCAACAGACTTGGCAACACAGACAGAAAAACATTTGTTGTTTGTTTTGCGAATAATTATTTTGAAAACTTAGTTTGTATCTCAAATATAGCAAGCAGATTAGTGTAATAACTTGTGAACAGTGATTTTTATCATCAACCTTTTTATTTGTCAATAGTTTAGCACGATTTTATTGCACAAATCGTCATTTTTATTACTTTACGCGGGAGAGGAGTTCACGTCGACGCACAGATTACGTATTTAAAATTCAGGTACTCGGATCGGCTCGTTTTTTGTGCCCGAACACGGTATCTAGACGTATAAGTCATCCTTGATTTCTGAATATAATAGATAACAGTGGGTAGAATCAAGTGCCGAGAGTTGTTGCCTCTGTCGTTCTACGTTTCACTACAGGAGGCACAGAACTCCCCTTCGAGAAACGAGGCGTAAGCCATACTGCACCGTGCTGGCCCAATGCAAATTGGTGGTCGTTTTCAGACTTTTGGCCACTGGGCTGTTTTAGTTTGCAAGCCAGATAAACCCTCTGGCTACACGACTTCTATAACATGACAACTGCCAAGTATGAGTGCCGAGTGTGAGATTTTACTAAAATAAATTTATGATCCTGTTTGCACTTATTTAGTTTAGTTTGAATACTGAGGGATATAGCCTGAAATTATATAGCCTATCTATAACCACAGACTAATATTATACTACTCGTACTATAACCTACCTCAAGAACTGGTCTATCAAATGCAAAAAGAATCTGGCTTGCAGATCCAGAGACAAGCACGTTTAAACAAACCAATTATTTAGCTCCATTATATTATGGTATAGACTTTTTGGCCAATGGAGCAGACGTGTCCTAGAGTGGCCACCACATATGGGAAGGACGCTCTCCAGCCCGGTAGACCGACGACCTTAAAAGGGTGGCTGTTGGTGGCTGGTTGCGGAAGGCAGAAGACCGGGAGAAATGGACAACCATATAGCATCAATTTGTTTATTCCAAAGTTGCCTCGACTCTGGTTTGTGCCCGGAACTGCGATTGGCTCTCCATACTATTTTATTATGAATGTATGAATAAAATACTCGATAAAGTTTCTGTGATCACAATCGCCTTAGACTTCGCAAGGGTATCTGACACACGTTTGGCTTGAAAACTGAGGAAAAGCTTCTGTCCAACAGTAGATGTCTAATAGCTGATATGAATATGATAGTCAAGTTGCTAAAATCGCCGACTTGTCGCTAGTCGGACGCCGCCAGTCGCCTGTCTGCTCGCTGCCTTACATTTACCATCTGAATGTCAACATTCTAACTACATTCAACTTTTAGCCGCACATTTCTTGTGATAACTTTAATCTTGTCCGAGTGTAATGTCGGCAGTGTGAGATAGGTTTTGATAAAAAATATTATCTTTAGAATAAATTGGTACTATTCAATGACATACCATTAGTTTATTTATTTCGTGCAATTCATTTTATTACAATTACAATACTAGCTTAAGGCGTTAAGGTAAAAATTACCTTTTTAAATACAACATTACCAAGAATGTAAGTAAAGATATTTTGTTTTTAATTTTATTTAAATAATTAATGTTCAAATATTTTAATAATTTAAGTTATAATTCAAGATAATCTGCTAATATTACTTAATTTAAGATTATACAGGTCGCAAAGTGATAGATATAATTAGATAATAAAAAAAAAATAATATCCAAAAACTAAAACCTAAGTACGTAAAAAATCGCGCTCTGAAAGTACGAAACAAGTAAATATTCTTGTTCGAAATTCTTACGTTAAAATTTCTATAATTTTAAATATATATATGGATATGAAAGTCCGTGTCCTAAGGCATGGTGGCTTACCACCTCGGCTAGCCTCTTCTTGGTACCTACATCAAAATGTGGAATTAGAATATTTAATTTTTTGTATATGTACTTTTCAGAACGCGTTTCTTATCGATTATTTCCAAAAAAAAAATAAGTAAATAGTTTTCAAATAAAGTCAAAATCCGCCTTAATTATTTTTCGCGTTTTGAATGTTTTTCGAACTATTCCCTGCCGCCATTGCCTGTGTAAGTACTATTTTATCGTTTAATTTTCTGTAGACCTATTTAATTAAATTTTTTTTTTAGATAGAAGCACGAAATTGTTACTTCATTTTATATACAATTCAATATGATTTAAATTTAAATTTTAATATAGATTTAAATTTCAAAGGGCAATAAAGATTAAAACCTTCGGTGTCTAAAGTATTTATTAGGCATTGTAATGAACTATCAATAATATCAATTGTCTGGTCAATTATGGGTGAAATGATGCCAAAAAAATGTTTGTATATGTCTGTATATGTTTGTATCTATATCTAAAGGTTTGTAAGATAGCTAACCAACCATGTTATAACATTGTAATATCACCCTAGAATAAAGATAGGATTAGATATGTTACTTTTATTAATTTGATAATACTTTTTTATTTTTATTTGCAGATTCGTAAGTTTTCTATGGACCTGGCTATTTATATTCCTAATCGGCCTCATACGTCCTCACTGCTGGGGCACGGCCTACCCCAAAGAGAATTATAATTATACCAAAAGGAAGCCTACCCCCACGGGTGATTTAGGCCATCGTCCACACGCGGACCCAGTGTGGACGATGGATTCTATAATTTGGTTTGGAATTGGTTGCTAAAATTATTAATCAAATATTTTATCAATCTTGAATTTTATTTAAGTAGTATTATTTTGTACGGAACCGTCAGTTCACGATTCGGACTCGCTCTTTGACAGTTTTAATGTTTATTTTAGTTACTGTATTGTTACAGTTAAAGAAGTCAATGGAAGAAAAAACAACAAAACACGCTACAATTCTACAAACAGTTATTATAAAAGTATTAACTGCTATATTAGCGTTCGTAGTAATCGTGAGTATCGATTACATTATTATATTATTCTCTTGCAGCCTAATTGGTAGTGTTGCCGGCTGGTGTGCAGAGGGTGTGGGTTCGATTTCCGCGCAGGACAAACATTTAAATGTAAACGTAAAAAGATAAACGTTTGTGTTCTTCTTGAGTCTGGGTGTATTTATTTATAGGTAATATGTATGTATTTACAGGAAAAAAATTATAGAAATAAGTTGTTGTCTGGTGTTCATAATACAAGCTTTGCTAAGTTAAGAACCAGATGGCGCTGTGTAATATGTCCAAAAAATATTATTATTATTATTTCCAGTATTCACAGCACAGGCTGGTATGGTGGTTCCATGCACTGGTATATACACCAACTGCTTTGGAGAGTCGTTAGTTTCTATGGGTATATGAGTTATTGTAGTCTGAGATTGTGAAGTTGATAGAGCATGTGTCAATTATAACTAATATATAAATATAAATTCCTTAATATTGAGCTATTTGAGATTTCGAAACAATGGTAGAGGGCAATCGACCCTATATAGGTACTATGAGCGACTTCCCGATAAATTAAAACAGGAACCGGATGACGAATCATTCTTTCGCCAACTTAAGAACCTGTTGTTGGATAATTTATTCTACACTATTGACGAGTACATGAATACGAACCTATAAATCGTTTAACATTTTTTTTTTGTTACATTATGGATGTAATTTTACATCATATGTTTTTATTATTTAAATTTTAATATAAATGTATTTGGTTTTGATTTTCTTTATTGTCATTTTTGAATATTGCACCTTCTTTTGAGGATATCTTTTATGTAACCTAAATTAATGTAAATGGAATGTAATTTAAGATCATATATGAAGAAATATAGAAATCTAATCTAAACAATGTTATCGGTATAAGTCCTGTTGTATAATTATTGGTATAATTTTTACTTTTTCTTGATTCTATATCTGCTTTATCTCTTCTGCTAATGGTATGTAGTTTTGAATTTTTTCGTTAAATTTGGTATTGATATGTCTATTAAGTAAGTTATTTTAGTGATTTTGTTTATGAGTGTTAAATCGAGCCGGTTATATTTAATGGTTTTGTCAGTATTCATGTCACGGTTCCATAATAATTTAATTTTTCTGTTCTCCTATACGTTAGGGATATATTTGTAATATGGCACGTATTTGTGGGTGAGCTTTAGATTGAGTGTAAGTTGTAAATGGATTTGTTTTGTTACATATTCATGTCTTGTCATTTATTCTTTTGCAGCTAGTTCTTAAAAGCCTAAAATAATGTGATCTACCGTTTTAGCTGTTTGGTGACATAATCGGCATCTTTCATCATGTATTTCTGGGTCCTTAATTATATACTTGGAATATTTTAAGTTTTGATTACTTGATCTTGTATTGCCATCATGAAACCTCCAGTTTCTGTAAGATGTTGCCTCTGCGAAGCCATATATTGGATGCATGGAGGTCTATTCTTGGTGCAATTGGTATGGGTGTTTACCATGAACTGCTTTCTGTTTCTAAGTTTCTACTTTGCTTTCATCTAGTTCTATATTTTCTTTAGGATTAAAAGTATCGTTGTTAAGATGTAGTGGTGTTCCATTGATAGGCATTTTTGTAATAGCTGCGTGTATAGGACTTTCGTTTGCTTTGTCAAACATATATGTTCTGAGATTTTCCACTTGTGTGTAGTGTAGGTTTTTAATATCAATAAATTCACGCCCTCCTAGTTTTCGTTTAGGTGTAAATCTTTATTTGGCTGAATTGACGTAACATGTGTTATGGTTATTACTGATTACTCATGTGGTGGTATTTAATTTTTCTAAATCTGTGTATGACCGTTTAATAATACCAAATGAAAACGTTAGTATTGCAACTGCATAAGTATTAATTGATTTGGTTGTATTAATGGCAGACAGTTTTGTTTTCAAAATTATGTTAAATCTTAGTTAATATTTTTTAATAAGTGTATCTTTAATTTTAGTGTGGTCTATTTTATAGTTATATTCATGCTATTCATTAAATTATGAATTAGATAGTTTAGTTATGTTTCCACTTTATCATAGAATTCATTTAACATTCATCAGTTCCAAACTTCATATGTATATTTTGACTAAACATTTCTGTCAATTTCAGCATTTATTTTAATTGCGACTTGTTTGCTGCATACAGTTTAATATTGTCCATGTAATACAAGTGTGTAATTTTAGTTTTATTCTCTTTATCTATGATATAACCAGTTTTGCAGGTTCCAATGTCCACCCCCCACGTGGCACAGATGGTCATGCCGTGCTCCAAATTCCAAATTCTTTGCTTTTTTGCACACAAAGTTTGCCACCCTTTTCATCGTTTTAGACATGTTTCATTGTGTTGAAAAACGTGTATATGTATACCAAGTTCTAGGTAGAGTTAACCATAAATACATTATTCTCCAAACAAACTGCCCACTGCCTTTTCCCCTTAAGGGTTGACTTTTAAAATCCTCAGACATTTTGATTAATTGGGTCGAATATCTAATAATACCGGATTTTAAGTCAATTTACTATTTTGCACACTAAGTTTGCCATACTCTCCTTAGGGGTTATAGTTTTAATATCCATGAAAAACATTACGTTTCATTAAAAAGAACATATACAATAAACTTTGCTACCCTTTTTCTACCCATAGGGTTAAACATTTAAAATTGTTTTAAAAATGATATGTATCCAAATTTGAAGTAAACTGACGATAGAAATATTTTATCCCAGACAAAGTTTATGATTCCCTTTTCCACCGCAGAAGTTGAATTTTAAGATACCAGAAAATACCATACGCTTCGTTGACCGCTTATCATCAGCCGGACCGTAAGCTTATTTGCCATCTTAGAGGTATAAACTGTTTTACTATTGTAATGAAGAGCATTAATATTGAGTTACAATTTAAATCAGCCCATTATAATATTTTTATTTTTCGTTGAGAGTTTAATTTTGAAAAACACCGGTATAAGTATTTTATTTTTAGTGTTGTAAAGCATTAATACTGAGATTAAATTAACTATAACTATACTACTAATTATTAATGTAGCCAATTTTTTTTTTACAAATATTGTCACTGTTTTTTTTCACCTTTAAGGGTTGAGTTTTGAAAAGTTTGACAGTAAATATTATAGTAATTGTGTAATAGAGCGTCCATACAAAGCCCTAAGTAAATTTTGCTACCCTCTTTACCAAATTCAATAGTTCAATATAAAAAAACCGAAATACGTGTTTAATGAATTGTGCTGGCAAGAATTAATACCAAATCTATTATTTTTAATATTCCAAACATATTATATTTTACAAAACCACACAAAGTTTGTGTTCCCTTTCTGTCTTTAAGAGTTAAATTTTTAAAAAGCCCGAAAAACGTTGTTCATGTATGAGAAAAAAACAATATATGTATGAGGTTACTTGAACATATATTGTTTTTTTCTTAATAGGTCCATAAAAATATTTAAATTGAAGCTATGTGACTCTCTTTGTCCCCTAAGGGCTGATTTTTTAAAACACATATGTTGTCAAACACATAAAATTAAAATAATTGTGTTACTGAGCGATAATACAAAGTGTCTAGTAAATTTCATTATAGATTTATAATTTCCCCCGATATTTTGCTCACCGTTTTCACCCCGTTTAAAATTGAATTTTTAAAAATCAGTTCTTAAATGACACCTTCAATTATTAGGTTAACACCTTTTTCCAAATTTAAAATTTCTATACCCACCGTTTTGGGCTGGGCGATGATGTTAGAGTCGTTTAGGACATTGCTTTTTTATATATGTATATGTAGATAGGTAGGGGATAATTACAAAAATAGTGAAACCCGTCATTTTTATTTTCAACCAAAAGGTAAAATACTTTTTTTTATGGATAAAAAAAAATTAAAAATTTATCTTTAAATTTTAAACTTTAAATTTCAATTTTAATGGTTTTATTTGTAAAACTAATCAATTTTCGCGGATTGTTTCGCAAAACAGTATAGGTTGTCATTCTTAGTTTTAAAATTATTTTTGCGCCTTAGGGGTTGAATTTCAATAAAACTTTTCTTAAACGACGCCTCGAATATGAATCCAATCCTATGTCTTAATTTAAAATTTGTATGCTTAGTGGTTTAGGCTGTACGATGATGAGTCAATCGGGGCATTGCTTTTAAATACATAGGTTTGACATTAAAAATATTAAATCACATACAAACTTTTGCCAAACCCTTTTCTCCACCTTAAAGCGTGAATTTTGGAAAATATTAAAATACTTGCGTCATTAATTGTGTTGATGAATGTGTACACCTATTTTTAAGTTAATTTGACATCAAAAGTATTACTTCCGATAAAAACTTTGCCACTGTCTCTTACTCTGTCCGTTAGGGCCTAAGTTTTGCAAAACTTTGAAACACTTATTTTATTTATAGTGTTGAAGAACATGTACACAAAGTTATAAGTAATTTTTAAAATTAAAAATTGTATTTTTAATTTGTCACCCCCTTTCTTACCCTCAGAATTGGATTTTGAAAGACGTGAAATAAGTGTTCCGTTACCTGCATTGAACAGCATTATATCTAGTTTTAAGTTAATTTGCTGATAATTATATTATTTTCCATAAAAACTTTGCCACCTCTTCATCCCACATGGGTTTTATTTGATAAAAAAAAACCACCGAAAAACCTATTTTATTGATTGTATTGGACAGCATTAATACCAAGTTTAGTATAAATTTTACCAATACTTTTGTACTTCTTGGATCGAATTTCAAAAAATCCTGGTAACACAGTTTACAATACTTGTTTTGATAAGCATAAATACCAATTTAACGTAGTACATTAACCATAAAAATATTTTATCTTATACAAACTCTGTGACCACTTTCTTCCCTTTGGAGCTGGAATTTTGAAAAATGCCGAAATAAGTGTGTTAAAGAGCCTCGTTTCTAAGTTTCAAGTAAATTTGACCATAAAAATATTATTTTCCACATAGACTGAAGTTTGGAGTTGAATTTTTGAAACGGCAAATTAAAAATTTTCGATTTGCGTTCTATAGCATCAATACAAGTTCTAGCCAATTCGACCGCAAAAATAGAATGTCCCAATCATTAACAAACTACGCAGGGGATGGTCTATTTCCCCTTTTGGGTTAATTTTAAAAACCCCAAAATTAGTCCTTCATGTATTATTTTAAAAAGGATATAAACCATATTTCTAATAAATTGAGCATATAAATATTTATCCTGTACTAAGTTTGTCACTCCTAATTGAAAAACGCCGTAATGTTAGGTTCTTTAATTTGCGTTACAGAGCATTTTAGACCCAGTTTAAGTAAATTCACTGATTTAGTCAAAAGGACGAATACAAATTTTCATGGGTTTGGCTTAAAATATGACGGATTTTCATACAAAGCTAAACCCTATTTCACACCCTTAGGGGTCAAATTTCGCAAAATCCGTTCTTAAACGACGCCTTCAACATATAACAAACTACTTTCCTAAATTTCAAATTTCTATCCTTAGAAAATAAGATAGATAGATTCTAAATCACACACCATTACAACAAATAGATACCACTGATAAACAAATAATTACTATTACTATTATTTTTAGGTGTATTCAGCATTGTCTTTAACACAATGTGTGGTGGTAGCTGGAGAACTTCTACATTTTTCCATCAGTTGGCAGTTGCTCGTCAGCTTCGGGTATATAACATGCAGCATCATCGCACACGCAGCCACTTTCTGCTTAAGTATCTCGCTGATGGTTGAAGCATTGATTGTGAGTATGGGTTTATTTAGAATCACAAGAAAATTTATATTAACCCCAGACTGGTAGGTAGTTGTGTTTCATAAAATTACATACATATATACGTTGAGTTTTCAATTAAATTAATTCATTAGTACTGTTTTATTTTATCTAGACTTTAGGACAGGACTCAAGACAGGTTTGACGAATTCCAGCCTTTCGAGGAGTACATAGACCTTATACATACACTCCCCCAGATAATCGGACTTTTTGGCGTAGCAAGGAACATTGTTTCTTCGAAACTGTTTTCCAATGCGTTAGAAGACGTGTATGGATGGCGATATTTTAAAATAAGATAAAGTACATTTAAAGACTTTTATATAAATCACCGGTTTGTGTCAGAAATCAAAAACGTGAAAATTGATTTATTGATTTTATGACATCAATCAAAATGGTCATTATAAGGATTTATTTCATGTAACATAGTATCTTAATAAAAATACAATAGAAAAAAAAGACCATGAAACATTAAATTATGTTTTGATTTATTGTTGTACTGTTATAAATTAACCAAGTAGTAACTAAACATCAAACACCTAGGTAAGGAACATTATTTTTCTTTCTAAGTCTTTCAATACCTAATTTATTTAAAAGAAATTGATCTTCATGAATTACTTATTATTACGATTTTTTTTTTTATATTTCACAGGTTCGATTCCTGGCTAAAACAAGAGATTAATGACTTGTGGTTCGTCTTGTTTGAAAATAAAGGTTTTTTATTCTTTCAGTAGAATTTACCTATAATAATATTTAAGGTATTTTCTCTCCATCCACGGCCCTTCTTTTATACTCTGTATACAAGTATTCATTCATTGCAAAATATAACAAAGCATACACAGCTTACAAAAGATACAAGATACATTATCATAATTTATTTTCTCCTTAATTGTACGTAATTGTCAATAAAATCGGGTAAATTCATTGTATCACCTGTATTGTTTTTTTATACCTATTTATTGGTACTCTGGTTATGTAAATAACCAAAGAATTTTTTTTATAAAGAGATATATGTTTGCAGGAGTCCGAGGTGGCAACAAAGCGCTGGATAATCTGGGTGGTCTGTGTCCACATAGCGGCTTCTGTCCTGATTCTACTCTTGTGGAGCACCAGTCATGAGGTTCTGCAGAACGGGGTTTCGATGATCTCTACCATAGAATTTTTATTTCTACGTGAGTATACGTGTGGAATAGAACTTTATCGCAGTATCAAAAGAGACCAAAACCTTTTTTTACTATTGAATTTTAAGGTTACGAAAAAACTACTAGATGGCTGTACGGTTTTTTCTATAGCAATGCAACAAACTTTTTTGAACACATGTTTGGTCGCTAGTTTCATTCTAAGTTCACACCATTTCAGTATGCCGACTGTAGTTTTGATTTTTGACCACTGCGTAAGAAAAGTTTGTTGCTCTGTACGTTAAATGATATTTTTTTTAGCCATTACCAACAATAATAAAGCCTATCCCACACGAAGCTATAAAATATATTAATATGAATATGGCAAGACATATTGCGATATGTTTTCTGTATTAAACTTGAAATGACCACACACTCTCATTACCACACAAGCAACTATAAACTTATTTAAGATTTGAAAGGATATACTTTGACATATTAAAATATACTATAGACATCGGGTTTAATAACTGTTGGTAAACTGAACTAATTGAACAGTACTACGGGCAAAGAACGAAAACTAACTGTTATTATGTTGATAAATATATATATATATAGGATGTAATATATATTATTTTCTTTACAGTTCTACGGGTGTCTGTAATCATTTTAATATTAAAGTACCACAAAAAACTTCAAGAAGATGACAGAGATGAACTGATACTGGATAAAGGTTATTGCAGTGGCGCGTGATGTATTCTGACTTTTTGTTTACTTGTTGAGATGGTCAAATTGGAATGATGGCGTCAGCCAGAGCATCATATTTGCACGCTTCAGAAAAAATATAAAGAAGCCATTTAGCATATTATTTATCAAACGGACTATTAATGTTTTATACGTCCGAAATTAATGATAAATAAACAAGGTAATGCATGACCATGGCAACACGGCCCCCTTCCTTCATTTGGAAAAATATTCTAGAAAATTGAAAAGTCAATTTATTTCTAGTAAAAAGACTTAAAAATCAAAAATATTTACGTTTTTACCACCATTTTTATACTGTTGCAAATGAATTTGTATAAAAAAAAAATTAATGTAATTCACAATTTTTTACTACCCGTCATGGTTTTCAACTAAAAAAAGGCTGACATGTTCCTTTTAAACGAACTAAAGATCCGTAGACATAAGTCAAAATGTTTTATTCTAATTAGGCTTTTACAAATACTTTTGAATCCGCAAAGTTATTAAATCCTATTTTTCGGAATTCGGTTCACAATGTAGATTTCTCCCGAGAAGAATCCCGCAAGAAACTTTTTAAATCTTTTAAGAAAATAACATAACAACACAACTAGTACACATCACAAAAAAATACAAATATAATCATCAATGTTTCAAATAAAAAAAAAACAATAATAATAACAGAATTTAAACAAATTATATTATTATTTTAGGCCATACAATATTATATTATTTTCATTTCAATTTGTAATTGAACATCTTTAGTCCCATGGATGTTTTTCATTTATATAGTCTGAAATTTTGTGGGATGGTTTTTTACAAAGTTTTTGTTTGAAAACTGAATGAAATTAACTTATTGATAGCTTTTGAAAATTAGGAACTTTGTTGTAAAAGTGTATACATTGCCCTGGGGCAATTTCTGGGGCAACTGGGGCAAATTTACTGGTAAAGATTAACTACTTTTGTGTAGACGTGTATCATGCACCAAGAGCCTTTTTTTACTTCCAGTATTAACTTTGTAAACATCATGTTTTTTGCTGAAACGATCAATATTTTTATGTACATATAAAAGATTTTCATATATGTACTGCGACATTAAAGTTAAAATATTTACTTCCCTAAACCTATCCCTCAGAGATATCCTTGTTTCTTAATTTGTAAATAGAATGAATTTTTGTAGCATAAATATTGTATTTACATTAGCAGCGCTATCCCACACTAATATATAGGTACCATATGTCATAAAACTATGGAAATAGTTGAAATATACTATTTTTGCAGTGTCGACATCGGCCAATTGTCTTATTTTCTTGATCGCTAACACAGCAGAGCTAAGTTTTTTGGCTAGATTATGAATATGAGGACCCCATTGAAGTTTGAAGTCCAGCGTTATGCCAAGAAAGACTGTTGAATCAACAAGTCCTAATTGCTCGCCATTAATATCAATACATGTCCTGGATCTGACTAACATTTAATAATGTAAATTGTACACATTGGGTTTTTTCTCATTAAGTTATAAATTTGATCAATCTTAAACAATCTTAAAAAGGGTATTATTTAATTCATCATAGCATGTCTGTCGTCTCTTTACTTTAAAAAAATCGGCCAAGTTCTAGTTGGACTCGCGCACGAAGGGTTCCGTACCACTATCTATTAAAACGGCAAAAAAATAACGTTTGTTGTATGGGAGCCCCCCTTGAATATTTGTTTTATTTTAATTTAATTATTTATTTTTAAAGTAAATATATAAATAAATATTATGTGAATATTTCAAGTGTCTATCAATATCGAGCAAAAACAAGCAAAAGAAATCACGTTTGTTGTATGGGAGCCCCTTAAATATTTATTTAATTTTGTTTTTCATTATTTGTTGTTATAGCGGCAACAGAAATACATCTTCTGTAAAAATTTCAACTTTCTAACTATCACGGTACATGAGATACAGCCTGGTGACAGACGGACGGACGGACGGACGGACAGCGGAGTCTTAGTAATAGGGTTCCGCTAATTAATCTTTTAGTACAGAACCCTAAAAATAAAAGACGTGTCGTCAGCAAATAATACAATGTCTTGGCTTTAACCTTTAACTTTAGGTAGTCGGTCGGTTAGGTAGTAGTCATATTTAAACAGCTGATTCCACAGTTTACAAAACAGTAACAGTTTAAACAACAATGCGAAAACAAATAGACGAATAACAATAACAACGGTCGTATATTTACTATAACAGTAAATAATATTGTATGATTAACTGATCTAGATCTCTCTAGATGAATGTAAACTTTTGAAAATAAACAAACAAACATTTGTGGATACAATCCTGTAGGTACGTAATTGACGCCGACTTGCTGTACTTTAAGGGGGCTACCAATGCCCATTTACATATATATTTGCTTTATGGTCGTTTAGCTGAAATCGACAATGTTAATCTTAAATAGAGCTCATTTTCTTGTGGCAAAAATATATTATAGATAGGCGAACAGTTTAGCGTCTTAAGTTGAAAATAATTAATTACAATTAAAAAATTTACATTTTTTTTTTAGATTTATTGTTACTCAACATTTCATGAAATTCACTTTAAACTTTAATTCAGAAAACCATTATTTTTTCGTACAATTCTACAACATCAGACTGTGTTTAGGGGTGCACTTGCACCCCCCTGCCATCGAGAAATATACGCAAAAAATATTACTCAGCAATAAAAGTTTCAATTTGACATTGTTTTACAATTTTATAGCAATGCCGTCAAATCAAATTTAAACCTAATACGGTAGACCTAATGTATTACGTACGAGTAATATATGACGTAATCTAATTATTCGCAAATTATTCATGCTTGAGCTACTGTAATCTATTCATCTATTCTATGGACTATGCAATAAATCCACAAAATTGACCATCCTTTAAAAGAAAAAAAGCATACCCATATTCTCTTTATTCTTTCTTCCAACGTCCTTATTTCGTTTGTCCATGTTTATTAGAACAACGTAGAAAAAAAAAACGCTTAAGTTGTGGAATGAGCTCCCTGCCAAGGTTTTCTGCAAGAACTACAGTATTGAGTTCTTCAAGAAAGAAGTTATTAGATTTCTGAAGGGTCGGCAACGCGCAAGTGATACCCCTGGTGTTGCAAGCGTCCATAGGCTACGGTAACCGCTTACCATCAGGCGGACCGTAAGCATGTTTGCCACCTTAGTGGTATAAAAAAAAAAGAGAGACCTCAGTTCTGCTTCGTCATATGGGATAGGATATTAAGACGCTGGCTAGTTAGAGGCTGGCTAGTAAAACGCTGGAACGGAACGGGAGGGACTTAACAATAGCTGCTATGTATGGAAGCATCAGTAGTAGGGATTCGTTGGTTCTGGCTCACCAGCCCCTAAGCTGACCAAAATTTCGGGGCGAACTGACTCGCGCTTGACCACTCACAACACGGTCCCATGGTTGCGGCTCACACTTAAGACGCAATAGCTACCATCCTGAAGCTTGAGGGGAAAAGCTACCCCCGTGACACCTGAGCGGCAGCGCCTCACACTTGACGAAATCGACCCCTGAAGCTTGAGGGGCATTTCGACCCACGCTTGACGCAAAAACTACCCCCGTGACACCTGGGCGGCGGCGACTCACACTTGACGAAAACTACCCCTGAGGGTGGGGGCGTGGTGACTCGCGCTTGACGGAAACTACCCCCTGATTTTAGAGCATGGTGACTCACACTTGAAGAAAACTACCCCTGAGGCTGGGAATGTCGATTTATAAAAAGTCCCCCTACGTGTATCTTATTTTAAGGGTGTGTCGACTCACGCTTGACCAAAACTACCGCTTGACGTCACAGTGGGTTCTGTGTATAACTTTTTATTGTTTTTTATGTAATTATATCATTATCGTAATGGGTCAAACGTGTTTTTCCCATTCATAATTAAGTTATTCTTATTTTACTACAATGATGTTGGTCGTGACATTCCAAAAACTAGTCACTCGAGGGTGTATCCACTCACGGTTCACGCTTGAGATGACTTGACATGTTATACCTACAGAAATTTTCAATTCAAGTCGGTGGAAGTTGAAGAGAAAACCTGATAAAAGTGTTGAAGATTTACAAACTAGCATCGACGTCAACATCTTCCAATACAACACATACACAGGACATGATGTGTCAAATATGTGATTTACAGGTTTACCAAAGATTCTATGCTCAGCACTTACGATCTAAGAAACATAAAGAGAAATGTTAATCATAATTTACATAATGTGTCTGTAATATCAATCGCTTTTGGGTCTCAGGTCTTAACTTATTACCTAAAGCTGATAAGTCACATATAATACAAACTCCTGAAGTATTAATAGCATCAGTTGAAGATTCAATACTATTCCTCATTTAGGGAAGGTTTAAAAGGGTTAATTAACTATTGTTAAAATTAATTTCATTATTCATGCAGAATCTTTTTCGTTTGTAAATTAATTTCTTAATTCCACAAATTGTTTTTTTTTTATTTTTTTCCTTGTGACTAGCATCCTTGTGAGTATTTATCCTTTAAGTGGAGGTAGTTTAATTTAACAAGCTGGGCAATCGATTTTTGGGTGAGCTTAGCATCAGCGGGACCGTTAGCTTGTTTATCTACTTAGTGGATTGAAAAAAACATAATTCATAAAAAAAACTGTAAAAAGTACAGTAGTGGTAGAATTTTCCAAATCAAGATATTTGCGACTTGCTCATATTATTTTTTGGTCCGCAACCATCTCTGCTTAATTATGTCTTTCACTTACTAGCCTGCCTTGTAAATTTAATAGCATATATGAAACTCATTTAAGATTTGCTATGTTAAAATTTTAAGGCACTAAATACATATTATTTACGGACTACATAATCTAACTTTTTTTGACTCGTAGTTATAGTGTATACTAGCTTTTGTTTCACCCGCCCTTAATTCGGTAATCCGTGTAAGATTTCAACAGCAACTCTTCAATTAAATCAAAAAAAAACCGGCTCAGACTTGACGTTTTCAAGTAGCCTATGTCCTTTCCCGGGACTAACTATCTCCATGCCAAATTTTCCTATTAGGCTACTAGTGTAGGATTTAAACGGCAACTCCTCATCTGTAATTAAAAATGCGACTCACTTTTCTTTTTTGGAACTATAACTATATCTCCATGCTAAATTTCATCTCAATCGGTACAGCGGCTTAACCGTGAAGAGGTAACAGACAGACAGACATACAAAGTTACTTTCGCATGTATAATATTAGTATGGTTTGAAGAATTCTTTGCTCGTGATGGTATAGAAAATGGGGAATAGAAAGAAATACCGATAAGAACTTGTAGCAATAGTGTATAGCGTGACCACAGCCATCCTTTCATTCATACAGTCAGGCATCTCCTTTGATTAATCTACAACATCAACGATCTGCACGACTGGCTGGACAGCCACTAACTAGCCAAATGTAACGACATAGGGCAGTCGGGTGTGTACCTTTACTAACGATTGCTCTGTCTAGACGTCTTCGATGGTGGACTGTATTATTCAAAATATATGAGGCTGACTCGTGACGACAAAACCTACCGATTACTTACTAATCGCACGTGTATATAGTATATAGCTAAAACTTTTAAATTCTTACGTTGCAGTCATATTTGGTAATAAGTTATCTTAAGATTTGTCTGAATTTGTGGCATAAAAAGATGATAAGTTATTTATTTGATGACAAAATTACAGCTAAATTTAAATTGAACGTCGAAACCAATAAAGAGCGAGTCAGACTCGCACACCAAAAGTTTTTAATACCAGCACATAATCCACGAGTCCGACTCGCACTTGACCAGTTTTAATGATTCTATATAGCTTAAGCTAAAATCGTTAAAATGTATGAAGCTTGTATGTATAACCGTATTGAGAGCAATAGGGAGACAATAATGGTTCTAGTGTGAAGACCTCCGTTATTTTTTTTTTTTTTTTAATTTTATTAGAAATTTTTCTTATTTCTTAGAACATATTCTGTAAACATTTTAGACTTCCGCCTATTTCGATCTAAAAGATAGGGCACATTAAGACGATAATAGAGGTACAATTATATACTAAAACCCTGGACCCATATTATT
The DNA here is from genome assembly GCA_946406115.1 of Apoda limacodes. Lineage (NCBI taxonomy): Eukaryota > Metazoa > Arthropoda > Insecta > Lepidoptera > Limacodidae > Apoda > Apoda limacodes. Next base: position 5,925,633 of record OX291558.1, read on the forward strand.
AGTTCTAGATTTAAAAAGTGGCACATACAACACATTTCAAAATAATATAGAAGTTAGAGAGACTTAGAAAAAATTAAAAAATGGTTATAAATTAAAAAATCTTCATTACAAAAAATGCTTCAAAATGAGTCGCTATTACCTCTCTCCTCTCTAAGGTGATGGAGCGTGTGATAAACACACAGCTTCTAAGATACCTAGAAGTACACGATCTGGTCAGTGACCGTCAATATGGCTTTCGCCACGGTCGCTCGACTGGTGACCTTCTAGTGTATCTCACACACCGATGGGCACTAGCCATTGAGAGTCAGGGGGAGGCATTGGCATGTAGCCTGGACATAGCGAAGGCGTTCGATCGGGTCTGGCACCGCGGTCTTCTATCGAAGTTGCCATCTTACGGAGTGCCCGAGGGTTTGTGCAAATGGGTGGCTAGCTTTTTGTCCGGCAGACGCATACGAACCGTAGTTGACGGTAGTTGCTCTGATAGCATGGACATTAATGCTGGTGTCCCGCAAGGCTCTGTGCTGTCTCCTACGCTGTTTCTACTGCATATCAATGACATGTTGGACATCAACAACATACATTGCTATGCAGATGACAGTACTGGAGACGCTTTTTACACGGGTCGTGCAAACATCCCTCGTTCCGTTGTGGAGGAAAACCGCGGAGAACTTGTGTCTCAAATCGAGACCACACTGTCCCAGGTCTCTGACTGGGGACGGGTAAACTTGGTCCGATTCAACCCTACAAAGACACAAGTGTGCGCGTTCACCGCTAAGAAAACTCCATTCACTGTGGTCCCACAATTCCAGAACACTCCCCTCTCCATCTCCAAGAGCATTGGGATCCTTGGTGTCGACATCTCCAGCGATGTTCAGTTCCGAGATCATTTACAAGATAAGGTAAAGCTGGCGTCCAAAAAACTTGGTGTACTCAACAGAGTGAAGCAGTACTTCACGTCGGGGCAAAGGTTGTTACTTTACAAGTCGCAAGTTAGGCCCCATATGGAGTACTGCTGCCATCTCTGGGCAGGTGCACCCGGATACCAGCTTGGCCCTTTTGACTCGGTTCAACGACGGGCTGTGAGAATTGTCGACGATTCCAAACTCACTTGCGGTATCGAGCCCTTAAGTCTGAGGAGAGACTTTGCCTCACTGTGTGTGTTCTACCGCTTGTACAATGGGTTGTGTTCTGAGGAATTGTTCGAAATGATGCCCACGGCAACTTTCTACCATCGCACCGCTCGCCATCGGCAGGGAATTCATTCTCACACTTTAGAACCTAAATGGTCGCGTACAGTGCGGTTTCAGAGAAACTTCCTCCTTCCTGTTGTGGAATGAGCTCCCTGCCAAGGTTTTCTGCAAGGACTACAGTATGGAGTTCTTCAAGAAAGAAGTTATTAGATTTCTGAAGGGTCGGCAACGCGCAAGTGATACCCCTGGTGTTGCAAGCGTCCATAGGCTACGGTGACCGCTTACCATCAGGCGGGCCGTAAGCTTGTTTGCCACCTTAGTGGTATAAAAAAAAAAAAAAAAAAAAAGAGTTTACTTGTCGTAGATCTTGATATTTATTCAGGGAACTCATTTATTTTTTAATGCTTTAGTTATCATTATTTCGTAGTTTAAGAAAAATCAAGAAGAATTTCTAAACAAAGCCTAGTTTTTTTACTAAATAAAAAACGAGAAAAAAACGGTCCAAAAACGTGTCGCGCTACGCGTAATATAAATCATAATATGCAAAGTTCAACCAAGAAGCACGCTGAAAATGGTTTCACCTTAATTTATTTTATACTTGAGCAAGGTCACCAGCGTCTACCTTCTCCCAGATAGACAGCGTAGGCGCACTCTCTTATAGAAATATGGCTCCTATGGCGCCCTTTGAGTACGTAGGTACTCAAACCCTACAATTACGTAAATACTTTTAGAACACAAAACATATCTAATACCTTTAAACGAGCAATTCTTGTATATATATAGATATATAATCTGAATCTCGGAAATGGCTCCAACAATTTCCATGAAATTCAGTATGCAAGAGGTTTTGCAAAAAAACGAGCAAAGCTCGGTCCCCAGGAACTTATATAAAAACAACATACCTTCTTTAAATAAAATAACGCCTATAAATAAAATATGTATTTGGTTTATTATACTTTTCATAGAATATCACAATAAAGTACATAAATGCTTATTCAAACTTACAAATATTACTGTTTAACACTTAACACTACGATACATTTACTAGAGAGGTACCTAATTGAAAAACAATGGAAAAATATGGAAAACATTGCTAAGTCAACTAGATTGCTAGTGTAGGCAGATTAATAGTGATGTTCCGAATCGTACTCTTGAACTTCTAATACAGTATCGCTGTAACCAGAAGATGATAATCCGTGGTGAGTGGCAGGTAAGTCCTCCGCACCCGACGCCGCTGACACATCGACAGGTTGAGGTACCCTTACTGGAACGGCAGACGGTACAGGAACGGCATACGGCTGTGGCACTGGTATTCGAACTCCTTGGGTTATCGTTACTGGTACAGGATGAGCAACCGGATATGGAAATGGCCGATCAACCGGTATTGCGATTGGTCTAGGAATTATATGAGGCACTGGATGAGGAACAACTATAGGAACTGGTCGTGGTTGGAAATACGGTACGTGTATGGGTATCGGTACGGGATAGGGACGAGGTACATTAAACGGTACGGGTTGGGGTATCGGTATAGGAACAGTGTTGTGGTATTCTGATATGGTGTGGCGAGTTGGTGCGTGTGAGGCAGCGTATGAGTGATCAATTTCACGCTTCTTTTGTTCAGTTGTTTGAATATAACTGAATACGAGGAAAATCAGCGTCTGTAAAAAAATAGTTTTAAGGAGTTTTCTTGTGAAAGATCATTTTGGTCAGAATGAAAAAAATATGAAGTGGTAGATGCAGTCCAAATACTATAAGTACATATAAAGAATGTGATACGATCTCAACGAAGAGTTTTAAGCCTTATAAAACCATAACGCCCCGTCTGGCTTTCTGCGGCTCGTCTTTTAACCCGTTAGGAAGCTGTCTCGGGGACTTTCTTTTCTTATTGGTTATCGGTTTGACGAGCGATGTGGCCTGCCTCTTGTAACTTCAGCTTGCTCACTATTTTGGAGTTCATGGTGTTTAGACACACCAAGCTCATACCCCTGACAATACCTTGCTGAGCATTTTTGACATTATTTACAAGACGTTAAATAGTTTTTAATAGGTAAATGAAACGAAATAGCTAAAGCATCAGTATACAGACCACTGCTAGATATAGACTTTGCTTGGACTTTACGCATCCAATCACTCCTAGCATTTTTAACGAGATCATCGCTCTCTCTGACTACGGACAAGTCTCATACGTTGAGCTAATATAGATTTTTTTATATCTACCTACATATCTTCTGAAAATCAGAGATCCTTCACATGTTCGAAATTTAAGTGTTATTTTTTTATACCACTTAGGTGGCAAACAAGCTTACAGTCCGCCTGATGGCAAATGGTCACCGCAGGATATGGACACTTGTAACACCTGGGGCATAACTTGCGCGTCGTCGTCACCTTTAATAGTCTAATAATCTTCTTTCTTAAAGAACTTTATACTGTAGTCTTCCTTTAGAGAAAACCTTGGCAGGGAGCTCATTACACAACCCAAGCGTTCGCGGAAGGAAGTTTCTCTGAAACCACATTGTACGCGACAATTTAGGTTCTAAAGTGTGAGAATGAATTTCATATCAATGGCGAGTGGTGTGTAGTTTTTTAAATAAGTAACACTTACATAATATATACGGGCCATTTTCCTTTTAGCTAAGTTACATTTAAGTGATCCAGTCTGTGTTGAGTAAGGATAGAAAGTGAACGGGAGAAAGAAAGTAAATGTATTTATATTTGTCAAGTATGGAGTATGTGACTGTGAGTGCGGAACTTGGATCTATTTACACCCTGTGTGGTATAAGACAAGAAAGTTGAAATGTAACTTCAGAGAGCTGTTAAAGCCCATTTTAATCACTACGGAACAATTTAGTGAATTTGATTGCGCGATAAAAAATGGACTTTATTTTAAAAAATAATAAAAAAATTGAATATAGGAGGAATAGATGAGTGCACTCACGATTTAGATGACTATCGAACTCCTCAGCTATACCACTCTAATGATTCCAAAACGTGGCGAAATTCCACAGCTGGCTTAGTTAGCCAAAGTTTTAAGTCCAAGGATAACAGAGTCACAGCACTATTATTAGTCTTTACGATATCTATAGCAATAGTAAAGAAGCAATATAGCGCGGTAACTTCATCAACGATATTTTTTTAAATAAGTAGTACGTGCAAGAAATGGATATGGATTGCAAGCTGATGATAAACCGGAAGCTAAAGATCTATTTCCTTTTTTTGCATGGACTAGGGTACCTACTGTTTTACCACGAATATTGCGGATATGCCAATCAATCAATTAAGGAGGTTTCCAAAAATACACTTATGTAGGTAACTTTTCAATTTGTCAACAATGCTGATTTCTGTCAAAAAGAGCCAGCAAGAAACTCATTCTTTGAAACTAAAATTACAAATAATAATAAACCTTCTGACCATATTTAATAAGTAAACTAACTTGAGTAAACAAAATGAAATGAAACAGTAAAATATTTAAATAACTTACTGAGCTATATCAAGTTTGATATACATGTCTATTTTACTAGGTATTGTATTTAAATTGCAGCTTTACATACATTACAGAATTTATGCAAATATTTTGTTAGAAACGTTTATACAGATCTTTCATTGTTATTTCTTTTTAATTTTAAAACACAAATTCAAAAGTTATACAGGGGGGCCTCACAATTTTTTTAACTTTAAATTAATTCGTCAGTCATAAAAAGAACTTTTAATGCATATCTGAATACTTACCTATCCATCGACACCTCCATAATGGGCTGCGCAAAAAAAAAATAAAGAAATATAGAGGAATAGAAGTTAAAAGCTTGTTTAGGGACTCAAACACCGATAGTAGTAACGTATATCGAAATCCAATAGCCGAAACCTGAAACCCGAATAGCCAGTAGTTTAAAAAAACAATGTATACTTGAGTAAATCTGAAAACTTATTCGTAGAAGCCGGGTTTAAAAGCCCGCAGCCCCGCTTAGAAAGACTCCAAAACCAAGGCTACGGCTAACTTTTAGTAATGTTGTCCCATAATATGTTAACATAGGTAAAATAAGTAAAATATAACAGCCATGACCTACCCAAAGGCGCTACAAGCTACTCTATATATTTTCTGTATATAAGGTTCTCTCGCTTGACACCACATAATATCTCCGTAAACAAGTAGCGTGTTACCTACAAACCTGCCTGCGACCTAAACTAGTTCTTATAGTAAACACCCGATCTAGTAACTGTTACGCAACACTGACAATTGTTGAATTGTCTAAATTATGTTTATTCAACATCTATTTATTGCACGATTTCTTTATAGTTTCTATGCAACGTATATATTACATTTAATTATAACCTAATCTTACATGATTTTTTGGTATGCAAGTATGTATATTTGTTAATCCCACTAATTAACTTTGTCAAAAAATGATATATATTATTTATTACGGACTTATCGCGTTTTTGATCTGTTAAGCTTCCATTATTTCGGAACAAAATAAAAAAAATCTATCCCTTGAGCTAAAAATACATTCAACCCGTCGCATCGTTACGATGTAAATGAAAAGTAACACATATATATATGTGTTACTTATATATATATATGTGTAATACATATTAATACACAAGTCGTACACTTTATAATTATATATGTGTAACACATATATAGGTTACTATGTATAAGGTGCACTGCTGCTTCGGCCGAAGGAAAATTGCTTCCCTTGGAAACGATGAAATGGGATTAAAATATGTTTCCTTCTTCGTCCTTCTAGCTATTCTTATGCCAAAATCAAGTCCTTCCTACTAATTTGCTGCGATGACGTAAATAAATAGTGTATTTATAGGTATACTAAATATCGGGTCACCCTGTTGCTGCTATATAAGCAGACAGAATTCATTTTAAGTCAAGTATACTATAGTAGAACTTGCGTTGAAATTAATCTTGCCTGCTTATAGTTAAACATTTGGTATGTTTGAAGTGCAACTCTTTATTGGTTTTTAATTCGTAATGTTTTTGCAGTCTGGTTTTTTGTTTTTTATTTCGATTCACAGCTTTTTAGTTTTAGTTTTCTTTTTAATTTTTTTTCTACCCTCGCTTGACTATTTTTTATTGCTAATCCTAATAAGTCTATTTTTAACTGTTTATTTTATTTGAACAATATAAAAGCTTGTTTTAAAAAAAATAACGTTTATTTAATTGTTACTTTTCAGTAAGTAGTACTTCTTTTAGCCACATCTCGGCTTCATCATCAGAACCTGGATATCATCAACAACCAACGTACTTATCACAACAAATTAAATGAGCCCATTTATTGAATTGACACCAAAATTAAATAAGTATACAAAATTACAGCCTAATTGGTCACCAAGAACTAGGTAAAATTTTACTTGCAACATAGTTACTACGTGCAAACAAATGTGAAGTCAAATAAAACCTTGTAAAATACAGAATTCGATCTCTTCGAGTAAGTGAGATGGTTTCTGTCAGAACCTTGTCTAGTCAGCATTCCTTTGAAAAGACGACAAAACTTAATATAATAAAATTAAAATATAATATTTTCAAATAAAATATAGATCAACTCAAGCGTCCCCCAACAGATTAACTCAAGCGTACCACAACAGACCAACTCAAGCATACACCACCAGATCATCCTTATTCCTATCGTAAGATAGCTCCGTGAGCAATTACAGCATTTCGGCGTCAACGTAGTTTAATGTTGAACAAAATAAAATGACCATCTGACCTGCTGATGACAAAACTGTCCATAAACCAGTGGCAGTCGGTACAGTAAACGTGCCACTTAAACTCGGACACTTGAAAACCGTGTTACATTTACGTAAAACCAGGTTTATGGCACCACCGCAACAATGCGATGACGGTAGAGTCCGTGCATACATTACCAGTTACAGAAATATTTGCGTAATAAAAAAATAGAAATTACAACGTACCATCATTTTCCTGCGACTTTGTCCTACGTCATCGCTACCGTGATATTCTTTGGTTACTCGGGCTGAAAACATCCATCCATCATCTCTCCGGCTATTTCTTTCTTTCAGCTCTTTCATTTATCCTCTTACATATTAAGAACCGAACTGTCTTAACATACCTTTCTTAATATTTATCACTTAACCTTCTTTCATTCCGCTACGCTCTTACGCAAATGTCACAATTTTTTACAATCACTATATAATACTATATTTTTTTCGCGCACCGCGATATCACGATAGGGCTTAAATGAGTACTAAGTTTTTACGTAGTTTTTTTTGTCTAGGATATATCGCGAGTTATTGGCTTATGAAAGCTTCTCACCCTACGGATCCGTTACCTTATGCGTGTACGACACGTACTTAAACGGTTTTGTTTTTTTATCGTGTTGGTTTAATATCAACCGAACTAAATGCATTTTAGAATATCTGAAAAAAAATATTTAAAAAATTGCAAATTTACTACAATTGCCATTTAAAATTGTAACTGAACTTTCTACTCGAAAGAAAAAGATAAGCAATTTTAAATTAATTTTAGTAACTGGTTTGTTCAAGTCAGATTTAATTTTGCGTGTCTTTAAGAGGATACACTTCACAGCGCCTTGCAGCAGGCTTTATACAAACGAATTTCTCATCTGTTTTTGACATTTACTGATCAATTACTGTGAAATTTCTTACTCATAATCCCAAGACGAATATCTATGTCAGTGGTCTTTTCAAAATCTTGTAAAACGTTTTATTAACTAGAAATCTTTTAAAAACCATTTGTATGAAAAACTAAAATCCTATATAACTTTTGGACTATAAAATTTGAATATTTATTACTTGAACATGTCTTCAAAATTTCGTGGTGTTTGATCTGCAAGTGTCAAAAATAAATGAGAAATTCGTTTGTATGAAGCCCGCTGTGAGGAGCCGCGAAGTATATCCTCTTAAAGACGATTTATTCCGCATTCTACACTAATATTACAAAAAATTAAAGTTTGTAAGTTTGGATGGCGAAGGTAATCTTTAAAACTAGTAATCTGATTTCAAAAATTCTTACACCACTATTTAGGATGGACTTTCAGGGTGGATAAATGCTATATATTTGTTTGAATAACGTAAGTTTTCAGTTAAAAATATCCATATTTGTCATTCAAGTTGCAAAAATGCACTTTGACTTACCGTTACAACAAAGCAACATGCATGGACAGCTAAAGGAAAAGAAAATAATTTAGAAAGAATACTTTATCGGATATATAATCGGATCAAGAGTTTCTACGGAAATCATTTATTCGCGGAAAATTATTCCTAAATTTAATGACGATTTTTACAATTAACGTGATGTTTGGCACAGAGTTAGGTGTAGGGACCGAGTAAAACAAAGCTACTTTTAGCCTGATGACGATTCCTCACAGGAATAGACTTTTCCATGGGTAAAATCGTCTAGTGGTTTACAAAAATCATTTCTTCCATACTCAACTTTACCGGTTTATTATCACGGAATGTAACCTTAGAAAAAAGCATTTTTTCGTATTACTTTGGATTAGACTAAATGGTAGTCAGACAGCACTTACTCAAGAACTAAATACCTGCCGGGAAATGCGGTCTTGTCACTGGCTAATAGCAGGAAATCTGTCTAGATCTAGTTTTTATACACCCAGGCGTGACCATAAAATGGATCTTCATTAATTAGAACCGGTAACGACCTAAATCTGCATAAGCATGTATCTGATTGTATAAATGTTGTATTCATAACGCATATGTAACGATACCGCGTATGTAACGAAACTCCATATAAACTCATAGATACTACGTATGTAAAGATACCGCGTATATACTTATAGATACCACGTATGTAACGATTCCGCGTATATACTTATAGATACCGTGTATGTAACGACACCGCTGCGATACGAGCGATATACTAATAGATAACACGCATGTAACATTACCGCATATGTACTTATAGACACCCTATATGTTTGAAAACCGCGTACATACTCATAGATATCGCGTGTATAGCGATACCGCGTATATACTTATAGATACCACGTATGTAACGATTCTGCGTATATACTCATAGATACCGTGTATGTAACGACACCGCTGCGATACGAGCGATATACTAATAGATAACACGCAAGTAACATTACCGCATATGTATTTATAGACACCCTATATGTATGAAAATCGCGTATATACTCATAGATACCGCGCGTATAGCCATACTGTGTATATACTTATAGATACCGCGTAATTAACATTGTCAAATTCCTATTAATAACCATTGATGGTATTTCCCTACCTCAAACAAATTCCTTAAAATTCTTAGGTTTAACAATTGAGCATGCTTTAAAATGGGATACACATATCTCCAATTTATGTGGTAAGTTAAGTGGCACGTGCTTTGCACTATACATATTGTCTAAGGTGCTTCCTCCCTCTGCCTTTCGGTCTTGCTACTTCTCACTACTTCACTCACAGCTAAGCTACGGAATTGAACTCTGGGGCACAGCTGCAGAATGGAAACGTGTTTTTACAATTAAAAAACGGGCTGTGAGTATAATCGCTCGTGTCCCCATTGGTACTCCAGCAAAAAATCTTTTTAAGGAGCAAAAAATTTTAACATTTATATTATTTATAAATATTATTTCATAATAAATTATTTATTATAATTATTTTTAAATTTGTAAGATTACATTACAACAGAAACCTATTTCCAAACAAAACATGGTCCTATGATTATATGCTAAGGCGCAAGCAAAACAGCTTAACCAAGCTCCATCCAAGTTACAAAAAAATGTCTAAATCGGTATATAGTATGGGTCCTTAAATCTACAATGGACTGCCCAACGAAATTACAGTTATTGAGAACAACAACATAATTGGTAAAAAAAAAACTTAAATTATTTTTGACTGAACATGCTTTTTATGACATAAATGAATTTTTGACATTAAACTTTTGTAATAACTCAGAATGAATTAATGTATTTCAACTTGTAATAAAATGAATAAATCTATATTGATTTAATTGTACCAATTTAGCATATTTAATGTATAATAATTGACTTGTAAATTTGAATTTATGAGTATGAGTATCCCTAATGGGGAGTTGATTTGTTTTTTTTTCACGTAGCAACCAAAAAAAAAACGCAAATTATCGTCTTGACACGTAGTCTTTTGCACATTGATGGTTTATTTGTGATAAAATTTTACTTGATCTACATTTTTAAATGTAGACAAAGACAACAATGAAAAATAGACCGCTTTCATAAAGTTAAATTTCTTTTCATTACTAAAGAACGCGTTAGATGTATAAAGCGTCAATAACTTATGCACACCACTGAGGTCAATCGTGTCATAGCTGGTTGCACATCAATACAGGGTGCAACTCTTAAATACTTAAACTAAAGAAGATCTTCCGCGTATCTGAGATTAAGATTCCTATCGCGTACGTATTGTTATGTAACAAAGTAATACCGCTTCGAGTTGTTCCAGTGAACCAGATAGTGTCCGCGTGATCTCACCGCTTAGTGTCAGACAGGTGTCATCCTGACCCTAGTGCGTACACTATGCGTTACGCGTATCTACGAACTTACACTGCTAATTTAACGCAGGGAAAAGCAATTGATGGATGGATGAAGTATTAAATTTGGGACACGGAGCCGACATTAGGGTTAGGTCATGGGAAATTGTAATCCTACTAATATTATAAATGTTTATTAGGATTTTTGTAACTCAATTACGCTTCAACCACTGGACGGATTGGGATGAAACTTTTGCACATATAAGTAAGGTCCTGAAAACTTTTTATCCAGAAAAATACAAAAGTTCTTGCGGGTTATAGAACCGAACTTAAACAAACTGCAGCTACAGCTATTGCTTTAGCAAAATTTTATTAATAGGTATAATTTAGCAGTTGACGTAGAAATTCCACGCTGATAACAGAATTTAGGGCGGGTGGAGCCGCTGGCAAAATCTAGTAAATAATAAATTATGTTACATCAAAACACCTATGTAACTACTGACATAAAACTATTCAAAGAAACAAATACAAGAACTATGATGAGCGACCACGCTTTTAATGCAACGATGTTGACATAATGCGCCGTTAATCTGCGCGTGCGTCGCATTACAAGTGAAACAAACTCAACATACTATTCTCACACAGAGACACCTCAACACCACGCGTCTACTTTTAATTCAATCTTCTCTACTACTTACTAGCTTTTGTCCGCAGGTCCACCCGCGCTACATGCGCTCATGGGTTTGGAATTCCTACAGCAACTTTGTAGATATAGTTTATTCACGTGGAATTTGGTTATAGTTATTCCTGCGGAAAATTTTGAATGAGATAAAAGTCTAAGATATACATTCTCTAATTAGATTTACTAAAAATTTAGACAGTCATAAACATAGGACTAGACAGGCGAATAAGGTTTCTTTAATATTGCCCAGAAGTAATAACGCCAAAAAAATGTTTAAGGAAGTTCAATAGTATAATTACTTACCCAAAACTGTGAAAGATGAAAAAACCATGACTGCATACAAAAAAATGTTAAAAAGCAATATCTTTAAACATAATTCAACATAAAAATATATAACATAGTGCTTTAATTTTTTTTATTACCGTTATAAATCTATTTTATTAATCACTATACCATAGCCTTAGTGAAAATTATTGTAAATTGCAATTTCTCATCAAGCGTATCAAATCAAAGTTATTTTCATATTTTTACTTAAGCAAATTGTTTCAATTAAACTAGTTGTAAGTTTTATTTTGTTTTTCAATAAGTGATTGTTTTGTCATCACACTTACTTGTAAACAGTGTGATTACGTGCAGGTAAAGCGGGTGCTAAGACCTTAATTACTCCCACAGGCTTTTTCTTTGTAAATTTTACTTTTCTCGAAAATAAGCGCGCGTTAATAGATCACGCGGGCGGTAATGACGTGCCTATTCTATGAAGTATCATTAAAGCTGTCTGTTCAAAATATGACGCTAACACTACAAGCGAGCAATTACAAGTCTTAACTTTAGCCAAAACTTTTAAATTCATAAATTCTCTAGATTTCTATCTGACGGTTGCGTTGTTTCAACCCGCCATTTCAATTGTGTTTTGGCGAATTTATTAATTTTATTACCTAGGATTTTTATTTATTTTCTGGTAAATGTGATACAAAACATTGTATGTAACACGGGCGGTACGCAAATTAGAAACTCGAGACATTAAAGTCTTCGGCCTTCGGCCTTAGGCTTCTTAATGGCCTCTCATTAGTAATTTTCTCCTTACCACCCTTAATACACGATGTAGTAGATATCAACCACAACTCAAATAACTCATTAACTATCTCTGTGCCTTTCAGCTCAATGCTTAGTTAAGACGTGTAGGAAGGATACGCACTTTCCATTTATAACACTAGTATTAATTAGTCACTATAGTGACCTGCGATTTCTTTCACTTTCAACTTTCAGAATTATACAATACTACCTAATGTAATTGCTTCGCGCTTTTCATTTATTTTCAGTTTATTTGATTCGTGACGTTCACGATGCATTAGTATCCGCAGAGTCTTCCATAGGCCAGCCTTCAAGATTTAATTAGAAAAATTCACCTACTTCTAAAATGATACTGACCTACATTGCTTGTTCATGCTTAACGCTGTCAACTATGACTATATTTATTAACAATTTTATGCACTGGGTAATGAAGGTCCAAATACCGGCTTGAATGAGGGCTCACATTTACGTTCCCTCCATTCGTTGGATCGCTCTGCGTTTACTCATTCCGTGGTCGATCCCTCCATTCGTTGGATCGCACTGCGTTTACACATTCCGTGGTCGTTCCCTCCATTCGTTGGATCGCACTGCGTTTACTCATTCCGTGGTCGTTCCCTCCATTCGTTGGATCGCACTGCGTTTACTCATTCCGTGGTCGTTCCCTCCATTCGTTGGATCGCACTGCGGTTACTCATTCCGTGGTTGTTATTAAAACCACCTTTCCTTCGACTCTCAGATTCCTGCTTTCCTTGAATTCTTTTTTTACTTAGATGCCTCCTTTTTTTACTTAGATGCCTTCTTTGCTAGATTCCCTTTTTTTCTAAGATTCCTTCTTTCATATCCTCATAAGGTGTTAAACATGTTTTGGTGAGACACTATCTTCAAGTCATTATGGGTGGCTTAAAAAATTTGACAGTCGAGTATTAGACCAGCCACTAGAACACAAGATCTATCAATTCACCCATTATTCTTTTACGACTATATAAGTAATTTACATCGTGTTTACTCTTATTATAATATTTTTTCCTTGAGGAACGAAAGCTTACACAGCCACATTAGATATACAAGTTCTGTAATGAGTAAAAAAGGAGTCCATATATCTTTAAAACTTTTATTAAGTAAAAGATTATGTCAGAGACGGGTGATATGTAATGTAATAGGATCCTAGTGCTACCACACCTAAGAATTAACAAACTTTTTACTTCACTAATTAAACACCTCATAGGGAAGGCCTAAAGACTATTTTGCTTTATTTTATGGCCTAGGGAAATCATGGTAATTGCAAATAATATTGTAATTGAAAAACAGTGCAGAAAAGTGGGTTGTTACGTGTCGATAAGACAAGCTTCGCAAGTTTTATGTTTGCCTTATATTTTCCGCCAACCAGTCAACCTATTACTTGAGCTATTTACAGCGGGCAACTTTTTTTTATTTCACAAAAAAACAAAACTTATGTATTCTTCTTATACCTTATGTTATTATGAGAGGTTCAGTTCGAAGACATAATATTTTTAACTCAATAGGTTGTAACGGAACGACCGTTTCCGGTGGTCCGTCTCCGGTAAAGGACCGGATGATGTAGGAAACGATAGAAGTTTCTGGACATTCGCTCTTAGGTCCATTACCACTGTGGTAATTTAATTTAGAGATCAAAGAATCTCTAGATGTTTGACATCGGTAAGTCAAAAACAGATTACTTTACGTTCTGCTTGACGTGGTTGTAAAAATTCTACTACTAATTATTTTTACGGATAGTAAACTGTGCGATCTTCTTCTAAACTGCAAATTAATTGCATATCCACTTCTCTTCTATAAATGAAAACCGTCCTCGGTAATTTTATATATTTATTTGTTCTCGTTCTGTGTTTTGTGAGTTATTGGTAAGTCATTAATACGTTTATCTTTCTCCTTGACAGTACGGTTCTTAGTTTATATATACAACGTATATATATTATTCCACTACGACTCTACGCCGTGACTGAGGTCCGCGAGAAGACTTCTCTGTGGGCTGGTGCACGTTTGTCTTCTAAAGACGGCGCACCGCAGCTGCTTTGCTGTCCTTATACTGTGGGAGGCCGGAGTCTACTGAACTCCAAATCCTCGGCCTGTCCGGAGTCTTCTTGACTCCAAAACTTCGGCCTGTGCAGTAGTGGTGCTATCTAAAACATCTACTGGCGAGCTACGTCCACGTGCGGCCTTACCTTGTGCCTGCCACGGGCGGCATATTCACTACTCACCAGACGCTGTTAGGCCACGTAACATCAGTCCCATCCGCGTCTTCTTTCTACTGCGGTGCTGACCTGAGGGATGCCCACAGCGAGCAAGACATCAAATCGGGCTCTAGGCCGAAAAGACCTGAGTGTATTAGTTCCCTAATAAAAGCTTTTAAAAACTACACTTAAAATCTGTGTAGGCAGGCTTGCGTTTGGCTATCTTTCTATTTATTTAGGTAGTCCTTTATGATTGTGAATTAGGTAGCTGTGATCTAGATATTTAAGTGTTACGAATCAACCTATGTGATTAGGATTTTGTGCATTAAAAGCTGTTACTATATAATGAAAGAGTATACTAATATAACCTGCCTTACCCTTGAAAAGTGTTTCTTTACTCGCCTTTGAACTCCCTCTATCTTTTCTCCTCCTACTGAGCACCTAGCCGGTGCATTCGGTAACAGGGCACTACTGCTTTAACCTGTCCTGTTATAGTGGCGCCCTTTCACGTGGGTTTTAGAGGTATTCTACTTTCTTTAAAGTAAAGAGATTTTTCAAGGCAAGGTTCAGAGATTTTAGGGTGTCTAATCCTTATTTTTTTCAGCTTCTTATGAAATTGTATTTTAGCATAGCGGTATACTCATTCATTGTATATCTAACCCTAGGTAAGGTGTTAATAATTTCTATAGAACGTGTCGGTGGTAAGCCGAGTACCATATACTAGGTTACTAACGTCTTTTGCTTATTATTTCATTGTATTTAACTGATTACGACTACTAAATCTAATCTATCTGATATCTGTGTGTAACAGAGGCATTCCAGATGGCAGGCGATTTAATTAGGTTTCTGCCTAAAAAGGCTCTACAGTATGAGTTGCTACTCAGAGGTGTAGAACCTGCTTCTAAAATCGATCTGATGCGCGATCAGTTCGAAAAACTACCTTCTACCACTGTTGTTTCTGATCTAAGCCCATTGGAATGTGTCGAAGATATCGATCAGATATCTAAATTGCTTAAAATCTGGAAAGCCAAAGTTGATTTAACAATTTTTAGTAGAAATGTATCTAAAGCTGATCTTGAAGCTATTTTTCAGCACTTAATGCTTAGATTTTCTAGGATCAATATTGACGAGGATGAGGATCTTATAGATAAGTTTTCAGACCTTTCGTCAGACTATACAAAGATTTCTCAAAGTTATTTGAATTTTTGCAAGGGCATTGTCGAAAATGTTGATCCTAAGCCTTGTATTTCTTCTCCTACTAATACTGAAAAAATAGTGGTAATTGAACGCTCTCCTCTTCTAGATTTTAAAAAGTTCAAATACGATGGTCAATCTTGTCCAATTGAATTCTTAAGAAACGTTACTGAAATGGCTTCATTTAAGTCTGTTTCGGATGACAAATTGTATTCACTTTTGTTTGAAATGTTGAGCGGTCCAGCACTCGAATGGTTCCGTAACAAAGAAGATGTATTAATAAATTGGAATTTATTTAAAACCGATTTTCTTAAGGATTTTGAGGTTCCTGATTCTGACTATTTATTAAGAAAAAAATTGAGGCCAGAAAACAAAAATCTAATGAAAAGGCCATAATTTTTATTACTGAGGTGCAAACTCTTTGCAGAAAACTTAGGTCCCCAATGTCGGAATCAGAGATTGTTTCTATTTTGCGCAGAAACTTAATCCCTAATTTTGCAATACAGTTGCGACAATCGGACGTTGTTTCAATTGATTCTTTGTTTGAAGCTTGTAAATGGTTAGAAACGTCTATTGCGATGAATACTTCTATTCCTAGCACTAGCTCTCTTAATACCTCTAATAATAATATTCTTTCTACTTCTATAGAAAACAAGGTAAGTCTCGTACAGTCTACTCCTAAAACTGACAAGAGAAACCTATGTTTTAGATGTAACTCTGAATCGCACACTACGTTACAATGTAACTCTCGTGACATTGTATGTTTCGGCTGTGGCCGCAGAGACGTACGTGTGATCGATTGTCCTAATTGTTCTCCTACCTCGACAATTAGTGCATCTAGACCTGCTCGAAAGTACAACCATTTTAAACCACAAACTGGTGGAAAGAAGGTCACTTTTACAAAAAGTTCAAATCCAAAAAAACTTGTAAGGGAGAACCCTAATCCTAATACTGATTTTAAGCCAAATCACTTTTCAAAGAAAGGTTTATCAAACTTGAAAAATGAAAGGTTGATCCCTAAGAAAATCGATTTTTGTGCTAAAGATAGTACACACAAAAATTCGAAATCTTGTATGCAATCTGTCACTCAACATATCAACTTCTTTGATAAAGGCGAGTGGGATGCATGGCTTAAAACGGTAAAAATCTTTTCGAAATCGTACAAAGTCGATTCGGTTCTCTTTAAAGAAAATGATTTTGTACGTCCTTATGTAAATATCTCTGTACATAATCTTACTTTATGTGGTTTGTTAGATAGCGGTAGCGCAATCTCTATTTTAGGTAATAATTCACATCTCGTACTCTGCGAGAATGGGTTAAGTGTAAATCGTTGTGATATCATTCAGTGTTCCGTAGCAAACGGAACAAAAATGTCTTCTATCGGATCGATTGAATTACCTGTCGAATTCAATGGAATTCGAAAGCTTTTAACTTTCTACGTTATACCAGAAGTTAAACAGTCTCTACTACTTGGTGTTGACTTCTGGAAAGCTTTTCAAATTATGCCTTCTTGCATAAACTCTAACTTGGTACATCTGGATACTAAACGTCCTTTTGTAGCGAGTGTATCTCCTGATGCGAAAGGTTCCGATACTAAACGTCCTTTTGTAGCGAGTGTATCTCCTTATACGAAGGGTTCCGACAATGTGACACCTGACTTCTTGTCTCGTGCTAACATGGTGAATGCAATCACTTATAACAGCACATCGTCTACTGATGCCTGGTATAATGCTCTTAAGGCTAATATTCAAGCTAACCCTAGTGCATATCCTCAATACCTCATAAGGGATAGCAAATTGTATAAACATTGTCGCACTAACTCTATTTTGTGCTCTGAATATGACTGGAAAGAAGTCATACCAAACGAAGTGAGAGAACAAGTGATTTCTGAAAATCACTCTCCTCCTACTTGTGCTCATTTTGGGATACAAAAAACTTACGAAAGAATACGCCTACGTTATTTTTGGAATGGAATGTACCCTGACGTTGCTAAGTTTATAGCAAAATGTAATGTTTGTCTTGCTTACAAACATCAAAACTCTAAAACTATTGGTTTAATGGGTAAACCTAAACAATGTTGTAGACCATTTCAGTGTATTACAACTGATTTAATAGGCCCATTGCCTTTATCTCGAAAGCTTAATCGATATATTTTGGTAGTGATGTGTCATTTCTCTAAATACACTCTCCTATTTCCTATTAAAAAGGCAACTTCTTCTGTCTTAAATCATGTCATGGAAAACTTAGTTTTTCTTGTGTATGGTGTACCTGAAACGGTTATCATGGATAACGGTCCCCAGTACGCTAGTACTGAGTTCGTGGACATGCTTAAAAGGTACAATGTTCCGAAAATTCACTTTACTACTCCTTATACTCCTCAAGTGAATACTACTGAACGGACAAATAAGACCATTGGTACGGCAGTCGCATGTTTCGTGGAGGAAGACCATAGAACATCGGATGTGAATATGCACAAGATTCAGTTCGCTATTAACTCATCTGTAAATGAGGTTACTAAATACACTCCGGCGTTCTTGGTGTTCGGAAGAGAGCTGGTATCTAGTGGCTCTATCTATAAAAACAACGAAAATTCTGACGAAGTCATTATGTCTCCTAGGGACGAGTTCGCAGATAACGTTGGTTTTCTTTCCCCTATCTTCGACGAGGTGCAGGAAAGGTTGTGGAACGCCCACGAGCGTAATGCTGCTTATTACAACTTACGTCGTAGAGACATGTCATTCAACGTCGGTGACTATGTCTGGAAAAGGTGTTACAACCAAAGTGTTGGACATAAATTCCATTCGGCTAAGTTGGCTAAAAAGTTTTCTCGTTGCAAAGTCGTAAATAAAATATCTCCTCTAATTTACGAACTGGTCGATGAGAACAACAAAAACATTGGCCGCTGGCATATAAAAGATTTTAAGTGCATTGGTAATTAATCTTAATTACCGGCATTAGTCATTTATATGGTTATTTGTAATATAGTATTGTTTTACTTGTACAAAGTTCATATTAGGTTAGGATAACGTAGTTATTCATCACATTCATTTTCTCATTACAAAGCGTTGCTAATTGAGCAAAAGATTTTTTTTATGTAAGACGTGTTCACGTAAGTGAAAAAGATTCGCTCTTGACCTTTGGTTTGTTTGTAAACAATGGTCAGCTGTCAGTTTGACAACTGTCAAGTCTGACTTTCTTCTTCAGCGACTCGTAAGCTGTAATAAGGTTGACTGTCCTGTCAATCATTTTACCTATCTATGGTAGAATGTTCATTGACATAAGATACTACTACTCTATAATGCTTATGTCAAATATGAACATAATCTGTAACCTGAAGTTTTGAACTTTAGAACAACTAATTCTACTTGTTGTTAATACAGAGGCTACTCGTAACTCTGTCGGTAAATATTTAAATAGTGTCTTTGAAACTTAACAAAGAGACTAATTATAAATTAAATATTTTGGGTTCACTTGGTGGACTGGCGATTGTAGCTCAGCACCAGCGTACGTAAGCGTCTGAAAGTTCATGATGAGACTTTCAGACAATTTAAAAGCGAACTTTGAAAGGATTTTGAATGTTGCTGTTTGTTTGAATGAAAGTGAGTGATACCAGAAGTTGTACATACTCATCAGCCATCTCTTATAATTGAAGAAAAGTGTCTTCAGAAGAAAAATTTTCAACGAGACTTGGTCTCATGGAAAATTTTTGAAACACGGGAGGGGACACTGTAACGGAACGACCGTTTCCGGTGGTCCGTCTCCGGTAAAGGACCGGATGATGTAGGAAACGATAGAAGTTTCTGGACATTCGCTCTTAGGTCCATTACCACTGTGGTAATTTAAATTTAGAGATCAAAGAATCTCTAGATGTTTGACATCGGTAAGTCAAAAACAGATTACTTTACGTTCTGCTTGACGTGGTTGTAAAAATTCTACTACTAATTATTTTTACGGATAGTAAACTGTGCGATCTTCTTCTAAACTGCAAATTAATTGCATATCCACTTCTCTTCTATAAATGAAAACCGTCCTCGGTAATTTTATATATTTATTTGTTCTCGTTCTGTGTTTTGTGAGTTATTGGTAAGTCATTAATACGTTTATCTTTCTCCTTGACAGTACGGTTCTTAGTTTATATATACAACGTATATATATTATTGCACTACGGCTCTACGCCGTAACTGAGGTCCGCGAGAAGACTTCTCTGTGGGCTGGTGCACGTTTGTCTTCTAAAGACGGCGCACCGCAGCTGCTTTGCTGTCCTTATACTGTGGGAGGCCGGAGTCTACTGAACTCCAAATCCTCGGCCTGTCCGGAGTCTTCTTGACTCCAAAACTTCGGCCTGTGCAGTAGTGGTGCTATCTAAAACATCTACTGGCGAGCTACGTCCACGTGCGGCCTTACCTTGTGCCTGCCACGGGCGGCATATTCACTACTCACCACACGCTGTTAGGCCACGTAACATCAGTCCCATCCGCGTCTTCTTTCTACTGCGGTGCTGACCTGAGGGGTGCCCACAGCGAGCAAGACATCAAATCGGGCTCTAGGCCGAAGAGACCTGAGTGTATTAGTTCCCTAATAAAAGCTTTTAAAAACTACACTTAAAATCTGTGTAGGCAGGCTTGCGTTTGGCTATCTTTCTATTTATTTAGGTAGTCCTTTATGATTGTGAATTAGGTAGCTGTGATCTAGATATTTAAGTGTTACGAATCACCCTATGTGATTAGGATTTTGTGCATTAAAAGCTGTTACTATATAATGAAAGAGTATACTAATATAACCTGCCTTACCCTTGAAAAGTGTTTCTTTACTCGCCTTTGAACTCCCTCTATCTTTTCTCCTCCTACTGAGCACCTAGCCGGTGCATTCGGTAACAGGGCACTACTGCTTTAACCTGTCCTGTTATAAGGTGTCAGAATTTGTTGTTATCTTGTGACAAAAATAGCAAAATAAATTAGGCCGTTCAATTTTGAAATAAAATACTTAATAGGGTTTAAATGTGCATGTCATTGTAAACGCTATTTATGTGATGTAATCTATTCTTTATTTATAGCCTTTTACAACGCTTAATGACTTATAAAGTCCTAGTACATCAATTTTACAAATATGTACACAAAATCTTCATAGAATTAAGAAATACAATATGAAATATACATACATCGAAATTATGTTTCTGTTATATTTATTTACATCGATATTATAGTCTTATTATAAAAACAAAAAATAAGTTTATAACTACACAATATTTGTATTACAAACTAAACAATGACAATCAGATGTAGTATTGTCCTTGGTCGATTCTATGGAAAGTAGACCATCGCTGCATTCTTCATGTGTCAACAGATCCCGTTTACTATCGACAAACGAAGTTCAACCAAAAGTTATTGAAAATAGAATCTATATTACTACAAAAGTTTCAAAAGATTAAAGCTGGTTTACGTCTAACCGTGTGATTTAATCTAGATCTAAGGAGCTGTGGGAATGGTATCCCTTTCGATTGAACCGAACGTTATTTATTGGTCCTGTGCGAGATAAGTCAACACGCTACAGTTTATAATGTCCTGGTACTTACAACGTGTAATTGATACTTAACGAGGTTTTAGGTAATCTTATTGAATTGGGTAATACTGGGAAATAAGGCGGGTCTATATTAGTGGTTAAGTTGAAAGGAATTGAGTTATAAAGATTGTGAATGTATTTTGGACTTGGAAGCTTGGTGGTTCTTGTTCTCAGCTGGAAGACTTACGTTGATAAACGTAGGTCTTTTCCATATGTTTGCACAAAGGCCGGTCTTGAGCTACCTGCATTCAGTGACTTCCAGCGGTTCGATCTAGATCCTCTGTCTACCTGACAGAAGACCGTCCTACGTTACGTTTTCGAATCCGTGCGGTCGCCAATGCAGAATCGTTTTTCACCATCTGTATGTCTGTCTATGTTTGACGATTTAACCTGCTTGGCAATGGCTAGGCTATGGCTGTCCACGATTTTGGTGCTTCGGCGATGATCTTCGTCACAGATTTTATCGCTCAAAGAAACAAGCGAAGAATCAAGAATAAGCGACTTCGAGCTTATTCAGGATAGGCCTCCTTAATTACAGTAAGCAATACCGTAAGTTATCAGAGTCATTAGTGGCAACAATCCATCCAGTTTAGTGGGTCTGGTAGTTCAGTGCGAACTATGTTCATAGTAAGAGAGACTAACTAGAATATAATAATTTAAAATCTCCATTTGGGACAATGATCGCAGGCTACATTTTTTTTGCATATGATGTAGATCATAAACTCCACCAGTAAGGCTTAGAAAAAGATCAATATCTATATCACATCACATATTATGTGGATTTGGGATACAAGGGATTCCTTAACTAAATAGCACGGTAAAAGAAGGCATTGCTGAGTTTTCCTTTGGCCTACAACTACGTTGTGTATTTGGTACCATTTTTTTTAAGTTAATCTGTACACACACGACTTTTTGTATGCGGCTTCCATCATATATGCTGATGATTTTAATATCATGACGAAATTTTAAATAACTAAATTTTGGTAGGTCATCTTAAAAATTGTTTCGAATCCTGTGTGTACGCATCGCAAGAATGGTCAGCTTCCACATCGCTGCTCGCCGGTTGTGTGATCTCGTGAATATTTGTGATGCAAGGGTTAGATACAACACTCAAAAGATTAGTGTGCAGTCATCACCACTAAGTGTTATAATTTTGACAAAAATATTGTAATGTACATAGTGGACTTACGGAAGGAATGACGAAATATAGCGGTCAAATTATTTTTCCAGAATAATGCTTATCTAGCCTTGCTGGTAATACAAATCTTTTTTCTTTATTTTTTGATTAAAAGATCAATAATTTCAAATATCAAAATGTTTCATTCACCAAAATATCAAATTATGAAAATAACGCGTGAGCTGTAACATAATGATTTAATTAGCTTACTTTGGAAACAACTTGGACAGAAGACAAGTTAAAAGCTAGATAAGCTTTTTCAACTATGTATTTAAATTTAGGTATCAAAAAGCTTTGAAGACTGAAAGATGATTCACTTATTGGTTAATCTAACCTGATATTTCAAAGCACCTAATGATTGCCATTTGAGGCTATTCTAACAATTTAAAATGTAACAAAAAGTCAACATTTTACGTAAATTTTCATCACGTAAATATAAAAAACGGCACTCGTTTTGTTCGAACGCACAATGATTCTAAGGGCCTAACCAAATCTAGACCGCGACGGAATGTTGCATAAACCCGGTGTCACTGCGCAGTTTGTGTTTCCTTTGACGTCTACAGAATCCTTTTATAAACAAAGCAAGCTAAGTACCGTGGCTTTACTCGTGATGTTTATATAAATATTCTTAGGTAAGATTTTCAAAGATTATCGAAAACCATTTCCAAATTAATTGGACGGGTAAACGCTGCATTAGAAATTTTTTGCGCTCTCTTGTGCCTCGGAAGTACGTATAATCACACAGTAAATCTGAAAACGTTTAATCACAGGTTTTTGGTCTTCTTTGTACAATTGTCTTATTTACCTAAATGTTCGATTAAAAAACAGTCTTTTGAGCAAATTTCTTTAGTAAATAAACGATCTGTATCGACAGGTTTCAGTCTTTCTTGACCCTTGATAAATAAAAAATAATTTATAAAATTAAAATTATATTAACAATCGTCTAAGCCTCCTTCTTCAAGAAGAGGCCTATAACTCTGCAGTAGGGCGAATAAAGCGAAAGTTGATGATATTGATGATCAATTTTCCAAATAAACATGAACTACACTAAACAGCACGAACAAACATAACCTCAAATCCTATATAAACTATATAATGTGATTGATGAATGTGCACCGAATTAGTTAAGAGTGGTTGCATTGCAATTGTTCGAACAATAGTTATGAAATATTATATCCATGTCTTATGGCACAAATAGATAAATATTTGTGCTTATGGTAACATTTGAGAACTATGTCGTATGGACACTTCCAAATTAAGTAATTACCTATAACTTTAGCTCGGCTTTGCATATTGCAACACTAAATATATCAATGTAGTTGTAATTATTTAGATCTAGGTACATAAATAAATTATTTATGAATATTACAAACAGGTGTAAAGTTTGTAAGTTTGGATGTAGGAATACCTTGCAAAGGACTCATCCGATTTCAAAAATTCTTTTACTAACATTTAGAATTGACTTTTAGGAGTAGGGTTTTCCCCAGGTACAATTAAATTGTGTACTGAAAAAAGGTATTTTACATGTTTTTTTACATCAAACAATATATTTATCATTAATTTCTAAAATTAACCTGTAACAAATATACAAAGAAACTTTTTATTTCTTCTCTCTTTACGCAATCATGCACGACCATTTCTGTGTCTGCTAATTTAACTAAATAGTGAGATCATAGTTACTTGCCCAATTCTGACTTAGTACTTATAGTTTTTTAGGAATTTGCAATGGCAGTATTAAATGTTTCTAGTCTTTTATTTTCTTTTACCGATTATTACTTTAAATCTGGTGATTAACGCCTTATTAGACATGTATAAAGCACGGGCGCTAAACTGAATCCCGAGCGTAACGAAGTGATCGGGTGCAACGAGGGATTCAAGCTCACCCAATATAAAAGCATTTATCCCTAAGGAGAATACTCTATTAGCCCTTAAGCCTGAGGAGAGACTTTGCCTCCCTGTATATTCAACCGCTTGTCTAAAGGGATGTGTTCTGAGTAATTGTTCGAAATGATGCCCACGGCTTCTTTATACCATCACACCGCTCGCCATCGGCAGGGAATTCATTCTTACACTTTACAACCTAAATGATCGCTTACAGTACGGTTTTAGAGAAACTTCCTCCCGCTAATGCTTGCAGGTTGTGGAATGAGCTCCCTGCCAGGGTTTTCTCTAGGGGATGGGATTCTTCAAGAAAAAAGGTTTTTAATTTTGAAGGGTCGGCGACGCGCGAGTGATACTCCAAGTGTTGCAAGCATCCATATATAGGGTATGGTGACCGCCTACCATCAGGCGGACCCTCAACTTGTTTTCCACCTTATTGGTTTTGCTTTTTAAACCTAAGTCAATATTCAGCGACACTTACTACCAGAAAAAAGTACTTTATTCGACTTTCTTCCTTAGAGAAATCGTCATTGGTTTTCATGTAACGTTTCGTCGGACTTTTGTGGAAGTAGGTTGTTAACAATGTTAACAGCTTCTGATTTCATAAACTTTAAAGTCAAACTCTATCTTATATTTTTATAAAAAAATATAATTTGTAATGTATAGTGCAACAACCTATGCTGAACTGGTGGTCATAAAATCAAACAGTAGCCATATTGAATTTACATACAACGACACTAGACCAAAGACCCAAGACCGAAAGGTCAGATAAGTTTGTTTCACTGTAAATTAAACAACATGGAGATTTGCAGTAATAGCGCCTTTGTTTTCTTTTTTTTTTTTCTACTCATGGTGGCCAGTTCGATTCTCGATCTCGATTAAGTTGTTAAAGTTGTGTAGTTGTTAATATGTTGAGTAAGATTCTAAATTTAAATCACATTATAACCCTTTATGATGATGAAATTCGGTATAATATAAGATCCCTATCCCTAGAAAAATGACATATGATTGGACATTGCTAAACAGGAGCTGTAAGAAATATTACTTGATATAATCCCCGGGACCACGACAGGGATATAAACAGTGTTGTGGCCATGGGCTTACCACATGATGTTGTGTATCCAGCAACTGGTTACTCTATGTTGGGGATCAAAACCTTAACCTTATACATACAATACAATACAATAAAAATATCCTTTATTGCACAAAACAAAAACACAAACTTATTGACAAAATAATATTAAAAAACACGTACAACGGGCGATCTTATCGCCAGATGGCGATTTCTACCAGATAACCTATGTTGGTATTGATATACAAATTTAAAAGATTGGAATGGTAGGATGTGCAAAATTGTACAAAAACTGAAATAAAGATATAAGTAACACCGAATAAGAATAGTTTAAATTACCAAATAAATAAATAACTACAAAATACATAAATACCCTTATACATAAAATATAAAATACATAAATTCCTTACATAAAAATACATAAACTACACATAAATAAAACAATCATAACTTAAATATTTAAGTGTCTACATCAGAAGAACAGAGGGAGCAAAACAACAAGGTTATGCGAGATTTAAAAAATGCTTTTTCACTTGTGCTTTGAAGGTTGTAAGTGATTGTGCTTTTCGGATATCTACTGGGAGAGAGTTCCACAATCGCACTGCTTGTACGGTGAAGGAATCATCGTAAAATTTTGAGTTGTGACTCGGTGTATTAAGTAATAAATTAGAGGAGGAACGCAAAGAGGCATAGTAACCAAAACGCTCTTTGAGATAAGAAGGGTAGCTAGGATTGAACAGCACACAGTAAAGAAGTGAAAGAATATGAGCATTCCGGCGAAAGCGAATTGGGAGCCACTTGACCTTGAGCTTATACACTGCAAAATGCTAATTAAAAAACCTCGTGATTCATCCTAATTAGGTACTATAAAAAAAGTTGAAATAAGTAAAAGTTAATTTAAAATATTAAAACAAACCCGATTGCGGATTAAAATAATAAATGGTAATCTTAGTAACTGAAAAGCAAAAAAGCAATTTTTTAATATAGCCTATGACACTCTAGTGGTTAAGACGAATCTAACCACGTATAATTTATAAATCGGTTAAGCCGTTTAGTAGTTACGAAAAAACATAGAGTCCCACATACCAGCGCTGCCAGATATTTTTTTTGCCAAGTCGGGATTTGGGAACTTTTTTATTGAAAAAAGCGGGATTCTTTTGTAGAAAGCGGGACATAGTAAAAAAAACGTATATAATCAAAAGATTTTGAATATGTATCTTTTTATTTGTGTTCAAATTACGTTTACGTGACAATAGATAGGTACCTAGTAAAAGAAAAGAAAATATCCATAGAAAAGCGGCCAGTCCACACTTGTCTATGCCACCTGCCCGCGCTTTCTCAGTACGCTGCACGCACGGTCGAATTATTCCCGAAAAGCGGGATTGAGCGCGGGACATTTAATTTTGATTTTAAAAATCGGGTCGTCCCGCCAAAATCGGGACGTCTAGCAAAGCTGCCACATACATACAGGTCAAACACATATACCCTCCTTTTGGGCTTTGTCGCAGTCTGGTAAAAAAAAACAGTGGTAGTGTAGTAACATTGCACAAGAGTCAAAGCGAACGTGTGGGATCTTGAAAAGATACCCAAGGCACAGTATTATAGTATTAATACTGTGCCATCGGTTAACTTTGTCTCTTTCTAAGGTGTGGCCAATGTCGTGAGCCTATTGCACAGTCCATAGGACAGATTACAGAAATCGAAGTCTATCGTTTAGACGTAGCTTTGGCTGCTAGTTACTATTCTTGCAAAATATCGATTAATTCATTCTAAACACTATGAAATAATGGAACAATATTATGTAAACCGGCTGGATATCGGCTACAGTGGTTTCGTAAGGCCGGACTATTTTAGTTGTCAAACGGTTAAGCTAGAAGCGACGCGTTGTTGTGACGCAAACCCCCGTTTAGGTACGTCCTAAGGTGCGTACAGAGCCTACAATCGGGTTTGAATCAGCCGGCTATTCACGACTAATTACATAAAGCTATTTGAAATCTTCATGGAGTATTTCGATTTTTTTTCCGTGAACAGCTTGCATTATAAAGCGTTTGTCCCACTCGGTACATAACACTTAAACTCTTCACCTACTGATGTAGGGACAGCTTTTTTGATAACGTTTCGGCACCTTTATAAATCGTATGAATCAAACCTGTGGTGCATGCCTTTCTTATAGACATTGCTTTAACCTCATTTATCTTCTGTCTATACATTATTTATGTATATTATTCTTCTTTTACAAATACATTGTTTGCACAATGGTGGGCTTACTGCCATGCAGCATTTTATACCAGCCAACCATAGGGTTAAACAAAAATAGTTTAGATGGTACAATATTTTTTTTCTATATATAAGAATATAAATAAACGTAAACATCAGAAAAAAATATACACTACATACATTTAATAAATACATACATATTATAATGTAAATAAATATTTTCATAGGAAAGATGCAGTCAAAATATAAACCTCAAGCCAGGACATGAACCTGCAACGATCCTTGCAGTTCGTTTACTATGAAAAACTTTGAAAAAAAATTGAGTTCTATCTTTGCTATGAAAATATTTATTTACATTGCAAATGTAGCCATAGATTTGGCATTGATGATATGTTTTCTTCAAAGATTCTAACCGTCAAGAAGACTCAAATAAAGAGATTATGTTCATAAATCACTAGCAGTTGTTTCTATCCATATATTTTATTTTTAAAATTGACGTATTTTACCATTTTTGTAAAATCATCCCCTAGAGGGCAAATAGGGGATGAAAGCTAGTATGACAATTCGATATTTATAAAGGTAAAACCATAAAAACTAAAACCTTCTTTTTCGAAAGTCTACTAGAATTAAATCGCGGGAATGAAGTCATCCTGTCCAGTAATTCGTTATTTTATGTATAAACCAGTCACATTTTGACGCAACGCGGAATATTAACCTAGTATGATCGAAAACATTGAATATTAATTACTCAAACATTATTATTTGTATTGAAAATTTGCTCATAACAGCCATAGGTTTTGTATTAAGTTATATTAAATACCACCTAAATGATTTTTACAGTTATAACAAATCGAAAATTGTCAAAAAGTACTGACTATTGTGACTAAAATAAAACCTTTCAATATAAAATGCAACAATATCAGACCACACATAAGAAAACCACCTAATATCTTACGAACATATTTTAAAAGGCTTTATAACTGTACTAAAAACAAATATACATGCTGAATGTACTTGTAGTATATTTGGCGTCAATCCAAAAGAACACCACTTTTTCTTTCTTTGCGTAACAGTGTCTCGATTTGGCTCACGATGACTTCCGAAAAAATTTCGAAGTTCCGCCGACTTTGGTTTTTTCCTGAATTTAATTCCGCAGTAGGTTTTTTGTTCTTAAAGTAGGTTACAAACAAGCTTTCGACATATATAATATTAAGATTTCACCGTAGCGTATGTACGTATACCACTACCAGAGGCATAAGGTACTCGCGCGTTGCTAACCCTTTAAAAAATCTAATCACTTGCTTCTTGAGGAACCCCATGTTAGTGTAATCCCTATTGTATCGGGGGCTAAAACTTTAAGCATTGTTGTTGCAACACAAAAATGTTTTTTCATCCAAGCATAAAATATGGTTTACACTACTTATGCTCTGAAAGAACCTTTATGCATAGTCAAAAATAGGGTTGAAAGTACGTGTTTGCAGAGATTATTACTTTCTTGCCCGTTTAGAGGGAAGAAAGTTAAAATAAAAAAGCACTTTCTATTTAAAAGCTGATGACACAATTAAATAGCTTCTTTTAATTGGTACAGTGCCATCTGTGATTATAAAAGCGAACCAATTTCATTTTGAAAAAAATAACTCTCTATTTATAAACAACAGAAAACATAACCATAGCTTGTAAAGCACTATGTATCACTCGGGATGAAAGACGGTAATCAGTCACTTTCACCCCTTGGTGAACAATGTACTATTACATACGTGACGTAAGAACACAAAGAAAATGAACTTACTGAGTGCATTCTTATTTAATAGAAACGCAAGTTAAAAAGCAAGCATTTCGAAATAAAAAGTCGTCGTTTTATGTTTCTATCGGAGTTACTTGAGCATTTTGTTTTCCAAATTTTTTATTTTGTATTCTTAAAACACACGAGGTGGGAATCGTCTTTCATCCCGAATGATACATAGTGCCTTACACTACTAATGCGAGGATAATAAAATATAATTAATTAAAGTTTTAATTTACTCAAGAAATATTAATTCACTTTTATAAACATAGATGGCGCTGTAACGAATAATTACCGGCTATGGTTATGTTTTCTGTTGTTTGTAAATAGTGAGTTATTTTTTTCACCCTTTTGTTTTTTCGCTTTTATAATAATAGGTGGCACTGTACCAAATAAAAAGAAGCTATTTAATTGTTTCCTCAGCTTTTAAATAGAAAGTGCTTTTTCTTACCTCATAACGGGCAAGAAAGTCATAATATCTGCAAACACGTACTTTCAACACTATTTTTGACTATGCATGAAGGTTCTTTCAGAGCATGAGTAGTGGAAATATATTAAATAGCTGCGACATCTTCCACGTCGATCTTGGAAATGGTTCGATTGTATCCGCAAATTGCAACGGTTTTCCACTGGAAGATGTGGTTCATATTAAGATTGCGGCTTAGTACCGGTAGCCGCACAGTACGAACATTGCTTACGCAAAATTTTGGAAAATAATATTTTGCTTTAAAATTTTAAGAAGGAAGCAGGACAACAAAGATTAATAAAATATATATTTTCGGAAATTAAACGAAAAAAAACAGCGCCGTCTGGCCCCAAAGTAAAAAAAGCTTGTCTTATGGATACCAAACAACGGATACAAACATATACATACATATTATACATAAATACACCCAGACTCAGGACAAACACAATTGTTTTTTTATCACATAAATGTGAATCGCGAATTTAGCGCGGTCTGTGGTGCGGGAATCGAACGGTGTGGGTTCAACTGCGCAGCAGTCGGCCACATTACCAACTAGGCTGCGGAGCAGTCATTAAGGTAAGGCAAGAAGGTTTCGACACAGAGAAAGTTACAGGCTATGCACTAGCATTAGTATAAAAAAAGGTAGTACATATATAAATACAAAATATTTTAGTTCATACAATAGACATCAACGCGTTAAAAGCTTTATTTTAAGGTCTATATTTTTACCCGACTACAGAGAGGGTTATGATTTTAGCAGACTATGTATGTATGTTAGCATCATAAATTCCCGTGTAGATCCTAACTGTCATATCTTAACAAATCGAGTGCCGTTAGCTTCATCTTAGGGTCCAGAGTGTTGTAGACTATGTACCCTTTGGGTATGGAACCCTAATAAAACAACAGCTAGGAACAGTGGCTTAACGTGCTCTCCTAAGCGCGGAGAAGCTCAGAAAAATGTGCCACTAGGTGACCAGTAACCACTCATTCGGTTACTGACCACACCCAACGTTGCTTAACCCTGCTTTTCGCCGCTGATAGACGAATGTGACAAGGTGTGAACATGATCTTCTACAGCCTATTCCTATCTTATTAACAATGTCTTAGCATAGATTCTGATGATTTTTTACATGAAGGTGTCGTATGTAGAGCGCAATAAAATTTTGTATCGAAGTTGAGGAAATAAAGAAGTGTATAATAACTGAGGGATGAACAATTTTTGTGTGGAGTGTCGTAAGTAAATTTTTAAAAATACATTTAAGTTTCTTTCGTAACTTTTCTTTAGGGTGTATATCTTTAAGTTATTGGTTTTAAAGTAATTATAGTATTTATTGTTTTCAATCTTTTATTTATCACATGCCATAGACACTACTCATTTTTTTTTTTTGGCGATAGTGTTTTATTGCCATTATAGTTATTTTATGCTGACGTCATTTAAATGTTATCCCACAATAAAGGAAAATCTAACGACATTCCATTTATCAAAACAGGTAGGTACGTAAGTGCGCTAATGATTTGTACAAAGGCAGTTACATCATATATACACCCGAAAAACATTACCCTCCTTTCGGCAGTAAAAAGCCCGTTTTACTTCAAATCAAGGTACGCACGACCATAAATCTCGAAAACCATAAAGTTAAGCTTCCTCAAATTAGGCAATTGTCTCACTGCGCCACCGTTATAGTTTTAACAGGTCTAAATGTTGCGAATACTGTTTGTTAGTGAGGTCCTTACGTAGTGGGGCAGTGTGCTGGGACCCTTATATAAGTCCTTACCGACGATTCCGTCACATATCTCAAGTGACCGGCGCGACTTTAATACAGTTTCATTTAATTTTCAGTGTTGTGATTGTGTTTCAGACATAATGAAGGCATTTGTAAGTGAATATAATATTGATTATTAATGAAAATTAATTAATAAGTTAAAAGAAAAACAATAATAGGACTCTTTGGAGGGATTAAAAAAAATTATAAACAAAATGTAATGTAAAAATATGTAATTTACTACTAGTATACTGGAGAATTGATCACTTGCAACATTAATTTAAATAATGTCATCATAAAAGGAAGCAAATAAAATTAAAAATATTTAAAAAAAAATCCTTCTTTATTGGATAAATACAAAAGACCTTAGTATATACTCATTATATACTTTATCTTAATTAATTCCTTGCTAGTGTGTTTAATTTTAAACCAATTTCGATGCAGTTTTCGCAATCGTGTAATCAATACTAGGGCTTACCCGAAAAAATCTTGCAGGCGTAATGATAAAAAGTTTGAACGTTGGAATAACAAAGTCAATTGAATCCCAAAAAAAAAAAGCAAAACCACTGAACTTTTCTTGCTATCAGAAATCGGAATCGGAAACAGTGTCATTAATATATCATTAGCTTGGTACTGACAGTGTAGGTCTTAAGTTAAGGTAAGCTTTACATATGATTGCAGAACGCAAGTTCCCTAATCGTATGACAACACTATAAATAAGACGTTTCTCAGTACACAACCTTAGTAGCGCAGTGGCAGTTTTCTTGGGTTCGAGTCTCTGTAGAGTCAGCAAAAGTTACAATTTGTGCATTGCAAAAAGTTGTATCGATTGTGGTTGTTTTTGTGCCATAGGCTGGCGTACCTAGCTATCACACACGAGTAAAAGGAAGAGCCCTATCACGTTTAGGACGGAATATACTAATTACTGTTTCTCATCACAGAAACGGTGCTTAGGCCTAAGTTCATCACGCTGATCCAGTTCCGATTTTCAAACCACCCTTGTGGTTTGAAAAAACTTATGGCCTTAGTTCAACTACTGGTGTCATGAACGACAGCTAGGGCCAACACGATTTGACGTGCCCTCCAAAGGAAGTGCGAGTCGGGCTCGTGCATTATATGATGACTTGGAAACATAGGTGTACCAGCCTCACTTAGCTGGTTTCTTTTGAACATTCAAAATAATTTCGCGTCATCAAATTCACGATCGCGAAGGTTAAACGGCCGTGGCTTCGACACAGCCCATCCCCCTTTTTTTAAATAGTAATAACAGGCATTAGATCTTGTTTGTATAGTAATTCGGAGCTAAAACAATGACTTCATTCAGTTGGCTATCGAAGGTAAGATGCGTGGCG
The DNA here is from genome assembly GCA_946406115.1 of Apoda limacodes. Classification (NCBI taxonomy): domain Eukaryota; kingdom Metazoa; phylum Arthropoda; class Insecta; order Lepidoptera; family Limacodidae; genus Apoda; species Apoda limacodes. The sequence continues at coordinate 5,958,716 of OX291558.1, forward strand.
AGACGGGGCGCGAGCCCACCCGACTAATTTATGTCGTCACAATTGGCTAGTTGGTTGCTGTCCAGATAGTCATACATTTTCTCGCGGTTCCATCACTGTCTCGACGTTGTCTATTTATCCAATAATCTTTTTGTACCGTAGTCTATGCGACGTTCATAATATTTTTGATTAACTCCTTTGGAGAGAAAAGTGTCGTAATATAGCTCAGGATCACACTCATTAGCGCACAGTACACCAAAACTTTAGGATAGAATCATGTGAAGTAGGTTATTCATACACAGAAGGTTCTATGGCCGTACCCTGAAAACAGAAAATAAACGGCATTATTCGACTACTTTCTCACAGTGGGTTTTAAGGGTTCCGTAGTCAAATGGCTGGAAACGGAACCCCTATAGATTGGTCATGTCTGTCTGTCCATCCTTTCGTATGTCACAGCCACTTTTTTCCGAAACTATAAGAACTATACTGTTGAAACTCGGTAAGTAGATATAAAAATAGAAAAAAAAACAATAAATTTTTGGGGTTCTCGATACTTAAAACTGAAACTCAAAAATTTTTTTTTCATCAAACCCATACGTGTGACGTTTCTATGGATAGGTATTCAAAAATGATATTGAGGTTTCTACTATAATTTTTTTCTAAACTGAATAGTTTGCGATAGAGATACTTCCAAAGTGGTAAAATGTGTATCCCCCCCTGTAACTTCTAAAATAACTTTCACCGAAAATTGGTTTGAATGAGATCTAGTAGGTAGTTGTAAACCGCAATTTACCTTTCATTCAATCAACTCAAATATAAAAATATTGTTGTTTTAGTTTGTAGATTACATAAATGGTGATAGGTCCGGAACCCTCGGTGCGCGAGTCCAATTCGCACTTGGTCGGTTTTTATATAATCATCTCCTTATTCAATGCTGGTTTATTGCTTATAGGTCGTCTAAAATATGCAAAGGAAGTTTTTGTATATGACTCTGTCCCAGGTCTTTTATTTTACCATTTAATATTCTTAAATTAGTGATTAACAACTTATAAGACATATATAAAGCCATCTTAGTCGTAGAGTTGTGGCTGGCCAATTGTTACGCAAAACTAAAGTGATTAGTAAAATAGGCTGTCCCTATACAATAAAAAGTAACACAACTGATATATTTACCAAACATAAACAAGTCACAAATCACGTAACAGCAACACATTGACACTCAAACACGGTTTTCGATTCGTGACACGCGTGAAATTTCGATTTTGTTCACCCCCTACGGCATATCAATGCGTGATGAAGTCATCGCACGTAACAAGTAAAAGCGATTTTCAAGTCATGTTTGATTTTAATTTATGCTATAATGTTTATTAAAATAATCAAAGCCTACGAACTACCAAATGTCAATTCAAAAAATTTAAGGCGACGACGCATTGCACAGTTTTCACTTTTCGTTAAACAGATCGACAATAAAAACTAACTATCTAAACTTTATTTCGACTTTTTGCCTGAAACAAGATTTAATTATTTTAAATCTCTGGCAGTTTTTTGTTTTCACATGTCTTTTCAGATAATTATATTATACTAGCTGCGCTGACACGGTGAAAGTTGTTTAGCTTTCCCCTCCCCCTTATTTACTTAAATATTGGCCTATGACCATCTGGAATAATATACCTTTCTTTTAAAATAGTAAAAGAATTCTTCAAATAGTGGTTACGGAGAAATTGGTAGAACACGGACTATACGGATTGTTGCAGGTTCAAGTCCTGGCTCGATGTTAACGTTTTGACTGCATATTTGCTATGATATATATATATATATGATATGGCATGAATTATTATTATTATAAATAATATTTAAGGATTTGTATAAAAAGTGTTTTTTCTATAGTAATTAGTAGAGGCGCTTTGATTAAACTAAGCAACTGGATAAAAAAAAAAAAAAAAAAAAACCACGGGCTTGAATTACAGTTTGAAGTTGGTTTCATGCAAGTGAAGTGTGTTAGGTACATAGACACCAACTTAGAACTGTAATAAAGTTAAGATTTTTGGAAAAAAGTAATTATTTTTACCTTTTTAGTGCATTTTTTGAAGCCGGGTTTTTTTTTTTTTGTAAAAAAGTTTTTATTTTTTTCTTTTGAGTGACAAATTGCTTTGCTCGTAACAATATACAATCATCAACATACAAGGCGTTTCACCAGTTCCAAATTAACACCCAATGTTTTAATTTATTACATAAGGGACCACCTGGTAGTATACCCCTTTAAATAAAAAAAAATTTTGCAATCCGTCTATATATGACGGAGTTATACCCGAACATACTTAAAATAAATAAATATATAAACATCCTAATTTCGACATCTCCATCTTTTTTTAAGTCGGTTAAAAATGAATCATAGCTCCCGTTAGGACTGTTGTCGAGTACGTGAATCAGTAAACAAAAAAAATACTACACATTCTGAAATTAGATTACCCAATATTGCAACAGCGTTTTGCATTTTTATTAAACTATCACACATACAAGTATCTTTACATATAATTAAATTGTAACTGGGCTATGTAGAAAGATGATATTTAAATAAAAAGGGTCTGTATAACAGTTGTAATTTTTTTTTATTATTTATTATTTTTATATATATTTATTTTTTTCTTTTCAGATTGCACTGATCTTTTTGGCAGCATCGGTTTTTGGTGAAAAAAGTAAAACGATCGAGAAGCGAAGTGGATTCGGTCATTATGGCGTTGCGGGTCCGGTAGTTGGCCACAGTCTAGGATTGGCCAGCCATGGCCTGGGCTTGGGCAGCCACGGACTGGGTTTGGCCAGCGGTTACAGTCTCGGTTCAGGCTACGGCTTGGGACACGCTGTAGGTTTTGGTTCAGGTATAGGAGTCGGCCCAGCTGTAGGAGTAGGGCCTGCTGTGGGAGTAGGACCTGCAGCTATCCTGGGAGCTGATGTCCACACGACAGTGACCAAGCACGTGGGTGTGCCTGTACCGGCACCTTATCCTGTTGCTGTGGACAGACCTGTTCCGTATGCTGTAAAGGTATAAATTGACATTACTTGTAGCCAATAAATAAGACTATTCTATAGCCTTTTAATTTATAATTTATGTGCTAATCGAGAACAACAAACATTTTACTATTTTGTTAGAAAAAGTGTTACTGGTTTCTAGGTAGGAGTTCCGTACCCAGTAGACCGCCCCTACGCTGTGCCAGTGCCCAAGCCCTACCCTGTGGCTGTAGAGAAGGCTGTGCCCGTTCCAGTTGATAGACCAGTACCATACCCTGTTCCTCACCCAGTTGCCGTGCCAGTCATTAAACAAGTGAGTACCTACAACTTTAAAAGTACTGTGTTATTTTCAAGTTAATATCAATTTACTATTTAATCACACATTAAATTACTTCCCTATCATTGTTCCGTCTCAATGTACGGATTCCTCCTTCTTATTAATTTTGTATAAATACTAACTGCTCCCAGAGGTTACTGCTCCGCTCCGTTATACTATGTAGCTATACGCTTATAATCTTCCTCAATAAAAGAGATATCTAGGGCAAAAAGAATTAGGTTGGTATAGCTCCTGAGTTTCGAGCGGTAAACACTCCATGTTCAGGCCATCTTCTCAGAATCAAAAACTGAGCAATCGCGGGACGCCCAGCAGAGATGAAACTCCATAACTGTTTGTACAGAAAGTATGCATTAAAGAATGATTAAATAAAATACCGCCTTGAGAAAGTTGGGGATCACCGAGCCGAGTAGGAAGAGAGTCCCAAGAGTTAGTTACTAGTACGTGGCGACAACGGTTTGACACATCGCATTCGATGTTTCACATTGATAAATGATAATATTCTATGTGATAAGAAATTAGCTTTATAACAGGATAGTTAACTAATTCTCATAAATTATCCCATAAGGATATTCAAATATATTTTTTTGGTATACATTGCCATTTCCGCCAAGAAATACTCTCTTATGTCACACATCTCTTCAATCCAACAATTTCCAGGTCGGAGTCCCAGTGCCCCAGCCTTACCCCGTAGCAGTCGCTAGACCCGTAGCAGTGCCAGTTCCAGCTCCAGTTGGCGTACCCCTGGTGAAGACAGTCCTTGGGCATGGGCAGTATGGGCACATTTCAGGTCCATCTTTCCATGATGCCCACTTTTCAGGGCCCCTTCACTCCCACTTTTCTTCACACAATAAAATCTGGTAAAACTTTGTGAAGTTTAAATGCTAGTTTGTTATTAATATTCGTATGCTCAGGATTAAAGTATTGAAAAATATATTGAATTTCTTGAAACCGAGACTGTCTGACTGTGAGGTACAGATTTGAATCGAATGCCAAAATTCAAATCTGTAGTGTTTTTTTAAATAAAGATTGGAATTGGAAATTGGATTTAGCTAAGGTAAATAATGTAGTAACAAACGAGCATACAAATAAACTGATTGTGAATAGAAGGTTTTATTGGGCTTTGTAAAGGACGTATTTGTCTATATCGAGCTATATCTGATGTGATTTAGATTATTTAGGTCTTAGGTGTGAGTGTCTTAGTAGGAATATATTCTTCGCATTTGGAAGACCAGTCAAGTTAGGCTAAGTTTTGATACGAGATTCGGGGCAAAGTGCAATGCAAGACATTGTTTATATATATATATATATATATATGTATAACTTGTATAGCTTCACGGTTTTAATCTTAAACAGGGTGTAACTAGTTGCTTTATACACATCTCGATGTGTGGAACGTCCCTTTTAACCTGTCAATTTAGTCCTAAATAGTTTTAACACTGTTTCTAATACACTACCTGGACTAAAAGAAACCATTTTTGTTATTGTTTTGATTCTATTTTGGCTGTATAAAATTATCATATACATTAAGTTTAATATATTTTTTTGTAAAACAATAATTATTTTAATATATTTCTCAAAATTTATTATGATTTTATATATATATATACATATATTCTAAAGTATACTAGTATACAAAATATTTGTGCGTATACTTTTAATGGAATTTTGTTTTCAGTTGATCTCTGTCTTTTATATTTTTTTTAATTGTGGGTGGGGAAGGTTTAGGAGTTTGTATGTCAACGCATGTACCTGGTGACTTTTGTATATAGTTTTCATATATTTGCTATGTAATTATTGTCAATGAATAATAGTTTATTTCGACCGCAGTCGACTAAAAACTATTTAACGAACGATTTTTTTGTAATAAAATTTATAATGCTATATTTGGTGCTATTATTTAAAACAACAACACTAACTACCCTTCGTTATTTTAATCCTTAAAAAGATAAAGAGAAATGTAGTTCTTTTGACTTTTCAAGGGCCGAGTGGTGGAGGGGTAAAATACAGGTAGGGCTGCCATGTCAGAAGTCTTGGATTCGATTGGAGCAGCTAATAGGTATTGTTACAATTTTTAAATTGTACAAGTTGTCTCGACACTTGTTTGTGCCCTGTACGGCGATATGCTCACCACCTATCACGTTTGTGGGACGGAATACTATCGGTGAGACGTGAATGTTTCGAGCATACATTCGTTATTCCTAAAACGACCCTTTCGGGGAAATGTGTCATATGCCAATATTTATATCGTCTCGCAGCCTAGTTGGTAGTGTGGCCGACTGCAGTGCAGAGGGTGAGGGTTCGATCCACGCACTGGCCAAACATTTAGGTGATTTACATTTGTGTTCGTCTTGAGTCAGGATGTATTTATGTATAATATCTATGTATTTACAAAAAAAAAGTAATGTATATGTATTTGCATCCGTTGTCTGGTATCCAAAACACAAGGTTTGCTTACCATGTGGCCGGATGGCGCTGTGTGTAATGCCCAAAAATATTTATTTATTTTACTTTCAAACTTTAAAGTTCCCGTATAATAGGTAGTTAAAAGTTAAAATATCGCCATATTCGAAATCTCACAATATAGACAGACAGATACAGAGATACAATTATTTAATTTGCCGTATTATTTATGAATCATACTTTAACAACTTCCACATCGGAGCTATTACTTAGCTATCCGTCGCACGTCCAGCTCGGTTCCTATAGAAAGTGGTCAAAGAAGTCACCGCACCGCAAATGGTCCGGGAATGCGTTATTCAATATGCACCATGATCTCAGTCAAACGGCACCTTCGAGGTCAGCAGCGCCATTATAACGCAATCCAGCCTTGTCCTGCGATAAACTCATAACCACACACTAATAAGTTATGTAATGAGGACGTGATAGGTCTTATGAATTGCTTTCAAGCTCAAACGGTGTTTTGATTTATTATGATCTTTTTATGTTATGAAATTATGATTTACTTGCTTATTTTAGTAGTTTTTTTTAAGTTTGTATACAATTATATATTCACAATAAAAAAAAATAAAAACTAGTAACTTAAACTGTAAACTAGCTTCGACTACAAAACAAGTAATAGTGCTACGTCCTTCGACATTCGTTTTTAAAATCGATACCACTGTCCTGTTGCAAGTTTCAGACTGGATAAAAATAACATAGCTTTTCACATTCTTTCACTAGTAAGTTATTTTATTTGTTTCAAGATATCTATTCAAACATCGCTTTAAAAAAATTACGGCCGAACCTCTCGTTTTTCTGTTTTTAATTCATAACTTCTTATCATCTAGTAGCAGGAACAAAATATGATTTATGAAATGTTAAGTAACTATAAAGCTAAAAAATTACTGTAATTAATTATTTTCTACTTTTTACACTAAGCTGTTCGCCTATCTATAATATTTTTTGCCACAGAAAAATAAGTTCTATATGGAATTAGCATTGTTGATTTCAGCTTAACGCCCATAAAGCAAATGTAAATGCGCGTTGAGGGCCCTCATAAATAATGCTTGTTTTTTCTGATCTGACAATGCAGTTGACTAATGCAGCCATTACTGATCCACCGGGCTTTTTGGGGCGAGACACTGATGGAGTCTCAACCCATATAGCGCCCAACGCTCAAGGGCCTCGGCTTGGGTTGTTGCTCTTGGGGTCGTCCCTTCGACCAGCGTGAGCCTCGAACCCGAAAGTGAGTCAGCGCCAAGAGGGAAGTTCCCCGTTACGCGGTGGCGATTGCGAGTGAGTGGGGGCAAGAAATGCCCCGGCACTCTTTCATACCCCGTGTATCCGTGCGATCGCCCACGAACCCGGGGACGTCGGCGTCGTGCTTGGGGAGGGGCCCTATTAGGGAAGGTCGTTGAGACTAGTCCGCTATCCAGATAGCGAGATTGTCGTCTGGGGCCGTTAGTACGTGGCGAGGCCGCCTAACGATAGTTTTTCGACCGTGCCAAGGTTGGTCGGGGGCATTAAAATAATGCACAATTTTTTTTAAATTTTCAATAATTTTAGTTCTTATAATTAAATAAAATACTTTTTAATTTTAAGTATAACTGAAATGCAGAACTATTGATGCAACTATTATCTATGTAGTTGTTATTATCGGCGGATCCAGCCCCCTAAGGACGGTCGAGGAAGAAATGAATTGTAACCTTTTTTTAGTATATAACTTTTATTACATATAAATTACATAAAAAAAATACTTGGGGTTACTTGGGTTTGTCTATTTAATTATTTAAAAACTGCACTAGCTGGGTTGATTGGGTAACTTACGTTTACAGATTCAAAGTTCAAAAAATACCTTCAGATCTTATGATCGCCCCCCCTTAACTTTTGTTCTGGATTCGCCCTTGGTTGTTATAGAGGGTTGGATGCATCACCAGTCGTGGAGTTAAATAGCTACTATACCACTCAAAGCCGACGTTTCACCAGATAGAACCCAACATGCCATGAGGTGAGCCACATCGCCTTACAACATGCTTTAAAAAGGTGTCATGAGTCCTAAAAATAACATTTTTGTTGATTTACTTCGTTACTGCCTTGATAGGGCTCCGCCAAAAGAAGGTGGATCAATAGATGTTCCATAGGCAAGAAACCCAAGAGCGACAATCCAAGCCTTAAGCGTTGGACGCTACATGGGCTGACACTCCCTCACATCAGCCAACTGCAGTAGTCAGTCTGACAAAAAAATTGGTTACCGCTGATCTACACTATATACACGTCTTTAATGTGTTACATTTACAAATAAAACGATTTAAAATTCCTCATAAAAACGGAACCCCCGACTCACACCTAACTTATTTTTTTTGATTTTATGACTTTTTTAATTAAAAGATTATTATCTAGATTATATGTTATTATTGTTTTATATAACGAAATAATACAATCCTTACCTAACAATGTACGTTATATGTATATGTTTACATTTTGTCAGGCAATACAATAGGAACTACAGAAATGCCAAAGAGGATAAATGCAATAAGTCGATGTTGCCCAACGAGCCACTGGGACGAAACGTGACCGGGGCATCGCACACGGAACCAAACCTTTGATATAGATACTTAGTGCACACCGTTGCGCAAAAAGAGAAAACTGTTTTAGGGTTAGATATTATTCACTTAATTCAGTTTACTTATTAAAATTTTACGTTCTCCTGTTTGGTTCTTTATCCTTGTTTCTTGCATTGTATACGTTGACGTAGTAGTCGCAGCACAGTAATAACAAAAAAAAATTTGTAAGGCTAGAATTTCGCCAAGGTGCAATTTACACCTTATAAATTTGAATTGTTTCGTCCCGTTAGAACTATCTATTAACTTGCTAACCTTTTTGTTTTCTGAGTACTCTGTGGTCATTCATTACACTCGGCAGAAATAACCTAAGAAAACTTAACCTAATCATGTGTTTTTATTTTTAAAAGCAATTTTCGCTTATTTTATTAATATGATTGCGTGCTTACATAAACACTACCATTAATAAACAGCTCAGTGAAGTGTGCCAGTGCAACTTACTTTGGACTAAAGAAATTACATAGATTTTATATACTAACTTAGATCTTGTCCATACTTAATGTCATCTCTCATTTACTTGATATAATTTAGGCCTCCCTTAGGTCCCCTTAGAGGACATTAGGACAGACAGACGTGGTTCATGTACGTACAGCAAAAGTAACAATTGAGGAATCGCCTTGCAGCTTTGGTTTTTACCTGTCTCTAAGACAAAACAGAACTATTATGTGGTATTATTTATTCATTAGGTCTTTATCAAACAGGCGATAAAACATTATTTTATCTATGGGAATACTTTAAAATCTTAATAACGAACTTAAAAAATGTTCATGACAAGCACGCGAGTGATTCTATAAAGTTTAGGATGTACGGAATCCCAAAAACAAAAAAAAATATAATTTATTTCATTGCATACTATAAAATAATAATAGGTAAGTTAGTAGTAGTTAATATTAGTGGTAAGTAATAGGTAAGTTTTACAGTATTTGGTTCATATTTTTATATCCTTTCTATTCTATTTAGTTTTATTTTACACATCTTTTATATGTATTTGTATACTTATATATATATATATATATATATATATATATGTGCATGTATGTGTATTTTATTATATCTTTATTTTTTTACATGTTTGTAAAATGTTAATATTTATGTCTGTAATTAATTATGTACGTCTGTAGTCATATATGATATATGAATATATTTTTCTCAGAATTCACTTTAAATTGTGTCGCATATGCAATCTGAAAAACAATAGGCAATTGAAATAATACTTTTTTTTTAAATCAGACAATTTACATTGTAAATCTTGTTAATAACATGTGTCAATACAAAACATGTATTTATTAGTTGATTCATTTTAATATTATGTTGCGTTTGTGATTTTACAAAGATTACCTATTGGACGCACGCAATAAAACAGTATTGTAATTAGTTTGTAAAGCTAGTTGTAGATAATTCACTTGACGATTTAAAAGTGTTCTTAGAAACCCATTTGAACAAAGTTTTTGAATTTCGTCTTTATCGTTAATTTTTGACACCTACTTCTTCAGAACAGCTCCTGAAACCAAAAGAAACAGTATATTAAGGCTCGTGTCAAATTTTGGCTTACTTCATATTGTATGTCTAGAATTACTAGCAAAAGGGGTATTTTATTCCGTCCTTGGTCTTTCATTTTACCGCTTGTTACTATAAAGCTGGTATTTATGACTAATGGGTAATATACGATTATAATTCAATTCAATTTTTCTATTATTTTATTTACAATATAGGATTTACGAAAAAAAACACTTATTGTCGTTACAAATAAAAAATATTAAAATATTCGTGTGTGAAAAGAAAACAGAGAATACATCACTTTGGTAAGCTCGTCTGAATACAATAAAAAGTATTAATTACATAAAAGAATGTCAAAAAGTCAAGAATAAAAAATACAATCATTCATGACACACTTTGGCATAAATAATTATAAATCCTACTAATATTATAAATATGAAAGTATGTCTGTATAAATGGATGTTTGTTACTTAATAACGCTTCAGCCACTGGACGGATCGGGATGAAAGTTGGCACACCTATAGATTATTTCCTGGCTACTATTGATCCCGAAAAATTCAAAAGTTCCCAAGGGAATAGCTATAACTGAGCTTAAACCAAGTATAGCTATAGCTACAGCTTTATATAGCAAACTTCATTAGTGTAATTAAGGAGTAAATCACAGTCGCCGATAACCGAATTTAGGGCGGTTAATTAAGGAGAAAATCACAGTATTAATACTGTGATTAAATAAAGGAGTCCCACGCCGATAACCGAAATTAGGGCGGGCGGAGCCGCTGGCAAAGTCTAGTGTTAGTATGATAACCCTTTTTGCAAAGTGTCCGTTTTTAGTCGGGAGTATAAGGAAATGACTTATCTACTTTACTTAGGTAGAGCAAGTTTATGTTTTAGATTAACACAAGTATGTTCACTCAATTTTGGAAAAGACTGAATATTCTTGCGTTCATAGTTTATATTTTCGAATATATATTTACAAGATACAGTTAGTATATTAATATTTTTAAATACCTGAGTCAAAGATTGTCTCGAACCATTTTATAAATAGATCTCATCGCTCGTTTTTGTAAAACAAATATAACGCCTACATAAGCAACGCAACTTTACCCCATAAAATGATGCCATGCGACATTATACTATAAAAGTAACTAAAATATACAAATTTTGCTGTAGCCTCATCCGCGAGCTGCCTAATTTTTTTGACTGCATCTACAGCAGAACTAGTTTTATTTGATAATTTCGAAATATGGCAACCCCACTGCAGTTTATTGTCAGTAGTAACCCCTAAGAAAACTGTATCATCTATACTTTTGTTTTCAAAATCTACGTTTTTATCTGTAGACCTTATATTTATTACCCTTAAGTCTAAGGAGAGTCTTTGCCTCCCTGTGCGTGTTGTACCGCTTGTTCAATGGAATGTGTTCTGAGGAATTGTTCGAACTGATGCCCACGGCTACTTTCCTCCATCGCACCACCTACCATTGGCATGGAATTCATTCTCACACTTTAGAACCGAAATGGTTGCGTACAGTGCGGTTCTTGGGAAATTTCTTCCCGCGAACGCTTGGGTTATGGAATGAGCTCCCTGGCAAAGCTTTTTCTAAGCACTACAGTATCGGGTTCTTCAAGAAAGAAGTTATTGGATTTTTTGGAACGCGCGAGTGATACCCCTGGTGTTTCAAGCGTCCATAGGCCACGGTGACCGCTTACCATCAGGCAGACCGTGTGCTTCTTTGCCACCTTAGTGGAATAAAAAAAAAATTGCAGTGTAAACTTAATACACTTTGTCTTATTGGTATTTAATAGGATATTATTACTTGAAAACTAATATGAAACTTTATTTAGAATTGCTTGGGTGTTATCTAAACTTTCTTAAGATTAAAGAAGTATCATCTGCATATAATAACGTTTCACTCTCATTTCAATCATATGTAGCAAATCATTGACATACACTAAAAACAAAAATGGCCCTAGTATAGTATAGATCCCTGAGGTATCCCTATGTTGACATATGATCCTAAAGACTTACTACCATTAATATCAACTGTCTGCATTAGCACTATCTCTAACACCATAATGTTTTAATTTTAGCAGAAGCGCTGAGTGATCCACACTATCAAAAAAGTTAAAATAAAAAGCGCTATTGCGAAAATGTTATTTGAAAAAAACTGCCAAATTAACTAAGATTTCCATACCATCACACAATGCTTAATTTTTAGCTTTTGCTTTGTATAATAATATAAAAGGCTTTAGGAAATATCTGACATGTGGGTAATTAACATCACTTACCGGAAATTAAATTGGAAGATACGAGGACGCCTGAGCAGATCAGGCATTTTGGTGGATGACCCCACTCGGTTGGCGGCTGCAAAGACCTACCACATCTCGGACACTTCTTTTGGGGTATGATGCTGTTAATTATCTGAAATGTGTAGGTCAATCTTATCTTGAATAGCGGTATATATCGAAAGATACATTGGGTTTAAGTTTATCCCCAATTATACATGTAAGGAGAAGTATTCACGAGATTAAAATATTATTAAATTGTATAACCTTAAATTTGAGACTTATACTTAATTCAAATCAATACATAACAAAGACGTCAAGGTCAGAAGGTCAGAAAAGTTGGTTGCACTGTACGTGTAGATGAAAAGGATAAGCACAATGGCTATTCTAGAATCTAGACTAGCAAAATTATGATAATTGAGTCTTAAAACATAAACACCATATTATATTATTAACAAAAGCGTATCAAAATACCTATATTTGTAAAAAAGTTGCACCTTTCCTTACCGTTGCAACAAAGCAAGGCCAACGGTATGATTTGATTTTGAGAGCAGAGATAACTGCAGACACAGAAAAGAATATAGACTTTAGAAGAAACTAGGAAGATTTTTTACCCTGATCAAAGGTTCCCATGAGGTATTTTTTTCTTCGGGGCACTATTCCTATTACGGTGCGGCGTAACAGAGCTTACAACTAACTTTATATTAGTAATACGTTTATCCCAATCAAGGGGTATCACAAGAATAAGTGTTTTCACTGGAGAAACCACGGGGATTGCGACACGACGCTACAGAATCGGACTAGTAGTTCCAGATATTACCCATTACAATAAAAAAAACAAAGTTTTCCTCTTTATAATATTAGTATAGAATAGATATAAATAACCACAAATCTTATTTTTCCTATAAACTTCCCAACTTACTGAATATACTTATACAATTTGTTACTAGTTTGGTTTTATTTCTGAACAGAAACATGTGATAAATATGTGCCACTTAAAGATTTTATACTAGACCATGAATGTATGAACTACTGAAAGTGGCCATTGATCTTTGCTGCTCCTCGGCCAATGACTAACGAGGCGAAGCTTAATTTTGATCAGAATCTATTGACATGAGAGACACGTCAAAACTAAAATGAACAAAAAACCGGCCAAGTGCGAGTCTGGCTCGCGCATCGAGGGTTCCTTGCAAACTTATAATACGTTGTTGTATATTATTAAAAATACTTTTATTATATGATGTAACTTAAAATTTACGGTTTTCCCAATTTTTCCTTTATCTGTGCTATAAGACGTTGCTTCGTACCAAATTTCAATATTCTGAGTTCACGTAAACGTAGGTTTTGATTCCCTTGCAAGTTTCGAAAATTTGGGGAAATTTGCGGCTTAGAAGTTTGATTTTTTTACAGCTACATGGAACCTGAGTATTTGATACAAATTTTAGCTTGATACCTCCACGCGTTCCTGTGAAAAGGGGTCTTGCCAGACGGACGGACGGAGAACAAAATGATCCTATAAGGGTTCCGTTTATTTCTGTTTGAGTTACGGAACCCTAAAAATGAACTAAAAATATCATATATGGCCTGTGGCACGTCTAGCATGTCATTCTAATATAGTGCGGGTCCTAGTGATAACCGGGTCTAGAATAAGAGGCCATGAATTGGTTAAATAAAATACAACATAGAGAGGAATTTATGCGTTTGCCATGGATGAGTGAAGTCGATTCCATGGGGCCTGAGGGTGCCCAAGTGCCCAAACCAATGTTAGTGTCAGGACAGCTGAGCCCCCTCAATAGTATTCGGTGTTACTATGATCTCCGGTGTGATAGTGCGTCTTAACAGCGGCATATATCCATCAACTCTTGAACTAAAAGTAATTAATAGAATACTTTACTCACAGAATTCACAGGGAACATGTTATCTGATCAGGTCTTGCTCAAAAAAGAATGAAAGAAGATCACAAGAATAGATATTCCTTCTTGAACACTGAACTTTCAATGATATACAACCATTAGAAACCAAACTATTTAAGTAGTGTAAATGCATTTTATGACAACAAATTGTAAAGGTATCTACTGTAATTTTGACGTGACAACGTCTTATAAATTGGTTTGCCGGGTGACACTTCAAGAAACTGCGTTACGCTCCGCTCACGTTATGCGCTCACAATGAGAGCGAGTGAGAGGCACGCGCCCGCCTAAGAGCGAGAGACACAGACATAAAATCATTGTCACGTAAAACTTTCGCCCGTATACCGACTTTACAGGCAACCAGTTTTTTTTTTTAAGAATGAAATAAGAATGTATGCTTCTTAACCGTCGAACGTGTTTGAAAACATGAATGCGTGTAGATGAAGCAAAAAAAGTTTACCAGTATCGCTGCAAGTGGCAGTCTTTGGTTTCTGCCTTCCCCTATGAAAAACAGTTGTGATGTTTTTGTAAGTCTACATATACTTCTTAAACTTATCGGTTAATATGTATTGTAGGTGATCTTTGGAAGTGTACAAATAAATGGGGGAAATCCGCTACTGCATACTTTTGTAGGGTTCAATGTTCCACAGAACAAATATACCCATCTAATGTTTTCTCGACCTAAACCTGTGAATCATACTTTCAGGGTTCCGTTCAAATAGGTGCCAACAGCCACTCTATTACCAAAGTACTTAGCGGGGTTCGCTCTTATTACTTTGCTATTAATAAACCTTCGCTGTCTTTTCTTTCTCTTTGTCCGACGTTTAAAATTTTAAACCATAAACCTTATTCTTACTATAGATATAAAGAATGCTGAAATTTGTTTTTATGAAATGAGATGAGAATTTACTTAGATAAATGGGTTCGAAAATCGAAATAGCTGAATTTGTGTATTATCACATGCCTGATGTGAGTTTTATAGCAGATTTTTTTGATAAAGGTTTTTTGCTATTGGAATCAAAATTTAATTGTGTTTTGTTTGTTTTTGTGAGAAAGTGATATGACTCCAATTTACTGTACCTACATATGAGAATAAATATAGTATATATCTATTAAAGACAATATACTTTAGTTATTGAAAATGTTTGATTCACATTTGTGCATAGCTTTATCTACGACAAGATAAATAAACAGCTGTGTTTATCAGTTATGCAATATTTACTAACACTTGTTACCGTGATTTCCCCGATTCCCATGTCTAGTGTTGCCATACCTACTTCATGCATTCCTACTATTTTGATAATAAAACAAATATATGTACCTGTATACTCGTATCTCTAAGTAGGTATTTAAATTACAGTTTCCCAACCTTGACTCTATTGTAATTCAAAGTCAAAGTCAAAGTCAAAATGGTTTATTCAAATAAGGATTTTACAATCACTTTTGAATCGTCAAAGTTATAAAATATTATTTTTTGAACCCTCCCACCTTCCCGCCGGTTCACAATGTTGTTGAAATCTACCGAGAAGAATCCGGCAAGAAACTCGATAGTTACTTTTTTTAAAAACACTATCAATAATTCAAATAAACTAAAATACAATTAATGTTTTAAATAAAAAATTTTTAGTCGTACAATTTTATGTTATTTCCATTTTAATTTGGTTTACCTATGCATCCTGTAATTGAGCATCATCAGTCCCAAGGATTTTTATCATTTACATAGTCTGAAATATTGTAGTATGCCTTTTTACAAAGTACCTGCTTGATAAAGGATTTAAATTTACTTATTGATAGATTTTGAATTTTATTGGGAACTTTGTTGTAAAAGTGTATACATTGCCCCATAAAAGAGTGACTTATTTTGTGTAGACGTATATCATGCACCAACAGCTCGGTTCGGTTTGTAATACCTATAAAACAACTACACTTATGTTATAACGTTATCTAGAAACGATTTAAGTTTCAATAAATAAGCAAATAAAAATAATTACTTTAATCTGACATTTTAATTTTAACCCAAGTTCAATAATTTCAAAATATTAATACCAAGGTATGTATAGTTTTTGTACTATCTATTCCTACCTATTTTCTGCTCCTAGCAAAAAATTGGCAAAAATAGTTTATGAATGGTGCGAAAATTGAAGTCTAATGCAAGGAAAATAGAGTAATTTTGGAGTAACCATGCAATATGAAAGCATATGCAAATTGGTTAATCAACACACATATTGTTTTACAAACAAAACGAATCTAATGTAAAAGTAAACTAGTCGAAACTGTTAATCAGAAATCACACCTAGCATACATTTTCGAGCTTTTCAACAGTAATTACGAGCTATTGCAGAAGTAAAAGGTAAGTCGGAAAACCGAGAAAAACTTTCTCAGAAGTAAGCATAACGGTCCGAGATTATCTTACTCATAGTATTGAAACTAGTCTTAAAATTTCGAGCTTTTACGACAAGGGCGTCGCCAATGGGGGGGCAGGAGATAGGGATCAAATGTAGCTAGCTGCAAAGCGACCAAAGTGCGAGCAATTGACTTCCTTACCTATTGATAAATTCCGCATCGCATGACAAGACGTAAATAAATTCACAAGGTTTAATGTATATTGTAGAAAGTATTCAAATATTCAGAATAACATTAAGATTTTGACATCCGTTTTTAAAATCGCCGCCATTTTCATCACGACTATATCAGATTTGCCAAAACGCAAGGGCATTAAACAGTGTAAAAATATGTTACGTCTCTAACGTATAATAATCGTTAAGAATATAATTTTTAATTTTATCTGGCATATTTATGATGTGGAAAGAAAGGATCGATTATGTGGAAGGGAAATGTTAAGAAAAACTATTATTTTATTGAAAATGAGTTTATTGATTCAATCTCTATGAATTTAACGTTAACTAAACAGTGGTTTCGTTTTCAGTAATTAATTATGAAAAAATTATGTTAAATTATATTTGTGGTTTAATTAAATACAAATTAAAACAGATCCTTGATATAAATAAGGCTTAAAAAGCTTCCTGAGATAATGTTTATAAGTAAATGAACAAAACTGCCCTCCCATAAAAATTTAATTGATTACATAAGGTTTTATCAAAGCGTTTTGTTTTGCAGGAAGTTTGAAACGAAAAAAAAATGATGGATCAAGTAGCGACAGCGACAAAGAAACGATAATATCGCATGTGTCTTCATCGGTCACCACAACCACAATAGGTTATAATCAGCCGCAGAAACTACCTAGAGCAAGTTCCTCTAGATATCTGGCTCTGGCGCCGAATCCTGATTCATTGATGGGTGAGGATGTCTGCAATGAAAATGATATCGGGCGATATGTTGGACGGGCACACATTTTATCAACCGAAAAGAAGAAGGAATTGATTGAAAACTGTTGGTCCCCTTCCGCAACTTATAACTTTGCGGAAGATGCAAAACATTTAAAGAGAAAATTTAATTATTCTTGGTTGAAACATTCTCTCCATGGTTGGTATATTCCAGGCGCCAAAACGGAGCATTTTGTAAATATTGTTCCCGTTGTTCCCACCAAATCCAAATTCATTTAGAGTCATATTGGGATCATTTACTATAAGGCCCTTTTGTAAGTTTA
Organism: Apoda limacodes; assembly: GCA_946406115.1. Taxonomy (NCBI): domain Eukaryota; kingdom Metazoa; phylum Arthropoda; class Insecta; order Lepidoptera; family Limacodidae; genus Apoda; species Apoda limacodes. The sequence continues at coordinate 5,976,395 of OX291558.1, forward strand.
AAGATATTCACGAGCAGTGCAGAAAGCACATTGAAACCCACTTCCATAAGGAGGCATTGAAAGCTGCTAAATCTTTTCTCGAATTGTCGATTTGCAAGTGCAACTGAACAAATATTCCCAGGGAATTATTGAAGAAAATCGTTAAATTATAAAATCTATTATTTCCTGCATTACGTTTTGCGGATCACACGACTTAGCACTGAGAGGTAAACATTATGGTGAAGGTATTCTCGAGGATTTATACAGGCTGCGAATTGACGCGGGAGATTTGATTTTAGAGAAACACATTGAGCAAGGGAAAAAGAATGCCAGCTACCGTTCAGTGGAGCCATAACACGAATTTCGCCATGTGGATGTTTTACTGTGACCACAACGCGTTGTGGAGCTATTTTTCCGCTCACTGAGCGTTTTCGATCTTTGAGCGTAACATTTATAAAAATGAATCCCCGCTTGAACGGCTAGACCGATTTCGCTAATTCTTTTTCTGTTGTATTTGTTATTGTCAGGAGAAGGTTCTTATGAAAAAAAAACTGTCAAGTGCGAGTCGGACTCGCGCACTAAAGAAAACTCGAAGACGGCTGGACTAATTCGGGTAATTTTTTTTTGTTGTGTTTGTTAGTATTAGGGCAAGGTTTTTTTTTTTTAATATTATAATGGGCTCGCACGGTCTTAGCATACCATTTATGCATTTGCCAGAGTCAAAGTCAATTATATTATATCGTATCGTGGCGCGGGCGTTACCGCGCGTCCTCGTTTTCAAATCCCAAGATTGGGCGGGAGATTTGGTGTGGATCCTCAGACATTGCGCGTCATGTCCTGCTTATTTCTTCATAATTCACTATTCATGAGCCTTCGCTGCACAATTCTTAACACGCTTTCGTAAAACATTACTAAAATATATACATCGAAAGTCACTAAATTAATTTAGAAAAATTAAACAGAGAAAAACACCACTCCTTCTTAAGATTCGCGCCAAAACTCCTATGGCAAGGTTGTTATGAAAGAAAAAAAAAAGGTCAAGTGCGAGTCGGACTCGTGCTCTAAGGAAAACTCGAAGACGGCTGGACCAATTCAGGTAATTTGTTCTTGTTGTGTTTGTTAGTGTTAGGGTAAGGGTTTCATGAAAGAAAAAAACGGTCAAGTGCGAGTCGGACTCACGCACTAAGGGTAAACCGATTTTAATGAAATTTTGGTAAGTTGTTGTGCACACGCCGGGTGTGGTTTCTAAAAAAGAAAAAAGGGTCAAGTGCGAGTCGGACTCGCGCAATATGAGTAAACCGATTTTAATATGCCGGGGAAGGTTTCTGTATTAGTACAACCCTTTCACAATATGTTGGTGCGGAGAAACAACGTTCGCCGGGTCAGCTAGTCAATATTTAAAATGAATGAGAAGTTTATACAAAAAAATATTTTTTTACATTTATTGCATTATAAAACTAAAAAGTAAATGTCAGATATTAATTTGTATGAAGTACGGGTCGCCTTTAATAGCCCGCCTTAATAAAAATATGAAGCGTAGTTTAATTAAAATAGTTAGTTTTTAAGCATTTTTAGTTAGAAGAATAGTTAGTTATGTCAATGTACTCGTTTGATAAGGTCTTCGCTTGTCCCTCGAGATATTTCTTATTTCCGGAAAATTAATTATTTCCGGAAGATCTCAAAAATACGAAGTTAAAGCTCGTAAAAAACTCAACATTCTGAGACCAATCTCAAAATTGTCAGTGTAATGGTTTCGATTTTGTTATGCTAACTTCAGACCAGAAACCGGTTTTTTTTTTAATTTCCAGAAAACCATGCGTTTCCGGAAGATCTTGAAAATACCAAGTTAAAATCGAAAAAATCTTGAAATTTTAAGACTAGTCTCAATACTATGAGTAGGATAATGTTGGACCGTTATGCTTACTTCTGAGAAGTAAGCTAGTCAGATGGTTTTTTTTTATTTTCCGGATTTCCTCTTACTTCTGCAGAAGCTCGAAATTACTATTGAAAAGCTCGAAAACTCAAAAATGTATGCTAGGTGTAAGTTCTGATTAACGGTTTCAACTAGCTTTCTGCTGGGACATACGAATCTACGCTTCGTTTCTAGGTCAGCGTCAAATCGATATCGACTATTCGATCTAGTCAACATAAAAAATTCATAATCATTCAACTAGACACGTTGAGAACACGGGTCATAGGAAATACGTTATTGATTGTGGATTATCTACATTCTACATGCTACAACGGTGCGTTCGGAAACTCAACGTCAGTAGTAATACGGGTAGTTCTGCCAACAGAATAGTAAATAAATTGTTCGACAGGACAGAAAGAGACAGCACAAAACTGTAACTTAATTACAAATAAAGACTAGCTAATATATAGCTTTGAGGACTGCAAGCCAATATAGCTGAAATGACAAAATGGGCTTAACTAAACTTGCTTACACTGAATGTTAAAAAGAATTATTACCCTATTGACAATAAATAACTCCATGCAACCAAAAAAATAATTATGTTTGACTGTTCATCGATGTTTTTTTTTTTTTATTGCCAATAAGGTGGCAAACGAGCCTACGGTCCGCCTGATGGGAAGCGGTCACCGTAGCCTATGGGCGCTTGCAACACCAAGGGCATCACTCGCGCGTTGCCGACCCTTCAGAAATCTTATAACTTCTTTTTTGAAGAACCCTATACTGTAGTCCTTAGAGAAAACCTTGGCAGGGAGCTCATTCCACAACCTAAGCGTTCGCGGGAGAAAGTTTCTCTGAAAACTGATGGCAGCAGTACTCCATATGGGGCGGACTTGCGACTTGTAAAGCAGCAACCTTTGCCCCGACGTGAAGTATTGCTTCGCTCTGTTGAGTACACCAATTTTTTTGAACCCCAGCTTTACCTTGTCTAGCAAGTGATCTCGGAACTAAACATCGCTGGAGATGTGAACATCAAGGATCCCAATGCTCTTGGAGATGGAGAGGGGAGTGTTCTGGAATTGTGGCACTACAGTGAATGGGGTTTTCTTAGCGGTGAACGCGCAGACTTGTGTCTTTGAAGGGTTGAATCGGACCAAGTTTTCCCGTCCCCAGTCAGAGACCTTGGACAGACCGATCTCGATATGAGACACAATTTCTTCACGTTTTTCCTCCACAACAGAACGAGGGATGCACGGCCCGTGTAATAAGCGTCTCCAGTACTGTCATCTGCATAGCAATGTATATTGTTGATCTCCAACATATCATTGATGTGCATTAGAAACAGCGTAGGAGACAGCACAGAGCCTTGCGGGACACCAGCATTAATGTCCATCCTATCAGAGCAACTACCGTCAACTACGGCTCGTTTGCGTCTGCCGGACAAAAAGCTAGCCACCCATTTGCACAAACCCTCGGGCACTCCGTAAGATGGCAACTTCGATAGAAGACCCCGGTGCCAGACCCGATCGAACGCCTTCGCTATGTCTAGGCTACATGCCAATGCCTCCCCCTGACTCTCAATGGCTAGTGCCTATCGGTGTGTGAGATACACTAGAAGGTCACCAGTGGAACGACCGTGGCGAAAGCCATATTGACGGTCGCTGATCAAGTCGTGTTTTTCTAGGTATCTCAAAAGCTGTGTGGTGATCACACGCTCCATCACCTTGGAGAGGAGAGAGGTAATAGCGATAGGTCTGTAATTCGATGGATCTGATCTATCGCCCTTTTTGGGCACCGGGTGCACATTCGCAGTCTTCCATGAAGACGGAAATTGCCTAGTATGGTAGGAAAGCGTGAAGAGGCGCGTGAGTACAGGACATAACTCAGGAGCACACTGCTTAAGCACCACTCCTGGTATACCGTCTGGCCCACTCGACTTATGAACGTCTAGGGAAAACAACGCCCGCCGGACCTCTCGCTGTGTTATAGAGATTTCCGGCATGGTCTTACCGCACCACGGTAAAGTAGATGGTACAGCGCCTTCGTCGTTCATATTCGAGTTGGAGGCAAAGAGACTGCCCAATAGATCGGCTTTCTCTTTTGCACTATGGGCAAAGTCACCATCGGTCTTTCGCAGTGGTGGTAACGACGACTGGCAGAATTTCCCCTCGGCAGCTTTAGCAAGCCACCAGAAAGCACAACTCCCAGAAGGATAGCTCGCAAGTCGCCCACCTATTTTGCCGATGAATTGGAATTTTGCTCTGGCAGTTGCTTTCTTACTGAACCCCGAAGCAGGATTTAATTTGCGTTTTAACTCAGAAATATTTGGATCCTTATTATTATGAGCCGTGGTCCAAGCCTCATACGTAGTTTGCTTAAGAATTTTAGCTTCTCTGCAAGACCTATTAAACCACGGTCGTTTTTTGACGCCGGCAGCTACTCGCAGGTTAGGAATGAAACATTCCATACCAGCGAGGATTGTCTCAGTGACTGCGGCTGAGCAGACGTCAGGATCATCTGAGCTAAAGCAGAGCTGCCTCCACGGGTACGATGCATAAAATTCTCGCAATCCGTCCCAGTCTGCCGACTTATAGTGCCACACACGACGCCAATTAGTTGGCCCAGAAGGATCGGGTTGTGTGCATGACATTTGAGTCCAAACGAGACAGTGGTCCGAGGAGCCAAGAGGCGCATCCACTGAGACGGAGTATCCGTCCGGACGTGTAGTCAGCAGAAGGTCCAGTAAGGAGCTCGTATGGTCCTCTATATCTGGTATGCTCGTTGGAGAAAGTACCAGCTGAGAGAATCCATAGGTCAGAGCAAATTCATGACTAGATATCCCTGCATAGTTATTGGTTCGAGAACTGAGCCACTCATGATGGTGGGCGTTAAAGTGTCCCAAAATAACCAGTTCTGCTGTGGGATATTGCTCTAGAACTTTGTCAGTCATCTAACTCAGGTGCGTGAGGAGTCGAGTTACGTCCGTGTCACCGCTATGAGACCTGTATAGGCACGCATAGATACGAGTGTGGCCGCCGTAATCTACGCGCACCCACAATATCGACAGGTCCCTGTCTTCAAGGCTATGAAGGCGGCGACAGCAGATATCCTCTCGGACGAACATACATACACCGGCACGACTCAAAAAATTTTGTGCTCGAGTTTGTAGCCGGGATAATGAAGGTATGATGCGTCTCCGTTAGAAAGAGGATGGTCGGCTGATGTTACGTTCCTAAAAACAAATAGACTGTATCAAATTAAATAAAGCTGTAACAAAATACTTTTCCTCAATCGCAATCCATCAATTTATGTAATAAAATAAACCGAACTCTTCATATATACATACCATGAATTTTTATGAGTGTAAAAATAATATTACCCACATGGTTGAAGTTATTAACTTAGAAAATATTATATTTGTAATAAATTACAGTTTAAATGGGACTCTTAAATTAAAAGGACTTCGAAAAGTCACTTAATCACAATAACCTTATAATATTAAAACTAAATGACCAAAACACAATACACACACAATAATAAAATTACTTAATAATTATCCTACACTAGCTAATACAGAAACCGGCCAAGTGCGTGTTGTGCATGGATTAAGTTAGGGTTGCGTAGAATGAGAACGGATTCCGATAATGCTCTTATAAAGCTGAAGGCCTTTGTAAAAGTTTTAAATGTAATAATAATAAGTTCAGTATGCTTATAGAATGCTTAAAAATTTAATCTATACTTGATGCTAACGACAATAAAACACGTTTAAGTAATATTAGTTTACAATAATACAATAATATGTCAAGCCCAAATGCAACCTTACTCAATTATCTACTTTTTTTAATTACCATTTTTACACACACTCACAAACACACCCTCACATACAACATTACAAACACATTTACCGCATCTACCACTCGCTTTCTGATTTATTTTCTTGCGCTTTTTTCGAAATTCAGAGTTGTATATTACTTGATGACTAAAGTAGTTTTCTTTTTCTTTTAAGTAAGTCTGCATAAATGATTGTCTATGTAAAAAAAAAGTACATCAATCTTACAAATTCACAAATCTACATAGAGTTAAGAAATACGTCATAAATATATACTCGTAAAATACATAGAACTAATCTTACTTCGTTTGAGAATAAATCATATATACATATATATATATATATATATATATTTATGACACTTTTATATTTTTTTAATTACTTAAACTTAACACAATTTTTTGATTATCTAATTTCACTTTGTAAAAATAAACATATTTCATTAGTACTCCGCTCCTATTTGTGTTAGCGTGATGACATAAAGCCTATAACCTTCCTCGATAAATGGGCTATCCAACACTGAAAGAATTTTTTAAATCCGACCAGTAGTTCCTGAGGTTAGCGCGTTCAAACAAACAAACTCTTCAGCTTTATATATTAGTATGAATTCCTTTACCTAATCTAGGTATTGTAGAGTAAAGGACGACCTGCATAACGAAATAACTCCTATTCTGAAATTCTCACAAGAAACTGATAAATTTTATAATCATTTCAGTCACTTACATGGTAATCCTGTTTGAATTTCAAATCGTGTCCACCCGTTGAGATATGGATCTAATTCCGAGCTGGGCGGACGCACTCGAAATACATTTGAAATGAAATTGATCTGCCTCTTTGGTAATTGAATTTAACTTTATCTAAATAGTATAAGCTCTGACTTCTTACATAAAGTAAGGTTTACACCTACATATACCAACATAATAATATGTCCTTCTAATGTTAAATCCAAAAATATAATAATCCCATGGGGACCTAGTGCAAGAAATTTCGTGAAGTTAATCACTCCTAAGCTTGTCGGTGCCACGTGTGGCAAGAGGGCTGGCTGCTTCCTCAAACAAAGGTTGAGTATTGCAGTTCAACGGGGTAATGAGGTCAGCGTTCTTGCCACTATGCCTTTAGGTGCAGGCCTCTTTGATCCTTCTTTAGTTTAAAATATTATATTTATTACATTATAAAATGAATTATATTTTTAACTTACCAATTTTATGATAAATAATCTTATATAAATTTTTGTACTGTAAAAAAATGCATATAATAATTTTGACGATTCAAATTTTTATTTTATTTTACTCATTTGACTTTATTATAAATGTGAATGTTTGTGACTAACGAACGAACCTTTCCATGTGTTACAAAAATTATTAGCAATCATCAGAAGCAATTCTCTTTCCTTATTGTTAGGGTTCCGTACCCAAAGGGTAATTAGCGGAACCCTATTACTGAGACTCCAACCGTCCGTCACCAGACTGTATCTCATGAACCGTGATAGTAAGACGGTTGAAATTTTCACAGAAGACGTATTTCTGTTGCTGCTATAACAACAAAAACTAAAAGACAGAATAAAATAAATATTGAAGGGGGCTCCCATACAACAAAAGTGATTTTTATGCTCGATTTTTCTCGATATTCATAACGGCAACAGGTAGACGCTTAAAATATTCACAATATATTTAGTTATATAGTCACTTTAAAAATAAATAATTAAATAAAAATAAAACAAAAGTCCGACTCGCACTTGGCTGATTTTTTATTTCTTCCCCTGGAGTATCATGTCTGGTTATCAACTTCAATATAATTAATAACATTATTTTGTTATGAAACTTAAGTGTGCAAAAGTTGTTGTTACTGCGACAACTAAAATTGGCTTTAAATTAAGTTGCAAGTTGTTAAGTTATGTATAAGTTACAGGTTATAAATAAAAGCGTGTTAAAAATTGATTGAAAATCAATTGCATATTCCAACTGTCGATAATATTTACTTATTAAGAAATTATTCGATATGCAAGACCACTAAAATGGAGTTAAAATGTCTCGACTGCCAGTTATGTATTAAAAGTGCTCATAAATAAATCAACAGTAGGACATAGAATTTTAAAAATGTATTGCGAATGAATCTATGCTACACTAATTAAAATGTAAATTCATCTAAGACTGCAAGATTTATGTTTATTTGAGAGGTTAATTTGTCTTGAAACGTGGAAATATTATAGGAATTTTCTTTGGTACATATATGTATGACTTAAGAATGGTATCTACAACAGGGCCCGTAGAATAGTGGTAAGATTACATCGCTATGATACTCGGTTGCTATTTGCAAATGTGTAAATGGTTGATTTTGAACTTAGTTGTGCCAACAAAAAATAGTAGAAATAGTAGTAATTTTCTTTACTGCACTTTTAGTGTAATATTACAATAAATTATAAGTAACTAAGAATGTTTAGATGAATTACCCACTTTAGGTAATTTAATTGGGTTAATGATGTTAAAAAAATCTGCCAATGGAAATGTAGAGTAGTTTTTCGAGTTCGTACCCAAAGGATGCTAATGAAGCCCAGTACTAAGCCAAAGCAGTCTAAATGTCTGTTCGACCATATAAGATATACAGAATATCTATTATATGATTTTTTTACAGAATATCTATTAAAGTGACGGATTATCTTAGGAATACAATATTGGAAACAATATTCAAAGTTAAGCAACATCGGGCTTGGTCAGTTATTGGATAGGTGTCCGCCTTGGGGCACACTTACAGGGAATGGCTGAAATGCACCGAGTTTCCATGGTATACTTTTAGGTGTTTCCGTGTGTACCAAATGCCATTGTTGTAGCTTTGATAGTTTAAAATTAATTTAATAGTCGCAAAACGCATGTTCATCCAATCACGTAAATCTAGATATAGTATAAAACAAAGTCGCTTTCCGCCGCCTGTACCAATGTGCGCTTAGATCTTTTAGAAAGAGTGATTTAAGAGGATGATTTATACGTATAGTTTAATATTATTTTGTGTTAATTTGTTTAAACATGACAATAATTGTTCAAGATGTCTTAAAATCATGTCGGCAGGGAGCTTTACATGACGTTTGCTGGTTAAGAGTTCCATACATTGCTAACAGATGGCGGTGTTACTTGGTTAATCGACACAAACATGTCCGGGTTCCATACATTTCTAACAGATGGCGGCGAAAGATATAACATGTCTGCAATGGGTAAGTATCTAATAGGAATCCGCGCGGGTGGAGCCGTGGGTAATAGCCCTTTGTTGTAACAGATGGCGTTACAGAGCATCAACTTTAAGGGCAGAACAACGTCTGCCGGGCCAGCTAGTTGTTAATAAACGAAGGTTTTATCGAATCAAAAAAACTTTGGATTATATACTTTAGAACCACTGTGGGTTTCTTTTACAGTACCTACACATAATATCGCTGACGGTTGGTGTCTTATTATACATGACACAAAAATATTCCAGTAAATCTCCAGTAATCATTTTCAAACTCAACGAATTCACGTATAAAACGTCTAGCGATAGTAGCCCTTCTTACCCGGCACTTTCACTTCATTATTTATTAATCTTAGAAATAAAATATCAGTTACACATAATTTTTTAAGAATCCCTGAATCACTTTAATTGCTTTAGTGAAATATGGTGGATATCTAACAAACCAGTTATGTATAACTAATTTACGCCTTGTCCGTCAGTCCGCATGTGAGTTGACACGTATCTCCTAAAACGAGAACAGCTGAGGAAGTTTAATTTAAGGTGATTAAAGTTGAATCCACCTTTCCGAGTCGAATACCTAAATTAAAATCCCTTTTGGTATATAAGGCGAGCGTGCGCAGCTAATGGGTAGACAACCTTCTTACCGCTGCAAGTACGGTATACCGGAGCAATGAAGTATCTCGTAAGTATAAGCGCTTTCAAAAATATTTAATTATTATTATTTATTTTACTATTTAATTATTTATATAAATATTAATAATTAATATATTAGTGCTAAAAATTAAAAATGTATTTGCAACTCACTTAAATATATACATATTTACTAACACATTATTAAACATAATGTTTTACGGGATTCTTACCGTGTTCAGCCGAGGATATGAGCTCCCGATAGTTGTAAAGCTTGGCAGAAAAGAGTTTAAAGTCGCATAAAAAGTTCAGCATCCAGTCTATTGATGTATTTCTTTTATTGCATAGGTTGGGAATTATGTTGCAAAAGTCGATTGTTGGGAACGGGAGAAAAACATTTAGAACATTGTGGCAAATAGTATTCATCACGGATCCTGATTCAAATATCATGCATAGGCATTGTTTTGAACTGTCATTCCATGCTTGTTCCTGGTGTCATTTCTAAAAAATGATTCAGATATCTCTTTTAACATACCTACTTTTTGGCTTTTGCGAGTCGGGTTTCGAATTCACGAATTTACTTTAATATTTGTATTCTGTTCAGGAAAGTACGTCTCATAAGATTCGCGCATAGCATTGAGCTGTTGGACCAATTCCTTAAAAATATTATTTTGAAATATTTGTGAGTCGAATTCTCTGAGCGATGAAACGTTTTCACGTATTACCAACATAAATAACACAAAAAACAATCTTTTAGTATCCCTTGAGTATTTTTCATTTATTGTAATCAGTATTATTGCGGAGGCTTTACGAAGCTGTAGGCCTCCGCGCCGCGGAGCACACTTGAAGTATGGCTGGCCCAACTTGTATATAATCTTTGGTACTGCTAGTACTATTCTTTATTCTGTAATTAAAATACTGAATGTCCTGGTAAATACAGGCAACTCTAGCCTAGATATCTATATACTTTCACCTACTAAACAGCACTCCTCTATTTGCGATCACAAGCGTCAATTTTATTTGCAATGAGGAGAAGTCTAACAATGGAAAATATTTTTATTTGTAATGAGGAAAAGTCGAACAGTGGGCAATATTTTTATTTGTAATGGGGAGAAGTCTAATATGTAGTGGGAAATAATTAGGTATAACCAATTATTTACTTTTTTTTATTTTTCGGCTATCAACAGGTAGTTTTGGTAGTGCTGTCCGCGGCTTCGGCCAAGCCGAAACCTGGAGGGCTCTACTCATCCTGGGGCTCTCCCTCTGTAAGTATGCTCACCAGCCCGTACGTTTTAATGTTAAAGAATTTTAGTTTTTCGCTCTTGTTCGACGTTAAATAATAAAGTGGTAATATTTGTTTATTAAATATTTAAGTATTTTTAGCGTTTCATACCTACTTAAAAAGAGCTAAGTGCCAACGTATCATCCGTCAAATCTGTTCCAAAATTGGCCTCATTTACCCAACTAAAAGAGGGTTCTATTTTTTCACTTATAACTTATAAATGTCGGTATGTACGATACGATTAATGATAATTATTTCAGTCGGTTTTTGTACAGCTATTTTGATTTTATAAAATTGATTGCTTGTTCACTTTTTTGTTTTCGTGAGATACTAAGTTAACTTATTTTCCAGCTATCATCGGTGAGCCTAGTCCACCAGCCTACTGTAGCCGTAGCCCAACCCTCGGTAGCAGTAGCCCAGCCGACGTATTCGGTAGCCCAGCCGACGTATTCTGTAGCCCAACCGGCGTATTCTGTAGCCCAACCGGCGTATTCTGTAGCCCAACCCGCATACACTGTGGCCCAGCCCACATATGCTGTAGCACAACCTGTAGTCCAGGCTGCACCAGCTATAACGGTTGCCAAACCAGCTGCCACCAGCTACTCCTCTTTCTCTCAACAGGTAAAACTTTAACTTTGTAATTTTATACGTCGATTATTGTAAAAACTATTTTACACATAAGCTGCGGTGACCGCTTACCATCAGGCGGACCGTAAGCTTGTTTGCCAAAAAAAGAACATAATTCGTATAAGTTAAGAATACCTATGGCAACTACATAGTTTATAACGTTATCGGAGTAACTTGAAATACGTACCGAGTGTGAAAAACGTATGTAAGTGATTCACAGACTAAAGTGCCACTAAGATGGCAAACAAACATACGGCCTTTATGTTGAGCAGTTACCTATAAAAGCTTGCTTACGTGTTGTCCACTCTTTAAAAATCTAATCACGTCCTTCTGAAAGAACAGAATACTGTTAGTCCCTAGGTTTAGTATAATTCTATTGTTGGTCAATAGCCTATTTTATTGCTCAGTATATGCAACTCTCTCTCTGACTATAGTACGCTTATCAACAGAATTGATATTTTTGACGATGCAAACTATGTTTTCACTCTATTCCTTTGTCATGTTATCAAGGTGAATCAATCAGATAATGACCTTGTCTAGACTTGTGCTAAGAAATCCGAGGCGTGACTTAGAATTAGCAGGTACCTAAGTAAGGTTAAACTAGACAACTAGGTACAAAATTTTATGATTGTAATAGATAATTTTTATTAACACAAATCTCTGCTCAAAACCGTAACCAATTTTCAAATTTTTTTATTACTGTCGACGCCTTCAAAATTTGATATTGATTGGTATACAGTGATTGCCCTGCTGTCTGACCTTTACGAAGGAGGGAGATACTACCCTTTCTAAAAGTCCCAATGACATGATTCACATTTATTTCCCACGAAAGGTTATATACAAAACTTATATACCTATGTAGATACGTAAATGAACAATGTTTCGTTTAAATAAAATAAATATATAGTTACACTAGCGGAGCGGTCCCAGCGAACGTTGTTCCGCTGCCGTCCCTCTGTAACCCGGCGAATGTTGGTTTTTACCTAAAGTGCCCGAGTCCGGCTCGCACTTAACAGATCGAGATAAACACTATCCTATCTTTTTAGTTGGATCAAATAACAGATACTTACGAAGTTTGATCAAAATCGGTTCAGTAGTTTAGGAGTCCATCGCGGACAAACAACGTGACACGTAATTTTTATATATAAAGATATAAAATACGTAATGCACTAATAAATGTTTATGTTTAGCGATTTTGAATACGGTTCTAACGAAAGGGAATACTGGCTCAAACGTGGAACATGCATATAGCTAATGTGATTCCGCTGACAAAACAAATAAAAGAAAATTCTAATCCAATGATTACCATTTCAATTACAAATACCTTCAACTTTTGTTTTTGAGCCTCATTACTTAGAACCTTCGTTGCAGAGATATTTTTTATACTAGTTATAGTCAGCTACTCCGTCCACGCTACATTCGGTATGGATAACAATTGCTTCTCTCTTTCACTCCTAAGGGATGTATGTATTTTGCAAAAACTTTTTTTTGTAAAACCATCTGTCATCAATGGAAGTACTACTTATGACAATAATAAAAACTTCAAGTTTCTAACCGCAATTTTTATTCTGTGCGTCGATGATTTAGTCAGTAGCTCCGTTTTAAATATAATCCCGCCATTACATTAATTACGCTAAAAAGTGTCAGCCTAGACTGGTCTTGGTAATTGTGGATACCTAACCTAATTTCACTCTAGTCCTTTATAAGTCTATGCTCACACTTTAATAAAATTATGGTTTATACTTTTTTTACAGATCGTGCACCCAGTATCAGTAGCTCAACCGGTAGTCCATGCTGCACCAGTTGTATCCCAACCTATAGTACACGCCGCTCCAGTTGTATCCCAACCTATTGTACAAACAGTCGCCCAACCGGTAGTCTCTCATTCTGTCGTCTCCCAACCCGTAATCCAATCCTATTCGCAGCCCCTGGTCCAGAAAGTTATCTCTGGAGATCATTGGTGGTAATTGATTGCTATAGATTGTAAATATTGTACTTATTTATATTATGCGTCGAGATCATGTCCGTTTTGTTGTCGCGGTGCAGATAAAGTATATCAGTATTAAATTATGAGTTTTATTTGTTGAATTCTATTATAGTATATAAACAACTTATAAAGTCCTAGTACATCCATCTTACAACTTCATAGATATAAGAAATACATTATACATAGAATTAATATTTCGTCGTTTTATGGCTCCTAGAAGGTTAGTTAGTGCCATATCTATGTGTGGCTACATTATGAACCAGAGGTTAATCTTTTGACTGCATCTTTGCTATGAAAATATTTATTTCCATACATTGATTGCATATTATTATAGTTATTTATTTTAAAATGAAAGTTAGTAAACTTTGTCAACCTGATAAATGACAGGAGTAGTTGAAAATGTATTGACAAACCACGAAATGACAGCCTTATTTATCAAACCAATGTCAATAAACCATAATGACTACGGCAAGAAAATTGACGATTTCATACAAAATTCATATGCGACCTTATTATTGATCTCTAGTGATGTACCACATTACAAAAATATACATCATAAATCATACCCTAACACCATAATATCAATTCATCATAAAGCTGTGTCATATCGAGACCTCATACAAACGTACATACGACAAAATGTATTGATTATAAACGGTCAATTTTACGATACACAAAGATTTGTATGGTGACGACGTTTTACAAATATATTTTGAAGAGGTTCCCACTAAGTAGGCACCTTTATAAATATGTACAGCTACTATTTTTTTTTTTCTTTCAAAATTTCCTTCAATGGGTTCCAAGACATTGGTCCTGCAACGGAACATAGAAAGGTAGACTAGGTCAACAAACTCTCAAAAGCTCAAGATCCTAAAGTGACAGTCAAAACTCATTTATTTGAGTAAACTCTTATTTAAATTGTCATTTTTAAAGCAAAATTATTCAAAAAACAAGTTATACATTGTCACACTTAACCTAGTTTTTATTTGTCCTTGATCTTACCTTTACGTTTACAGAAGGCAAATAAAATTTATTGTCCGTATTTGTGTAGCGCATTTTATGAATTTATGAATGAGCAATACTCCAAATATAAAAAAAAAATGTTTAATCGATATCGCGTTTTCAGTACACATCACTACGGATCGCGTGCCGTTCCGAGCATCAGCCTACGGTTATCAGCTGTTTACCTATGAATTAGGTCTCGAGGTTTAGTTACTGTGACCACATGTCAGACGAAATCACGGACAGCATAAATTACGATTTTTATTGATAACGTTTAACACATCGTACAAATTTGCAAATTTCTTAGAAATATAACTTGCTAGCAGAAAAAATGGAAATTTGAGTTCTTGTAAAGTGAGTTCTTGTTTTTGTAAATAATATTCTTTATTTTTGACGTTGTTGTTTAAGAACTAAAAATTTAACAAGGAAATCCTAATTCAGCCTCAATCGGATCTTGTAATAATATCAATACTAATATTATAAATGCAAAAGTGTTTGTATTTGTCCGCTTGTTTGTTCTTTGTTGAAGTTCTTCCTTCACTTATCGCAACGGATCATCCAATTCAGCTAAAATTTGACACAGGCATATTTGACGTTTATCTACAACAGCTGGCTATAGCAAACTCCGGATTATATTCTATATAAATCAAGAAGTTACTGTAGGAATCCCGTACCGAAAACCACATTTAACTCTGGTAGAGCCGCGGGTAAGACTTTTAGTTAAATATACAATGGATATAAAATAGTGAATGATATTTACAATAACGGACAATTAACAACAATTTAAAATAAAAGTACACAAGGAAATACATAACAGAGATATCGAGATATAAAAACTACATAGCAATGACCCTAAGCCTTTGCGGTAGTTAAGTCATCATGTGTTTTCCAGAAAATAGTTTTCAATAAATTTATTTTTTGTTCGGTACTTTTCAGTGGAGATTTGGAGTCGGTTTAATTGCTTTATTGATATCAATAATCAAACATTTGAATCTCTAGATATTAATTTTCTTAAATATCTGTCTATCTAACATCTCGTGTAAAAATTTAAATATTGTTTGAAATATGGACACCCTTACTAAATACAGACGTATTTCAGTAACCCACAAAAAGTTTTCAGTTATTTAAACGCCATGGAACTGACCGTACTTAGATTCCTGCCGACAAAAAAGCGGGAAACTTTCGAAAGTTTATAGAAACATGTGTCCATGTCTCCTTTTACTTAGACATATTTTTTTTATTACTAAATAATTATTGGAAAAGTAAAATCAAAATGAACGCGTGGCCCGGTAATGACGATGATATCATGGGGCCAACTGTGACAAGTAAGAAAAAACAATTCACAATAGTTATTTGTTATACAAGTGAGTAAAAGCGTTTTTTGGTAGAAGTGCCGACTTTAAATCCTGAGCTAGCGAAGTAGGCTAGAATTAAATCACGAGCGTAGCGAGTGATTCAAATATAGACTACTGAGCATAGCGAGGGATTTAAAGGCACGAGACCGAAAAAATTTGCTCACGCGTCCAAAATACAACTTTTCACCTCTACCAGCGAGAAAAATATTTTCACGTGACTTTTTTGATAGTTTGGCATTGGAGACTTGTTGCCTTATTTCTTCTGGTGTCAGAGAAATATCTTCGTAGCTTGTATCGCTCATTTTTCAAACAAAACAGAATTATTAATTAAATAAACAATTTTATGTTCAAAAAACTAACTTGCCGCCATTTTACTTTGTTTTTTTTTTAAATTGAGGTTGCGTTTTCTGTTTATTGTACCTGCTATAATATCTGCCATTGATATCAAAACAACGTAAGATATTTTTTAAGTTAGCTGTATAAACTTTTAACAATACTAATAATTTATAAAAACTCACTTAAAAACGAAAAAATGCTA
The DNA here is from genome assembly GCA_946406115.1 of Apoda limacodes. Classification (NCBI taxonomy): domain Eukaryota; kingdom Metazoa; phylum Arthropoda; class Insecta; order Lepidoptera; family Limacodidae; genus Apoda; species Apoda limacodes. The sequence continues at coordinate 5,992,749 of OX291558.1, forward strand.
TTTAGTTTTATTTTTAATTAAAATTAATAAGGTTAAGTATTTGTCCCGAAATTTGTTTCTGACCAGTCATTGTATTGTTTTTTCATCATCGGGTTGATTCCAAAAGTCAATGTTCGACGTTACCGTAGACTTTTTCAATTTTCACTATCAAGTTTTGTTTTAGGAGCTTTTTCATTTCCCGCCAGCGTCGATTCTTTGTGCGTTGAAAAGTTTTTTTCTTTATTTTGACGCAACATTTTGTATAGCCTGGCATTTTTAGTTGCAACATAAGATAAGATAGGATATGGCACAGCATGAGCACAGCCTAAACCTCTAGGTATAAAGGTCTTGATACTTTTCAGGCTGGAATCTTCTGCATCAAATGTTCATTCAGTGTTTGTCGGATTGTCATTCTTTAACTCTGCAACGAATCAAAGTAATTTAGTAACTATAAAGATAGTTTATAAGCCGGCCAGTGACATAGGATATAACTTTTTCTGAAACTGGTCAAGAGCCGGACGGGCTATGCTGAGTGTAGGTAGGGTTCCGTGTTGTTACTAAATTGCAATTAACGTAGAATTTGAGTTCAAAAATAAGCTTAGCTTTGATGGTATAGCCAACTAATGGACTCTAACAGGTCTTCTTGTTTTGAGAAGTGATTCCAATCTAAGTACCTACTAGTAGGTAGCTTATTTAAGATTTTTTCGACAATCCATTTCGGCAGATATAACGACACGAATCTAACTAAAAATGGCCTCTTTGGATCTGAATATTTCAAAAACAGACCATACTATGATAAATCGTCTAAAAACCTAAAAATGATTTTTAATTTCCTATTCAAAGACAGCCCCCTCTGCCTGTTTGTCTATCCTTTAATGCTATTATAACTCTAGAACCACTGATCCTGCATTTGATTCTATATTTTAATTATGTTTCTGACCACTCTGACCAGCTTTTGAAGGTCTAGTAAGTGCCCAACTAGCAAATCTTAGCTGTATATCGGTTATAGGAACGTTTCCGGGATGCAAAATGGTGTTCATGATTGGTCATATTAGAATATTAGAAACGTGTCTACAACGCGGAAAGGGCCCCTGATTTAGAACGTTTAAGTGATATAGTTATTGTATTGCAGCTCCGCTTAGGGCTAATTAGATACATATTTGTCATATATGCGTTGTTCTTTGTGACTTTTCGGTAATATATTAGGAAATTTTAAACACTGGTATCACTATGAAGTAATAAAACGGCCACGCGAACACTGATATACAACCATTGAGTGTTAATGTAGTGATTTCTATTTCTTCCTTTTACAAATTAAATTACTGTTGTGTCGACCATAAATTTCGAAGTTTGGTGACGATAGTAATTGATAAGTTATTATTTTTTTAATGTGAATGCCTCTGTATTCTGTAACGAGCGATAGTATTGATTTAAATAGTTCAATATCACTTGCGCTTGCATTTTTATTGATATTCTAGTAGTATATTAATGGTGTTTTTGCATGCCCCTTGTTAATTCATTAATATTTAGGCAAAGAAATATAAAAATAATAAGCAAATATTTATTAAGGCTTTGATATATAACTGAATAGAGTTGCGGTTCCTCATATACAACCGATTTACAACATCTCCATAATAAATTTTAGGTCCTGTAAAGATATCACAGTCAAGCGATATGTGACTTTTAAGTGATAAATAGGAAATAACAAAGTTGTTATGTAACTAGTGATATCTAAGCCTTGTAAATACGTTTTTACAACTTTTGAGTGTAAATTAAGGTCCAATTAGGACGATTTTAGAGCAGTTGTTAACGGAAGCGGCTTTTACGCAAATTTTTTGTAAATTCATTATAACGGGAGCTGCTGTATCACGGTTTAGCAGTGATAGTGACTATTTAAACACCAGTCTTATATTAATTATTTTGGAGCCATAATAGTATGGCTTGGCTTCATAGCGGTACCTTGAACGCCTTATATACAACATAGTAGCTCGATAACGACTGTTGTAAGTGCCTATTTACAACAGTGCTATAGGCGTTATACAAAGTGGCAGAGAAAACGTTTATATGATAGGTTAATGTCACAATTTTACTGTTAAGCCTTATACAGCTAAAACTCTTTAAGAAATACATATATATGACCAGCAGTCACAAACGTTACTTCTATATGACTTTAATATCACTCTTTTTTGTTATAAGATTTTCTTTTATCGCATTTTTGCTAGTTGGGTGTAGATGTAGGTATGAACTTGATAATCACTGGCTAAAAAGTCTTTGCATGGATAAGACTGCGGCATAATATGTAAAATTATTAAAGACCTTGAACTTTCGTCGTATGATTCTAACCTACATATTTTTCAGCATAGTTTTTTTTTTTAATTTTGTTAAATGTTTATTAAGTACACTATTATGTGCACCACATATTACATGTTTATTTTTTAAGTTTTTATCGTAGACTGGTAATTAATGTCATTAGGCATTAATTCAGCGTTTTGTACCGTCCGTGCAATAAAGTCTTTTATTACATGAGTACGTAATATCTTGTCCTTCTTTTAAGTTGGTTAAAAAAATATAAATTACCAGGATATCAATATAATTCAACAGAAAAATCAATTTCCATGGGAACTCTCGTACGGGATTAAACTATTCTTTCTTGTCTGTCTCTAGATTTATTTTGGTTCGAAAAATCAAGTCAATTGTATGCACTGTTACATGTTATTAAGAATAGTGCCCGTAGAAAAAATTACTAGCATGGGAACTCGCGATCGGCATTCTTTATCCTTTGCAGTCATTCCAACTATCTCTGGATAAAAATCAGGTCATATTGTGTCTTCGTTGCAACGATAAGGAAAAGTGCCCCTTATCTTATTGACTGAAATAGGTATTGATATTTCAAAATAAAAAACGAATTTTAATAGGACATTCGTTGTCGAGACCTATGATCCGAGGGGTCCTAGCGCTATACGGCTTTTTAAGGAAATAGCAAAAAGGTTAGTCGACATCACAGGAGACCGAAGAGCTGGTAGCTACTTCGAACAAAGAATAAGTCTAGCTATTAAAAGGGGGAATGCTGCCAGTATCTTCGGAACCTTGCCTAAGGGGACTCCTTTTAATAATATATTTTAGTTATTATATTATATTTTTTAAGGTATTTATTTTTAGGTTCATTGTGTTTTGTAAAGTACATTGTAAACTGAAGTTTATTTATCATTATATAAATATTTATCTTAATATATATAAATCTCGTGTCACAATGTTTGTCCTCAATGGACTCCTAAACTACTGAACCGATTTTGATCAAACTTCGTAAATATCTGTTATTTGATCCAACTTAAAAGATAGGATAGTTTTTATCTCGATATGTCAAGTGCGAGCCGGACTCGGGCACTATAGGTAAAAACCAACTTTCGCCGGGTACAGAGGGACGGCAGCGGAACAACGTTCGCCGGGACAGCTAGTAGACAATAAATATTTAAGTATAAAATTTTAATTGGAACAAAATAAAGCCTGTTACTCACGGACAATAAATCATAGCTTTCTATAAGTGAAAGATTTTTTAGAATAGCTTCAGTGCTTGCAAATATTACTGTTTCCATAGATACAAACCAACAAATTTAATCTTTTTCACAGACTTCAAAAAAGGACACGGTTAAATATTTTTATAGTATTAGTATAGATTTACATAATATTTTACTATCTTTTGCCTGCGCCAAGTTCGGCTATCAACGTGCATGATGAAGGTCAAGTTTGCTTGTATCGATTGTGTTTCTTAGGCACATCATGAAGATTAGTAGGCTTCCTCAGAAATAGTACATTGTGTACTAGAGAACTAGAGAGAGGTGTAAAAGAGAATATTACTAACGCAGATAGCCTAGAAACATAAGGCCAAAAGCTTTTATTTTTTTTATTTTTTTTTTATACCGCTAAGGTGGCAAACAAGCTTACGGTCCGCCTGATGGTAAGCGGTCACCGTAGCCTATGGACGCTTGCAACACCATGGGTATCACTTGCGCGTTGCCGACCCTTCAGAAATCTAATAACTTCTTTCTTGAAGAACTCCATACTGTAGTCCTTGCAGAAAACCTTGGCAGGGAGCAAATTCCACAACTTAAGCGTTCGCGGGAGGAAGTTACTCTGGAACCGCACTGTACGCGACCATTTAGGTTCTAAAGTGTGAGAATGAATTCCCTGCCGATGGCGAGCGGTGCGATGATAAGTAGCCGAGGGCATCATTTCGAACAATTCCTCAGAACACATCCCATTGTACAAGCGGTAGAACACACACAGGGAGGCAAAGTTTCTCCTCAGACTGAAGGGCTCGATACCGCAAGTGAGTTTGGAATCGTCGACAATTCTCACAGCTCGTCGTTGAACCGAGTCAAAAGGGCCAAGCTGGTATCCGGGTGCACCCGCCCAGAGATGGCAGCAGTACTCCATATGGGGCCGAACTTGCGACTTGTAAAGTAACAACCTTTGCCCCGACTTGAAGTACTGCTTCGGTCTGTTGAGTTTTGTGGACGCCAGCTTCACCTTATCTTGTAAATGATCTCGGAACTGAACATCGCTGGAGATGTCAACACCAAGGATCCCAATGCTCTTGGAGATGGAGAGGGGAGTGTTCTTGAATTGTGGGACCACAGTGAATGAAGTTTTCTTAGCGGTGAACGCGCATACTTGTGTCTTTGTAGGAATCGGACCAAGTTTACCCGTTCCCAGTCAGAGACCTTGGACAGTGTGGTCTCGATTTGAAACACAAGTTCTTCACGTTTTTCCTCCAACACGGAACGAGGGATGTTTGCACGGCCCGTGTAATAAGCGTCTCCAGTACTGTCATCTGCATAGCAATGTATGTTGTTGATGTCCAACATGTCATTGATATGCAGTAGAAACAGCGTAGGAGACAGCACAGAGCCTTGCGGGACACCAGCATTAATGTAAAGCACGACTCCCAGAAGGATAGCTCGCAAGTCGCTCACCTATTTTGCCGATGAATTGGAATTTTGCTCTGGCAGTTGCTTTCTTACTGAACCTCGAGGCAGCATTTAATTTGCGTTTTAACTCAGAAATATTACGAGCCGTGGTACAAGCCTCATATGTAGTTTGCTTAAGAATTTTAACTTTTCTGCAAGACCTATAAAACCACGGTAGTTTTTTGACGCCGGCTAGGAATATAGCATTCCTTACCAGCAAGGATTGTCTCAGTGACTGCGGCTGCGCAGACGTCAGGTTCTTCTGAGTTAAAGCAGATCTGCCTCCACGGGTACGAAGCGTAAAATTCTCGCAATCCATCCCAGTCTGCCGACTTATATATATATAGTAATAGTAAATAATTCAATATGACAGTTGAATTTTTGGCAATGCCATATCTAAGCTTTTTCAGCATTCTGAAACCACTATTCTAACTTCCTCATTGCGTTTTGGAACACACCCTAAAAATTAAAAATGTACATTTGTTTTAACAATAACGTTTAGGAGCAGCAACACCTCACACTCCGCGGCTGAAAAACGGCGGTGACTTGAGAGGAACCGGGTACTTGGTGGCAGTTGGCTCCAGAACAGCTAGGTAAGGAGACATTTTATAATAATTGTGATTTTAATTATTACTATGGAAAACATGTTTTTCGAGTTTGTGTAATAATGCTCGGTATAGTTTTGAGGGTTCCGTACCCAAAGGGTAAAAAACCTATATCTAAGACTCCGCTGTCCGTCCGTTTGTCACCAGGCTATATCACATAAACCGTGATAGTTAGACAGTTGAAATATTCACAGAGAGATATATGCACTTTAAAAATAAATAATTATAATAAAACAAATATTTAAGAGGGGCTCCCATACAACAAACGTGATTTTTTGCCGCTTTTATAGATAATGGTACGGAGCCCTTTGTGCGCGAGTCTGTGTTGCATTTGGTCGATTTTTTATTTTTGTCAAATATGGGTCTGATATGTGATAAAATTTTTGTCACATAAGGTAACCGTACTTTTGAAATATTTGCTACAGAGAAAAAGTAATTATATTCAGATGTTGGTTTAAGATGTGAGACATTTTCAGTAAAAGGTTTTTTTTTATTGTAATGTCAGTGTTTTTCGTTTGTTTTAATTTTTCTTTGTTTTCATCAGTAGAAATAGGTTTTCTTAACTAAATTGCAAAATGGTAAACTTGAAATGGTTTTTATGTAAAAAAAAGAGAATAGATTTTAAATATTTTACTAGTTATAGTTAACAACTATCTGAAATCATTACTTATTACGACTAAAATTAAATGTCGAAAACAGCGAGAATGCAAATTTACTCTAATATGATATTTAAAGGCAAATCTAACAACGAAAATTCCATAAATCTGACGACCCTGTAAAAATGCAAAGGCCTGAAAGAAAATAAGGGCCCAGTCTGAATATTCTAGATCGTCAGATTTATCGTAAGCTAACACTTTTTTCGTCAGATTTCCCACAGAATCGAACCTACACCGCACAGCAGCCGGCCAGTTGTTCAAAATCTTTGGGCTCCCCTACCAATTGTTTCAGCTATGCTTTGTTTCAGGTTTCGTAGAAAACACAAGAATAAGGTGATTTTCATCATAATACTGGTGCTGTTTCTGCTCCTGCTGTGCCTCTCCATAGTCATGACTATTTTGTGTAAGTTATCGAAATTTAATACTTAAATAACTTAAGTTTTCAAATACTAAACTGCAACTAAAAAGCTGAAAAATCTTTTACTATTAAAAAAGGTTCATTATAAATAACATTAGTTTCAAATACTTAACTGCACCTATGAAGCTGAAAAATCTTGTACTATTTAAAATTATTTATTTCAGATGGACAAAGCCAGAATATTATGTAAATAAGATAGAAATAGGACTATAGCTAAACAACGTTAGCCGGGTTAGCTAGTGATAGATAAATTTGAAGACTTACCCATAGATAATAAGAAATGCATCAAAGAACATCATCATACAATTATGGATCCAAGTGGAAGGAGACATGATGAGACAGTAAAGTCTATCAACTTACGTAGTAAAATCTATGTAAAACACCCTCAAACTTGTTTTCTGGTTTTTGCCACTGTAATCACAAAGTATCTTCTTCTGTGAAATAAAAATAGATAATCGGGTTTCAAATACTCAATGGATACGTAAGAGATCAAATTATCACGCTCTTCATTTCGTTATTGCAGATGTTAGACAGAAACGCAACAAGCCGGTGCGGATATGCGAAAGCCGTGAATGCTTACGCGCTGCTGCTAACCTGGCGCTCTCCATGGACAGGACAGCTGACCCCTGCCAGGACTTCTATCAGGTACCTAACAGCAACCGAAGAAACATATTTGGAGAATTAAACATGGTGGTAATCTGGCATTTATGAGGATTTCTTGTGAATTATTTATTACTTTTAGGGTGTCAACGGGGCCCATTTGCTCATTAACAAGCCGTTGCTTATCGTCCTCTGTCTTTGTGTCATAATACCACCAGCCTAAACATTATTTTATGAAACTTTAAATTCTTAAAGGCTTTCTTGACGATAAAACTGCTTGTCAAGCAGCGACTTAAAGGCCTCAAGCATGCTTGTCAAGCATTGACATAATATCAACATCACCAATCACTTATATGCTTGTTAAGCACGTTAAGCATTTCCTGAACCGTCAATATTGCTTACGAAGCGTCAAGAATTCACTTGCGAAATGCACGTCATCAATGCAATGCATCGTCTACGGACCCTTTTATAGGTAGATAGCAGGCAGGTAGGTAGAAGTGCTCACAGCCTAGTTGAAATCAAAAGCACTTACAGCCTAGAAGTCAAAGGTGATCAGTGAAGTTAGGCAATGACGGGCATGGTCAGTAACTAGATGGCTAACCGCCTATGGCGCAAAATTAAATCAGTGCTTTCGTGCTCAGGTGAACACGTAAAGCCGTGTTAGTATTAATTGTATTTAACCATCAAACAAGGCGGTTGAATTGACTGTGCATTGATGGCGTGATATTGAATCTCGTCAATAAAGATTATATCGCTGTTAATGGTGGAGCTTGATGGATGGATACACATTTAATTCAAGCGACTTGTACAAAGAATCATGTCACGTCTTGTAATCACATCTAGACTTGACATCCAGCAAAAATTGTACATTGTGCATTAAAGTTGGTAAGGAGAAAAGTACCTACGAGAGGCTATTATAAGCCTAAGGCCAAAGGCTAAGTGACTCGAATTTGTAATTTTCACATTTGCGAGTGTATAAATAAAAATATAAGGTGCATATATAAATAAACTCACCAAAATACAATTGAAATGGCGGGAATAGATGTAGAGAAAAAAAACGCCACCGCCAGATGGCTCTAGATATCAAGAGCATTTGTGAATAAAAAAGTATTGGCTGAAGTTAAAACTTGTAATTGCTTGCTTGTAAGGTGCGCGTAGTTCATGTTTTAAACAGATTCATTGATACATACTTAATAAAATAGGCACTTTATTACCGCCCGTGGGTTCTATGAACGCGGGCTTTGGTTTGAGAAAATAAAATTTACAAATAAAAAGCCCATGGGAGTAATTAAGGTCTTAGCACCCACTTTGCCTGCACAAAATGAGATTGTTTACGATCAAGTGTGATGAAAATAGTTTATATTGTCTCTTAAGTATGCTTGTGGGAACTGGGCTACCGATCACCCCCGGCCGGACACGTACAACTCATATGACTGGTTCCGAGACAAGCAGACCAAGGTGTATGCACTAGTGCGGGACTTCCTTAGCAAGAACACTAGCAACCAGCCCCTGCCGGTGCTGCAGGCAAAAGACATGTACGCCGCTTGCATGGACACTGGTAAGTCTGTTTAAAGACATGTACGGCGCCTGCATGAACACTGGTAAGTCTGTTTAAAGACATATACACCGCCTGCATGAACACTGGTAAGTCTGTTTAAAAACATGTACGCCGCCTGCATGGACACTGGTAAGTTTGTCTAATAATTGTAATAGATTTATGTACTTATTAGAGTTAAAAAAATTATAATTTGATAGTCGGTGGTGGTCGAGGGGTTTTTATTTCACTTTGCATCCCGAGTGGCGGACGTTCAAGACCCAGCGTGTACCAATGAGTCTTTTTCTTAATTTCTCAAGTACATAGATTATTCACACTACTGGCTTTTCGGTGAAGGAAGCATCGTAAGGAAACCTGCATACGTCAAAAAAACCAAAAATCTACACTAGGCCCTGGCCCGTGTCTGGACTATGGCCCAAATCATCGTTTAGATTAGGCCGTGCCTAAGCAGTGGGGATGTATGAAGCTGATAAGGAGTAGATACCTGACCTGTAGTTTTTAGGCTAATCCTGGAATTGAAAAAATGGTTTAGGATTATATTCCCTATTGAGCACACATAATTAACTTACTTAGACATACACACACCCAACCGAACTATCACAACTGTACCACGGGCAAAGAAGGCTTGTATCCATTATGGTGTTTAAAAATATAAAAAGATTTTATAGACGCACAATACCTAGTCACAAAATAACAAAAATGATTGCGTTATACTTTGTATTTTATACTTTTGATCAAAGGCAGATATAAATGATCACTTATATTCTCTCTTTGGTTACAGAAACTTTAGACAAACTTGGTTTAAAACCGATCTTCAAAATTTTATCATCAGTAGGACTCCCGCCGTATCCTGTTTACATAAACAGCACAGAAAACAACCCAAACTACAGTTTTGACTGGTTAGAAACAGTCATCAAAATTAAAACATATCTTAACATGGACGTGCTGATTGGATTTGATATATTTACGGATCCGAAGAATTCTTCAGTTTACAGATTGGTCATGGGATCTCCTGAGACTACTAATCCGTTTCCAAGGTAAGTTGGCACTAAGCTTGTCTGGTCTTTTCTTGTCAAAACAATAATGTAATGTGGAAACATCAGCATTTAACATAAGTTAATGTCGGAGTCGCATGCGGTGGATGGAATATGATGGAAGATTAGTATATGGTTCTTCAAAAAAGAAGTTATTAGATTTTTGAAATTAATGCCCCAGGTTTTGCATGCGTCCATAAGCTGCGGTGACCGCTTACCATCAGGCGCAGGCCGTAAGCTTGTAATAAGATGGCAAACTTTATTGGTATTAAAAAACACCTTTAGACATGAAGTGCTATTGTCTATAGGTACCGTACCTATGGAAATTGGTGCAACAGTACAAAATTTTTTTTAACTGAATTTTCGTGTATGTATTCTTCATTGTAATGCTTTATGAATCCGACACCTCTGAACTTCATCATCGTCGTTCAGGACCTTATAAGTAAAAAGTTATTGGTTATTGGCAATGGAAAAAAAAAGAACAAAGCCGTTCAGCTCTACATATAATCAGGACCGTCATAAAAAAAATATATTGTCAATATGATCTTTATGTCAGGCTAGTAAAGTTATATTATCTTCACACGAAGCTTTGCTTTATAGACCCATAGTTTTGGAAACACAGGATGGTGACAGTGATGATATGCATGGATAACTGAAAGAACTGAAAATTAAGTAAAAAAACATTTAATTAATTATCCATTATTTTTAATGAAGAAGAAACTAGATAGACTACAGGATTGTTTAAAGAATCAAATTTATAAAATCCTAAACTAAGTCTCTTAAGCCTCACGTAATTTTCTGAACTTTATTTAGGCAGGTTTTTGTAAATTTTTCTAAAATAACACAGAATATTTAAAAAAACATCCTTACGTTTTTTGTTACTGGTAGATATTTGATTGTAGGCTTATTTTTATCGGAATATTTTTTACTAAAGAAGCTATCATAATGACGAGACGGAATTATTTTCATTAATTTTCACGTATTGTTTCCAGCCTGCGTAAAGAAAAACTACATTACAATAGCAAAAGAAATGTTAAGAGCAGCGAAAGTGAGTTCATAAATCATCACAAACACTACACCGAGAGTGAAAAAAATAAAGATGATGAAGAAGATGAAAGACTTGAACACATTCATAAGCTATTTTATGCAGAACTCATGAAAATATTCGTCATAGAATCCATTGATCCTAAAAATATGAATTTAACTGAAGCAGAGTTAGATGAAAACATAATTGTAGTTGCAAATGAATATTATAATATCAACGACGACATGTATGAGGTAGTTATTGAATTTATTATTCATTATGCTGTCATGCCCTGGTTTCCACCGATCAATAAAATTGATGTTATCATCAGACGGTAGCGATTAAAAACTGAGTGACACGTGATTGTCAATAAATTGTTGTACGGAGGCTTTTAAACCGACACGTATCACGAATTAATAGCTTCAGCATAGTAATTAATATTTCCCCATTGCAACTACTGCAATAAATGTTTTTGAATAAACACCTTTTGGTATTCCATATTTGTACAATGTTGCTGCCTCGGTAGTTGTCAGTCCCCACTACTTAGGCACAAACCTCTCCTGAGAGAAAGGAGGTTAGCCTGTATGAAGATAATAAGACGGAAATTAACAAATTGCCTAAAATCAAATTTATTTAATAAAACTTTTGGAATCAAATAAATTAAGATAATAATTCCACTTTCAATATTTAAATTTTAAAACCCTTCAATTGTGAATTTTATAAATATAATATCGTACTAACATACCCTGATCTTTGAACCTACTGTTTTTATTTTCAGTTAGAAATTTACAACGATACAGAAACTGATGAAGATCTGTATCTGAAAATACCAGAATACAGCGTGGACGAAATCCAAGCTCATACGGACATGATTGTTGAAAGTAATAATGGTACAGTGGTTCCTATTTGGAAGAAATATTTAAATGGAGTATTTAGTATCAGTGATGTTTCCTTACATTTTGATATCGATAAGATTCTTGTATCAGAACCAGATTTAAAATATATGTCGTTAATGGCTTCTTATGTGTCTAAATTGACGCCTGCCACTGTGGAGCTTTACATCTGGGTAAAGGTACGATATTTTGTAAAACTATGTGACATAATTCTAAAACTTCAATTACATTGTTAAAATGCTAGCATTAAACCAAGTATCCAAGCATCCACTAGTCAATCACTATCTTGTTAAAATATTTAAAAGCATTATATAGTATAATTATATAGTCTGTAGTGTTATTATTATAGTTCTCGATAAATAACTGCACTACACACATTTTATTTATTATTTAAGTGATCAAACCAGCCAGGTGAAAATATATAACCATCTCTAATATTTTTTTAACATAAAATAATTAATCCATATGTCCTAATGACCTAGCCAATAGGTCTAGCGTAGTTCAGTGGTAACAATCGTACTTACTTACACACATACTGTCACATTTTTTTCTTATGTAATACTAGTTTTTTCCCGCGGCTCCGCTTGCGCTAAATTCAGTTATCAGCAAGGAAATTCTACAGAAACTCTTTGATTTTAAAGTAAATAAGTTTGCTATTTCAAGCAATAGCTGCAGCTATTTTAACTACATAGTTTCTTTCTGATTCTTTTTAGTAGTAAAATCATTCAGAACCGGTGGTATAGTTTATAAAATTAATTATTAAAATGGAGGATTCAAAAGTGCTGTTAAAAAGTCTACTTGATTAAAAAAAGATTGAGCTTGAGTATAGCTCGTCCATTAGGAAATCTGTTATTTATTATATATCTATTATTTTCCGGGATAACTGTCGCTTTCCAAAAAAAAAGTTTTGCATTTCTAGCCTTTTTATTTAGGAAGGTTATATTATTAGTAGCTGTTCTATAAGGTTTCACGGAAATTTAATAACCGCTCTTCTATAAGTAGCCTATTATAACCTGTTTCATTAATACCGGGCTTATAGGCGCTAATTAATTTTTCAAATCGGATTACTGTTGGTATGAGCGCGTTTAAACATGAAAACTCTATAAATCTGGTCAGCACAACGTGTCGAACCGCTAGGATCAGCTAGTGTTAGTATAACTTTCTATCTCTGTAGATTACAACATGATTAACGAGTCTTTAATGTTTCAACATTCATCAATTAGTAATTATTTCCCAGGTAGTAGAAGTATTATCTATTCACACAACGACCGAACTCCGCAGCATCTTCAAGCGGTCGTACGACCAGGTGCACCATCACCGCGACGCTGGATCTCCGCCGCGCAGCCTACAATGCGCCAACGCCGTCAACGACTTACTCGGCATGGCCGTTGCATACGCCATTGTCGATACACACTTTCTGAACGTTACAAAGCCTAAGGTAATCAGTACTTCCTTGATACCACCGATTGGATTAATGCTCATATAGTGTTGATCAAACATTAATATAGTACCAACTGGAAAGCTACCTAAATATTTGGTGACTCCACCCGAGTTCATACATCACATGATTGATGATTTTTTCACAAACTATGCGTTCACGGCTAGGGATTGCAATCCCGCAGCTCATTCAATCCCACGGGATTGATATGCGGGATTGCTCAATCCCGCGCGGGATCACGCGGGAGTCTTACATTAAGCAACAGAAATTATTATTTCTTCTCTATCAATTATGTATAAATAATTAGTTATCTGTTTTCTTAGATTCATCTTTAAATTTTTGGCATAGTTTAATTAATTAGTTTTGTTTAATTTTACCCTCACTCCTAACAACAGTTTTATATTTATAATTCAGTCTTATTCGTATAATAAGTAATAATCAAATCATAACTTTCTTTAGATGCTATTACTATGATATCGACCTATGGTGATAATTTTTAAAAATACGCTGTGAATACGATTCGGAGCGCCTCTATTTGATACTTGCTAATAAAACACCACGAAATTTGGAAGACATGTTTTAGTAATAAAAATCTAAGTCTGCAGGTCGTCAGTTTTCTGGTAAATTTTATAGTTTAAAAGTTATACAGAATTCTAGTTTTTTATATAAATAGTTTGGTTTTATACAAATTTTTAGTTAATAAAAAAATTTACAAAATTTTGGAAAACCACAGACATATATATTTGACTTGGGATTATGACTAAGAAATTTCACAGTGATTATATACCACTACTAAGGTGGCAAACAAGCTTGCGGTCCGCCTGATGGTTAGCGGTCACCGTAGCCTATGGACGCTTGCAACACCAGGGGTATCACTTGCGCGTTGCCGACCCTTCAGAAATCTAATAACTTCTTTCTTGAAGAACTCCATACCGTAGTCCTTGCAGAAAACCTTGGCAGGGAGCTCATTCCACAACTTAAGCGTTCGTGGGGGAAGTTTCTCTGAAACCGCACTGTACGCGACCATTTAGGTTCTAAAGTGTGAGAATGAATTCCCTGCCGATGGCGAGCGGTGCGATGGTAGAAAGTAGCCGTGGGCATCATTTCGAAAAATTCCTCAGAACACAACCCATTGTACAAGCGGTAGAACACACACAGTGAGGCAAAGTCTCTCCTCAGACTTAAGGGCTTAATACCGCAAGTGAGTTTGGAATCGTCGACAATTCTAATCAGTAAATCAGTAAATGTCAAAAACAAATGAGAAATTCGTTTGTATGAAGCCCGCTGCGAGGCGCTGCGAATCGTATCCTCTTAAGTATCATATGGTATTTATTGTATCGCTATATTAAACGCCGGACGGTGATTACGAAAACAAAACACTCGTCACCTACAGAAAGACAGGCGCAGCGCAGTGCCATTTATGAACAACTGGAACGTCGCACTCGTGCTACTCGCGATTTACGCGAATGTTTAAGTGCCAAATTTTCCATTTTCGAGATCCGCGGATCCGCGTTCTGAAGGTGCGAGATCCAGCAGGTTCATAAAAGCAGCGGGATCCCGTTTTGCGGGATTGCAATCCCTATTCACGGCGTTTTGAACACTGTCTTTCTGTACAACATTTATTAAACTATTTTTAGAAACACGAAATATATAATAATACTCTTTTTATTTTTAACGTAACTTTTCATTTTCAGATTCAAATAATGCTGGATGAATTAAAAAATGCACTCGCACATCTTGTGGGCAAAGCTAAGTGGATGGATGACGACACTAAACTTGCTACTTATCAAAAAATTACTGAAATGAAATCTTTAATAGGATTTCCAGAATGGCTGCTTGAAGAGGGACGAATAGAAGATTTTTATAGTGGAATAGAAGTTAACAGAGAAACGCATTTAGAAAATATGATTAATATAATACAAGTGAAAATCAGGAAAGTTTTGAATAGATACAGGCAAGGAAACAACGTCACCTGGGCGACAGACCCGACGGAAGTAAACGCTTATCACACATTTCAAGAAAATACTATTAGTGAGTAAAAACTGATGTTGATGGTAGTGTTGGGTATAAGAAAAAATACAGTAGAAACGGAATCATTGAACAGTATTTGTAGTGAGTGAGAGAAATGGAAGAATATGTAGTAAAGAAAGTGCAAAAATAAATCCTTATATGTTTTGGTGGCATAGAGGAAATAATATATAATTTACGAAATACATTTATATTATCAACTACGGCTCATATGCGTCTGCTGGATAAAAAGCTAGCCACACATTTGCACAAACCCTCGGGCAGTCCTTAAGATAGCAACTTCTATAGAAGACCCCAGAGCCAGACCCGATCAATCGCCTTTGCTATGTCTAGGCTACATGCCAATGCCTTTCCCTGACCCTTACTGGCTAGTGTCCATCGGTGTATGAGATACATTATAAAGTCACCGGTAGAGCAACGGTGTCGAAAGCTATATTGACGGTCGCTGACCAGGTCGTGTTTTTCTAGGTATTTTAGAAGCTGTGGGATGATCCCACGATCCATCACCTTGGAGAAGTGAGAGGTAATCACGATTAGCCTGTAGTTCGGTGGATCTGATGTTTCACCGGATTTTCTACCTTATGTCTACCATATGCCTACCCGCGTTCTATGTAGTTCTAGTGACTACCTAGTGTCTATTTTGTTTTTACCCGGTCAATACCTCTTGTCTGCTTTAGGTCTACCTATTGTTTTATTCTTACTAATCCCTGTTCTACCGAGGGTCTTTCGCGTGACGAACCCATCTCTACCACCTGTGCCCCTGATCGACCTCATCAGGGTCCACCTAATGTCAACCTCATGTCTAACCCTTGCCTATCTCGAGTTTACTTCTTGTCTGCCTAGTAGGTGGTTATCAAATAAGTGGATTTCATATATTTAATTTAGCAGCAGTTCGTATATTTGGCGTGAATTAAAAGAGAAAGGCGGAGGGGATATAGATTGTCGTGTCGGCTAGTCTACAGAATAGGTGTATTAATTTTCAATTTATTTCAGTTTCAAAATTTATTTAGGGCTTGGTTAATCTTCTTTTTATAATTTTCAATGTTTTGGACGCAGCTGTGCCTTTGGTAATGTTACAATACCCATTCTTCGATTTAGGTCTCGAGTAAGTAAATATTTTAAATATTTTTAAAAAATATCACTGAAAAAAATCTTTTTAATTCTTAACATTCATTTATGTTTACAGTTCACTGAATTACGGTTCTTTGGGTGCAGTTCTAGGACATGAAATTACACATGGATTTGACAATTTTGGTATAGTTTAAATTATGTTTATCCTTAGTTAACGAGTTCGTTTCAAAATATTATGTCATAAGTTTCAAAAGATCAAAATATTGAGAAACAAATATTTCAATCAATTCAGATAATCTAATTACAACACGTTCATGGCCTAATTTTTAGTGAACATTAGGATCTATAGTCATATGATGGGAACCATCTCATAATATGACAATAGATTGGGAATTCTTAAGTTCAAAGGCAAATGTGACAGAAAGTTCCTACTAACCGACTAATAGTGAAAAGCTCGAAAAACATGTTGAAAAGCTTTTATCAAAGTGTTGACAGTGGTCAGTTTTTTTTCTGTGGCCCTCAGCCTCAAATAATTATGGGAAAAAAGTTACAACTAAAAGAAAAACCTGTCCATCGTGTAGTAAAAAATATTCTTTACGTTAAAAAAATTTGTAAGTAGCACCAAGATAAAAAAGGTAAGGTGTTTGCAAAGTTTGCAATGTAATGAGCGTCTCTGGCACTGTCAGATGATGCAAAGCAATATAGATTTTGAATAGACAATATACCATTGATACGTAATATTAATGTACAAGCTATCAGAGCATCTGCCGTCAACTAAAGCTCACTTCAATTTGTTGGCCAAATAAAAAGTCGTAACAGTCGACGGTAAGATGAGGCGAGAAGCGCGGGTGACAGACTGATTTATGTGGTAAGAAGTTCAGGCAAAACCTGATAAAATTACAAGCCACTAAATTCTCGCCTTCTACACTTGAAAAATATATATAAAACCGGACAGCGAGTCTGATCATAGTAGTCATAAGAGCTGATATGATGGAAAGATTGATTACTCAATTCCGACTTCATCATGCAGGAAAGAAGATGAACCTTCTAATGACAGCCCGAGTGTCCCATGTAAGTCTCATAATTCCTGTAATATAAGATCGGCTGCTTGCAAAGCTAAAACAAAGTTAAATAAACTTTGTAAGTGGTTCTATCTCCAAAGGTAAGAAAATGAAATAGTTAAATTTAAGTTAATAGAAATAGGAACATGTAATGTACTGGTGTGTATCGGGTAAAAAAATGAATTGTAATTTATTGCCTACTAATAATAATATATCTAACTATCGAGTAGTTTACTTCACACGCTCAACAAACCTTCGGACATGGATGGTTACTAAAAGAAGTATATATGAAGGCTTGAGATGTTCGACAAGGATCGAATAAGTACACCTTAATGAAAAATCACATTCACACGATTTTTTCAAATAACATGTTGCAGGTTTTCATTTTATCTGTATCTTTTTTCCCACAGCGATTTTAGACTGACCGCCATTGTAATAAGTGACATGTTTCGAAAAGAGATTTTAAACGATATATTTCTGGTTGTTATTATCATTGGGGACGCGTACCATACAGCTTTGCCCGGTCTTCTTTAGATTGGATATTTGTTTTTTCATACGTGATAAAATTGTCAATGGCAAAGCAGAGTAAATCAATATTTTAGCTTGGTTTTGATTTCAGGACGACAATTTGACAAAAACGGTAACTTGCTCCCTTGGTGGTCAAACAATACGATAAACTCCTTCGTCAACATGACCCAGTGCTTTGTCGAACAATACTCTAACTACTACGTGCCCGAGTTGGATGAATATGTATGTATGTTGACAGAATAATTTTCAAGTTTGCCAACATTCCAAATTAAGAATCACAAAAAGTACTTACCTATATAGTTCAAGGATAAAAAATTAATCACTTTCTTTTTTACTCTTGAAGTATATATAGTCACCGTAAAATTGTAATACCGTTAGATTATAATCTATATAGTAAGATTGTATACTATGGAACAAAAAATATTATAAAGTGGATCTTTTAGATTATATGAAACTTGATTCGATCGCTCCGCTCGCTTCGCTCGCTCCGCATCTACGTGATCACAAGAGAAACTGAACCTAATCCACCCAAAAAGATTTATACGTGGCGATTTCTGCCTCATTTTGTTTCATAGTATACAATCTCACTAGATAGATTATAACCTAACGTTATTTACAATTTTACGGTGACATATACATAATAAAACACTTATCTTACACACAAAAGTATATATTTTTTAAGAACGCCATCTAAAATCATTGTTTTCTGTCTGTCAACAGAATTAATGGGAACTGCATTTACAATATTAGAATTTTATGTAGATTATACTCGCTCTAATAGCTCTAAAACTTCCCGCAACCGCCGATTTGCCAGCCATTTTTTTTGTTTTGTTTTGTTTTGCTCCCGAATGTATTTTATTTTTCTTTCTTGGTTATACTATTTATTTTCCCCTTAGTTGGCATTGAATATTACGTTTATGCTTTTTAAAAAAATAGTTCTTTCTCAGGTAAATGGTAAAAAAACTCTAGGTGAAAATATAGCGGATAATGGAGGTCTGAGAGAATCTCTGGCGGCCCTGAAACATTACCTGCAAAAGCATGGTCCAGAAGACAAGCTGCCGGGCTTCGAACACTTAAATTCTGAACAGTTGTTCTTTTTATCTTTTGGAAATGTAAGTTAATTTTGATATGCAATTATGTGCCATTACATAAAATTTCATACCGGTAATATTTTGGATACTGGCTGAAAGAGCGACAACACTTTTTTAAAAAATAATAAGGGTTGTCTGTCTGTCTCTGTGATTAAATATCTGCTTACTTTTATCTAGTTTGTTAGTTTATTATTTTGTTTTTATTAATTGCATTAAACTTCAAAAAAATAAAAATTAATTGTTGATAAAATTTCTAAAGAACATATTCAAATTTTATAACAAAAAACATTATGATATCTTTAGTTTATTATAATTTATTCAATCACCAAAAAAAAATTGGTTCTTAAAACGTAGCGTCGTTTATGACATTGTGTATCTATTAATTGATGAATGGTGCATCATTATTATTTTACAATTTCGCTTCTAAATAGACATGGATAAAAACTCAGTATTTGATTTTTAGCATATTACATATAAAATAAAGCCTTTCAATGTCTTAATAAGCTGTTATTTTTTTAACAGTTGTGGTGTGGAGTATCGACAAAAGACTCGCTACGAGGCGATCTCGAAGACGAGCACAGTCCCCAAGTGTTTAGGGCACAAGGGGCGCTACAGAACAGCGAGGAATTCGCAAGCGCCTTCCGTTGCCCTCCTGGATCTCCCATGAATCCAGAACAAAAATGCATCATCTTCTGATCTACTCAGGCATGACTGATTTGAAAAGAATTAATTAGGAAATAAATTTTACTAATTTTGATTAAAAAACAATTACAAGCTCTTTAGCGTTTATTTTATAAATATTACATCATAAACATACTATAATATATAAGTACTCTTATTATATTTTGTACATATTAGATAACGAATAATATTTGTTCTGTAGCATAAAAGATCTGAAAATTAATGGAAGTAATGGTGTGATAAAGAGCTTGAACCACCCAAGACAGAATGCGAATAAGAAATAGAATTTGAAAGGGTTGATGGTATGTTTGAAACGGTTAATGGAATGTTTGAATAGGTTGAAGGAATATTTGATGCGGAAAAACCACTAGATAAAGGAAATGAAGATATCGAGGAGACTCCTGGAATTGTCTGAACAGCAGGTATTGCTGACACCGCTGAGATAGCTGGTACAGCGGCTATAGCAGGTACTGGAACTCTTCTTTCAACAACCACGGGTTGGGGCACAGCTACAGGTCTATCCACGACGATGGGCTGTGGAACTGGCACTGGTCTATCTACTTGAACTGGAACATTTACCCTAACAGGTCGATCCACATAAACTGGTTGAGGCACTGGACGATCGACGTATACTGGACGGTCGACTGGAACGTGTTTCTCTACTGTTACTGGATATGGGACAGGCACAGATACGGGCACTTTGACTGGGTATGGCACTTGCTTTTCGTAATACACGGGTACTTGTTTGGTTACTTCTACGGGTACTTTGTGTATAACTGGTACAGGTACTGGTCTATCAACAGCTACGGGCACAGGCACTTTATAGGGAACTGGTACATGTCGTTCCACTGGGTAGGGTACTGGAACCTGAACAGGTACTTGTACATCTCTAGTAATAGTCCTTGTGATGAAACGTGGAACTTCTTGGCGAAGTATGACAGGGTTAGGTTCGATAGACACTGTTTGAGCTGGAGTGGATACAATTGGAGCGGAAATAAGTGGACCTGGCCCTGATGAAATAACTGGTGATGAGATTGCTGGGCCTGAAATAGCTGAAGCCGAAATACCAGATGTTAATATACCTGGAGGTGCTATTCCCCCTGTGGCGAAACCAGGTACGGCGACAGCTGGTGCGGTAAAACCTGCAGCTCCTATGGAGGAACCAATAACAGAACTGCCTGATAAACCATATGATCCTAAATCATAAGAACCCAAAGAGCCAAAATGACCCGTAGAATAGATTCCTCGCTTTACACCCTTGGCTGGTGACTTTTCTTCTTTGATTCCATTCGAGTGGAGAAGTTGGGATAACTCAGATTTATCTTCAATCTCTTTTGTCAGTGACAAGCTACTCGCCAATAACAGCATCTGAAAATAAACGTTACAAAATGTAAAAGCTTTTTTAAACCATTTTAATTAAAGGATGTTTTCAATTCGACACGTATGTATAAAATATTGTGTATAATTGCACAATATTAATATATGTAAGTCTATGTGGGCTTTTAAACAGATGTGCCAAATTTTGATATTTTTTTTTATTAAACTTAAGGAACAGCGCAAGTTTTATCAAAATTGGTTGAAGCATTTCCAAGATAAGGACTGTTAAGTTTGCTGTCATTAATCACAAGAAAAAAACGGTTGAATGGCGCAATTAAACACGCGGAACTTATTGTTAAATAAATTAATATTTGTGGACATTACACACAGCGCCGTCTGGCTCCAAAGTAAGCAAAGCATCTGTATGGATACCAGACCACGGATACAAATACATAAATTACTTTATTTTGTAAATATACATAAATGTTAGTCCAGTGCGCCCTCTGCACAGCAGCCAGCCACACTACCAACTAGGCTGCGAGGGAGTCGAAAATGTGTGTAATTTTCCCCAATTACCGTCAATTTCATACCTAAGTGGCAAACAAGTAAATTGACTCCCCTGATGTCAACATAGCCTATGGATGCTTACAACGCCGCCCAGGAGTATTTCTAATAAAACTTTGAGCTCTTTCACAACTCAATGGTTAAAGAACGGAAGAATTTACAGTCCTAACAATCTTGCACTAATCCAAATATTAATTTTTCTAGCTTGTACAGTTTGGCTTCGGAAGCTGAAAACACACAGTTAATAGGAATGACTGAAATACATCATCCAAATTTTAATAGTTTCGTTCGTTTTGGTATAAAAAACTCCTACTTTTGATACTTTTCTCACTTTTTTTAACGCCAGTTTTGCCATCGATACTTTTCGTTTAGGTAGCCTTAAAACGTAACTAACATCCAAAATTATTGGTTGCAAAATTACAGCTACAATAATATAACACACACACTACCATAAATAATGAATATGTATAGGCAGTTTGACAGATTTACACCAGAACCCAATCCAAAACCTCACCTTCAGGGTTTCAGACATGGGTATAAAGTTTCATTTATCGGTGGCAAAAGTGACAAAAGTAACAAAAATATCGTAAACGTACGTCTGAAAGTTTTGATAATTTTGACACTAATACTAAACAAAAGGATGACATGTGACAAAATAAACTAAGATGATTATTACTTATGCCAAAACGAACAACCTTACTATGATAAAAAAAAACTAAAAATCCTTATATAATTCTGTGCTTTGTACTGCGTGTGATAACATAGTAATGAGCAGCAGCATGGTGCATACGGTCAAGGTAAGTGCAGATCCGGTATAAGTGCAAGGTCAGTCGCACACTACTTGTGTGTAATTTGTGCTCGAATCAATTTAATATTCCTAAATAAAAATTATATTTCTTACCTCCTACCATTTTACAACTCCTAGTGACTTATAATGTCCTAGTACATCAATCTTACAAACATACACAAAATCTTCATAGAAGTAATAAATACAATATAAATATACATACATAGAAATAATCTTTCTTCGTTTATGACTCCCTGAAGGTTAGAGTCTTAGAAGACAATATATTATACATGCCATACAATTTTATAATAAGTCAAAATAACCTATATTCATTTTAAGAATTTATTTATGCAGATGTGATGCTAAAACTCTGTAATTTCAGTAGGCAAAGGTGCAGCTACACACGGGTATTTTTCGAGCAATGATTTCTCGACAACAGTTCCAGATAATAGCAGGATTCATATGATTTTAAATTCTTTTGGTTTTGCCGGTGCTTCTCGGTAGAAATATAAATCCAAAAAATTTGTACGATGTCTATTTAGTTACATAGACATTAAACACAGATTATTTATTCAAAAGAAAATTTGAGTTTGGGGTTAGGGTTCCGTAATTAAATAGCGATAACGTAAATTTAAAAAAAATGACAATGTTTGTCTAAAGAAACCCTTATGATAATAGCGCGTTTCGAGTGCGAAATGTTCATAGCTAAAGATATTTAGGTTAACGCAGTTTGTATAGACAAAACCTGTATTGGTTTCACCAACTAACATTTTTGTGCCAATAATGAATTTATATGAATTTACACAAAGTTAAAATAAATTCGTAGGCAATTAGAGAAAATTCAAAGTTCGAACTAACGTCAGCAATTACAATCAAAGTCACAAGAGACTTTTCCTGATACTAGGCCAGGCCAGGACATTCTTCATGTCTGTACGGACTCATATGATTTCGACATCTCCGACCACACTACTAAACACAACATGGACTACATTCCGAAGTTGTCTCGTTCTTCAGATGGTTAAGAATTAATTACTGCTTCCGTCGCGACGTGGTCTCAAAATGGATTTAAAGTGAACAGTTTACGTGTTTTAATAAATATATTAAGCACATTAAGGACTGTATCATTTCCTTGTACAAAGACGTCTGAGCTTTTAAGTAGGCCTTTACATAAAAGTGTTTTAAATAGATTTTAAGATTCATTTTGGTGTTGCAAGAACTAAAACTAATGCAAATCGATAAATTCAGCTCCATTTGCGCTCCTAGTTGATAAGTCTTATACACACAATTCTTCATAGTCTTTAAGAAAACTTTAATGAATATAGATACATAGAAATAAACTATGTTTATAAAGATATAATGAATATACATAGATACATAGAAATAAACTATGTTTGTAAAGATATAATGAATATACATAGATACATAGAAATAAACTATGTTTGTAAAGATATAATGAATATACATAGATATAAACTATGTTTGTAAAGATAAAATGAATATACATAGATACATAGAAATAAACTATGTTTATAAAGATATAATGAATATACATAGATACATAGAAATAATTTATGTTCGTATAGGGAGTATACGAAAATATAAGATAGGATAGGATTAAAGAAAGACATAATCGTAGCAAATATACAATCAAAAATAATAGTACTTCAAGTCAGGAATTGAAGAACCTGCAACCCTTTGATTTCTTATATGCTCTCACTCTACATTATTATTTAAATTCAGTTACTAATAAAATGTAATCGTTATCATTTTAGATGATTATTTTAATCGCTAGTTATATGTATACATTACATAATTTTAATAATGTTTTGGAACAAATCTATTATAAGTAAATAGGAAACATGAAAAAAATGGATTTATTTACTACTTACTAGTCTTTGATAGTTTCTAGTAATTAAGATAATATAGAAGTAAATTAAGATGGATTATAGAAAATGCTATTATAGTAATGGATTTCTGTAGACACTTAGGTAAACACTAGAGTTAGGTCAAAAAAATAATATATAAAAAATAGACATATTTTTTTTTATACTACTACGGTGGCAAACAAGCTTTCGGCCCGTCTGATAGTAAGCGGTCATCGTAGTCTATGGACGCTTGCAACAACAGGAGTATCACTCGCGAGTTGGTGACCCTTCAAAAATCTAATAATATCTTCTTCCTTGAAGAACCCCATACTGTAGTCCTTAGAGAAAACCTTGACAGGGAGCTCATTCCACAACCCAAGCGTGCGCAGGAGGATAATGTCGGTTTGAAAAAATGAATATACTAAAAATGTAAAATACCACCAATATTTCCAAGAATCTTATTTTCTAACTGTTGGACTTTGGTGCACATGGTGTGATACCACGCATGGTTTGCTCACAAAACAATCCCACCCAATGTTACGTTAAATAAATTGTAGTGTGGTTCGGTATTACATTACTTAGTATAACAGTAGATATAAAAACCAGTGATTTACAGCTGTTAATTAAACGAGTTATGACTTAATATCGTGCAAATTATCCGCGTAATCATAAAAATAATATTTTTACTAGAAAGAAATTATATCGTGCTCATATGTTTATTATGATTAAAGTTTTTTAACAAAAACAAAATACATGGCAAATAAAAAACAAGAATTAATTTGGAAGGCAAGGTAAAGCAGGCGTCCAAAAAACTTGGTGTACCAAAAATTTAAGCGAAGCAGTACTTCACCTCGGGGCAAAGGTTGTCTGGCCCCAAATGGAGTACCACTGACATCTCTCGGCAAGTGCCACCGGATACCAGCTTGGTCCTTTTGATTAGGTTCAAGAAAGAGCTGAGACAATTGTTAACAATCACAAGCTCAAACATAACCCGTATCGAACCCTTAAGTCTGAGGAAAGAGTTTGTCTCCTTGTACGTGATTGCATAATAAGCTATATTCTGAGCAATTGTTTAAAATTATGTCCACGGCAAGAACAAGCAGTTCATTTATTTATAAAATATCACAATATTTGTCGAGTTAAGATAATGCCAATCAACGACTAATCTAATCATCGACCATTTATATTTAAATATGGCAAGGCTTTTTAAGTAGAAAGCCTTGTAATACTCCATACTTATGGTCTTACATGAAAGAAACACATATTAAATGCTACTGACTAAGCTGTCTTTAATCTTTAATGTAATGCAAAACAATTAAAAAAAAACTAGCTCTATGCGTCTCGGACACATATCGTTTACACCTCGTAACGACATATTTTTTTTAATGTTAAGTATCTACTGAGAAATATGAATTAAATTCATTGCTTAGCATCTTCGAGGACGCCATTTGGTTCTGAAGGTAATTTTAGAAATGTATAAACAACTAATTAACGCGTTTCTATATAGGGCAGGTACATCCCTTTATACCCTGCAACCTTAAATAATGTAAAACGTGCACCTTTGCCCTGCCCCTACACATCGAGGACTTTTAAATACCGATTCCAACATCTTCAGCTGGCTGACGATAAAGCTTTCGTGACCAGAAGAGTCACCAGACCTGGTAGAATTACTAAAGCTATTCAGTCAAACTAAAGGCATGAAATTAGAGCATAGCGGTATTGTTAAAGTCTTGTGTCTCATTCATAATATGTCCGCTACGCGTTTTATTCCCTGCGGACAAACAGTACTGCACAACTAGTTGGTCCGTAGGCAAAAACATGCTCGAAATCGGACCAACTGTTTAGTTGTGCCATGGAGAATTGTAATAACTAATAGATATGTATTTGCAATGGCACAACTTTTATTTTCTAACCTACAAATATATCTATAAGTGATTTTTTTGATACCAATAATACTATAGATTTATTTACTCAATGTCGATATTATGTCACTTACATATCAAAGTAAATTGCAAAGTTAAAACGAAGAAGCATTGAGGTATAGTATTCTTCTACTTTTGACTAAAACTATTTATTCATTGCTTGGAAACACTTAAATAAAATAATAACATCTATAGTTTACTAATAACAGAACTAAATTGTCTTTCTACATCTGTAAAAATAAGTATATGTTGTGTTCTTAATTAATAGGATAAGGTTTGTATTTAAGATAAACCGGTCAAGTACGAGTTGAACTCTCGTACTGAGAGTAAAACCTTCATTCGATTGTTATGAAATTTTAATAAGTTGTTGCGCACACGCCGAGGAAGGTTTCTGAATTAGTACAGTACAACCCCCTGACATGGGTGGCGTGCCAGTCGTTTTAACAAAGGAGAAACAACGTTTACTGTATATAGGTAGGTAGGTGATAGGTTTTTTTTTTTTTAATACCACTAAGGTGGCAAACAAGCCTACGGTCCGCCTGATGGTAAGCGGTCACCGTAGCCTATGGACTCTTGCAACACTAGGGGCATCACTCGCGCGTTGCCGACCCTTCAGAAATCTAATAACTTCTTTTTTGAAGAACCTCATACTGTAGTCCTTAGAGAAAACTTTGGCAGGGAGCTCATTCCACAACCCAAGGGTTCGCGGGAGGAAGTTTCTCTGAAACCGCACTGTACGCGACCATTTTGGTTCCAAAGTGTGAGAATGAATTCCCTGTCGATGGCGAGCGGTGCGATGGTAGAAAGTAGCCGTGGGCATCATTTCGAACAATTCCTCAGAACACAATCCATTAGAACACACACAGGGAGGCAAAGTCTCTCCTCAGACTTAAGGGCTCGATACCACAAGTGAGTTTGGGATCGTCGACAATTCTCACAGCCCGTCGTTGAACCGAGTCAAAAGGGCCAAGCTGGTATCCGGGTGCACCCGCCCAGAGATGGCAGCAGTACTCCATATGGGGCCGGACTTGCGACTTGTAAAGTAGCAACCTTTGCCCCGACGTGAAGTACTGCTTGGCTATAGGTAATACGAAGGGAAAAGTGAGATTGTGCGGGTGAACCAAGTAGTCTTCTTATATTATTGAAGTGAAAACTTCTTGAGCGGCGTTGTGCACTTTTTTGGTATGGGTATAAAATGTAAAACTCGCGTCAGGTCACGTGGCCTGATCGAAAATTCATACAAAATTCGTAAGACGGAACTAGCCTCAGATTTATTTACATTAGGTTAGTTTTAGTGACGGGTAAAAAATTATAAACTCGCGTCAGACTGATCGTCAGACGGAAACCATATTGCCGCGCCATAAAAATTCGCTAGATGGAAACCATAATGCCACGCCTATTTTTTTATTATATAGCGATTATGAGTAGTACAAGATGTTGGATATGGGATTTTAATTCTATGACAGATTGAGATGTCAAATATACTACGTCGAAAAAGTAAATAAACAAACATTATTATTTATAATAAATTATAATTTTGAAGTGAAAATGTCTTTAACGGCATTGTGCACTTTTTGTGGTGGGTAAAATATGTTAAACTCTATAGGACGATTTAAAAGATGAAACTGCGGATTACACATATTAAAATGTTATATCCAGGTTGAATGTTTTCACTTCTGCCGGCACTCCTGGAGTGCAACCCGTTTTTTTTTTTTATAAGATTCCATCAGAATCGCTATTTAACGAATTTTCTTAAAAGTTGTGTGGCAAACGTTTAAGATTCATGTCTGTCCGAAAATTACAAAAAACTATTAAAACAATTTAGAAAAATGTTGACCGTTTCAGAGAACTTACCAGATTACATATTTCTAATACTCATGCTTAAAAAAGCTAATATAACAAATCTTAATACTAACCAACACAAAACGTAGCACCGCCATCTTTCGTCAAAAATAATTAAAGGTCACAACTAAATCACATTACTTGAAAATTCGGATTAAGTAATCGTAGTATTGACTGCGCCGAGTAAATACTGTTCAAGCAATCAGTAACATAGCTAATGCAGCTGCCGCTTATATAGATACAAGAAATGCAGCTGTTATGCAGTTAAGCGAGACCATTCCCTACCTGCACGATATATAGACAACTAAGCAAGTTAAACGACGTGTGAACTCACTTGCGTACGAATAAATTAATTATTTAAATCTTAACAAAATCAGGACGAAAGTCAAATCTAATAGATTTTAATCTAGTACATGTTAAAGCTTATTTGGTAGTTCTGATTGCGCTTAAAAGGAAACAGATAGGGTCAGTTGAAAGTAGCAGGTTCGTTTA
Organism: Apoda limacodes; assembly: GCA_946406115.1. Classification (NCBI taxonomy): domain Eukaryota; kingdom Metazoa; phylum Arthropoda; class Insecta; order Lepidoptera; family Limacodidae; genus Apoda; species Apoda limacodes. Next base: position 6,021,167 of record OX291558.1, read on the forward strand.
AGTCTAAATATATTACCTTATTCAGTAATCAAAATTTGCAAGTATCTTAATGATGTACATCATTGAATCGAAGAACTTATGACGAGTTAATGGATGATATCTCCAACTCAAATTCTTCGAGCTAGAGATCCAGAGAAACAAAATAAAGACAACCAAAAAACAGCAGAGTGAAATCTGAAACCTGAATAACTTGTGCTAGCTTAAACACTAGCTACATAGCCGTCAATCAAGTCAAAATATGTAGAAGTATTTTGATGCCTCTTTCTCATATTAAGTAGCAATAGTTTTGATATACCTCAACTTACATATAATCATAAACTAAATAATACTTTTTTATAAAAATAATTTTGATGAGTGGTCATCGAAATGAATAAATAATCCATATAAATAATATAAATGCGAAAGTAACTTTATCGGTCTGTCTACCTCTTCACGCTTAAACTGCTGTACCGATTAAGATGAAATTTGGCATGGAGATAGTTTGAGTCCCATGTACATGCTACTTAAAAACGTTAAGTTAGAGTAGGTTTTTTTCTATAATAGCGGTGTTGCCGTTAAAATCCTACATCAATAACCGAATTTTGGACGCGTGGAACCGCGGGCAAAAGCTGATTTATAATAAAGCAAAGTGTAAATATGTTGCTTTTGCCAAATCGCTAAATAGTATAATCTAAATATATAGTAAATTCACATCCTAAATATCCATTTTATACATACAGTCAGCCATTGCCATATATCCGACACACAACGTCAAGACAGCAATGGACACGACTAGCCATATATGACGACTATGGCTAGTCGAGTTCGCTCGACCCTCATCTAGCCGCGCACTTTTCCTCACGATTAGTCTGTCTAGACGCCTTCAATGGCTATTAGGCTGTGGTATGGATACAATTCACATAGCCCTGAGACCCAGTAGCGCGTTGGCACTTGCAGGGAGCTACTATTGCACTACCACATATTTGGTGACCAATTGATCAATCCACGTTCAAATACCGTGTAAACAAGCATTGCAATCATAACTAGCAGATGTATATTTCTTAATCTTATATATTTAAACGAATGATTCTTTTATACACGTATCTCGGAAACAGCTCTAACAATTTGGATAAAAATTTGATTTAAATTAGATACGGTTTTGCTGTTTAATTTTATATGGTTGTATCTTTTGAAAAAACCGCAAAAGAAAAAACTTTACCCAAAGAACTAATTTGACACAATCTATCTATACTGATTCTGAGGTATACAATGTAGAATTATATAAAATTCTCTCATAGATAACATATTTTCGGTCAATTTGTAGGTAGGAAATACCAGCATTTTCGGACTATCGAGAATTCAACCGCCTCCATTGTTTTTTTTTTAGTTTTGAATTGAATAATAATTTACTTATTTTAACACTTGACCAGGGTTTTGGCAAATACTATTATTGAATTTTAATTTTTATAAATCTTACATAAAAGCTGGATAGTTATATATGTTTTATTTATATATCTTTATATATTTAATTCTTCTGTACCTATATGTGTATGTCACTGTAGCTCCTCCGAAGCGGCTCGACCGATTTGAATAAATTTTTGTGTACACAAAACCGATCTCGCGGATACACCTGGGCATCACTGAAAATAATTTTATTTATTTATTACAAATTTATTTATTTTTAATTTAATTATATCTAATTTTTGCTTTTAAATTATCATTTTAATAGTGTTGTTTTATAAATGGGATTTATGTGTATTGTTATATTTTTTAATGTGTTCTTAATTTGTTTTTTTTATGTATTGTGTGAGTGTTCATTAGTGCCAAATACATGTCTGCATATGTCTTTCTCTTATTATATCAAAATCCGTTGATGAATCTGAATGATTTTATTACAACATTTTAGGGAAATAGCTTTATTTCTGTCTGCGCTTAGGTTCGTACCTATAGCGTCACGGTGTAAATCCCCCGAATGGCGTAAAAGGTGGCTGAATACACAACCACATCATAATGTGGGAGTCAGCCAGTAATACCATGTGCACCATAATAACTGTATTCAGGAAAAATCTACCAAGTCGACGTATATAACAACGGTGATTAAATTCACGGTAATTAAGGGGCGACCCTCGTCAGATTTTCCGTAAAAACCAAATTATTTTAACGGTAATCTGTCAATAGATTGCTTTTTAATTTAGATCCCTGGTAAAACAAAGTTCAATTTGACAAATAAATAGCCTATTAAAATGCAAAGAGTAGTAGTTTGCTAAGGCTACGTTCCAATTCACTTCCTAGTGATAAAGTAGATTTCTACCCGTTATGGGACAGGCTTTGACAGTTAATTTTCCATTAACAGGAGTAATTTCCAACCGTATCTATCTATCTAGTGTTAATAATAATATAATTATAAATAACAAAATAATTCAACTTGACAGTTGAAGACGATTATGGCACCAGTACGGTACGCCACTTCCTATCATCTTATTCTTGGCGGCAAACATGTTTTTCTCCAAGCGACCCGTCGTTTTGTGCGATAGAAATCTCGAAGGTGCACCCGGATACCAGCTTGGCCCATTTGACTCGGTTCAATGACAGGCTGTGAGAAATTTTGATGATCCCAAACTCACTTGCCTTATCGAGCGCTTAAGTCTGAGTTTGCCTCCCTGTGTGGGTTCTACCGCTTGTACAATGGGATGTGTTCTGAGAAATTGTTCGAAATGATGCCTACGGCTACTTTCTATCATCGCACCGCTCGCCATCGGCAGGTAATTTATTCTTACGCTTAAGAACCGAACAGTGCGGTTACAGAGAAACTTCCTCCCGCGAACGCTTGGGTTTTGGAATGAGCTTACTGCCCAGGTTTTTTCTAAGAACTACAGTATGGGGTTCTTCAAGAAATAAGTTATTAGATTTTTGAAGGGTCAGCAACACGCGAGTGATACCCCTGGTGTTGCATGCGTCCATAGGCTACGGTGAGCGCTCACCATCAAGCGGCTCGTAAGCTTGTTTGCCACCTTAGTGGTATAAAAAAAATTTAGTCCAATGCAAAAGTTGCTGCAATAAAGCTGAGCATTCTCCCTAAGACGAGACAGTACTCCACACCTGGACAGCTTCTTACCAAGCACAGGTTTTATCATGTGTGGAGTACTATTCCCACTTATGGGTTAGATCAGCCCACTATACCAGCTTGATGCTTTGGATGCCATCGACTGACGTGCCAGGAGACGATGATCAAGTCAAAAACAAGCTCCAAAACTGTGCTCTACCTCTCTTACTAAAGCCCGTGGTTACATTCTCTTTGACGAGTCCATAGAGTAGGTAAAATTAGATTTTATAGCCGTGGTACTATAGTATAGTATTAAATATATATATATGTATATATATATAGTCTGTGGGCGTAGTTTATGGATTTTTTATGCCATTAAGTCCTAGACAGTTACACGTTGTTTGTATACGTCGCAGGGAAATGAAGATATCGGGGATTATTGTATCTCTAAGGATTCATGGATTATGTCGAATATTCTAACCAGTTACTTTATGTTGGTTGGTTGGTTACAATTTAAAAATGAGAAACCAAAACTTCAATTGTATTCCATTTGTTTTCTCTGAACTTCAGTGTTTAGTTTCTTAGAACGAAATGACCACACATGTCCAGTTTACTTGTGCTTTACAAAGTCTCATCAGTAATTTTAAGTTTTAAAGTTTTATTTTTAAAATCGTTACCAAGAACAACTACAAATTTGAATTTTTATTTCATTTTAATTGTCTCTAATATTTCAGAGTTACATTTATTTTAAAACTTTACTCTTAAAAAAATTCAAAATATGAAGCATTTACGTTTGATCATTTCCATATGATTTATTATATTGGAAAATTGTTAGCTTTATTAATAAAAATAAAATTCTAATTTTACGTTCGTTCCTTTGAAGTTGGTAATTTTTTTTACATTTTGATATTATCGTTTCTTAAACGTGTACATAAAAATAAAAATAAAATAATGTCATCTTATATTATTTAATTAAATAAATAAATAATGTAAAGCCTTATTTTACTAATCCATTCAATACTTCATTGGTACTTACGTTCCTACACATTAACAAACATTCTTTACACCTTTTGGTCTATCGAATATTATAGCCACTTAAAGGCCTGCGCAGACGAGGGACTTTTATTAACGGAAGCTTGACATTTTTGAACGAAAAGTAAAGTAATTACAATACGCGTGCAAAATTCCAATTTTTTTGCGGACAAAAGTCCCTCGTCTGCGCAGGCCTTTAGAAATACAATTTTTTTCAATAAATACAACGACTATCAGTCAACACACTCATAATTTATAATCAGTTAAATAAGTTTTCTTATTCGGTCTCATTTTCCCCATCATTAGGTTCTTTAGTGGTAGTAGTCTCTTTTGCAGTAGTAGTTTCGCTAGCTGCGGTAGGTTCTTTAGAAACGGAGGCTTCAGAAGCAGAATCTTCATTAGACATGTTATTATCTTCGTCTTCTTCTTCTACGCCAAGATCTATTGATACTTCGGTAGTGTTAGCAGCAATCGTGGTAGTCATACCTTCTGGAAGATGCTCGCACCTTTTTCCACTTATCCCTAAAGCACACTGGCACCTGAAGTTCCCATCAGCTGCCTCCAAAGACTGACACCTACCACCATTCAAGCAGGTGTCTTGATTTTTCTCGCAGTAGTTCAGCTCTGCAAATTAACGAATATCTTGAACATATTATCAAATATATAATATTAGTAGCTTTCGAATATTTTTTATAACTGCACATAGAGAGGATGTAATAAAGAACCTATACCCTAAGGAGAAGCTATTCATTAAAATGTATGTTCACTGCACTGACACTGGTAAACTCCCATTTCAAAAGCGATGGCTAATGAAACTAACCCATCATTTTCAGGTCTGTAAGGTAAGCTGATAAAGTCTAATGATAGGATACTACGTTTGTCAGGTAGCATGCCCTTTGGAGCAGCACTCTATTATCGTATGCCGATCTACATTGATTTCAAACTCAGTTTGTCTCTCACCTTCATCGCAAAGCATGCCTCCCCAGCCAGGCTTACACAAGCACTCCCAGGGTCGGCGACAAGTGCCATGCACGCAGCCAGGGTAGGGGTGACACTGCGCACACGTGGGTCCAGTCCATCCAACTTTGCAGCGGCACTCACCAGGGCGCCGACAGTAGCCCCGCTCGCTATGGCACCCCTCGGAGCAAATTGCTGGAAATACACATTTTTGACAGATACAATGATGATAGGGCACAAAACACATCAGTGAGGGAAAGAGGTTTGTACACTTTGTGTTCGTTACCTATGCCGCTCTATTGCTCTCCATTGTCAAAATTAGAGTTCATAGTTTTTTTTTTCTTCTTTTTCAACTTCTCATTGTCCTCGAAATTACACAGGAACAATGCGCAAGGCATCGATGAAGTGTAACTATAAAGTTAGTTGATGCAGACACTTTTACAAATATATAGATATTAGAGAGAGCTCTAAAACGTAAAAGTTAAAGGAGGGCCAAGTTATTTTTGACTAATTTTTAGTCTCTCAAAAGTACCTATCTATTGATATCCAAATCATTTCAAACTATTTGGTAAACTTTAGAAATCTGAACTCGGTAGTTTTTACAGTTTTTTCCAAGGCCAGTTGGATTAAAATATCCCGACAATCATGAAGAGAGCCTGCAGAAGTCTAAAGCAACCTGACAGGAGAAATCAGCAGCCTAGCAAGTACTCACGTGTCTGACACAGCAGTCCCGTAAACCCTGGCAGGCACTTGCATTCTAGCGGTTTGTCGCAGTACCCATGCTGGCAGCCGGGTAGCGGCTGGCAGGCGCGGCACGTGGGCCCCGACCAGCCCAGCCGGCACCGACACTCACCAGGTTTCTCGCAGAAGCCACGCGTCGCGTGACAATCAGACCGACAGATTGCTGCAAATTTCTCCATGATCATAACAATACGAAATATCCTAAACATCAACAAATTTATTTATGATTTATATCACGGCTTCTTTTTGTAAAAAGGGTTGACGTATCAAAAGTGTGACCTTGAGCTTCTAGATTTGACTCCCGGACCGGTCATGATTGGTTTTAAATAGACTGTCATTGGCATTGCCATTATGCTTATTTATGTGTCAAACTCTTATATACGTGTCTAACTCTTTGTGGTAGACTGACTAACCGATCAATACATACGAATAGCTTAAACCTTGGAATGCTAGAAAGAAACCTAATAAAGGCATTTATATATACTGTTTGTACAACGTCTTTTCGATATATTGATAATTACATTGAATTACATTCTGCAAATTCAAAATTTCAAGTTATTCGGAATAAAAAATAATAATAAAATAAATAATTAGAGTAGATTTCAAAAAAATTATAACCTAAATTTCTTGATTATTGGATAAACACCTCTGATTATGCTGCCTTATTATTTCTGGTAAAACTTTGGAATCTAAGGAAATGGTTAGGTTATCTTAGGTTTAAAAATCTTAGGTTGCAAAACCACTAGAATAATCCAAACCAAAGCGGTCTGCCGTACCAAATTATAATAAAAAAAACTGCACAAATTAAACTACTGAATTCCGCTAGTACAAAAAATGTTAATAACATAGCACCACTTACGTTCAGTACAGAAGATGCCGTCCCAGCCGTCCTTGCAGATGCACTCGAAGGGCGAGTTGCAGTACCCGTTCTGGCACCCAGGTAGCGCTATGCACTTGTTGCACCGTTCGCCGTAGTACCCCATCTTGCAACGACACTCGTTCGCCCGCTGACAGTAACCTGGGAACACCACAGTTTTTATTTTTGTATAGTATTCGTATACAGGTAAAATTATCTAAAATTAAAAAACCCCCAAACCAAAAAACAAATTCACATCTATTGAACGAGGGAAAGTAGCTTAAAGTCCTTTACCAATTTATCCTCATTTCTCTTTCTTGCTCCATTATCAGACCCGATAGATCACCATTCATATATCGAAGAATTTCCTCATATCCCTTCATCAACTAAATAATAGATAATGATCTTCAAACGGCTGAAGATATTGTTCGGAATCATAACTAAGAATACTCGGGAGTATCAAGTCACTTTTAAAACGAGAAGTAACTAATTCAAAATCGGTTCATCCGGTTGGGCGCTAAGATAGATACCACAGACACACAGATATAGACAACACCAAACTAATAACACCATCTGTTTTTGTCGAGGGTTAATAAAATACCGACAGGAAAATGGAGAAATCAATGCAACTTGGGTGTTTCACTGCGATGGTGATGACGGACTCACTGATTGTGTCCCTAAAGGGAATTTGCCGAAGAACGAAAGTCAACAACATTGGTCGAATAGTAAAGTTGGCTGACATTATTAATTTGACTCTAAGGTCTCCTGTCTTTTTCTAACTTGTTTTAAGAAACATACACAAACAGAATGGCGGAAGTTTATAGAAAGAGATAAGAGACCACATCATTGCCTTGTGTCTTTCTAAAGGATGGTTATTTTGTGAGGCAATTGCAAAGTTCATAGGACAGATTACATAACAAATTTTGTGCAAAATAATGCTTGCTAAAGTAAGGCCAAATGTAACATATAATACAATATTAAGCAATAGAATTTTTTTTATAGGTAGGTTTATGCGATAGTGCGAAGTCAAACTTTTTTTCTATTTTGTATCTGTGCTGTTTGGCCTTAGCTTAGCCTGGCTTATCTGCAGCTACCTACCTTGCAGCGGGTCGCAACCTTTCTTGCAGACGGGCACGTCGCAGAGGTCTCCCTGCCAGCCCGGCAGACAGCGTGGCTCGCCGTCTCCATCGCAAATGTAGTGACTATGCTCACTCTGCACTGCTGGCAGCTCGCATGCCTAAAAACAAATTTTAAATTCATGTATATAATGGCTTATTTATATTTTAAATTCCTAGGTGAAAATCACCACTATAAAACCAGAAATAAACAAAAACTCCAGTCAGCAACCCACAAATTTAAAAAATCAGAAATGTCACCCTATATTTTAGGACCGTTCGTGTACATCCGGCTACCTAGGGAAATAACAAGTGCAACTTCCATCACGGTATTCAAAAACATGCTTAAAAGATGGCTAGAAAGCAAAGCGTTCTACTCGCTTAAAGAGTTTCTTGAAGAAAAAGTGTGACGGATTATATATGTATCTACATACATAAGTACTTATACGTATGCACTTTTGTTGTCATTTTGTATATATCATATTGTTTTTTCTTTTTATTATTATTATTAATTATTTAATTGTAAAATGTATATTGTTATGTATAAAGAAATGTATAATGACCTGTAAATTCAACAAATTTACCAATAAATATATCATATCATATTATAAAAACACCTGCGGCTAAACTGTGTATAGTGCAAAAACTTTTCTGACCCGGGATCAAGAATCAAAACAAAGACACTAGCGACCAAACACCCAAGGCCAGAAGGTCAAAAAACTATAAGCGATAATCGGTAATAAATTAAGAAAGAAAGAAAAAAAAGAAAGAAATGTCAAAGTTAACAGGAAAAATCCGTCAAACCTGAGGATGGACTAGTCAAAGCTCGATTCATATAAACTTAAATCGATTTTATGCATCGTACCCGTACAGGCAGCTTGGCTTTAGCTCAGAAGCTCCTGACGTCTGCGCAGACGCAGTCACTGAGACAATCCTCGCGTATAGAATATTTTATTCTTAACCCACTAGTAAGTGCCGGTGTCAATAAACGATCGTGGTTTAATCGGTCTTGCAAGCAAGCTGCGTATGAGGCTTGGACCACGGCTCGTAATAATAAGGATCCAAATATTTTTGAACTAAAACGCAAATTTAATGCTGACTCGAGGTTCAGTAAAGAAGAAACTTACAAACTATCCCTATGGGAGTCGTGCTCTTACGTTACCACCACTGCGAAACACCGATGGTGACTTGGCCCATAGTGCTACAGAGAAAGCCGGTCTACTGGGCAGTCTCTTTGCCTCAAACTCGAATGTAAACGACAAAGGCGCTGTACCACCTACTATACCATGACGATATATGGTATTTTTAGGTACAATTTTTTATTGATTTTTAGTTTATAATGTGTTTAGACTCGAGTTTTTTTATTTACTTAATTATTTTTAGGTTTTTTTCTTTTTTTTTTCAAGATGCGGTTTACTATTTTATGTATCCTTTAACACCCGGGAGACGATACCTTTAATTTGAGACCTCATGCATCGAAATAGGTCCAGCAGCTTAGGCTACAGGAGTTACATACATACATACGCGCGAAAAACATTACACTCTTTCTGGATCAGTCGGGTAAAAAGCGGCAGGTCAGCTTCCACGTGACAACAGTCTGTTGTTTTGGATGAGCAAAATCGAATACACTGATTAACACTGTAGCTAATTAACACATTGTTAAGTTACAGAAAGCTTAGTATACTAAAAATCATTACACAATGTTACATACATTACTATGAGATATATTTGTTATATACTTCTTAAGTAATTTACACCATAATGACACCATGCAACTTTTAATTTTTGTATGAAATTTAACGTTTTTACCGCTTTGTAGTCACATTTTTTAACTTTTTTCTACAACTTATAGTCTTTGCACTAGATAACAACCAATTCTCATTATTGAACCGATTTTCATTTCAAACAAATGCAAAACACGCTTGAAAAACAAGTGTTGATACAATGGTCACTGTCATATTTTTTTATCATGAAATACATTAAATTAAAATCACTTAGTAAATTAATGCACTACACAAAATTAAGTGTAATAAATTTTTCAATCCTTCAGATTCCCACAAAATTTGCACTTAAATTTACGCGATCTTATATTAAGCCTTTAAACCTCCACGTTAATTTCCCCCCCGAGAGCGACAACCCAAGCCGAGGCTTCCCCCGCGGGGAGCCCTTGAGCGTTGGGCGCTATATGGCCTGAGGCTCCTTCATAGTCTCGCCCCAAAAGTCCGGTGAAGCAGTAATGGCTGCAACAGCCAACTCCATAGTCAGCTCAGAAAAAAAAAAAGAAAAAAAAAAAAACGTTAATTTAACATGACACTTAATACACACCTATCACCTGCAGTTTATACCTAACTGTAAATAAACCTTCGAAAGCTCGAGGACATAAGCTTTGACATAAGTGTCCTAGTAATCTAGAAAGCTTCAACAAAAACTCGTGTTTTCCTGCTTTCAAGGATGTCGCTTTGTTTTGTTTTACGGCATATCTGACTCAACACGTAGGTACTTTCTAACTTGAACTTCGAGAAAGCGGTCCGTAAGTGGGCCAAGAGGAAACTCCAGGTGAAAACACCATTATATCAGTATTTTATACAAGTTACTCAATTAAAATGGTTTTGCTGATATCTGTTTTGCATATTTCAATTAATGGATTTAATTACAATAACATACATATATATACCTATGTAACAAAACACTTTTATTCAAAAAGTTTCCGTTTTCTGACCTGTCCTCTTTTATTAATTCTCTGCTTTTACCAATTTACATATTTATTGGAGGTAACTTAATTAGTTGTCATTGGTAAAAAGTATTTCATGGATTTTTTTTTGCTATTTGCGTATCAAGGTCAAACACTAACATTATGAAGAGGCAAAAATTGTTTTTTTGTAATGGGTGTACGAATCCTATTTTAACAATTCTTTCACATATAGCACGCTAAATTATTACCAGTCAGTAAAGGTGAAAATAAAATTATCAAAAATATCTTTAACACTTATTTGGTGAAAAGGACCTTATTTCGCTAATAACTTTTTAAACGTTTAAACTATCAATAACAATCCATATATGTAGTAAAAATAAAAGCACAATTTACTAGCTAAAAGAGATAACTTATATTTTTTTCGTGTCAGTATTCCATAGTTTATAAGAGAATCGTTGTCCCCGAAGTTGCTAAAGGAGATTGAGCAAATTGGTATGGCAGCATGACCCAGGACGGATACTGATGAAACTAATTGTTAGATACAGTGTATATATATATATATATATATATAGACAGAAATAAGATTATAAATATAATAGTATTCATTGGAAAAATCTCATTTCTGTCAAAAAGGAACCCAAAAAAAATCAGTTTCATCCAAAAACGCTGCTGGTGTAACATTAATATTCAACACATGGCAGTTTCCAAGAGTAAAAGGTCTATGCAGGTAGAATAATAACTGTCGATAAATGCTCTACCATTTACCACTATATAAAGCCAAAGTCAAAGTCAAAATGGTTTATTCAAATTAGGATTTTTGAATCGTCAAAGTTATAAAATACTATTTTTTGAACTCTCCCACCCTCCCTCCGGTTCACAATGTTGTTGATTTCTACCGAGAAGAATCCGGAAAGAAACTCGATAGTTACTCTTTTAAAAAACATCATAAAAACTAAAAATTCAATCAATGTTTTAAATATAAATTTATTTAAATATAAAATGCATAGGTATTGCTTTACTCTTATATGTGTACTCTTATCAATATCTTAATGTTTATTCGATGTGGATGAGAATATAATTCCATTAGATGTACCCTACTTTTAAATTTGTCATAATATTTCGCTTTAATTCATGAGAATAGTTTTGAAAAAATATTTAAAAATTCCTCTAGTGACGGTTTTGCAGGGTCCAAGAGTAACAAAGCTCATCAGGATACGTAAACTTTTTCCTTTTACATTTGTGCTACCTTTAACGCTTTATTTACGACTAGCTTTTGCCAGCGGTTCGACTCGCCCTAAATTCGGTTTTCGGTTAGGATTTGAACGGCAACTCCTCAGCTATAGAAAAAAAAACGACTCAAACTTGACGTTTTCAAGTAGTTTATGCGTTCCTCGGGACTCAAACTATCTCCATGCCAAATTTCATCTAAATCGGTTCAGCGGTTTGAGCGTGAAGAGGTGACAGATTGATGGATTAGGCGACATGTCGAAACGAGAACTATATAGCAGTTTTGTTTTGTATGATAACAATGATAAAGTTAAATACTTGTTGTTATATTACAGCAGATAAGCCAAAACAGAAGCCTTATTGGTAGCTTGAAAATTGTGACAGTTAAGTGGCCACTAGTTCCACTACATCTGCTAGTTTGAACTAGGCCAGCGTTATTGACTATGGTCTAAGCCTCCTTACTTTAAGGAGAGGCCTTAGTTCCTATAGAGTGAAGACAAACTATGGCTGAGACAACTACTGTATTTATCTATAAAGAATGCAAATAATTAAACAATAACAATAACCAACATATGTTTAGCAAAATTCACTGTTTTATCTCAAAATGGGCACAAATTAAAATATTTACTTATTTATTTTCCTAATCAATGCATTAAACTTGAGAAAATCACATAGGTATAACTTTCTATTGGCAATTCAGTGGTATCGTGACGGGGTCAGATTTGCCCAAACTCTTTTGTATTTTGAAATTCACATGAATTACGTACTTGTTGTTTACCTGCACCCTATAGAATAAATTAAATTGCACAAATACTGAGGACGGCACAATAATAAAATGAACTATCCTCATTTTTTTGCGACTACATCTATTTCGAGACCCATAAAAAAATAACCGTCTTTAATGAAAGTTATAAGTTTTAATTTATATTTTAGTTGAAGGGCAGTATTACTTTGACTTTTCACAAATATACAAGCATCTTCAGATTTGCTATTTTTCGGTTGTTTTGTAAGTCAATTTAATTCAAAAATATTGGACAAAATGTATGAAATTGCGCAATTTTCGCACGCACTAATATTATCATTAAATTGTCAGTACACGGAATCCATGTTTCTGTATTGTTTATATATATTATACACTAACGGCCCGTCCCGACTTCGCGCAGGATGCGTTTAATTTTAAACATTTTGGGATAAACGTAGAGTAAATGTATCTTTATGCATGACATAAGTCGTTTTTTTTTTCAAATTAATATTTTATATTTTATTCATAAACCTATTTTTATTCTCAAAGTTTTTCTCCTTGAATAAATGTCAAAATATTAAATGTCGGTTGCGTAGGGAGGGAGCCGGGAGCGTATAAGCCGATTACGGGCGTTTATTTTCAACCGACTTCTAAAAAGGAGGAGGTTCTCAATTCGACTATATTTTTTTTATGTTTGCTACCTCAGAACTTTGGACTGGATGAACCGATTTTGGATGATTCTTTTTTTATTTGAAAGCAAACACCATTTCCCGTGTGGTCCCATTTGAATTTGGTCCAGTTCTGACAATGGCATCCATGAGAAAACCTTATAAGTCTTTATTTTATATGTGGATGATTGTATAACATTTTGTTACTAGTATGGATGTTTTTAGTGTACGAAAAAAGCAATTCATCACTTAAAAGTAAAAAATAAAAACTTTTTAACAAAAAACACAACCGGCTTCAAAAAGATGCACTAAAGAGGTATTTTAGTTTAGTAAGGTAATTAATACAAAGGTATGCATAACATGGTTTGATAATGGTCGGCATTTCTATCAGCTTTTTAAATGTAAAAAGTCGTTATAGTGGCCATAGCTACAATAATTGGACATATGGTATATATTTTTTTTACACCTTGGGTTACATTATTGAAGTTTCAGTAGGGATGTCTAATTTTTCCTAGTAATAAATATAGCCTATGTTACTCAGGGAGAATGTAGCGTTCGAATGGTGAAAGAATTTTTGAAATCGGTCCAGTAGTTTTTGAGTTTATTCGTTACAAACATTCTAAATTACAAATCTTTCCTTTTAAAAATATTAGTGTAGATATATATTTGAAAGTAAATCAAAAGATGCATATTCAGCACGATCGATAATACATTGCTTCATTTGCAAGTTGTTTTGCGTGCAGAATTTATTAATGAGCTAATTTCTATCACTAAAATTACGTGTCTTACCATACTTGCGGTTGTTATTTAACCCAATAATAGACAGGCAGGTAAAAGTAAAACTTTTGCCCATGAATTGCTAGACAATAAATATATACCTACATATAAGTAGATAATATAATTAATATAGGTATTTAGGTAATTGATGTTCCCTAAATTTTCGTTTATATAACTTTACAACTGAATTTATAAAATTATTTTCAGTCAATGCATCACTAAATATAAAACGAAAAGCAATTTTGAAAAAAAAGCACTTAAAACGAATCGAAATATAATCTAGTTAAGTAAATAGTTGGAAACTTATATTGCCTTTGGAACTTTATTTCTATTAATATATTTTATTTTTATTTTAAATTTTCTCTCCATATTTGATAACAGTATACGCTGCGTGCATGTTGAGTAAGCTTCTAATTGGATTAGCATTCTAAGCTTGTTAGTTGTTAAGTTATACTAGTTCATAAGTTCATAATGTTAAATCTGTTGGCAGACCAAGGAAATAAATGAATAATTTTTCGGCCCTTAAAAAGTATTCCTCATAAAATGTTTCTAGCAGACCTAGCATAATTTTTCCATTACAAAAATAACCTTAAAATATGACCTTTGTAGCTAATTATATAGTTTTAGGAACTAAAAATATAGTAGGTACTTACAGTACTTCCTAATACATATTCCCTATTCTGTATCTAAAGTACCAAGAGCTATATTACAACTAGTCCTTAGGATACCTTTTTTAGCCATAAGGCAATATGAATTGTTAAAAGCTCCAAAAGTTAATAAAACTTACATAAACGTGTATAAGATACAAACATACATGTATTTTATGTCTAAAAACATCAAAAAGGCGAATATACATTTTTCCTAGATATGTGGGCACACGAAGCTATTTCAATAACTTTAGTGGTAGAAAAACATAAGGTACTGACTTAATTTTATTTTAACACATAGTTCTTGTAAAGATTCTTAAATTAAACTAACATGAAGTCCTTGTAAAGATTTTAATGTACTACTTGTTGTTTTATACCTATATTGATGCCAAAAGATATCCCATTTTATTTTATTCTATGATCCACTTACAGCAACTTACCTGTTTTTTCCATTTCGGTATATGCTTAGATGGAAGAACCAGCGGTGTTAAACACCAAAGAACCGACAGAATCGAAAACCTCTTCATCTTCACTTAATCCATTTACTTCCAAGGTTATCACTAAACTGAGCGCACCAAAGGAGGCAGTAGCTCTAGGGATAAACGCTACCTAACGGTGGATACAGCAGTGAGTAGTGGTAAGAGAAAGATGCGCGTGCGCACCGACACCGGCGCTGTACTGTTATGCAGTGTTATTGAACTTGGGGAGAAACTTTCTCCAACGACGCTTCGAGTGGTGGGCCATAGAATCAGCGACCGATGTGGAAAATAAATCTGAATGTAAGCGTAATACGCCTATGCGAACGGGTTTGTTTTTGAGGTTTGGAAATAGGACAAGGATTTTTAATATGAAACACAGACATTATTTACGATACTATTATCAATACTAATAATATTAATGCAAAAATAACTCTGTCTGTCTGTTACCTCTTCACGCTTAAGCTGCTGATCCGATTTAGATGAAATTTGGTACGGAGATAGTTTGAGTCCCGCGAAAGGAAATAGAATAGTTTTTATCCCGAAAAATTAAAAAAAATTCCCGGGAATAACTATAACCGAGCTTATCAAACTATAGCTACAGCTGTAGCTTGCTGTAAGAAACTTTAGTATAATTTTAATTAATGCCAAACTTTCAAACTTACAACTTTGATCACTTAATTATATAGGTATATAATACAGGGAATAGTTTCATCCTTATAATTGAACTATGTCGCCTTTTTAATGACCAAACGTTGGAAACTGGCACTCGCTGCAATACTTTATCTCTACGGCTTCGTGTCCCAAAAGGAACTGACCTAACCATTTCCGTCGATCTACTTTCAATTCAGGTTATACACCGAATTTTATAACCTTATATTTTTTCAGAAAATTACACAACAGCTTATACGGATTATTTAGAAGAAAGACGAACCAAATATATCAAACCCGCGCACTGTGTTCCGTGCCACCACAAACTGCTCGTGCCCGACTCGCACTTGGCCAGTTTTCATTTAACTTTAGATCATACACTATCATCGCTTCAAGTTTTATATTTGTATGTAGAGGGTACCGCTTTTTCGATATAGCAAAAACAAATTTTTTTTTGTATTTAAATAAACAAATTCTTTAAGAAATTCAGGCTCATACCTACTTCGGTCTAAAAAAGCCGTTTAATGGTCGGACAGACAGACAGACAAACAGCCAGTGTAGGCTTAGTAAACGGGTCCTGTTGGCACCCTTTGGGTACGGAACCCTTAAAACACCGTCTAGTTCCTATTTCAATACAAATTCCATTTACCTATTTTAATTAGAACAAAGTTTTTAGACTCTATTAGTATTCATTTAACAGACAGCAAATAAAGGTTCAACAAGATGTAACTCGGAAATTAGTACGCGTTAAAAACGTACATACGAAGTAAAAATAAAACCAAACAAATGCGAATCGGAATCGCGCACCGAGGGTCCCGTACTACCACCACTTACGTATTTCGCTTAATAATAACTAGATGGCACTGTAACGGTGATTTAAGATGATTGGCCGGTTTTTATTGTTTGTTGTTATACTTTAGACGCTACACACACTATAATCACTGCAAGATTATATGTATTACTGTTCTTACGATAAAGCAACTAGTTTAAAAGTTTATACCCTGTACCACCAAGCGCCGCGCCTGAAGTCGAACGTAAATATATAAATTTAGTGTTCGTATACAGAATGTTATATATTTATTTTTCTGTAATTTTGTATGGTTCATAAACTTATATTTAATACCTGCTTTACACAAATACCAACTTCATCTAAGTACCTTTTGATGAAATTTGTACGAAATTTTCGTTTATTTCCCTAGGCACTAATACGTGACACCACTTGTATGGGAGTTTCTACGTTTCCATGATACTGCTACCCTCATTGGCTGATTACAATCATACATCAAAATTACCCGTAGATTACCTCATTACCAATGACACTACTGCAGCCCAGCTACTAGCATTACTGCTGCGGCCATATTATTGTTTTATTGATGGACAGATGTAAAAAATGGGCCAAAGCGTAGACGTTGGGCCGCAACTAAGGCTTCTATTACAGTTTTCTTAAATAATATGCAGAAATTCAAAGTAAGAAAAACATTTAATTTAGCATACAATTCTTGAATCTACACTTTTTATAGAATTGAATATCTTTATTTTGCTTAAATTATGGTACAATACAGATATAGATGTAAAGAACATTTTAAGTCCTAAATTAATTTATCAATCAGTGATATGCAAAATCTTCAGAAAGGATAGCATTAGCATTAATATTGCATAACATTTCCCATTAGTTTTCCACACACCCAAGAACAGCCATTTAGCTGGCACTGGGCTCCAACAAAAATTTGCATTTAAAGCTTAATATTTCGTATATATATCATAAGCATTGCTGAATAGAAAAATGGCTTTCACATTTTTAAACGATCTATCAAACGCCACCCCACACTATGGGGTAGACGAGAAAAAAATATTCATAATATCCCCACTTTACCCCTTTTTCGGCCTAATTAATATGTATATCCATGCCAAATTACAGCTTTCAAGTACTAATGGTCTCTGAACTAAGCCGCGCACATATAAACGGACGGTCATGGCGAAACAATAATGGTTCCTTGTTGAATACGAAACCCTAGAAATGCAGAAATAGCTAATTTAAAAATATTTACATTTTGCCTTTACTGTTCTATGAGTCTTTCAGAAATCGAATTTCAAGATTCCACTTTGAAATTTTCTATTAAGTATGAAGCCCTCAGTTGCTATATCGTTATCTTAAAGTCTATCCCCATAGAAAATTTTATCAAACCCTACCTCATCATCATCATCATCATATCAGCCCATTGACGTCCACTGCTGGACATAGGCCTCACCTAACTTTTTCCACAGCGTGCGACTCTGTGCCGCCTGTAACCAACGGCTCCCCGCTACCTTTACGAGGTCATCTGTCCATCTAGCGGGGGGCCGTCCCACGCTGCGCTTTCCGGTTCGTGGTCGCCACTCGAGAACCTTCTTCCCCCATCGGCCATCGGTTCTTCGAGCTATGTGCCCTGCCCATTGCCACTTCAGCTTTGCGATTCGGTGAGCTATTTCGGCGACTTTAGTTCTCCTACGGATTTCCTCATTCCTGATTCGATCACGTAGGGAAACTCCGAGCATAGCTCTTTCCATCGCCCGCTGAGCGACTTTGAACTTTCGTATAAGGCCCATAGTTAGCGGCCACGTCTCAGTGCCGTAAGTCATCACTGGCAACACACACTGGTTGAAGACTTTTGTCTTCAAGCATTGGGGTATTTGGGACGAGAAAATAGTACGCAGTTTTCCGAACGCTGCCCAACCGAGTTTGATTCGGCGATTAACCTCTTTCTCGAAATTAGACCAACCTAATCAAACAGTTTGTCCCAGGTATACGTAACCGTCAACAACTTGGAGTGTAGAGTTCCCAACAGTTATTGGAGTGGGTGCTACATGGCCATTCGACATGATTTTCGTCTTCGTCCATGTTCAATTTGAGGCCCACTCGTTGGGAAGCTCTACTGAGGCTTTCGAGCATTGTGCTAAGGTCCTCCATCGATTCTGCCATGACCACAATATCGTCGGCAAACCAAAGGTGGGTAATGTACTCGCCATTAACATTGATACCAAAACCGTCCCAGTCCAGAAGCTTAAAGACATCTTCCAACGCATTTGTGAAGAGTTTCGGAGATATGACATCTCCCTGTCTCACAACTCTCTGCAGTTGGATTGGTTTCGAGTTCTGATCCTGGAGACGGACTGACACTTAGTAAGACTTAGTAAACTGCAAATTTCGGAGTGTGAATATTTGGAGCAAACTGAAAGTAAACAGTAATAGAGACCCAAAACTATTGTTTTATGTATATATATATATATATATATATGTATATTATGGACATATATTTTGGAAACGTAGGCATGAAAATGGTGATTTCTTACTCTATAATTAAATTATTTTTAAATGTGTAATCATATATATTTACTGTTTTAATTTAGGGGTAGTTTTAAGGGTTAAAAAGCTTGAGAATATGACAATCATTTTCGAGAATGTGGAATAACATTTAAATCCTTTACATTTCATCAAAAGAATTTTTTTAAACAATTTTTTATCAAGGGGTTGTTTTTAAGAGTCGAAAGGGGGTTAAAAGTTTGATAATTAAGAAAGAGAACATAAAATATTATTAATTCTATACTTAAATATTTTTATGTCACACCAAAGATTTTTTTTGTAATTTTTTCAATTTAAGGGTTGTAAGGTTTTTAGGGGGTTGAAAATAATTTTATTATGGCGTAATTGCGTAAAACACTTTACAATTTCACCCCTTAACATTAAACACGTTTTCTAGCGATAAAATGGCTCAATGTCAATTTTTCCATTAAGGGGTTCTTAATACCCCTTAAAAATAATAGGCGGAGCTCAGATCATTTTCACTTTTGAAGTTGAGGGTAAGATGAACCTAATTCCAAAATTTCATGCAAATCGGTTCACAGTAAAAAAAATCGGAGCAATAACGCTGCAATAACTGCACTATGGATCACAAACCCTTTACAGAAAATCTTAATTCGTATCTAGATCGGTCAAACCGTTTGGGAGATAAATTGCAACATTGTTTGCACACACAAACAATCGGTTCTGCGCGTCTCCGTTCCATCGTTAGTAAAAATGTAGGTCCAAGCTATCAACAAAAAATAATTTCAATAGATAATTCTTAGGCAGAAAAATTGTTATATAATGGTAAAAAATCGGCCAAGTGCGAGTCGGACTCGCACACGAAGGGTTCCTTACTTCTATAAAAACGGCAAAAAAAATACGTTTGTTTTATGGAAGCTCCTCTTAAATATTTGTTTTATTTAAATTTAAATATTTACTTTTAAATTGAATATATAACTAAATATTATGTGAATATTTTAAGCGTCTACCTGTTGCCGTTATTTTTCTTATTATTCTGTTTTGAAGTATTTGTTGTTGTGAAATTACCGTGTGTTTTTAATGACACCTCCCGTTTTTTTATTTATTACAGGATAGAAGCACAAAAAAACATCTGATTTCAATCAATTGTATATATTTTATTATGTATTTTATATTACACTCTTCGTCAAATTTTATATACACCGACGTATATACACAAGTTTAGACATTTTTAGGCATTTTTAAATACACAGAAGCTCTGCAGTTATATGGATTATTTAATTACATACTCTTAAATCAACTAAAAATAAAACACAACACAAACAAATTAAATAAAAACTGGTATGCTACTGATGTAGAAATAACTAAAAATACTTATCTATTTGAAAAAAAAAAAATTTTAAACGACTTTTATATCAAAATATTTTTCGAGATATATCGGAGCTGTTCAAAGATTAATTTGAAAGCAAGGCTGCACAAACCTAGGGCCGCCAAAGCACTTTTTGTTACTATGCAAAACTTAAAGCTCGTTTAGTCTAAATATTAATCGCACTGTAGGCAAATTATTGCAAGTAGGAAGTATTTAAAAGTTGGCAGACTAGCTGACATGGAACCGAAATATGGCCCGACTCCAAAATTGATTAGGTAGCCTTGATTTAGAGTATTACGTATTGTAAAAGAACATTACAATATTTGTGATTTTTTGTACATATTACAGGTATTATCTTAATTAAAAGTTCACTACAACCAGAGTATATCAAACAAGTTTTCTTTCGAACACCATGTCCGGTCAAGGCTAACACAACGAGATAGCGCTAGATTTGTCTTAACATATCAAACTGACGGACCAATGGGATTCCTTTTAAGGATCCGACCAGATGCAAAGAACCACAGCGATACGTAAGTGTGACAGGTTAAGACAAATCTAGCGCTATCTCGCTCTATGGACCGGCTATGATGTTTGAATGAGAACTTACTTAAAATACTCTACAACTGAGATTGCAAATTAACGATTTAACACTCTAATAACGTATCAATTAATCAGAAACTGTTCAGCAGCCACAGCACAGAATCGCTGCAGAACATAAGACTAAATAAATATTTGAGACAATATTGAGATTAAATATTGATCAGATCACAAAAAAAACTAGAACTATAGACAGAAAGAGATAGTCAAAATCTAGTCCTTTTAAAGAAAACTTAAAAGACATTATAACCAAGTAAAAAAAATGTAATTCTGAAATTTGATTACATTTCACAAAGCATATTATATTATTACATTTGGTGCCTTGACCAGGATATTGAATCGGAAAGCGTAGTTTCTACATCACTTCTAACTGAATTTGGGAAAAAAAATTTAACACGTGTTTTATATAACATCAAAAAAAATTAGGCACTAAAAACATTGCTAATCGCCACAACTATATTTAAGTGGAAACAAAGATTCTTAACGTTGGTTTATTAAACAGATGACTTATAAAAATATACTTAATAAAATTTTGTGTAAACAAAATTTTTTTGTACAAAAACTGTAGATGGTTTAAATGTGAAGCATTGCATGCTATCACTGTATTTTTATTTTCAATAAATTTATTACTTCTGAATATTTTTGCTTCTTTTCAAATAAAATAGCTTATCTATGATTTATTTTGGCAGCTTATTAATGCGTAACCTATATGGAACTGAAAAAAAATTATATACGAAGCATAAAGACAAACATACACCAATGGATGGCCAGATGTATGGACTGTTGTGGTGGACAACTAAACGCCCAAAACGTCTGCTTTTTTGCCTGTGGTATATTATACTGTTAAATAACATCTTAAATTCACTTTCTTTTCACTTTGATTCTTAGTCTAATAGGTATAAAATAATCAACCACCATGTGATTAAAAAAAAATCAAACGTGTGTAAAACACAAAACGCAATTTTCATAAAATAATTTCCCGCTCAAAGTCATACACATTACTATTGAAAATTGACGTATACATTATTTTTTTCTTTTATCTAAGTATATAGGTACAATGCAACACAATTTTCTGACACCGTGGTCTAACATCATCGCCATATTATAATGCTGTGAATTTACGCGACAGTCGCGACAGAAACCGCGTGAGAGAAGTTTGTTGCATTGTATAAACATAGTCGTTAGTAATATTCGAAGATTTAAAAAGAAAACTTTAAGACTGTGTTTAGAAGTATCTACTACAGAACGCATCGTTTAAAAATGTTATTTAAAAATAGGTAAATTATTCAAAAACTATGAGATTTGGTCCTAGGAATTTCGTTTGTAAAAAACTACATGGAATGTTAGCTAACATATAACGGGGGTATATTTTTTTATTTAAATACATTATTATAATTACATTTGTTAACACATATTTAAGTGCAATCGAGTTAGGAACTTTACATAATTATTGTAAACTTTAATGAATACGTAGGTTTTTTTTAACAAAATAAGACGTTAAGGTGAAACCGAATTAGATTTTTCTATACAAACTTATAATATCGATAACCGATATTTCAATACTCAAAATGCGTTATCATATATCGCTATTAACACATAGTGCCAAAAGCATATACACTCATGCAATGCCACTATGAAATATCCAGTTATTATTAAATTTATATATGGAGTAATTAACAATCTATGGTTTTCCCATAACACACTGTCGTTTATGAGAGAATAGGCTTTTTACACTTACGGTAGATAGCAACAAATGACAATAAATGACAATATGCGTTATAGGAAGTGAAATAAATGGTTTAACTATCAATATTTAAGGTTATGACGTTACATACGTTTTTGTGGTAAAATTTAGCTCGGACTCACCTTAAGACATGTAAAATTAGGATAAGTTTCACATTCACATTTAAGCAACACACGTAGTATAACCATTCGTAGAATAAATGATAGATAAACACCGTAAAATAGATGTCGTTTCAGACTTTACATTCTTATGTAAAATACGATTCGTTTGTATAATAATTCGATACACCGTGGTATACAAGGTGCTACAATTTAATAAATATTTCTTAGCAATCTAATAAAATTCAAACAACTTTTAAATTGAAAATATTTTTTTTTTTCATTTGTAAACTAAAATTTTTTTTTATTACTTATTAATTTTTTTTAGAAAGTCAAGCCAAAAGAAATGAATTTCATTTATTGGTTATTTTAATAAAATTTCGGTCCATATCGACCAAAATATAAATATTATAAAAAAATGCGTATTTATTTGGATGCATCGCACTTTGCTGAGAGGAAAATGTATGAATTCAGATTTGACATTGCGATACAGTACGGTCTTTCACGTTTAGTATAGTGGAAAAAACGAAGGCAGAAATCTAATTTAAAAAAAAAAAAAATTATTATTATTTTATCCAAATGTTTTTTTTATATATTTATATTTCATTAATTTTGCTTTTCGGTTTATACGATTTGCGTCATCCTTTTGAGTATTTAGTAGGTAAAAGTAATGTTATATTTGCTTTGATTATTGAATGTCTAAAAATTACTTCACAATGAACATATATCAATAAAATTATTCAACTGAAACCCCTGAAGGTATTCTGACCCGATTAAAAGATATCACAACATTTTATAACCACTCTATTAAATAACATAATCGAAGCGAACTAACAAACCTTATTCTATCTCGCTCGCACACTATTACCATGCTAAGTGCAAAAACGAGATAAAACAATAGATAATTGCTGCGATTTCATTATTTAACGGGGTCGTACAACTGATTAACTTCCTTTTTTTTTAATCAGAACGCATATAACAGATTATTGCAGTAACAATATGTACTAGGATATATCTTTATCACTGTATAGAGGCACCTCTTTGTACAACGGGAACGGGTAAGCGACTATGTAGT
The DNA here is from genome assembly GCA_946406115.1 of Apoda limacodes. Lineage (NCBI taxonomy): Eukaryota > Metazoa > Arthropoda > Insecta > Lepidoptera > Limacodidae > Apoda > Apoda limacodes. The sequence goes on from OX291558.1 coordinate 6,044,954, forward strand.
CAGCTGTTTTGTACCACGGGAATAGTCCATTCTGAAATTAAAACAGTTTAGATTACAATTATTAAATCATAGTAAATATTACTGGACATGACACTTAGCGCCATTTAGTCCCAAAGTAATGAAGGATTGTACTATGTCTGGTTCTAGACATAGTCTTTGAGCTCTGTAATTTATCCTATAGACTCCCCCATAGCCTCACTAACTACTCTTTAGAAAGAGACAAAGATGATTCGCTAAAACTACCTGTTTCTTTTCAGTGAAATACAAAAAGACAACTGCGAATTTGCTTCGTCTCTTTCACACATTTGCTACCGTTTTCTTTACAGCTGGCTAGGAAATACACTGTCAAGTCTCTATGTCTCTGGTACCAGCTAACTAATAAAAATATGCAAGGATCGATACTGCGCCCCTCGGTTCAGCAGGGAGTCACTCCTTACCCATACGACACTAATTAACAAATTATACATACATTTAAAGAATAGTCTTTATTCTAGGCATTACCGCTTATGTAGGAATAAGACACATTTTTGAAAAATAGGTAAAAAAACATTTTAGTCCTTTCCTTTCATATTACAAAAAAAATTAAGTTATTAATAAAAAGTTTAAACCAAGATTACCACATGTATCTACATGAATAGCTGTAGACGGTAAACAGAACAGATTTTTATATTTGTAACTAAAATTAAATAAATAAATTTTAAATTGATTTTTATATACAAATTTTAACATTGCAATAGCAGCTTCGGTGCTTATTACTATATTCCTGAGCAATTTACTTCTTATCCTATTTGAGCAACTGACTAAAAAATTAAAAATATTCATGCATCATAGAGCTTTTATGTGCTAGAGGAGAAACCTCACTTGACGCCGCTTCGTTTAGTTACTGACTGGAACAATGTTTCCTGCGTATGTCACGCGACGTAACTATTGCATCGTTCATAGCATCTTATCTTGGGCCGCGTTCAAAAATTCACTTAACCAAGGTAGAGTTTTGTTCTGTATCTTTCTGTGCTGACGAATAATGTATTTTCTATCCTATTCTCAGTGCTACCTGAGTTAGGTTTATGAACGCGCCTCTGAGTAAACATAATAGGGCGATGACAATAGTTTTGAAATAATGTTTTTACCTCATTATTTCTCCTGTTGTTTCCCTGCCCGTAGCCGTCCCAGTGATTGCCGGCGACTCCGATCATATCATCTACCTGCAGACGGACCATGTTATAATCTGGTCGAACTACACATAAATTGGTGAAGAATTGAGGTAAAATAATTGAGTTACAACTTTGCAAAGGTAATTCTGCAAAAGACTTTAGTTGCTTATTCTTTCTGTTGTAGCTTAAGAGAATTGAGTTAAAGCTATATATTTGTTTTAAACCACTAAAGTAGCAAACAAGCTAACGGTCCGCCTGATGGTAAGTTGTCGCAGGCTATGGACGCTTGCAAAACCAGGGGTAACACTCGCGCGTTGCCGACCCTTCAAAATCTAATTTCCTATTTTTAGGAAGGGGTGACTGTCAGTCCGTTCTATCGTCGATTAGGGGGCCTAACTAATAAGATGAATTTTACTTTAAGGATATCAATGCAATGAAATAAGAGAATTAAACAGAAAAAAAATGTTGTGGCACCAGGGCATATGGTAATTGCTTAATACGTGAGAACGCGCTCGGGACGGAGCAGCTGTGGCTCACGACCTATTCGTATGTAGTCGCGAAGTAAGCAGTATAATTAATTAACCTGGAAGCTGATTTCTTTATCAGTATCCGCGGTGTGAGACAAGAAAGCGATCCTGTCGTGAGCGTTCTGCCCGCCGAAGTAGTAGATATCGTCCAAAGAGTAGAAACTGTCTGACGCGTCCACACGATTCGCTTGCATCATTTCGTATGCTACTCGGCCAACCTAAAGGATTAAATACAACATGCTAATAAACTTTAGAATTAATTCCCTCGCAACCTAGTTGGTAGTGAGGCCGACTGCTGTCCAAGAGGGTGTGGGTTCGATTCCCACTCTGGACAAACATTTATTTGATAAACATTTGTGTTTGTCTTGAGTCTGGGTGTATTTATGTACGAGATGTATGTATTTACAAAAAAAAGTAATATATATGTATTTGTATCCATTGCCTGGTACCCATTACACAAGCTTTGCTTACTTTGGGGCTAGACGGCGCTGTGTGTAGTGTCCAAAAATATTGCTACTAGCTTTTGCCCGCCGTTGCGCCCGCCCTAAATTCGTCCATCGACTTATGATTTCCACTGCAACTCCTTAATTATAGTAAGAAAGTTAGTTAAGGCAAGCTATATAGTTTGTCCATGAGAAAATTTGGGGTTGGTTATTCCTGAGGAGACTTTGGTATTTCCCGGGATGAAAAGTAGTTGTAACATGAAGAAAGGACAAAGTTATACAAACCAACTCACTTTCACATTTATAATATTATTATGGAATGTATAAGTAAAATGAATTTGAAAAACCCACAAAACAACAAAGTATCAAAAAAAGGGATAGTTTAGGAGTTCTGTTGTCAATCTTCGCAGTCCAGAATATGATTTGAAATTAATTTGGTCTAACTAATCATGAACATCTCGCTGTAAGCTGTTCAGGAGTCAGGTAATCTACAGACACTACTGGTTACAGCATCAAATCAAGGTTACCATATTAGTACAGTATCAACGTATTTACGTTATGTGAATGTCCAGTAGTTTGGACGAGTGGAAGTAATATAAACACTCATTGTTTGACAATAAAATTAATAAATAACCCGAGTATAGCACGGACGCGAAGCACAAAGAATTTCGTAGATTGACTTTTTACTTATTAGCTTGATTTCAGTGGTCAAAATAGTAGTAATTTGTGATGACAGCGGTCCGTCATCGCATCTGTGCGAGCGCGACGGCAAATAATTATGCGCGTGCGATAGAGACCAATAGTGACCGGTCATTGAACGAAATTCTTCTTGCTTCGCGTCCGTGCTATGGAAGTAAATCTCATGTACCATGTCTTTATGATAATTACACTATTGCGCCAAAATAAATACCTCTTTTTAAGACACTTTTGTTCCGAGCTAGTGGCAAAAACTAGAATTAAAAATTTCCGTACAGTGAACTAACTATTTATAAATGGGTGTCACATAATATGTCATCTCATACGGTTGGCATACTACAGGACGACTTCATGGTTGCTTTTTTTATTAAGACTAGCTTTTGCCCACAGTTTTCCCTGTGCAAAATTTATTATTATTATTAGTATAATATTCTTTATTGAACACCAAAAGTGTACAAAAGGTGGACTTAAGGCTAACAGCACTTTCTACCAGTCAACCTACAAATGTTCAAGAAAAAGTGTCAGTAGGTGCAAGCGAAAAAAGATATTACATATAAACTTAACTACATAAATTCATACAAACATACATACACATACATAAACAGACACATAGTCATCGCCTTGGAATATCTACACAAGCCCTATAATTTACCATACCATAAACCAAGCTAAAAAAGAACTATACGTAACCTAAGAAAATCATGTAAACAATTTTTAGGCACTGTGACCACACCCTTTGACCAACCATTCTTACGCAAATAGTAGTTAGTTGTAACCTAAATTTACCTGGCTACTGAAGGTGCATACGATATAGTCGCACATAGAGAGCATGTGCAAGTCAACCAACAACCCGGTAAGGGATACAGGTGTATACCGGCGGTGGGTCGCGGCTGTTTTGGCTATCACTGGATCACCCAAAAACTCGTAGTCCGGATAGCTTCGGCGAGCGTCTTCCAATACCTAAAAAGAAAAATAAATCCTAGAGACAAACATTTGTTGCATTATAATTTAAATACTACATAAATAGATCTATTACGTAGAGGTTTTGCGTGCGGGAAATTGACAATTAGGCACTAGCGCTTTTTTTTACATTATCAAACAAAATAACTGTCAATAGCAGATTGTAGGGAACAAAATAATATTTATACCGCGTGTGCCCTTTTTTTCCAGAACTCATGAACTCGTATTTAAATAAAATGGTATATTACAAAGTAGAGGTAAATCAATATTAATAACATACAAAGACGTAATTTTTGCGTTTTTATTATATTTTTAATAAAAACGCCGCTAACTGTCCAGGAACTTTCTTTTTATACAAAATAGACACAGAACTACTAGGAATGTGTTACTAGTAGCTACATAAATATATAATACAATATTTTATTGGAACTCAAACAATTTTATTATCATGTGCTACCGCTAAATGAGGAACCATTTATTTTCATTTAAGCCATGTATTTTTTCTCAACTGTGTTAAAAACAGTCGTTCAATATACGTTCAGGACTGTGACTGTCGGAACGTCAGTCGGAACGAGTTGTAATTACAAATTTTCCGCAATTATAATAAAGTGCACTTATTGACCCCTTATACTACCTAAATTTCATTTCTTTTGGCAAAGGTTTCTCGGGATCCGCTGAGCAGATCCGGCTAAAATATTTTTTTTCGCTCTTCGGGATATGGATTGAAACGTGAAAACACGATTTAAGAAATTTTGTTCGATAGAAAAAAAATCTTAACTGACCCTTTTTCACTGGTTTTTTTTTTTATAATTTGGCAAAGATATCCTCGCTCGGAACAAAAGAGCTATTATGGTATGTTTCAAATCCAGGAGGAAAAACGGTCAATAACTCGGCTAATTTTGTTAGCATCAAAAGAAAACGATACGTATAGCTCTTCATACATTTCTTTATCGTTTGTGCTCAGTAACGAGTTTATAGTAGAGGGTAGGTTGAGCGGCGTAGTCATTTAGTTTTTGGTAAACTGATTGCGTTGTTTTTTTTATCTTTTCCGGAAGTGTGTTGAAAAATGTCAAATGATACTAGTGAGCTATAAGTAAGCTCACTTGTATCATAATATTCATAATATACTTTAAAATATAGAAAGCAGCGTTGAAAGTTCACAAAGTGCTGGTAGGTTTATTTTTAATTCGTTTTTGGTTTTTTATAGCCAAGAATATTATTAATTTTTTAACAACATACATACACAGCACAAAAAAAAACCCCATCGCATCGGAAACGGGGCAAGTGTCCCAAAATGTGTGTCTTGTAAAGAAAATTGTAATAGTGTAAAGAAAAACATAAATAAACTTAAATTTGTCCCGTATAATTTGTACTAGCTAATTACTCCCACTTTAAACTTACGTTAGGATCATCAGTAGCGAGGTAGACCCTTCTCTTATCAACTTTCTGCGTCAGTTCCAGCTTGTCGTAGTAATCATTCACGTGAGACATGTATTCCCTTATGTGATGAAAAGCCGCTTCGGTTCCAACTTTATCAGTCCGCCGAATGTGGACACTGAAAATTTTAAATATGCTACCATTCAAAGTAATAGACAAAACACATTTAATTTAAATAAGCTTTTTAAATTAAAGGCAACCATCTGCCCTGCAGTTTACATTATTATTTATCCTGAAAAGAATTCGGCAATAAACTCGATCGTTACTCATTTAAATATATAAGGTACATACTTACAACTTAGTCTTTGTTTTAAAGAAAAAATATAAATACCTATTTAATATACCTAATGTCTATGTTACAAAAAAATATGAAAATACAAAACACTCAACTTTTTTAAGGACCCGTTGGTTCCAAATACTAAGCCTATGTTGTCTTTTTACCTGTCTGTCTGTCGGTTCATTAAACACCTCTGTTTTTTTTTAAATGTTTACAGGTAGATGGCTGAGATTTATTATCACAAATTATAAAGAAAGCAAAAAGTTAAAATTTAAGAGGGAGGGAGACAATGTTTTTTTGCGCTATTCTAAAAACAGTAATACACCCAAGCTTTGAACTTGCCGTGATTATAGTGTAAGCTCTAAAGTATAACAACAAATAATAAAAACAGGCCAAGTGTGAGACGGGCCCGAGTCATAAACATTATAAATTACCATATATCTGGTAGAAATAGTCCAGATTATCAAGAGAAACAGTTAAGGAAACTGCGTTCATAATGTTCTTCTTTACGTCAAACGGCCCAACAACGTTTTGTTTATATGCGAAGTTAAACAACGTTGCGCTTGGTCAGTCGTTGGATAGGTGACCACCTAGAGGTACATTTTTTGCAGTTGTGTACGTATATTATATGGTAAACCCAAACCCTCAGTGCGTGAGTCCGACTCACACCTGGCCATTTTTTGTAATTTATCTCTATTTTTTTTCACTTCTTTCTTACTTATGTAAGCGGCCTGTAACTGAGTCCCATGGATGTAAATTCAAGGGTTCCTTAGAACATTGCAAGAAACGATTTGTCCATAGTTTGTCGTGTCCGTCCGTATGTAAGCCTTATTTTCCTGTCCTAGCGTCAATTCTGATAAAATATCCAAAAGAAATATCTTTCGCGAGCCAATAGGATATGTTCCAGTCTAATTCAATGGACTGAAGGACACTGCTCTACAGGACCAAAGCTATCTAAAACTTTTTCACACACAGAAAAGCCAACTTACCCAACAATAGGTCTCTTGAAATTCATCTTTGATATACTTTCATTGATTGATTTCTGCAAGGTGGGCTGGGGCTTCAGAATGTACTTGAGGATCTGACCTATCCACCACGACGAGGGATCACCGTTGAAACGAACTATCCTGATACGGATAATATTCATAGCTTTGTTAAGGATAAAGTAATCACAGATACAAAGTTCGGTCACCTTACTTTCATTATGGCCAAATATACAAAATATAGAAGTTCGTGGAAGGACTAAAACCAATGTTAAGGCAAATTATGATAATATTCTTTGAAATATTTATAAGAAATCGACTCTATTCAAACTTTTATTAATATGAAAAATTAATTATTTTGCACATTTATTGATAATTATATTAAAATTTCCGATATTTACTCCAATATTTTTTCGGATACTATACCTGTGTACCAGATCCTGTGGTACAGCTAAGGGCAAAAATTTTGGTCTCTTGAACAGCGAGTCTATGAACGGTAGCGAGATTACTTTTACATCTCGACTTACTGAAAATTGAAAAAAAAATACTATAAATAACAGTTCTTGTGAATATAGTGACTGTACCATTATGAACACTTATAATTATTATTATTATTAAGATAAATTAAATCTCGTAGCCTAGATACATTCGCGTATCTAAAACGATATGTGAAGTAAAGCAACGTCGGGTGTGAGTCATTGGATGGGTGACCGCTCTATTGTAGTTCTGAGGTCCTCCGTGCGTCCATTTGTTCTGGCTGTTGTCATATGACAGCAGTCTTCAAGCCAAGTCAGATATCTTATGGGCGGCTTAAACATTCTGACAGTCTTGTGGCAACTAACTCGACAACATTTGCCAAATTCTAAGGAGAGACCTTTGACAAACAACTTGGCAAACTGAGTTAACAACATTTTCGCCTTATAAATCTATTTCGTGTACTGTCTTACAATCACCTCTATTATAGCACGGAAGCGAAGCAGGAAGAATTTCGTTCAATGACCGGTCACTATTTGTCTCTGTTGGGCAACAGCGCATAATTATTTGCCGTTGCGCTCGCACAGATGCGATGACCGCTGTTATCAGAAATTACTACTATTGTGACCACTGAACAAAGGCTAAAAGGTCAATGTATGAAATTCTTTGCGCTTCGCGTCCGTGCTATGGGCGTGGCGCACTCTGAAGTTTAAGTATGAATGCGTGGTGCGCGCTCGTCGATATAACATTTGTGATTTCTAAGTTAGAACTCACTAAGATTTACGTGCATGTTTCGGTTGCCTATGGATCATTTTCTGACTAACGCAAAGATATATGTATAGACAAACGACCTTAAAAGCGTGGCCGGTAGTGGCTGGATGTGGAAGGTAGAAAGCCGAAAGAAATGGCACGCCTTGGAGAGACTTATGTTCAGCGAAGGACCAAAACAAAGTGGATATAAAGATAATGATATGTGTGTCGCGGTCATAAATTCAAATTCAAATTCAATTTAATTTATTCAGGTTAGGCTACAATAATTGAGCACTTATGAATGTCACTACGCTATCGGTTCGTAAGTCTACAGGGCGGGAGACCTTGTACTGAGAAGAACCGGCAAGAAACTCAGCAAGGGCATTTCTTTTCTCCCTTTCTCTTACAGCGTCCAATTAAAATATTGGAAAATGCCCTCCCTATCATAAAAGGACACTTTCCATTACAAACATAAAAAAACATGAAATATAAAGCACAAGCACAACATAAAAAAGTATCTAATATAAACAAAAGACAGTTTATGTATTCATCACTAAGGAATAATCAATGTAGTTACGCTTGCTGGTCCTACGGTCAGGTTCGTAGAAATACCCAGTCAGCAAAACTAAACCTCCACGAAAGCGCGTGGGCGCCGGATTGTTTTGACTAACGCTCAGACGACCACACGCACGGCGTTCGCCGGGCTCCTCTCGAGCTCTTAGTTTTAAGACAGTTCTATTGTAGATTCCATGTAAGAAACACGCTCTATTGTAGAGTAAATAAATTTTATATTAATTTTTAATTCTTTTTAAAAAAGTCCTTGCGCCCTGCATAAATTTGACTGGCGCAGCCGGTAGGATTCCAGTTTCTTTTGCCGTCTTACGCGCGATAATTTCGGGTCAAAATCGTCCGTGTTTTTGTGTGGACTGTACAAGTGCGGGAATCCTCGAACCAAAAAAAATTAGTCTCCTGTGTAGCGGCCTGAGGACGACAGCTTATATCTGGAGGACATGGAAACGAGCAGATTTATGTGAGTAGACCTTTTCACTTCCTGTCTTGTTCCTTTCTATTCCGGTAGCTGTATTTTAATAATTTTCGGTCACAATCGCTGAACATTATCTGATTTTAATTATTTTGCACCAAAAATAGGCATTATATTTTACTTAAGTTTAAGATTTTGTGTTATTTAAAGAATATATTTAAACATTTTTGCATTAAATGAAACGAAGAAAATAAGAAAAGTTAATTTACATTATTGAAACAGATATTGATTTTATTGTGTTTTAACTAATTTTGTATTAAGTTTTTAGATTTATTATAAAAATGGATTCAGTTAGAATAATACCAAAAGAATTTTTGTGTCTTATCCCAAAATTTGAGGGGGATGAGAACTTGCTTAACTTGTTTATTAAAAAGAGTGAATATGTATTAAGACATTTTGTTACACCAAATAATGGAGCTCAGGAGCTGTACGTCTTTCACTCTATAACTAGCAGACTCTCTGGTAAAGCAGCTTCCCTGCTGGGTGAAAGGGAAGACATACAAACCTGGGACGGTTTAAAGACTTTATTGATTCAACATTTTGGCGATCCACGTTCGGAAGAATGTGTAGCAATCGAGTTAGAGTCCTTAAAATTAAAACAAGGCGAATCATATTCCGATTTTTGTAACCGCATACAATCTGTACGCAGTACACTCTTTTCCAAAGTAAATAGACTTATTGACGAAGGCGTAAAGGCAGCCAAAATGATAATTTACAACAATACATCCTTAAATGTGTTTTTATATAACCTACCGGAAGACATGATTCGTGTTGTTCGTTTAAAAATTGTACTACGTTAGAGAGTGCCTTAAGTGTTTTCATGGAAGAAGTTAATTTCTTATTTCAGTATAATGCTAAAAATAAAAATAGACCAAATATCAAACCCATTCAAAATTCACAAGGCTTTCAACCAACTTTAAATCAAAACCAAAACCCACATCAAAACTTTTCGTTTGGAATTCCTCGCAACAATAATATTATCAGAACCCCATTCCAGAACAAATTCAATATGCCCTTGCAAAATAATCAAGGTTTCAGAATCCAAGGTTATCAAAATAACCAACCAAATTTTAAATACGGAGTCCCAAATCAAAGTAATTTCAAATTTGGCATACCTAATAATCAAGGTAATTTTAGATACGGTGTTCCCCACCAAAACAACTTTAAATTTGGCATGCCCAACCAACAAAGCCAATTCAAGTTTGGTATTCCTCATCAAGGTTACCGCCCTACATTTAACGCTAATCCAAATTATAAAAGACAAGCTATGCCCCATGCCTCGAACAACATGGGTCAACAAAATCAATTTAGGGCACAACAACAAAAACCTAACTACACTAACGACGCAGACGTTTCAATGCGCACTGCGGCCCCTGTAAAGCAAAACATGGTCTATGTTCCCCAAAATTTATTTTATAACAATGATGTAGAAGCTTGCGAAGGGTACTACCCCGAGTTAGAGGAGTTAGACGATTACTACCCCCCTGACTATAATTATTCAGAAGAGGACGATACCCATAACCTTACAGAAGAGGTCACCTCCGCCGAAGACGCTAATAACCGTGAAAGCGTCGACACAAATTTTCACACAATAGCCTCGAGAACCAAACTACCGAAATAGTACACCTAAATTGCAACGGTATTCTTAAACTACCCCATATAGAGATCCCCGAAATAAATTCACGTGTTATGATTGACACTGGTAGCACTCGATCATTCATAAGTCCAGAAAAAGCTAACGAATTTTTTTCATACTATAAGTACAACGAGCCATTTGAAGTTATTAGCACCCATGCTCGTAGTAACCACAACGAAGTCATTTACATACCCCTTTTAAAAACTTTCAAAAGCACAGCTAAACATAAATTTTATATATACGACGTAGATAAACGCTACGATGGCTTAATCGGTTCGGATTTATTAAAAAAATTAAATGCCACTGTCAATATGAAAGACCAGATATTACATACCAGCGATACAAATATACCCATTTTATATAGCCCACCGCATGAAATAAATTTAGAACCACGTACAGAAACTCGGGTTAAAGTCCCAGTAGACTTAAAAGATGGGACATCAATATTAAACTTTATGGACTTTGGCCTTGGCGTTCGTATGCCCAGCGCAATAGTTAAATGTTCTAATTACCTGGCAGATACAGTTATACAAAATACCTCTGAAGATAAAGTAACTATATCTTTTTGTCGCCCTTTAAAATCTAACGTGTTTAACGAAAACGAAATTGAACTTAACTACACAGAATACAGTAACGATTTCGAAATAGACGAATTACTAAAACAAAATTTATCAAAATTACGATTAGAACACACTAACGAACAAGAGCGCAAAGCGATCACAAATCTGTGTTACGAATACAGAGATATTTTTTATTGCGATGAGCTTCCTTTATCATTCACCAATCAAGTTAAACACGAAATTCGAACAAAAAACGAGGATCCAATATACATTAGACCTTTTAGACACCCACCGTTACTGAAAGCCGAAATAGAAAAACAAGTTAATAAATTATTAAAAGATGACGTAATTCGCGAGTCACATTCACCATGGAGTGCCCCTGTACATCTTGTCCCGAAAAAGACTGACTCATCCGGTGAAAAAAGGTTCCGGATGGTAATAGACTATAGGCGCCTCAATGAGATTACGGTCGATGACAAGTATCCGCTGCCCAATATCACCGATTTGTTTGATAAATTGGGTAAATCTGTTTACTTTAGCACCATAGATCTTGCCAGTGGGTACCACCAGATAGAGATGTTAGAATCGGATAGACACAAGACCGCTTTTTCGGTAGAAACTGGACATTACGAGTTCTCTAGGATGCCCTTTGGCCTTAAGACGGCCCCCGCGACGTTTCAAAGGACTATGGACAACGTCCTGCGTGGTCTCCAAGGCATACACTGCCTAGTCTACTTAGATGACATAATTGTCTACTCTGCAAGCTTGCAGGAACACCTTGACAAGCTCCGAAAAATCTTTGACCGGCTTAGAGCAACAAATTTGAAGGTTACGCTAGATAAGTGCGAATTCTTTAGGAAAGAAGTACTATATCTAGGTCATAGAATTACAGCTGATGGCCTTATGCCTAATGATGACAAAATAAAAGCCGTAATCGACTTCCCATTGCCTCAAACACCGACAGAGATCAAAAGTTTCCTAGGTCTCATAGGATACTATAGAAAGTTTATAAAAGATTTTTCAAAAATCACACAGCCATTGACGTATTGCTTAAAGAAAGGTAATAAAGTTAAAGCTACCGATGAATTTAGAAACGCATTTCAAATATGTAAAGAACTCCTTGTCAATGCCCCTCTCTTACAATTCCCTAATTTCTCGAAACCATTCGTACTGACGACGGATGCCTCAAATTTCGCACTTGGTGCTGTTCTTTCCCAGGGCCCCATTGGCAGCGATAAGCCGATCGCTTATGCCAGCCGAACCCTTAATGACGCTGAAACCCGGTATAGTACCATCGAAAAGGAGCTTTTGGCTATAGTCTGGGCATGTAAACACTTCAGACCCTACCTCTATGGCCGAAGGTTTACAATATACACAGACCACAGACCTCTTGCATGGTTAAATTCTATTAAAGAACCAAATAGTAAGCTCACGAGATGGAAGTTGCGATTGGCTGAGTTTGATTATGATATTATCTTCAAAAATGGAAAGCAAAATAGTAATGCTGATGCCCTTTCACGTATTAAACTCAACGCTTTAGAAAACGACGGTGATTCTATGCAAGTTAACATCGATAAAAACGAGAAACGATCCGAAGATAATAGGAGTGACGACAATCTCATAGTGATTTCAGACTCAGAGCCAGAGAGCTCACAGTTTCCACTAGTACGTAGTCCATCCTCAAGTACTATATCAGCTCATTCCAAAACAGACACAGTACACTCTGCCTTAGATGTAGACACGGTAGGCATTCCTATCTTAGACGAGGCAATAGATACAAAGCCGAACCAAATTCTTGTTTTTACTTGGAATAGAAATGAGACATCAGTAAAAAACCTATCAAGAAGTAAGCAAAAGGTTTTAGAAGTACACATGCCAGTAGATAAACCTGAATTAGTTAAGAAATTTTTATTAGAATATATTAAGCCTAAAATAAGATATTTTATTTATTTCGAAGACGATATGCACCGCAAACAGTTTACGGAAACAGTTATTAAATTATATAAAAAGGATACTGTTAAAATATATGAGTGTAGGAAACGCGTAATATACGTAGAAAACGAGGACGAGCAAAGACTAATAGAACTCACTTATCATCAGGGAAAGACTTGTCACAGAGGCATTAAAGAAACGCTTATGAAATTAAAACGCACTTACTTTTGGAATAATATGGACTTAACAGTTGCTAGTATTATTAACGCCTGCGACACATGTAAAAAGATGAAATATGACAGAAAACCCTTAAAACCTGAACTGCAACTTACACAAACACAAAATAAACCGTTTCAGGAAATTTTCATGGATCTGTTTTCGATAGAAGGCCAATATTTTTTGACAATTATAGACGCGTTCAGCAAACTTGGACAAGCTTACGATATACCCAATAGATCTACTCCCGAAGTAATACGTTCCTTAATTAAATATTTTTCGTGCTATGGTGTACCCAATAAAATAAGCTGTGACCCGGGAACCGAGTTTAATAATACCCTTCTCAAAGAAACCCTAAGTTTCTACAAAATCCAACTTCACATTGGCACCCCACACAACCCTAACTCTATGGGTCTAATAGAGCGCTTCCACTCTACCATTATAGAAATTTACCGAATTGCAAAATACGAACAGAAAATTAGTGACGCTGCGGCCGTAATGACCTACGCAATTATGTCATATAACCAAACAATACACTCTACTACCGGTCTTACCCCTTTTGAAGTAGTTTTTGGTCACACAGACTCAACTAGTATTTTTGACGTAGATTTTAACAGACAGTATACACAAAAGTTAGTTAGCGACCATGTCAAACGAACCAAATACTTATATAAATATTTAACGGACAAAATTATACAGTGTAAAGAAAAAATAATAGAAAAACGGGGAGGCGAAAAAGATTTTAACATTAATACAGGAGATGACGTCTTTATCAAAGGAGTAAATACCCGGCGTAGTAAAGACAAACCTCGATATGAAAAGGCTAAAGTCACCGGTGAAATAATTAGAAATACCGTACCTATTTTAATAAAAAAACGTGATACAAGAGTACCAGTTAAAGATATAAAACGTTCTTCCCAGATGCGTACTCCTGCTACTAGCCCAAGCCACCAAGACCTGCAGCCTACAACTTCAAAGGATCGATAAGAATCCTGGTATTCTGCCTATAAAAGAAGGACAGTCTTTTATTAATTACGATAGTTGGACTATTATTAAGATATTAGATATAAGTTTAATTTACGAAGATTTAGAATTTAATATTAACCGATATGCTAATTTAAACAAACATGTTTCAAATTTCTTTAAAGGGAAATTTTATTATGAAATGTCTGATATTAAGACTCAGACTGACCATCTTATGAATACAACCATTAAAAAGATTTTACAATTAATCCCTCCTAAACGACTCAAACGAGGAATTCTAAACCCTCTGGGTTCCCTTATAAAGGTATTAACTGGTAACTTAGATAATGACGACGCTATAAGGTACGATAAACTGATAAATGATGTAAAAATACGACAGAATGCGTTTAATAAAAAGATCACGCTAGTTGCCGAATTGGTGGATTCATTTGTCAATATCTCTAGTTCAAGTAGAGACAATTTCATTCAGTTAGATAAAGCTATTTGGGAAATTAGAAAGCATTTTAATGAAACTAAAACAGCTATAAATATCAATAAAGTAATAAACACCTACAATCTCTTTTTTCACAATTTCCAAACGCTCTATATCAGATTGGATGAAATTGAAAATGTCATAGCCTTTAGCAAATTAAAAACATTGCATCAGTCTTTAATAGACCCAGATGAACTGTTAGAAATGTTAAATACTATTGAAAAAACAGATAAGCTTATGTACCCTGCAAATGTTGACAATTTATTAATGTTAGAGCAATGTATAGAGTTAAAAGCCTATTCTAAACAAAGTCAGATAACGTTCATTTTTAATATTCCACTTGTTAAAAGGGATATGTACACGTACTACAAAGTAATACCGTTACCTATAACCAACTCCCTTAACCAAACTACCCTAATCATACCTAACTACCCCTACCTGATATTGAAAGGGTCGAAAGCACTTTTTCCTCTACAACCGTGTAAAGAGATCAGCAAAGCTACATACCTGTGCCACGAGGCCGAACTGCAGCCATCCACAAAAGACAACTGTATTACAGCACTTATGACCTTTTCCAAAAATCTAAGTACGTGCACTCCAATTCTAACTGAAATTAAAGACTTAAAAATAGAGTTAATACAAAAAGATCGCTGGATAATTTATTGTAAGACCGAAACAATGATGACAAAATTTTGTAATTCAGAAGAGTCTAGAGAAATAATTAAAGGTACTAACATACTTACCCTGGATGACAACTGCGAAGTTAAAATCAAAGACTTGACCCTGAAAAACACCAGTTCCTAGGCGAAGCAATTATTTTTGAGAAGCTTCCTATAATTCATTTTCCAGAGTTGCCGACTCAAGAAGAAAAACCATTAAGAAAAACCTTAATTAATTTGGATCATACCGAATTAACAAATCTGCACCAACTGGCACGTAACCTGCGAAACAGTGAAAGTGAAAGTCAATATAGTGAATGTAAAAGTGTGATAAAAGTGAATAGCATTAGCATCGGGACATTAATATTATATATAATAATAGTTGTAAGCATTGTAACCCTTATTTTATACAAATATAAATCTTTTATTTTAATGAGTCGAAATCATCAGACTGAAAATAATCCCTCTGATGACTTCGAACTTAAGGGGGGAGGAGTTACGCTTGCTGGTCCTACGGTCAGGTTCGTAGAAATACCCAGTCAGCAAAACTAAACCTCCACGAAAGCGCGTGGGCGCCGGATTGTTTTGACTAACGCTCAGACGACCACACGCACGGCGTTCGCCGGGCTCCTCTCGAGCTCTTAGTTTTAAGACAGTTCTATTGTAGATTCCATGTAAGAAACACGCTCTATTGTAGAGTAAATAAATTTTATATTAATTTTTAATTCTTTTTAAAAAAGTCCTTGCGCCCTGCATAAATTTGACTATGTCTTACAGTATTAATAAACAAAACAAAAAAGTAAGACTAAATACTAAGAATACAAAGAAGTTTGCAAGAGCAGACCAGCCTCCACAGGCGGCACCCGTTCACGAGTATGACACATGAATCAGCCATCGCTTCGCTCAACCATATTAACGATCTATAAAATTTTGATTTTAAAATTTGATAGACCAGTTATATAAAAGCCGTAGTCCGTAGACTAGACAATCTTTAGACAAACACAGAAATTCGAACTCATTTTAACGTATTCACTTATCTTATATCTACTATTACTAGCAAATGTATGAATATTTGTATGTAATAGTGCCGGGGATTTTTGGAAATTTTTAATCGATGTAGATGGATTCGGAGAATCTCGACAAAAAAATGTTTTTCGTGTGCGAAGTTCGGTCACTCGGATATTCTATACATATACAAGGATAACAATATAGGAAATTCAAAATGCTTGTCATAAATAATGTAGGTAATTACCTGGCCAGGGCTTAGCTCTGTCGTCGTATGTCGACGTGCACGTGTCCGAAAGCGGGTAAAACACATAATCCCAGCCGTTAGGGTTGTACCTCCAGCCTTTTGAGTCTAAAACTAATGTCCTTTCTGTCGCATACGCGACTATCAAACAGTACACTATGTGGTGGAGTTGACAACCGAAGCCGCAACCCTGGGGACAAAATCAGATAGTTGACAATATGTTGGTAACAACTCACATAAAAGTACTTCAGTATTTATAATATAATTGTTGTACTGCCCAGGCTCTCTTGGTCGACTAAATTGGTTGGTGAAAAAGTCCAGACTACACATTATGATATGGGTATACATACATACAATTACGTTCAAAAGTCCAGTCCAATCTAAATGAACTTTTTTATCCCATCTATTCATAAAAAGGGTGGTTCACCATTAGACGGGTCAAACTCGCATTGCTTTAACATTGAAATATTCAAATATTTTAGTATACTAATATGTAGTGCATCATATAGTTTAATCGGTGTGATATCGCTGAATTGATACGCCGAGTACGTTGCGCCTAAAGGTCAAAGCCACGTCGATAACGTATGACTGTTACACATTAGTAACTCAGGGAGATGGCTAGACGAAATAGACATAAGTTTTAACAATGACATTAAAATAGTTAACAATAATTTAATTGTCTTAGAACCCCCTTGAACCCCCTTGTCGTGGAGAGTGGGCTAAGTAGCGTCCAACAACCCAGAGTCCGAGCTTGAAGTTAAGTAACACCTACGCACCAAGTCAGCGTATTATCGATTGCTGGTGGCGGGCGTACAAAATGTCAAATTCGGAATGGACTAACAGTAGAATACTCCGAGTAAAGTCTCTTCTCAGAGACCATCAGCAGATGCTTCGATTACCAGGTTCACTTTAATACAGTTTAATGTGTAGCCGGGCAGAAACGTTTTGCTGAAAATACGTAATCCCATCCTATAAAATCCTTTGAGTAGTAGAGGATTTCTGATGCCACTCCATGAGGACGTACAGCGGTGGTGTTAACGTGGGCTACAATAGCAGCACTCCAAGATGTCATTTTCGTGAGCCTCTACACAAAGCGCCATAGGGGTGGCGGAGGAAGACTGCAAAAGCGCATGTACTACGTGGCGGTTGGTGGACACGGATTTATACAATCCCGTCCGCCATTTGCACGCGCTCCCGTGATGTGGCCCTATCTATAAGAATTTTTTAGATACAAGGTATCCACTATAGGTTTTTTTTTTACCACTAAGGTGGCAAAAAAAGCTTACGGTCAGCCTGATGGTAAGCAGTCACCGTAGCCTATGGACGCTTGCAACACTTGGGGCATCACTCGCGCGTTGCCAATCCTTCCAAAATCTCATAACTTCTTTCTTGAAAAACTGCATACTGTAGTCCTAGTAGTAGAGAATACCTAGGCAGGGAGCTTATTCCACAAATCAGCGTTCGCGGGAGACCTTTTTTCTGAAACCGCACTATACGTAATTTCTAACTATACGTTTATAAGTGTCAATGCTTAACTTTTTCCGATTAGCAAAAAATTTAAGAATAAATATCGGTGTATGTATATATATTATGTTAAATTATTCATTTGACCTTCATCAAATCAAGTCGGTAAAATTCATAAAATATGCATTAGCCGGATAGAAACTGAAACGGTGACAGAATATGTGAATCAATGTTAGATGAATAAAGGTGTTTTATTTTTGAAGACATTTGTTTTATTTCTAAAAAGTCTGCTTTTAAAATGGCCAGGTAGGTAGGTATATGTTGAATGTAAAACATGCATAAAAACCTTTTCCATAAAAATTTTTTACAGAAAAGGTTGGGTTATGTAGTTTTTCACATCTTGAGAGTAAACAAGGTCAGGTCAGGAGGTAAGAAGGTCCGAAAACGCGAGACCCGAGTACTCCACACATTTTCGTAATAAGCTCCATATATACTTAGGAACATCCAGCAGCTTGAAACCTAGTCAGAGACATAGAGAACTAGACAGCGCATTCCCTAGACAGCGTATTTCCTAGCTAGTTGCGAAAAAAAGTGGTGCAAAACTGTGACAGAGACTATGCGAACCTGCGGTCTCTTGTCTCTGTGTAAGATATTTGATCAATATAAATAAATACTTCCATAGCAAAAAATCAGTCAAAAGATTAACCTCGAGCCAGGACTAGAACCTACGACACTTCCATTCCGTGTAAGTGCTCTACCACTGAGCTACCGAGGCACATACAACTCCTAGTGACTTATACAGTTCTAGTAAATCAATCTTATAAACACACACACATTTCTTAGAAGTAAGAAATAACTTTATAAGTCATTAGAAATTTTAATTTATATTAATATACACGAACGAAATAGCGGACGTTGATAGAAAAAGAAAAAGAGACTGCAGATTCTCTTCGTCTCTTTCTAATTTTATAAGTCTATGAACTTAGTCCAATCTTGTTGGGCGTGGTCATCATTAATGGTTGGTCTGTTGCCTTGAAAAGTCAATACGCGCTACAGAAAAGCAGAGGACCTCCAATAACAACTCTTACCATAAATATTTAAAAGAGCTCTTTAGGGTTCCGTAACCAAATGGAAAAAAAACAGAACCCATATAATTTCGTCATGTCCTTCATCATTGTCTGATCGTCACAGCCTTATAATTTTGCCGTCATTGTATATATTCTGATGAAAATTAACAATAACCTTCAGTTTGTAAGAAAAAAACAATAGTAAGTTAAAAAAATTTCATATATCCGCAATAATTCTCATTCTTGGGAACCGTAACTTAATGCGTGTACGTCACGCACTTGGCCGCTTGGTTCAAATAATGTCATACAACACGATAAACGTTAGCCTGATAAAGTAATATTAGAGAAAAATTGAACAGAAATTATATATTCACCTATTGTATAGTTGTAATTTTTCCTGTAACTCTAAAACAGAATAAGTATATTTATAAAGGTACTAGACTTTACCAGTAGCTCCGCCCGCCCTGAATTCGGTTATCGGCGTGGAACTGTTGTCCTTAGTTATCTCCTTAATTATACTAATGAAGTTTGCTATAGCAAACTATAGCTCCATCTGTACTTCTTTTAACTCATAGTTTGATATATATGCTTTATGCTATTCCAAAACCTAACCTATATGTATGTCAATTTTCATAAAAATCCGTTCAGTCGTTGGCGAGTTATAGAGTAACAAACATCCATCCATACAGACATACTTTCACATTTATAATATTAGTAGGATCTGTCTTTTTATTGCGTTGTTGCTGTTTTTCTCTAAAGTCTATTGAATGAAACGGACACATCTAATAGAGTTGAAAAATTATAAAATACGAGTAACTTTTTTGAAGGTGGTCAACAATATTTGTAAAGTAAAAGAAGTAAACTTACCATGTTTCTGTTAAATACTTGAGAATTTTTAATTGAAAAAACAACAATTTATTTATATAAGTTTTAAAATTTACGCGTTCCATTACTAATTAATTAATTAATCCCGTTTTATTATTTTTAGACAATTAATTTATCTTTTTACATGAATTCATTACACATAATTGATAAACGAAAGTTACATACCACCCTATAAAAAGATTGTTCATAAACCACAATCACAGATTCAATAACATTATACTAGACTAGCTTTTGCCAGCGGCTCCGCCCGCCTTAAACTTGGTTTTCGGCGTGGGATTTCTACGGAAACTCCTTGATTTATAACAAATGTAAAAATGTAGTTAAAATGTATAGTTTAATAATGTTTCTTAGTTATAATTAAGCTCTTATAATCGATAAAATTAAAACAATAAAATAATTTTATTATTTATCAAAAGTAAAAAGTTATTATTTTTTACTTTTGAGTGACGAATTGCTTTTTTTGTACAATAAAATTACCCATACTCGTAACAAAACTTAATACAATCATCAACATAAAAGGCTTTTCACCAGTTCCAAATTTACACCAATTATTTTTTTTGACCAAAAGTTTGAGTTTTAAATTCACTTGATTAATAAAAAAATATATAATAAACATCCGAATTGAGAACCTCCTCCTTTTTTGAAGTCGGTTAAAAATACCTAGGTTACACAAGCTTAAGGTTTTGGCAAGTTGTTAAACAGAAGTAATTTATTGGTCGGTCAATTAATATTAGTTTATATAACTTAAATATTACAACCTATTTATTACCTTTGTACTGATTAGAGAAAAATCATTTTATTATTGTTATTGAGTTTGCAGCATGGGAACGCGGCTCGGCTCACGCGCCACCTTGCACCAAAAATTACAAAAAATCTTTATGCGGCAGATATGACCTGCCCAATGCCACTTTGACTCGCTTATCCTGTGAGCTATGTCGGTGACTTTAGTTCTCTTTAGGATGTCCTCAGTTATTCGTCGGAACTCCTCAATTCTGATCATATAAACCAAAGAAACACTAAGCATAGCTCTCTTCATAGCTCGCTGAGTGATTTTGAATTGAAGTTTTAAGCTAGTATCCACGTTTTCATCCCCTAAGTCATGACAGGCAAGATGCATTGATTTCGTCTTCAAACATTAAATTCTTCTCTCTGCTTCCTTATCGAAGGTTTTTCTACCTAGGGCATTTGTCTGACCTAGGTAGACGTACTCTGGAACAACTTCGATTGTGACACTTTTGCCGGCCACTGGTCTGGAGTCAACTGTACATAAGACATGACCGTGGTTTTGTCTAATTTCATCTTGAGATCTACTTGTCTAGAACAAAAGGTTAGGCTGTTCATCTTTTATCCAAGATTCTGCAGAGATAGAGCAAACGTAACATATTGTACAGAACTATCGACCCCGATCGACTAGCACTTCTCTACATTTTTCCTTGTATATTAAATATACAGGCAACACAAAAAATATATAAATTAGTCAAAATCGATTATAATGAAATCGAGGGGACGTCGTTTAGGTAGCCGACAGTCGTTATAAACTGTATATCAACAAAGGCAATTATTCCAGGGCCTTTATTAGTCATTAAATCCGACATGTTGTATTAAACAATGTCGTTAAAACCAATTTCGACTGCATAAACCATTCTTATTTGCGATACAGCCAGTGTTATAAAAGTTTATTGCCACAAGTAGCGTCCTCGGCTGGACTGTTCCTAACAATAGACCAGCATGTACAGTCTAATTGGCCACAATACACGTGTCTGCCACATATGTATGTCGAAATACCAGCGTTGACACAAGTGTGATCATCAGATCGGGTCACGCTAGCTGATTATTTCACTATGTATAAACTCTGGATTTACCATTATAACCATTTTTGTCGGACTGTCCTGATTTACCAAAAGAATAACTCGCTCGGAGCGCAAGGATGGTTAAGACCGGCCCTGGGTACGTTTACGAAAAGTAGTACTTCTACTATGAAGTAAGTTCATTGTGATGACATTTATAGTAAATGTCTAGTTTTAAATTACTAATTATTGCGACAAGGAGACTAGGCGACATTTTATTTAGTTTATTATAATTAAAAAGACCTATTTTGATTTTTGTACCATAATTTTTATTAAAGTTAATTTTATACAAAACAAACTATTGTTATTAATAATTTTTACCTATTCATTCTCTTAGCAATTTACCTATATTGTCTATCACGCAATTTACATACCTATACATTGTTGGTCACGAAACATTTAATAAAAAACAAAAATTTATCAAAAACAAATAAACATAATTTTTTCGTCAGAAAACTCTCTGCAAAATCTAAGTTTCGTTTTCTCAAAAATTTTGTGTTTCTCTTTCTCACCTATTCTTTTACGGTTTTCTGAACCAGAAACCTTTTTTTATTTTTTCTCTTTATGTTCTGCCATAATTCAAAGACTTCTTTAATTATCACGGGGCACTGCTTCATTCCACGATCATAATATTACGTTACATCTATGATAAAAAAAAACTGTTAATGTAACTAGAAAAAATATTAACTACAAAATAAAAATGTTATTAAGATATAGAAATGGGAGGCTTTTTGATACGTTTTAGTGTATATATACAATACTCACCTTAAGTGCATACAAAAAAAACAGTTTAAAATTAGCTACAAAATGACACACCATGTTATATGTGCTGAATACTTCTACTCACTCTTAGGAGATGAGTTCATATAAATTAATACGCAAAATTTTGTCTTTTTAGACGAATAGAGATAGGTATTCAAATGAAATGGCTAAGCGAGCGGCGCCCCCTAGGCCCCGGGCAGTCACCCAGGTTTTCATTCCATAAATATTCCATGAATCCGTTTATAACATAAATCACTAAACAGAATTATCCGAAGTTACTTACATATTATGGTCACCCTAGTGGAGAGATAACTGTTAAACCACGTGTCACTATGTTGTCGAACCTAGAGCAACCACCGTGACGTGATATATTTGTCGATATCATTGTAGTTCTACCAAAGTACATCCCGATTACGAAATGTCTCGAGTACTCCACACGCTTAATGCGTGACGCGTTAAATGAAGGATATCTATGTATTAGGAATGGCATTCGGGAATAGGTAAACCTAACTCTTACTTGATGTATTAGTGATAGAAAGATGTGTTCAAAAACAAAATATGTGCAGTTGGAAATAGGAACTGCAGATATTTTCCTAATGTCGGCATTCTGTGCTGTTGCATAAATGCGATCATAACCCAATCAGAGAATGAATACCAAACATATTCAACACCTAGAAGACATTAACAAAACGCAGAAAATCACAATCCTTTCACCCCTTCATATTAATCATGGAAATATAAAAACGAATTTCTTTGCTATCGTACGATATTGGTGCGGTATCACTTTAAAAAAAAAATTTCAATGGAAACAAAATAAACAAATGTTTGAACAAAAACAATAATCCGACTTCAAATCCACTAAAAAGTTAAAAATAGGCATCTAAAGCCAACATATGAACAGAAAATTAAGCTAAATGTTTTATTCACCCTCGTCATCGGATTTGTTGGGCCTACCGTGCACTCTAAAAAAAATACGAAAGTGCGCACACTGCTTTGCGATACGTTTTCCACGCACTAGGCAAAAAATCTGCCTTTTCTTTGAAGTTGTTTAAAAGAAAAGACTTACCAGTATACTGTAGGTAAACAATTATTACACCTATCTACCACCAAGTTACGTTGTAAGTTAAGACAAAGTTTTTTATAAATGGCATTGTAGTACCATGGTTTATAACAACTAATTATATTATGTTACTCATCAAAATCACTGTTCCGTTTCAAAACAAAGCAAAAATTTCAATCAAACGAAAAGAAACTATATTTATACCACCTAACATAACTTTAAACTGCTAGTTTTGTCAGTGACGCAATTTTTTTGTCCTAAAAAGAAACGTTAAGGCTGCAGTGTTGCCTACGGAACCATATATTATTTTTTTTTAAATACTTCCACTCCTGAACATATTTCAGTAAAATCAAATAATAGAATTTAAGAATTCTAACCTAACTCTAGTTTGCCTGTTCCGACCCTTACCAAACTTATACAGGACTTATATTCTATTATCTTATATTCTAGAGTTGTACCCTTTCATATAATACCTATGTAAAAATCAAAGAAAGCGGTTTACATAATAACAAATGAATAAATAAAACCAAGGTTCTGACTACTTGTAAGAACCTTCTCCTTTTTTTAAAGCGGTTATGAATACGAAGTCGCGGCGGCTATAACTAACCTTATTCAAATTGCAGGTGAGCTTTCTGGCCTGCCTGCAGTCCTGAGGGTTCTGCAGATACCTGAGCCGCCTCTGCACCAGGTCGCTCAAGTTGGCCGCCTCCAGTCGCCGCCACTCCTGGTTACCGTCCACCTCTTGCAGTTTCTCCTGGTCCGAAAGAAGAAATCTGCAATAAGATCACCAAGTGGTGATGGTAACCTAAAAGGTTTCAATTCTGCAGTAACAACTTTACAAATCGGGGATTTAAATTTTTTAACAACAGAAAAGTCTAGTTTGTTTTTTAGGGTATAGTACAAAAATTATATCCTAATACAGCATGATGATTTATATGTAAATATTTTGGTTTTTGGTCTCTGGGGCATTTACTACATATACTAAAATTATAAATAATAATAGTGTGTTTGTTTGTAGGTACATATTGAGTAATCGCCGAAACTACTGGACCTATTTTCAACTTTTTTGCTGTTAAAGCTACAATTTTCTGACAAGATGGTTTTATTTTGATAAGTTTATGGTACCGTTAAGTACCTGGACGAATTGGTGGAGAATTATGTTTCTATGAAAAGTTGTAATTACAATAATGTATACATGTATATTATTGATATTTAGAAAAACATATCGAGTGTTTCCCTAAATCCAAAACATCATTTATTTTGTCTGCATCACGCAAAAACTATATATCCGATGGTGTAACGGTTTCTACGCTTAGATAGAGTACAGCCCGACTTAAAGTAGATTCACAGAGGTAAGAGACCTAAAGGCGAAGTTGCTAAATTGAGATATAAAAAAGCGGACAATTGTGTGATTGTACGAACAGATGATTCAATCATTTCCAAAAATAACACTAGCAACTCTTCGGGATTATGGTTAAATGTAATGCAGTTAAGCATAAAAAGTTTTATGAACACACACAGCATCTATAACAATTTCAACGTTCTTCGAGTACCTTATAAACGTTACATTACATCCATAATATTATAAATGGGAAAGTAACTATGTCTGTCTATCTGTCTGTTACCTCTTAACGCTTAAACCGCTGTACCGATTAAGATGAAATTTGGCATTCAGATAGCTTGAGTCCGTGGGAAGGACATAGGCTACTTGAAAACGTCAAGCGCAAGTCGGTTTTTTTTTCTATAATTGAGAAGTTGCCGTTGACATCCTACACAGATAACGGAATTTAAGGCGGGTGAAACCGGGGGCAGAAGCTAGTATAAAATAAATCAAAAACTGTATAAACTCAAACAAAGCTGGATAAATCAGCTACCTCTTAATTATTGCATAAGATTCTAACGCAACGTTAACTATGTTAACTAAACAAACCACTTTTATAGTCTTAAGTATAATGCTAATTTAATAACACGAAGATTACTAAGAATACATAGTTTAATACACTAGCTTAGTCATTAAGTAACTTATATAATTCTGAGTTATGCCACAAAATAAGCAATCGTGTATTGGTAATACAATGTGTGTTGGTGTCTCGAAAACGGCTGTAACGATTTGCATGAAATTTATTATTCAGATAATGTTTAACTTTATATGTTGATAAAAAAAAATAGCAGACAGCTCTTCAACCTGTGCTTTGTGTACACCCAATGACCTCGTAACTCGCTCGATGCGAAATTCCAAGATTCAGAGGCGTGATCTGGGTTTTTGATCACTCAGTGATCAGTTACCTACGGCCTCTAATGGAAAGAAGATTTGTCGCCAACCATCATCCCGCCACTCTTTTCCACCTCATAACAAAATAACTACGCCTTCCAAAGCACTTTACATTTTCGACAAAAATCAATCATGAACTGGACTGTGGCAATAAATGGTCTTTACCTTTTGGGAAGAGGAACGTATTGCCAGTTTCGAAAAACAGAAGAACACTCGACTTGAACAACAGTCAATATACTTTTTACTTTTTATTACAAGGACATTGACATTAAAACATATTACAAACAACTTACCTGTTTCTTGCTGCAATATTCTGCAATATTTTCTGTAATCTCTCTGCTTTATTTACATCATCCCCTAAATTATTCAATTCACTACTTATATAATACCATAACTCTTTAGTATTCGAGTATATTCTTCTCCTAAGATGCTCATATTCTGAAGAAGGCCCTTGGCCCGCTAACAAAGACCTTGTATCTATATCCTTTAAACTTATACCAGACAATCTGAAACAAAATTAAAACTTAATTAACTAACAAATAAATTAAATTTCAATATTATAAACAAAGCTGTAGAAAGAAAGGCCAACAGCGTGCCAACGTCCCATTTGTTGACTTGTTTAGTGGCGTACTCTATGAAAGTAAAGTGGCGAGGGTCCTAGGTTCGAATCCCAGCTTGGACTTTCTTTTGTGTATATATCGTTTTCTTTTCTGGTCACAGATTTTCCTAGTTTGAGACCACAGCAATGTTTGAGTATGTTAATGTGTGCTTTACATATTATTACTATTACAGTGTTGTTAGTTTCACAATTAAAAAAGCGAGACGGAACCCAGATAGATTTTGTTTAACGTTTTCCTGGCATACTTAGTAATTTATAAGTATTATTTTATTAATTATTTGTTTTTCGCCGTCTCAGGGAAAAGAGCCAAGACCCTCTGGACGGTTTTTATCTCAATCAACATCAAATTTGAATTTAGATTTAAGGTTGTAGTTTTTCTTCGTTCAATATGTATTTCTATTTTTATTAGTAATTAGGTATTTATTCTGGTATGGTGAGTTTTGATTTGTATAATATGGTTTTAATAAATTAGTAATAATTATAGATCTACAATGTCAATTTCGGTACTAAATTAAGAGTGTTCTAATTACTTTTATAAGTATTAATCTGTATAATACTATTATATATTAATCTGTATGATACTATTATATATTAATCTGTATAATACTATTATATATTAATCTGTATAATACTATTATATATTAATCTGTATGATACTATTATATATTAATCTGTATAATACTATTATATATTAATCTGTATGATACTATTATATATTAATCTGTATAATACTATTTTAAAAAAGGGAAATTTTGGGGAATCAAAAATGTACAGGTACCTTAATTGTTTTCTTACTTTAAAAGTTTGAAATTTAAAATAACGTTTACATAGGTTATATTGAAGTATATAGGTTTTTCACGGAATGCCACCACACTCGGTCCTCAGCCTTTCTCATTCAGCCACATCCAGCTACCTACTATAGTTCATCGATCCTCAAAGAAGTTACCTTATAAGGAAACAAATTTTTAAAAGCTTTATTTTATTTTTATACAGTAAGTCATTTTCAAATATAAGAAAAATGTCACAATATTTACACACTTTTAAAACCTATACCTACGGACTTTAATTTTGCCAATAACCTTGTAATTTGGTATAAAGTAGAGTTTTGTAGAATATAACATCCGAAAATTATATTTTCATCCTCAATTAGTTGATATTTTTCCTTAAACACAACAGTATAGAATGTGATTAAATAACAAATTACTTTTTGACAAACTGTTTTTAACAAGGTGCATCCGGACATTGTTCCAAGCCATTCAGTACATTTCCGATCACCCCCACCGTAACTTTGTTGTGAATTAAGCTACAAGCCTAAATTTTAAGTGACCTAGAGGTCATAATATAAGTAGGTATATTCTCAAATTACGTTAAATTTAAACCCGTAGCTTAAGAACAATTGCAAGTCAAAGTTCCTTAATTTTATCACTGACACACTCACTCACCAATCATCAAAATTTTAAGTCCATATTTCACAATCAGTATTTACCTTTAAGATCAAGGAAAAACTAAAAAATACCGCAATTTTTTAGAAAGCGTTCAGAGACAGGAAGTTCGTAGATGACGCACAATAGTAGTGCCCGAAAAGGAATGAAATAGGGCTGCCTACAAAAATGCATCCCATCAAAAAACATAATTCTCGCAACGCAGTTCTTCAAACGCAAAAAATTGTAATACCTAATGTGAAACCAAGTCGGATAATTTATTCAATATCTATTTATAGGAGCATCTATCCGACAACTTTGTTATAAATTGTTATCTTATTATTAGACTAACAACATTTAATAGTGACCATATCAATAAAAGACATGTATAGACATTTCGTTACTACTATAGACGTTAAACGTGTTATTATCATACAGCGCTATTTATTATAGTCGCAAAACGCATATTCATCCATAAAATGCCAGTAAATTATTAATAAACAAAGTAAAAATATCGAATTAATGAAGTGTACAAAATCAACAAAAATCTTAGTGAATTCGTAAGTAATATGCATATGATAAAATATGCTTTTTGCAACAATAAATAACAAGATAAGTGTTATTAGATATGGCTCCAGTTAGTCTCTGATGTAAGCTACTTCTTTACATTAGCGTTGTCTTGTCCACATCGTATAACTATATGTCACATAAAACTACGTATTATGGCTTCTTATATAAAAACATATAACTTTTGCAAACAAATATATGTGTTATATTCACAGCGAGTACTCGCTCGAACAAGCCGCCTGAACAATTAAAGCGGCGCATAGCGAATACTTCCTCGACTGAGCAGCCCGAACTGGAGAAGTACCTCCGCCTTATAGAAAGCCGCGGCCATAATAACGCTAACATTGGGTAGTGTAGAGTTTCGCCGTGCCAGCAATCCAGCAACCGTATTATCTGTACCGAGCTTCGGCAGTTCTAGTACCGCACCTTTTGTCCTCTAAGCTGTCTGTGCAGTGAATCCTCCTCTTTAGTCTAAGTAACTTTTTTTAAACACGGCAAACAATAAAAGAAATAGAGTTTTTTCAGCGGCCACTCCATCCACATTCAAGTTTAAACTTGGTGTTCTCAACAGGGCAAAGCAGTACTTCACGTCGTCGTCGCAAAGGTTGCTGCTTTACAAGTCGCAAGTCCGGCCCCATATGGAGTACTGCTGCCATCTCTGGGCGGGTGCACCCGGATACCAGCTTGGCCCTTTTGACTCGGTTCAAAGACGGGCTGTGAGAATTGTCGACGATCTTGCCGTATCGAGCCCTTAATAATAATGCTCACGGCTACCTTCTACCATCGCACTGATCGCCATTGACAGGGAATTCATTCTCACACTTTAGAACGGAAAAGGTCCTCCCGCAAACGCTTGGGTTGTGGAATGAGCTCCCTGCCAAGGTTTTCTCTAAGACCTACAGTAGGAGGTTCTTCAAGAATTAAGTTATTAGATTGCTGAAGGGTCGGCAACGCGCGAGTGATACCCCTGGTGTTGCAACCGTCCATAGGCTACGGTGATCGCTTACCATCAGGCGTACCGTGAGCTTGTTTGCCACCTCAGTGGTATATGAAAAAAAAAAAAGAGCGGTAACATGACGTCACAGAAGAGCGGTGGAGTTGACTTTAGAGAGCGTGACTTTAGGGAGAGTGGCCATACTGCGTGTACAACTCAGATTTTTAAATTTAAAATCAAGGAAACTATAATTTCGGTTTTATTAGAAAGTAACTAGGCATAGGTATAGGTATATCGAATTGTAAATTTCGCGGTTTTTTTTTTATATTTTAAGACTAAATCATAGTTTTCTTGATTTTAGGTTTTCAAAATAAGACAAGTTAATAAACGGGATGTTGTGTAGAGATGCTCAAATTAAATCTTTTATCGGAACTAAATCCGTTAATCTTTTGATTTAAATGATATAAATGACTCTTTTAAATCTTTAAATCACAACCAAATCTTTTGCTTGTACTGAATTGTGATTATATCGTATTTAGTTCACTGATTCAGTACATAAATATATCTATCATAAATCTTGTATGAAATAAATTTAAGATAGGTTTTGATTGATGCTATGATCGAAATAAGATTTTTCCCGATGATGTCTAAGTCAAATTGAGGGTAATAATTTTCACTTCGTTTTCTTTTAGGCGGCATGATCAAAAGATTTAGTTACAATATTTACATACACAACATTACACAAAACGTTTAGCCTAATGTTTAGATACCTAAGATACTTATCTATCACAATTTCTTAACTACTTACATTACTCACAATACGCTATTCTATAGTTTAAAATATATTTACAAACACAGAACCTAATTAGTATTCAGTTTCCCGTTTGTTTTATATTAGGTACACAAAACAACAACAAAGATATTTTGTCACGCGCATTAATCGATAAATAAACTAATCGACGCTAAATTTTTTTAAAAAATAGGTAAACAAAATAATTTCTATTGTGACAAATGAATTTGCACCTTACTAAAAGCACGGAAAATATAAACCTTTACAACGCTCATAATAAAGTCAAGGGAAATTACTACCAAACGCAATTATACTTTCTTACAATTACCATAAAGCTTATTATAAATAATTAAACTTTGCAGTTTGCAACTCACTCGTACCTTACTACTACTAGTTCGCAATACGCATGCGCGGCAAACGACACTATTTTTTCTCTTTCTTACTTACCCAATATGCAGTAACAACCTTTCATTACGTTCATTCTATATTAAATCTCAAATCATGATTTAAAGAGTGTTTTGAAAGCAAATGATTTACTAATTTAGTAAATCTTTTTCACAGATTCACACCTTTTTAATCAGTAACTTCTTAGTTACACATCTCTAATGTAGTGCTCAACTTACCTCTACAATTCCCGTCTATATTTGGCAAATACAAGTTATACATGTCATTTTTTTTTTTTCATTTAAATAGTTAGCTGACTATGATTTCTTAAGATCGGTATAAAGGCACACCAGGAAGTGCATAAAAAAGGAGGATACATTTGAGGGAATACCCAAAAAAATATAATACCTGCAAATTCAATTATTATGAAAACTATTGTACTTAAAACTCACTCAGATTTCCTAAGCTGTCTGATGAGGTTGTCATGCTGTCGTCTGACAGTGTTCAGCTCAGTTGACATAGTCTTTACTCTCTCCTGGACTTCCAACGCATCTTCTGCGGTATCATTACATCTGGAATAACGATCACGATTACTTGTATGTTAAAATAAATAAGTGTAGAACAAGTACAGAAAGAGCGACACATACTAAGCACGCTTGACCCTCACCTGCATACATACATACGTGGTCGCCACGTAAAAGCGAGCTTGAGAAATGTTGAATGAATTATAAAAGGGCAGACACACAAATCGAGTAGGTATACACATGTGTGTAACCTGCTATTTAAATACCATTTTGTAAAAGACGTGTAACTTGCTAATTGAATACCATTTTGCAGAACATGTGTAGCCTACTATTTAAATACCATTTTACAAAAAATGTGTACCCTGCCATTTAAATACCATTTTGCAAAAGATGTATACCCTGCCATTTAAATACCATTTTGCAAAAGATGTGTACCCTGCCATTTAAATATCAATTTGTAAAAAATGTGATTCCTGCTATATAAATACCATTTTGTAAAAAAATGTGTTGCCTGCTATTTAACTACTATTTTGTAAAAGATGTGTTGGCTGCTATTTAAATACCATTTTATAAAAGATGTGTTGCCTGCTTTTCAAATACCATTTTGCACAAGATGTGTAGTCTGCTATTGAATTCCATTTTGCAGACGATCTGTGGTCAGACATATTACTGCAATAAAAGTTGTTATCATTTTAAGGGTAAGCTTAAGGTCTGAAGAGGCAAGCCATACTTTTATATAGGCATGAAATAATCCAAACATCTAAATTTTATGCACAGGGCTAGGATCGTCCTTTGTTCCTAGGGTGGGTCCAGAACCTGTTTTATAATAAAAACAAATTAAAACTCTTAGAACTTACCTAAATGGTGATAAAACTATGAACGTCACTAACACCCAAAAGGCTATTAAAATCACCGCCGCTCGTTTCCGGCTCGCCATGTACATCATAAAGAGATCAAACGTACGGTGATCATCTGAGTAAAGTTTCATGACCTTCAGCTCATCCTCATGATCTATAGCGCTGTTACAGCGTAGAGATTTATCTAAAACAAGGGACAATATTAAATTATAATAAACTTTTTAGCGCAGTTGCTACTTAAGTGGCTCTTATTGCACAGGTTCAAGATTTATAGTGCAACGTAAAAAACAACACACACCAAAGGGACCCTATTTCGTCAGCCTAAACTATATTGCATTCAGTCGGCCGAAGGTTGAAGGCGTCTACAAAGGGAAATCATGAGGTAAAGTGTACGGTGCGACGGGGGCGATCGCACCCGACCAGCTTATGTGGTCATATATAGGTAGTCGGGTGCTGTCCAGCCAGTCATACATTTTGTCTAGGCCCATGACTGTCTAGACGTTGTCAGATTTTTCGAAAGCGATACGGCCAGACGGGGCGACCGCACCTGACTAGCTTATGTGGTCATATATAGGTAGTCGGGTGCTGTCCAACCAGTCATACATTTTGTCTAGGCCCCATGACTAGACATTGTCGGATTTATCAAATGCGATGTCTGATTATAAGAATAAAATGAATGTTTTGGCTGTGTTATTACAATGCCTACACTGTTTCTCTGTCTATCTGTTTGTCTGTCCCACCTTTAAAGAGCTTTATCTTTTGAACCGTAATAAGTAGATGGCTAAAATCTAACAGTAAGTACTTATCAAAGCGGATATTCTAACAAATAATAAACAAAATGTTATGGCTAACACTTTTTTTTTGCTCTATTTTAAACAAGGTTTAAAGGCCAAGATTTTAATTTGAAACGATTTTATAGAGAAAGCCTTAAATCAAAGCAAAATATTAATAAAAACCGACCAAGTGTTAGTCGGAATTGCGCTAAGGGTCCCAAAATAAGCGCCAAGAAAAGTCCAAATTTTTACCATGAAAATGAAAAATATTTTTATATCGTAAATTACATGTGGTAGTAGTCTATAATAATGAGACTTGTGCTTAGATGTCCAGTTCTTCCATAACTTTAATTACAAAATAATTTACAGAATATAGAATACACAATTGATATATTTTGATAAAATTAGTAGAGTTCAGTAAAATTAGAAGTTACAATATATCGTTTATTAGACAAATGATTTTTGATTTCTCAACAATAAATTACGTATATAGTTTTTAAACTGTAATCTGAACTGAATTCGGTAAGGCTAATTTTATTTCATCGGTACATTATTTTAATTAGGGAACGTTGACCTCGTTCCAGTTGATAAAAAAATATTTTGGACGCACCACCCCAGATAGTTATACAATGTCAAAACTTATTCAGCTAAAGTGGAGAATATTTGATTTATAAGTTAGTGTGTGGTAACATTTCGTAGGGTTTTATTGTCCAGATACGTTTTCTTAATCTGTTGGTCGTAATTTCAAGGTGTTTGTGTCGAGATAGTCTCTGATCTATTATATCTCCTAAAAAAATACTCCTGGTCTATCAAAGGACATGTACAATAAATATCATTACAACTATGTATATTAAGATTAAATTTTTATGGTTTTTTGAAATATTCAATGTTTATAAGTTAAATTTGAGCCACGTGGCAATATTAGTTAATCCAAGTTCTGTTGAGTCTTGCACAGATTTCCATAAGTTAGAGACTATAGCTGTATCATCGACGTATGTAACAATATGTAGTTCATGCAGATCATATATGTGTATGAGAAATAATGTAGGGCCCAGAACACTACCATGTGGGACACCTCAGTGTATTTGCAATTTCTCGCTTAATAATCGTTTAATTTCCGATTCTTGTTATCTCATTTTGGCCAGCCAGATAATCTTGTAATAATTTTAATGGAATGACTCTTACTCCTATTCTTTCTAGTTTACGTATAAGAGTAGCGATAGAGATGGTTTCAAATGCCTTTTCAAATCTTAGAAGAAAGTTTCAAGTTATTTTTTTTATGGTCCAATTGATCAATGATCTTTGAGGTTAAATCTAAGATGGCATGCTCTGTTGATTTTCCTTGCCTGAAACCGTATTGTAAATTTGATTAAATGTTTTTATCAATCTAGTGCTAACCATAATAAACCAATGCTTTTCCTTACGCCAAATGGCAATTCCGTTTGTTTGTGATTTAGTTTAAGATAACTAGATAGCACTATCATTGGATAAATAATGCAAAGGACATTTTCTGAACTCCTGAATGCTTCGGAGCACATGTCAATCATATAAAAATGATATTGAATAATAGTAAGGAACATTTAGTAACGGACTAATAAAGTTTTGCCCTTTTAAGAAAGGTAATTAATTACTGATTACTAGTATATTTTAACTTCGACAGTAGATACATATACGGAAAAAACTTTTTGTATCTTGCATAGAGTTGGCAGAAACTCAATTTGTAAGACATTGATTAGTACAACAGATGAATTAACCCTGCCTTTGTTTTTTTAATTGCATTTAACAACTTCAATCTTATCAAATGGAAAAATCCTATTACTAATTAAAAGAGCTTGTTAAAATTATACTTATCAACGCAGAAATCGAATTTTTCGAATTTAGTTCCAGTTAAAACCATACACCTACCGAAATCTAAAACAGTGAATATATATTTTTGTATAATTCCTAATATATGCCTTCCTAAAGTAATTTATAACGTACTACTTCCCGTTTTCGTAACTTTTTCCAAACCGCATTCGTTCGTTCGGGCCCTATACTACGGTTTTCGTAGCATTGCCACAGAATAAAAATCAAAAAAGTCAGGATATCCGCAGTAATAACTGCTAATCCAATTTCGGTCAAAAATAACCATTGAAAGGACAGCTAGCGTAAGCTTAGCAATAGGGTCCCATTGGCACCTTATAGTATACCCAGGGTAATAACTATAACTCTGGTAATAAAATTTGTCTCTCAAATCAAAGATTTCTCTCTGGATTCAACCATATTTAAGATTTAAAATGAAGCACGAATCTTAACTACATTGCAAAAGTTTATTTTTAATTTCTGCAAGACTTACCATACTTCAATCAATTTCAGTTAAAAAAAAATTATTCCATCGTATAGTTTTATACCGTAAGTAAAACAAAATTTCATTTTACTATTCAATTTTATTTATAATATTTAACAAACATGATCAAAAATATAATTATTAACAGAAATAGACTACTAATAACTATCTCTCTGCACTATTGTCTATGCCATCAAATATATGCTGACATCGAAAAGATAGTCCAATTAGAGACATAACTAAATAAGTCCATTAAGCGCTTCTTCACTATTGACACATATAACCGGGGAGTCGTCAGCCTTTCGAACATAAACTCTATCATGTTTGATCCAAACATGTCTATATCCCAACATTCTGGCACGAGCACGCGCCATCCCATGTAAAACCTTCACTTCAGGAGCATAATGATCAGTAATGTAAATAGGATATTTCTTCCCAGATATATTAAACATCTGGGAATTTATAGGTTCAGGATGGTTAAGATTATAAAACCGAGCGGCAGCTACAACAGCCTCTCTCAATTCCGGAGTTGACATTGTTACGAGAATGTTTCGACGCAACTGTGATCTCTTGTTCATCTTTGCAACCCTTCTGCATGTAACCAAATCTGTATTTTTTATTTTTAGACCAATTATACGGAACAATATTTTTACTAATGAAGCAACATTTTCGATCCGTCTTTCTGGTAAGGATCTTATTTCGAAATTACAATTTCTTGGTTTATCTGCACTGTAGGTGAGCATTGGTCGTGGTTGCATATGTTTTACGTAGTTTTGTAGTATTTTGCTTTTTTTTCAGTTGATAATTTGGATGTGCTTCCTCCCAGAGACAGTGTTGTGTTTACTAAAGACAGCATTTCTTTGGGGAAGGTAAATTTGTTCTGAACGCTCTCCATTATTTATAATATAATGAAAAACAATGATGTTCAAATAATTTGAATTAACACTTATTTTTGTCTTTACAAATGCAGAATGTTTTCACTTTTACTAGGTCCAAAAAAAGTTCAATTTCCTAGAAATATTTTACTTACTTCACTGTATTCGATTATTTTAAAATACTTTAATTTTATTTAAAATTGGTATTTTTCGTAACATTTTTTTAATAACAAATTTATTGACTAAAGAGTATTCTCTGTAATCACTACTTCACACTTTCTCAGAATATAAGTTCATACCGAAACAGTAGAAAAATCACTTTAATATGAAATGCTAATTTTCACACCTCTTGCTAATTGATCGTGACTAAAATGTAAATTTTCCACAACTTTAACAATTGCCATTGTTTAAAAATGTCACAGAAAATTATTTAATTGCAGCATTAGCCACAAGATTAACTTTGACTGCGAATTCGAAATAACGGGCAATTTTATTTTGCCAGCGGTTTCACCCGCCCAAATTCGGTTATCGGTGTAGGATTCCTCAATTATAGAAACAAAACCGACTCACACTAGAAGTTTTCAAGTAGCCTATGTCCTTGTTCGGGATTAAAACTATCTCCATGCCAACTTTCATCTTAATTGGTATAGCGGTTTAAGCGTGAAGAGGTAACAGATAGACAGACAGAGTAACTTTAGCATTTATAATATTAGTATGGATTTTGGATGTTATATGGAACTCTTAATATAAGTACTGAGTAGGTAAGTAGTGTTGAATTTATTCTTTCATTGGTTTGATACATATATACTACCTATCAAATGTTTGACTTAATGTATAATTGCCTTTTTTGTTGGTTTTGATGATCAATTAGTAAATGACCTTCTAAAATGGTCAATCATACTCAAACTCAAACTATTTTATTCGAAGACTTTGAAAGAAAGCACTTTTGAATCGTCAGTTTTATTAATATTAAAAAATTACCACCGGAATGAACACCGGATGACACCGAAACATCTGCAAAACTGGAATAGATACGAAATATGAAAACATTACATTTTAAGTATTTTGCTTTTATACGGGTACCTATTAGTTGAAATCAGACGTTCGACTGAGTGATTGCTTCGAAAAAACCACGAAACGCTTCGGTTAGAGGATGCAGTGCCCAATGGCTAATCTTGGTGGACTAACAAGCACCCAGATATAAATCTTTAAAAACTATCTAAAAAGCCCTCAATGAGGTTATTCGTTTAAATTTACATATCTAACTCTGGGTAACTATTATGCATGTATATATATATATGTGTGTGTGTGTGTGTTTTATGGATTACACCAAGGCCTTCGATTCTCTATATAACAATACAATATGGATAGCACTTGCAAAGCAAAACTATTTTAACTAAATTCGCAGCGCAAAGTAGGTACGCCAGGAAGAGACTTTGGAAATTCCTACTCATAAGGATTTAGACGGCGATATTTTCACCTGTACATTAAAAACGTCTACAACAAGTAAACAAAAGATGTTTCTAAGTAATGTCTGCTTTGCGGATGATATTGCGTTTCTTGCTGGAAATTTGTTAGATCTAGAAACCAGGATGTCCGAAACTGAAACCGTAAGTATCAGGCTGGTCATATGCTTATTGACCACCTTAGTGATTAAAAAGTCCTGTAGGTTGGTTATAAACATGACAAACTCCACCAAGCAGAACTATATTAAATGGAGACAACTGTTTGTAACGGAACTGTCCATCAGAAATTTTAATATGAAATAGGTAATATTACGAAATAATTATACTCCGAAAGTGTTGAGGAACTAAAAAACTAACTTCCACGTATAAAATATTTTATTTTAATCGTTTCAAAGAACTGTCCACCAGCCTGTATACAAATTTTCATGAGTCTGAACCTATTTTGGAAAAAAAAATTCCAGTCCGCCGAAGACACCTTGTCGAACGCTGCCAGCGCGTCTTCCGACGAAAACTGTATCCTTTTCAGCTGATTTTTTATTTTAGGGAATAAAAAGAAGTCACACGGTGCCAGATCCAGGTATCAGGAGTGTGACCCAAGACTCTGACTGGCGCAGTGTCCAGGAAATCCCTCGTTTTCAGCGCTGAGTGCGCGGGCGGGTTGTCATGGTGAAGCAGTACCCCGCGGAGCCCGGTGTTCGGTCGCTTGTTGCTCATTGCAGACAAAACTTCTGGCAGGCATTTTGTGATATACCATTCGGCATTGATGCTGCTTTGGTCTTGTAATGAAATTGAAACCAGATACCCCGTCAAAATGAAGAAACCAGCGATCAAAATTTTCTCTACGCTTCTCGATCGCTTCACTTTCATAGGCGTTGGTTCGTTTTGAAACATTCAAACTGTCGACTAACGCTTTGTTTCTGGATCGTTTTGATAATCCAGGATTCGTCACATGTCACAGTGTCGTAAACGCGCCGAAACGAGCCTGCTTTTTTTTGAAATGATTTTTGAATCATATCACGGCACCTCCCCACACCGGCCTGCTTCTGAGCTTCGGTGAGGTTGTTCGGCACCCAGTGCGAAACTATCCTCTTCACGCGAAGGTCCTCGTGTAGAACCTTGTGAACGCTTCCCGAACCAATCTGCAGTGTATGCTGAATCTCTTCGTATGTAATTCGCCTGTTTTCTTTAATTAATTTTTTTACTGCCAACACACTTTCTTCCGTGACAGCCTTCGTAGGACGACCACTCCTTTGTTCATCGCCTAAAGTAAGGCGACCGCGCTTGAACTCGCTATGCCAACGGCAGATGGTTGCTTTTAAGCTCCTTCATCCATAAAATCCATTTGAAGTCGATCAAATGACTTATCTGGTTTTAGGCCACATTTAAAATCGTAGAAAATCATCCCACGAAAATGTTCTCGACGCAGATCCATTTTTAACTGAGACACGATAACTCGTAATTTGGCTCTCAAAAAATGTTGTAGGAAGTAAGAAATTCGAACAATGGTATTTTTACTGTTAATTAACTAAAATAACTAACTTTTCAAAATATTTACAAGTGGCCAGTAAATAAGAACTTCAGTACATAAAAATTTGTGCGTGGCCTGGTATATAGTGTCTATCTCTAGTATAAGAACATATAATATCAAGAAATGAGCTAGCTTTACT
Source organism: Apoda limacodes (assembly GCA_946406115.1). Lineage (NCBI taxonomy): Eukaryota > Metazoa > Arthropoda > Insecta > Lepidoptera > Limacodidae > Apoda > Apoda limacodes. Next base: position 6,083,962 of record OX291558.1, read on the forward strand.
TATTAATCTTGTATAGAACTTACCAAGGATTGATTTAGTCATGTTTATAGTACTATATAGTATACGGTCATGTCAAGTTTCATTTATCACAATCCCTCTAAAATATATAAAGGTAGACTAAATAGGTGACGAGGAACTCGTAAATATCTAAAAATACTTCTACTTTAATTAATACAGAAAACCAGTTTGATTACAATTTATGGTCTTGTTTCCAAGACATTCACTGGCACATTTTTCGTTGAAGTTTCCTTACGCCTATCCTATACCACCTATCTATATATATAAAAATCAACTGACGTTTGTTAGTCTCACAAAAATTTGAGAACGGCTTGACCAATTTGGATAATTCTTTTTTTGTTGTGTTCGTTATTGTTAGAGGTTATATGTTTGAAAAACAGGATTAAGTGCGTGTCGGACTCGCGCACTAAGGGTAAACCGATTGTAATGAAATTTTGGTAAGTTGTTGTGCACACGCCGGGGAAGGTTTCTGAGAAATGAAAAACTCGTCAAGTGCAAGTCGGACTCGCGTACTAAGGGTAAACCAATCGGATGAGGGGCTTTCTGTAAAAACTACAAACTCAATAATTCATGTTATAGCACAACCCTTAGCCTTACTTTATAATAGTTGTGTTGATAGTGGTGTGTTTCCTGATGAGATGAAATTTAGCAAAGAAAACTTAACTTTACATCTTTTTAAATCAGTTCTACAGATCCTAATAATTTTCGGCCATTTCCATACTACCTGTACTCAGTAAAGTTTTTGAAAAAATCACCCTTTGTCAAATGTTTAACAATTTCCGTATTAATGACTTACTTAGTAGTAAACAGTTTGGCTTTATGAAAAACCGTTCCCCACCCGATGCAAGAGTGACACTATTAAAAAATATATTTCACGCCTGGGAGGATTCTAGAGATTGCAAACCGGGCCCGGTAGGTACGAAAACTGCGGCACGGAAGCCCCAACTTGTAGAAAATTGTCAGGCAGCGCTGCTGCGAACCGCGATGTAGCCGTTCTGATAGTCATAATACCTAAAGTTATTGTTATTATCAAAAGAATATAGTTATTGCTCTCAAGAATTTGTTTTGTTTTTACTAAAGCTACCAAAGTTTATCTATCTAAGTCGTTTTTTCTTTCTGAGCTGACTATGCAGTTGGCTGTTGCAGCCATTACTGCTTCACCGGACTTTTGGGGCGAGACTCTGAAGGAGCCTCAGCCCATATAGCGCCCAACGCTCAAGGGCTCCCCGCGGGGGAAGCCTCGGCTTGGGTTGTCGCTCTCGGGGGCGTCCCTTCGACCGGCGTGAGTCTCGAACCCGAAGGTGAGTCACCGCCAGGAGGGGAGTTCCCCGTTACGCGGGTGCGGTTGCGATTGAGTGGGGGCGAGAAGCGCCCCGGTACTCTTTGATACCTAGTGTATCCTTGTGGGCGCCGACGAACCCGGGGACTTCGGCGTCGTGTTTGGAGGGAGGCCCTATTCGGGGAGGACGTAGAGACTAATCTCGCTACCCGGACAGCGAGATCGTCATCTGGGGACGTTAGTACGTGCCGAGGACGCCTAACAATAGTTTTACGGCCGTGACCAGGTCGATCGGGGGGACGATACGTTGTGGATTGCACAATTAATCGATTCGGGTGATTTTGCGTACGGTCGAAAAAGCGGATTGCCAAGTCTTTAAAGTATTGGGGAATCGTGGGAAGTTCGAAGTCTCTGTGTAGGTCCGCATTGCGAACGTACCAAGAGGCTCCAGAGGCCGCTCTGAGAAAGCGGTTTTGGAGGGCCTGGAATTTGTGGAGATTGCGCTTGGACAGCGCAAAGACTACGCTAGCATAAGCTAGAATGGGGCGGATACAAGTTGTGTAAAGATTTAGCTTATTTCTAAGCGACATCTTACTATACTTGCCTATCATGGGATAGAGACGACCGAGGACAAAAGCGGCTCGGTCTCTGACTATTTTGGTGTGAGCTTGGAAGTTCAAACGACTATCCATGGTCACACCGAGATATTTGGTCTTATTTTGCCAGGGAATGGCACGACCGAAAAGAGAAATGGGAGGAGGCCGCGGAGGGCGGCCTAAGGTAAAAAGGACGGCAGAGCTTTTGTCGGGATTCACCTCGATTCTCCATTTCCGAAACCACTCGCCTAGGGCGGTGATAGCGGGTTGGAGTCTCTCAGTGATTCGACTCACTTGCCTATCAGTGGTATAGAGAGCGGTATCGTCCGCAAAGAGGGCTAGATTGGTACCTATCGTTTTAGGGATTTCGTTTGTGTACAGAAGGTACAAGATGGGGGCGAGCACGGACCCTTGCGGGACTCCTGCTTCTATGGGACGGGAGGAAGAGAGAGTGCCTTCAACTTTGTAGCGAAAGCTACGATTCGACAAATAGTCTCGTATGATGGGCACGAGACAATCTGGCAACTGAAAGTTGTACAGTTTAAAAATTAAACCGTTGTGCCAGACTTTGTCGAAAGCTTTCGCTACATCGAAGAAGACAGCGCCCGTGTGACGGGTCTTACCTAATGCTGGCTGAAAGCCAGTAAGAATGTGTTCCGTTATGCGGAGGACTTGATGGACGCATGAGTGTTTGGCACGGAAGCCAAACTGCTCGTCTATTAAAATGCCTCTGGAGACTATAGCGTTCCGTAGGAGAGCGAGGAGGAGACGTTCATAGAGTTTACCAAGGGCCTTTAGTAAACTTATGGGGCGATAGGAGGACGGCTCGGTACGAGCTTTGCCCGGCTTATGGATGCCTATAACAATTGCATCTTTCCATTAAGAAGGAAAGATGCAATGTTCCATAGCAGCGTTAAAAATCGCTACTAGGAGGCAGATAAGGGGAAGAGTGAGGCGCTTTAGGATATCGTTAGAGATACCGTCAGCACCGGGAGCTTTACGGGGGCGTAGGTCTTTGATGACCTGTACGACTTCGTCGACAGTGACAGGGGGCAGGGGGTCTTGTGGAGGCAGAGAAGTTCTGCGCTCCACTTCGCCGTCTACCTCGCGCACGTGGTCGGGATCGAAGGGCTGTGTGCTTAAGGCACATTGGGCTTGGAGGCTAGACGCTAGGCAATTCGCTTTTTCGTCGTCATTGAACGCGGGAACGTTGTTGGGACGAGTTAACGGAGGGAGAGAGTTTGCGGTTTCGGATTTTAGAGCTCTGGCTAAGTGCCAATAAGCTTGGTGAGAAGGAGAAATGTTCTCCATAAGATCACCGAAACGTTGGGCGCGGAGCTCAGCTACAGCGGTTCTTACACGGCGGTGTAAGTCGTTGAAGCGAGCTTTATTTTCGGTAGTGGGAGCGCGATCGCGTGCGCGGCGGGCCGCGTTACGCTCAGTCATTAGCGACCTGATGTGCTGAGGCAGGATTAGGTGGTGATAATCACCAACCGGCACCTGTCGTGAGCACTCGCCAACGGTGGCGGTCAGGTGGCTAGTGAGAGAGTCGATAGCTACGTTTAGGTCGGTCGCGGAAGAGATCACGTTGGGAACGCGGTCTAGATGTGGCGAGCTGGGATTTTCGAGCAATTGCCCAAATTTATCCCAGTCCGTCACGGTTCTAGTGTCGGGAGGAGAGTCCGAAGGGGAACCTAATCGGAGGATGACAGGGCGGTGGTCCGAGTCAAGTTCGTCAAGCACCTCTATAGAACGAAAGCTTAGCCTTACATTCTTTAGAAGTGCTATGTCCAGAACGTCAGGATTGTTCCTAGTATTGTGGGGAAAGAAAGTGGGCGTCATGGGAGCGATAATGTCAAACTTTAGTCTGTCAACTAAATCGTCAAGGAGTCTGCCTCTCCGTGAAGTTACAGAAGAGTTCCAGCGGCGATGCTTGCAATTTAGGTCGCCGGCAAGAATGACGGCGTCGCCTAAATTTAAGAGCGACTGAAGGTCGCTCTCGAGCAAGTCTTTTAGGTGAGAGAGATAAACCGATGCAATGATGATGGCCGGTCATCGCTAAGCGGCAGACGGATGCTTCTAAATTCGTAAGCGGTGGAGGATCGATAGGGGAGCAATGCAGGGAGCGCCTAAGTTGATAAGACAAGTTTAGTTCATTAGGCTGCGTTATTAGTTTCTTATTCTAATACTATGTTTTCAAATAGTTACTTTAGTATTAGTAATTAACTTTAAGCAGCAGGTCTTTTTCTTTACTCTGTATAGTATTAGTAACTAAATTGCGGGCGACTTCTTAAAAAATCTGACTACTTTCCAAACTTTTTCTCGAAATCCTCTAAATCCAGGCATTTCATCAGCGCGTGGAAGATCATTTCTATCCTAAACTTAATTCCTGAATACTAATGCTTGCTTAAACTTAATTAGTAACTCTAATGTTACTATTTCGTTCATAAGTGAAACTAAACTAACTAATTCTGAATTAAAAACTCATGAGACTGATTATTGTTCATTTGCTGGTTTGAAATAAATATTATTCCGTAACCTTGAATCATTGTATTTTTCCTCCATTTACTTAAAGCAAATTTTCGTAAAATACTTTAAAGGTTTCATCCTAACAAATCAACCCGCCGGTCTCGGCCGAGTTGAAAAACATGCAGGCCGGGTTTTGCAAGCATAATAACGCAGCCTAATGTACTAAACTTGTCTTATCAACTTAGATAGATAAACTTTGGTAGCTTTAGTAAAAACAAAACAAATTCTTGAGAGCAATAACTATATTCTTTTGATAATAACAATAACTTTAAGTATTATGACTATCAGAATGGCTACATCGCGGTTCGCAGCGCTTGCTATGTCAATTTTCTATCTCTGGAGGATTCGCATGATGTTCTTGGAGTGTTTTGTGATTTATCTAAGGCATTTGACTGTGTCCAACATGAAAATCTCATCAGCAGGAGGCTACATCACTATGGTATAAGAGGCAAAGGTCTCGACCTTTTGACCTTCTACATGAGTAGAATACATGAAATAGATGTGAATGGTGAATGATCTCCGGGATCAGCAGTCACTATGGAAGACGAAAGACATGTTAAGATGAATTAAATAATGCCATTTCTAAGAAATTGGTTTAACGCTACTAATTTGTTACTTAATGAGAAAAAATCTAAATGTGTTAAATTTATATTACCAAATGTTAGTCAGAGACAGACATGTATTAATATTAATGGCGAGCAATTAGAACTTGTTAATTCAACAGTCTTTCTTGGCATACGGCTGGCTACCAAACTTCAATGGGGTCCTCATATTCATAACCTAGCTACTAAACTTAGCTCTGCTGTATATGTGCTCAAGAAAATGAGACAATTGACCGATGTCGACACTGCAAAATAATATATTTTAGCTATTTCCATTATGAATGAAATATGGAATCTTATTGTTGGGTAGTACTGCTGATGTAAATACAATTAGGATCTAGGAAAACCCTGAGGGATAGGTTTAGGGAAGTAAATATTTTAACTTTAGCGTTGCAGTACATATATGAAAATCAATTATATGTTCATAAAAATATTAATAGTTTTAACAAGAAAAGTGACGTTCACAAAGTAAGTACTAGAACTAAAAATAAGCAGTTAGTGCATGATACACAAAATGAGTAACTCTTTTATGCAATGTATACACTTTAACAACAAAGTTCCTAGTAATATTCAAAAGCTACCAATAAGTAAATTTAAATCTTATCGAACAACAACTTTAACAATATTTCAGACTATGCATTGGTGAAGTAAATTAAAAATGCAAATAATATAAAATTGTATGGCCTAATTATTTTTTTTCAAACTAGATTGTATTTATATTCTTTTAAAAGAGTAACTATCGAGTTTCACGCCAGATTCTTGTCGGTAAAAATCAATATCGTAAACCGGATTTCAAAAAATTGTATTTCATAACTTTGATGATTTAAAAGTGTTTGAGTAAAAAAGATTAATTAAAAGATAGTTTGCTACTACAACTGCACTAAGAGATCCACACCGCTGCTGAAAGGAATCGCTAGAGACACGTGATCCATCCCCTATCACCAACGACCAGTGACTCATACATGATAGTCACAATAACCTCCATGGGGAAAAAGAATGTATATTTTTCAACAAACATATTGATATTTTAGAAACAAAATATATATCTTGAATAGTGAAATAGCAGACAGATCAGTAAGTTTCCTATGTTAGAGTTAGACAAATGGAATATAAATGTTTCTCGCTTAAGCAGTGTTACAAAATACTGCTGTTTTTAAGATGAATGAAAGAGAATGTATTGAGGCGCATACATACGCATCCCGCACCATTTTCTGGAAGCATATATCTATATTGAAGAATATATGGCACGACTTAAATTGTCAACTCAATACAAAGTTGCCTGACATTTTACTAATTTGTACAATTCTTGGTACGTTGCCCAAAAATTACTTTGCTTTCAAATCAAGTTGGCTCCTGATTACAAAGAAAGATCTTACAATAGAGAACTTAACTTCACAACTAAGTGCATATGAGAAAGCTTTAAGCAGTAAAGAAGATGTAGACCATGTTGAAGAAGTATTAACCGTAAGAACACAAAAGAAAAAAGTTTACAAATGCAATTACTGTGAAGAACTTGGACACGTAGTACGTAAATGTAAAATAATGGATAAACGATGGACGCCCACGAAAACCGTCGACCAGTAATCAAAATTCAAATGTTAGCCTAACAGTACTAGCCTTGGATGATGCAATGCCTAGATAAGGATAACTGGTATGTCGATAACGGTGCGACTAGCCATGTTACTAACATAGGTGATTTCTTCGAGAGCTTCAAGCACTTTAAAGGTTTACATACAGTGACTATGGCGAATGGACAAACTATCGAAGCCATTGGGATGGGCAATATTCGAGCTGAATCCAACATAAACAGAAAAGTTGAGCAGCTATTACTTAAAGATATCTGGTATGTTCCCAAAATTAAAAGAAACTTATTTTCAATACTTTCTGTGCACGATAACTGTTCATTAAGTAAGTTCGAGTCTACGCCAGAACAGTGTATACTTAAAGTGAATAAAGAAATTAACGGTAGACTATTTAAGTTAAAAATTAACTGTGTAGCACCCAGAAATACAGAAGTCAATCAAATATTGTTAAACCCACTTCAAGTATACCACGAAAGGCTAGCACACCAAAACAAGAGACATGTCCGACAGGTGATCGAAAATGAACTCGGACTGAAAGTGGAGAACACACAATCAGACATATGCGAAGGCTGTGTACATGGAAAGGCTCATAAGCTTCCTTTTGTTACAAGGATTAGAGCCAATAAGCCTGGAGAGCTTATCCACACTGACTTATGCGGACCCTTTCCATATTCAATAGGCTCTAAGTTAAAATACTATATCATGTTCAAAGACGACTACACATGTTACCGCCACATCTATTTTCTGCATGAAAAGTCTGAAGCAGCTTAAAAACCAAAAGTTTTTCTAAGACAAGCTGAAGTAACAGGACATACAGTAAAAGAAATACTAAGCGATAATGGGGGAGAGTTCGTCAGTGAAGAATTTAAAAGTATCTTAACGGAATCCGGCATTAACCAAAGATTTACGATGCCCCATACACCAGAACAAGCAGGTAGCGTAGAGCACGAAAACAGAACTGTGGTAGAAGCAGCTTGTGAACGCACATGATAAAATTCCTGATGGTCTATGGGCAGAGATACTGGATGCTACTGTTTACGTGTTAAATTGTACTGGACCGTCAAATGTTCCACACAAATCTCCTTATGAGCTGTGGCATGGTAAGCAACCAGTGATAAAACAACTAAGAATTATAGGTTGCACATGTTATGCCCACATTCCTAAAGCTAATCACAAGAAGCTACAAAGCAAAGCCAAGAAAGGGATACTTATTGGCTACGAAGGAGACGAAGGCTACAGAATTTGGGATAAAGAAGCATCTAAACTGATTAGATCCAGAGATGTAACATTTCAGGAGATACCATTACTGGGAAAATCTTAAGAGAATACACCCGAAAAACAGAAGTCTGATTTCCAGAAGAACTTAATGTTTCGAAATCTCGATAAGGAAGTTGAAGTTAATGAAAGAGATATTGAGAGACAAGATTAGAGAATGTGTTGAAGACAAGAGCATTAGGATCTGCCTGCAACTAGGCAGATTAACGACATGCTAACAAAACCTTTACATGGGCCCAGAACAGAAATGCTAAAGAAGATGGCTGGCATTACAAACGGAGGTGGATGTTAAGACTCCTTTGTTAGTCTCTATTTTGTCTGTGCCAGTGTTGTGTTACCAAGACAACTATTCTGTTATTTTTATGAAAGATAGTCAATACAATGTAATATACTGAAATAGTCTTTTTATTATACAATAAGATGCTAAATGTGTTTTATCTATACTCAACTCTATAAATGTACCGCATATGGTATTTATACTTTAGTAAATATGACTATTTTAAAACACGCTTGGTTTCATAAAATGTACATGCTTAAGATATTATAAGTTCATAAAATGTACATGCTTAAGATATTATAAGTTCATTAATGTTTGTCTAGCAATATACATTTTCTTTAACGTACTATTGTTTCATTAAAAAAATATATTAAGGCTATGTTCCAAATCACGCCAAGTAATTATCGCCCGGTAGAGTTGAAAAATCAACCCGTTCTGGAACGAGCGTTTGACAGTTAATTTTCACACTGACAGGAGTGATTTTCTACCTTTTCTATGGCAGTGTAAAGAATTCAACTTGACAGTTGGAAAGTTACTCTACCCTGGGTGTCCCAAAACCACTCTTTTAACTTCCTCGTTGCGATTTGGAACGCACCCTAGGAGAGTGAATATTAAGTTCATTTAGTTTAAAAGAAATAAATAAATTAGTTTTATTTAAATAGGGTTATTTTATGATATGAGATTTGTTTTGCATGTTGTACTATACTGATTTAAAATTTAATTTAATTTATTTTAAAGGTTATGTAATTTAACCAACTTTTTCTGTAAAAATATTACATTGTATCATATGTTGTGCAATAGAATTTTGATTGTTCTTTAAATTGCTTAAAAAAATATATTTTAATAGTCAGCAACTAAAAGGGGGCGCAAGGAAAAAAATGTATCTAAAACGTTTATTATTTAAATCCTGTAATATTATTATAATATAGAATTCAACCAGCTCTGATACACTGCCTGCCCAACAAGAAGTACCTCTCAATAAAATGTACCTTAGAGGACAGTGGATCAGACTGAGTGCAAGAGTGGCACTTTTGAGAAGAGTACCTACCACAATGGTAATGTTTGACCTACCATCACACAATTAAAGAAATAAATATAACCGAACTAATATTTTGTTCAACGTATGGTAAAGATTATGGAAGTCAGAAACCCATAAATAATATAGGGAATTAATACCTTCGACGAGCCAGTGTAGGCAGCTAATTATTTTTCCTTGATTTCTCTATTTTATGCAAAATTTTATCCGAATTCCAATCATAAACAAATCAGTCACTCACATCACAATCATCTCATTTCTTTCTTTCTTTCTTTTCATAATAAATGGCAGTCATACAATTAATAAGTATATTTTGCCAGCGCCAGGTCTCGAAAACTATATCAGGGGCCTTAGACAAGTTTCAATCGAAAAATCGTGCAGTATCGCTATAAATGTAAATAAGTAAGAAATTGATTTTTTTTTGTGGAAAGGCTAAGGAGTAGGTACAGTTTTCTTGTAAGAATCATACAAAAAGGACTAAGTAACATTTGTGGCATTTGATTCTTTGGCATAAAATACAATCTAACAGCTCGTTGCTGCGCTCCTTGCAACCAAACTTTTCTTGCTGATGTAAGTACCTATCTTAGGAACAAGGAGTAATGAACGTATGTGTCCATTTGTGGGTATCGCATAAGGATCTTGTAATGGACTTTCATCATCATCATCTCAGCCCACAAGAAGCCCACTGCTGAACATAGGCCTCCCCCATAGATTTTCAAAGAAAATGGTTGGAATCGGCCTGCATTCAGCGTCTTCCTGCGGCCTTCGCTATGTCTTCTGACCACCTTGTGGGCGGTCTTCCGACGCTGCGTTTGCCAGTCCATATTATGGAATTTGAAGTAAACTTACACAGATTTTTTTTATTTTAGTAGTAGCACATAAAAAGAATATATGCTACCATAAATGGGGTTGGTTATCATACCAAAAAAAATATCTTCGAAATTCTTATCATTCCTCCGTATACTGTAGTCGTTAGAGAAAACCTTGGCTCATTCTACAACTTAAGCATTCACGGGGGGAAGTATGCCTAAAACCGCACTGTGCGTGACCATTAGATACTCATGTGGGTAAATTTCATGTGGCATCATTTCTAACAATTTCTCAAAACAAAGCCCATTTTACAGACAGGGAGACAAACCCTCTATTCAGACTTAAGGGTTCGACATAGCTTCTGAGTTTGGGATCAGCAACAATTCTCGCAGCTTGTATCCAGGTGCATCCGGCCAGAGATGGCCAAGCCAATTGGACCAAGCTTATATGTCCCCAATCATAGGCCTTGGACAGAGTGGGCTCGATTTTCGACTTAAATTCTCAACGGTTTTTCATCACAACAGAACGAAGGATATTTGCATGGTATAATATGCGTCTCCAATGCTGTCATCTGCAAAGCTATTTTGTGTCGATGACATGTCATTGATATGCAGAATAAACAGCGTAGGAGACAGGACAGATCCTTGCTTTGGGCCTTGGGATACCAGCATTAATGTCCATGCTATGAGAGCAACTACTGTCAATTACGGCGCGTATACGTCTGCCGGACAGAAAGCTAGTGACACACTCGGGCATGCCTCGAAAGATGGCACTTCGATAGAAGACCTATCCCGATACCCGATCGAACCCTTTCGCTATGTTCAGGGTACTTGCCATTGCCTCCACCTAGCTCTCAACAGCTAGTGCCCACCGGTGTGATATACACTAGAAGGTAGTACATTATATAATGCTTATCACACTGTCAATGATGTTCGTACCTTAATGATTTATTAATAAATGAAAGGCCGAATAAGAGTACATTTTAAACTAATCAAAGTAATTATTTAGCTATAGATTGATATCATGATGTCAATGTCAATGTTAATGATATTATGATAATTCTCAGGATGTAATGACAAGTAACATAATGTGAATGTTAATAAACAACTGTACTCAGTGAGTAGTACTCACATTAAAAAGTAATAAAAAAAAAATTGTTATTCTATTCCAAATTCAATACTCTACAGCTTGCGATCCATTATAGACTTGTCGATTACTAGGTGTCCATGACTAGGTTTATGTTCATTACTGGATGCCTATAATGACTTTTGCTGTCAATAACTGGTTAAAAAAGTCAAAGTTTTTATTTGTTAATTACATCAAAGCCAATCGTAGTATTTTACATTTAATACAGCTGAAATAAGAATAAACATAGAACTGGAAAAACCTGAAGACAAAGCTTTCTCTTATAGATGCATTAGTCTGAAAATCCACACTTTCCAAATTATGGGACAGAATTTTCCTCACCAGCGTAAAATGAGAAATGGACAACTCAGCTATTATATCAAATCACAAATTTGGGTTCCGCATATCACACTCCACTATTGAATAAGTTTAAAGAGTGTATCAAACTGTAAAACAGTCTTTCGGACGCAAAAACTACCACTCGGTGACTTTTCAAGACGTACAGCAAGCTTTCGATCGCGTATGGCATAAGAGATTGAGCCTTCCGCGTACCATGTTTCATCTTATCAAGTCCTACCTCTCTGAAAGATCATTCCAAGTGAAACAAGGAGAGGTAAGATCAAATCTGTATGATATTAAGTCTTGAGTACCACAAGGCTCAGTTCTTGGACCGCTTCATTATAATATCTTCACATATGATATGCCTTTATGCGACAGCAATATCGTTGCAACATGTGCTGATGATATAGCTTACCTATCTGTTGAAGGTTATCCCACAATCACCAGCTTTAAGCTCCGAAATCAGCTAGATAAAACTCAAAAATGGCTTGATAAGTGGCGTATCCGCGCTAGTGTACCCAAATCAAACCACATAAATTTCGCTCTAAGGAAAAGAAACTGTAAAACCTGGGAACGATACCCTTCCACATTCTGACTATGTGAAGTACCTCCACCTCGACAGTCACCCTACGTGGAACTTGAAACCAAAAAGAGACCAGTTCAATTACAAATTTTGCTCCCTATACTGGCTAATGGAAAGAAACTCAGTTTTATCAATTGACAACCAACTATTAATTTACAACTTGGTTCTTAAACCAATTTGCATATACGGAATCCAACTTTGGGGCGACATTAGCAAAAGCAATACACTATATAATTTAAATATAATTTTAGATTGACACTGGCTTGTATGTCCATGCCTATGAAATGTAGACGAGAAATCGCTACGTTGTTAGCTTCTAATATACATGATTCAGATTTAAGTAGTATTAAGAAGTCTATTGACCTCTCTAGCGTTAGTGCTATGTCTTATAGTGCTGATGTAATTTGCTGCACCCAGTCAGTTCCTATTTTAGATCATACTTTAAACTGAGTCCTTTAACGACTGACAATGCCTGTTTTTTTAATATCATCAAAATATACAAGGCATTTTTGTCAAGGAATTGGAAATAGAATTATTTTTAACAAGTCATAATATACATATGTTGTGTGTAACTGAGCATTGGCCAAGTAAACATGAATTAATGTTTAGTTTCCCCAATCATTATTTGTCCAGTGCCTTTATTCGAAAAAATGCTATTCGAGGGGGTTCATTAATAATTGTTAATAATAATATACAGTGTAAAGACCGTAAGGATATAGTTGGCCTCTCACTTGAACGCATAATAGAATTGTCTTGCATAGAACTTAAGAATTATATTATACTATGTGTGTATCGCCCCCCTTCTGCAAATCTGCTTTTGAGCCTGTAATGGAACAAGTTCTAAAAAAAATTTGTCATTCTAAAAAGTCAGTTATTGTTTGTGGTGACTTTAATATTGATCTGTTAGAGAGTTCCCAAACAAGAGATAGATTTACTAACTTATTTCCAGGTTTGGCTTAAATTATTTGTTTCTGGAACCAACTAGAATTACATCGACTTCAGCTACATAAATATTTTCTGTAACGTTGAAGTAAAAGATAAATCTATTATTAACAATTCCATGTTTACATTTCATGCATGATAATGCTAATAATCTTTATAAGTTTTTTTTTTTTTAATTTCTTAAGTAATGATTTCGTGCAAGTGTTTACAGTAAAAACTTTTAGCCAAAATGATAAAATGAAATTCAAGGACTGGGCTACTGGGCTGGTAGGAATTCACCGAAGTCGTACTAGGTTGTATGAGTTGTATGAAATGAAACAATATAACAACAGTCCCACATTCACCAACTATGTCAAACTGTATTCAGAAATATTTAAAAAAGTGTACAGGGTTGCAAAATCAATACATGTAATGTAAATAAATACAAGACTGTATTTAAATTTGAGCATTTTACCTCTGAAGACATCATAAAGACATTTAAATTACTAACTCAGAAAAAAACTGGTGACCTATGGGGTATATCAATTAAAGTCCGTAGCGGAATTATTGATATTATAGCACCAATCTTAGCCATAATATTTAATAAGTGTGTTGACGAAGGGATATTCCCAGACTTAATGAAATATAGTAAAATAATACCACTTTTTAAAAGTGGAAGTAAAGATGATCCTAATAATTTTAGTCCTATCTCTATACTGCCTGCCTTAAGCAAAATTTTTGAAACACTTATGTTCAATCAGATGCTTAAACATTTTAACTTAAATGGATTACTTCTTCCTCAACAGTTTGGTTTTACAAAAGGGCGTTCCACAACATATATTTGATGCTTGGGAACAGTCACAAAATGCTATTGGTATCTTCTGTGATCTATCAAAGGCATTCGACTGCGTGCAACATGAAACTCTTATACGGAAACTGAGTCATTATGGTATTGCAGACTTGGCTCTTGATTTTATCCGCTCATATTTGAGTAGTAGAATACAGAAGGTTCAAATTAATGAAGTAAAATCCAATGGCTCAGAAGTAAAATTAGAAGTTCCTCAAGGTTCTATTTTAGGTCCTTTTGTATTTTTAATTTACATGAATGACTTGCCTTTCTTGGTGGAGAAGCTTTGCAAGATTGTACTATTTGCCGATGACACTTCTCTTTTATTTAAAGTTGACAGAAATAAAACTAATTTTGACGACGTAAGTAGTGCGCTTTCTCAGGTTCTTCAGTCGTTTACGGCAAATAACTTACTTCTTAATGCGAAAAAGACTAAGTGTTTAAAATTTATGATGCCAAATGTCAGAAACATAAGTACAAAATTATCCCTAAACGAAGAAGAAATAGAACTATTAGACTCAACAGTGTTTCTAGGTATTACATTAGACAATAGGCTGCAGTGGAACCCTCACATTTCAGTTCTTGCAGGGAAACTTAGTTCAGCTGCCTATGCAGTTAGGAAAGTTAGGCAGCTTACAGATGTTGACACTGCTCGCTTGGTCTACTTTAACTATTTCCATTCAGTCATGTCTTATGGCATTTTGCTTTGGGGTAAGGCAGCTGATATTGATACAGTCTTTATTTTGCAAAAGAGAGCAGTGGTCAATCTATAAATTAGGAACTCGAATTTCTCTCAGGGAACTATTTAGGGAAATTAATAATTTAACTGTTCCTTGCCAATATATCTTCGCATGTATAATGTATGGTCGCGGTCAGAAAATGTTTACCACCTTAAGGATCACAATTGCATGCACACATTTAAGTCAGAAGTTCTAAATGTCTATTTCATAATAATTTGATTGACCATAGATTATCTTTTTTCTAATATGACAATCAATCGCTCTAGGACAGGGATGGCGAACCTTTATTAATGAATGTGCCATTTTCTATGAAAAAAACAGTACTGTACCTATGACGTGCCGTCAAAAAATCTGGATTACTTAATAATAGTGGAGAAAAATTAAACGAATTGCTGTTAACTTAAAGCTATTTAGATACTTGCAGCTCGAAATGTTTACAGCAATCGAAATGTTTAATATTTATATTCAAATTAAAAAAAAAATTAGTTTGATTTCTGCTGTTGCAAATTAGGTGCTAAAAATCTCACATTACGGCAGGCTCGTACTTTGTTACTAAGCAGTATGGAAGCTAAACTAGAGTTCATTTCTAAAAATGACTTGCAAGCATACGTAGGTGAAAATAGAAATTTCATAATTGATTGGCGTGCCCGAATTGCCATGGGTTCGCCATCTCTGCTCTAGGAGATGGACTGACTACTATCAAGTTTTAATATATAGAAAACCTTCTTTGAAAAAACTAATATTTTAGTTTTTTAAATAAGAATATGAAGAAATAATAAAATAGACACTTCGAAAATCTTTATTTAATATCTAGTATAACCTCCCTCTGCTGCTATGACGGCACGTAGTCTATCTCGCATAGATGCAACAAGACGCGTGCATAGATCAGTACCTCTGATATCATCCCATACTTGAGAACAATGTGATCTAAGAGCTTGAGGGTTTCTTTCATTTTGACAGTCCCAGCGTTGAACCATAAGCCCTCATAAATTTTCAATAGGGTTTAAATCAGCAGACCGAGCGGGCCATTGAATGGGATGAATGTCACGGTGCAGGTTGAACCACGCCATAGTAGTGTGTATCCGTGCATTATCTTGAACGTAAGTAATGTGTGGGAATTCCGTTGCAGGATACACTACGCGAACAGTAGGCAGCATCACTTCTTCCAAAAGCGACACATAATTAATGGCCGTAGCCCTATTCACTAACGACGCCAGTTCTCCGACGCCGTCAAGGCTCATCCACCCCCATAAGTTTACTGTAATGCGACCTGACTCGTTTTGAGGCACAATATGACCTTCATCATACCGAGTTCGATTGTAGCGCCATAAAGTTAATCTTCCGATTTGGCTTGATTTAAAAGTTTTTTCATCGGTAAATATAGTATTCGACCAATCAAAATCGAGATGTCGTCGCGCAAAGTTAAGCCGGGCTGTTTTGTGGTGAGGTTTCAGCTCCAATTTTAATAGCATGGTGTCTGTAGTGTAGTCCAACATTGTGCAAAGCTCGTCGGATCGTCCGAGCACTCACACCATATAAAGCAGCAAATAACTAGTTGGTGTAAAACCATTCTCTTCGTAACGACGAATGATTTCTGTTATTTGCGCGGCGGTTAGTATCTGTCGTCATCCTGAATTATTTCTATGATCTGTTATTTGCCCTTCTTCGCCGTGACGCCTAATCCAAAACCTCACAGTGAATCGCGATATATTGAGTTCTCGTGATATAGCACTAATACTATGTCCATCTTCGAAGAGAAATATTATTTCAGCCCTTTGCTCCAGGGTTAAACTTGCCATTTTATTTCGTTATGAAAAAATCTTTCGTAAAATTTTACTCTTGTCAAAACGACGTTCAAACAATATTTTTTGATAAATGTCATTTCATTGATTGATTGATTTATTTAATGGCATTCGTTTAGAAACACATAGCCACCATCAGTGTTACGTCAAGATAAAATTTAAAAATAACGGAGTACTTAATCTTAAGCTGCTGTTGGATTACCTGAAAATAAGGAAAAATATTTTGACAAATAAGGATATTAGTTCCATTATCTAAGAGTAATCAATAATTCTTGTTGTTTTTCTCGATGCGTCATTTTGCATAATAGCTTTTGAAAGGTAATAAGTAACTTGATATGGCATTTTAGACTTAGTGAAAAAAGTGTGCTATAGAATCTAATTTCAAAACTGGTAAACATTTTCTGACCGCGACCGTATGTACGCAAAAATTGACAGTTATTTGCTAAAAATAGTGACCTACACAGTGTTAATACAAGGAATAAGGATAAATTGTTATTTCCAAAATGTCGTCTTCAGAAGGTACATAGCTCTTTCGCAATACAAAGTATATTTTTATACAATAAAATTCCAGAAAATGTGGTTAATTTACCCTCAAATAAATTTTAAAATATATGTCAAAGATAGTTTAGTGAAAAAAAGCTATTACAAAATTAATGAATAAATAAATGATAAAAATGCTTGGAAAAATTAGAATTTAATTGATTTGTATTTGTATTGGGGCATTTGAAATATTTTTAAATTAAAACATTGTATATTATGTTACTACCTAGTATAAGGCTATATTGTATTTTTATATGATGTATAAAAGATTAACTGCTGAGTTTACTGCCGGTTATTCTCGGCAGTAAAGCATTACGAACCTTCCATTCTACTCCTCTAATATTTTGTTCCTTTACTACACACATTGTAACTAGAATAATGGAAGTTTTATTGGAGTTGCTTGAGTGCGTCATGCTCTCTCAAATTGTCTCTGCGGTGGTGGTGTGTGTGTCGGGTCGTTACGTTCCCTAAAACAAGGGTGCTGCCTGTGGAGGCTGGTCTGCTCTTGCAAACTTCTTTGTATCCTTGTATTTAGTCTTACTTTTTGTTTTGTTTATCAATACTGTAAGTTTTTCGTAAATTTTTTGTTAATATGTGTTAGAATTTAAGTTAGAAGCATAAGTAAAATAAAATCGGTCTGTTGTGTGCAATTCGCGTTTTTTAATATCTCAATCGCCTCAGAATACTTGTCACGGGCAAAACCTTGTGCCACAGATAATCGAAGGGTCTGTCCGCACAGTCTAGTTTTAACAAATTAAATCGCGCTTCACTAACACATCGATTGTGACGCGCTTGGCTGTTACAGTCGCAGGCGCGGGTGCGGGTGAGCGTGGCGGGTGGTTTTATTCGCGCGACTAGTTTCTCCCGTACAATCCGCCTGTATGGGCCACACCGAACGGTGCATGTAGACTGTTTAGTTGCTTACTACTGGCGGGTGAGATAAATCATTTTTAATATAGACGCATAAAAAATTAAAATTAAAAAAATAATTAAATCATAATATTTTGCCTATTTTATTTAAAATATAATCTAAGGTACATATAGACATTCTTGTATATTTATAAAATTTGTCAGCATGGAGCCTTATATCAAAAATCGTGTTGAATTATTCATATCTTGTATTCGAAACTTCACAAAACTCGTTTTTCGAATTTTGCATCCATAAAATGTCTCATTCACCCATAATATAAACTGTCCAATGTTTTAGTACGTCTGACCCGCCAATATCTCGAGCGCTGACGGTGTGGCGGAAACAACGCCAAGACACGCGCAACCGCGCCCACGCCGTTTATGCACTATGGGTAATACCCAAGAAGTACGTTCCAAATAGCAATGAGGTTTTAGGTATTTGGAGGCGCCCCTAGCTTTGTTGCACTTCCTCACAATGCAGGGTCTGTGGGAGTGTTATTCGCGTCACTGGTCCAGATATACAGGCCCTCCTGCATTTAGATTTTCAAAACACAACAGTGGCGATTTGTGAGGATTTGTTTGTGAGGCTAGTTTAGTACACAATTTATTAAATTAGTTCTAGAAACGCGTTAATTCTAGATTCTGATATCAGTAAAGAAAGTAACTGTGGTGCCAATGATGAGTAGAATATGGGAATGGTTACTTTAGTCCATTGAAAGTTAGTATCTTTTGGTATTTTTTCAAGGTGCAATTTAGAGTGCGGTCCAGGTACGATCAACAACGACTATATTCGACCAAATGACGTCACAACCACTAGTCCACGACGTGAATCTAAAATAATCAAACTTAAACCAACTGACTACAAATAACCACTGCTCATAGTATGGTTTTCCTTTTTTTTATTTGTCACTGTCAAATGTCAGAGCGTAAATAAATACTTGAATTTTGTTGTGTTTTATATTCGTTAAACTAGTTATAAAATTGATTACCCTTTGCTTAAAAATCACAGCTAAGAGCCAGAAAACCTTAGAACAAGCAGAAATCTACAGTTTACTAGAGTAAATATACTTCCGCTGTCACTGTCAAATTTCAACTACGGGTCCAGATATTTAACTACAACCAAAACCAAATTAATAGAACTAAATACGTGTTATTTTGTGGTTGTTTGCTGGACCGCAGCCATTATCGTAAAATTTAATGTGGTCACACTGGTGTGACTTCTACCGGCAATATTTAGGGTATTTGTCGGTGTATTTCTTTCTTTTTCTTAGTTCACTCACTCACCCAAAATTACAACACAGATAATAGTATATGTCCAGGGAAAATATTTTTTCTTGCAACTGAACTAATTCTCAGTGTGAAAGTAAGTGTTCAACATGCCAAAGAAGCCACCCAGAAATTCTTTCTATTTTTTCATGGTGGACTTCAGAGATGAGCAAAAAAAAAAAGGAATCAACTTCGCTAACATGGCTGAAGTTGCTACAGCTGCCGGTCCCCTTTGGAAGGCAAGTAAATTTTTTCCCCACAGAAATTGAACATAATTGCCCGCTGACTTAGGGGTTGTGAAACCCTCGTGTTTTGTTAAACTGGATTAGATTTTTTTTGAGTTCCGTACCCAAAGGGTACAAAAGGGGGTAAAAATATACAATATCCCCCGCGTATTTAAGGGTTGAAAGTGATGGGGGGAGGGGGGGAGTGGGGGTAGGAGGTACCCCAGAAAAGGAGGGGGCCCGGAACCCCCCCTTTTTTATATAAATTTTTAAAAATTTAACCTCAAAATGTAGGAACCAACTTCTATCAGGGTATCCAATTTTCCCTGCGTAATTTAGGGTTGATAGTGAGGGGGGAAGAGGTAGGTACCCCCGAAAACTAGAGGGCCCGGAACCCCCCCTTTTTTATATATTTTTTTTTAAATTTAACCTCAAAATGTAGAAACCAACTTTCTTTAGACTATTGAATGGTTAATTAATATACAATTTCCCCTGCGTATTTAAGGGTTGACAAAATTAGCCCTCTCTCCTCCGCAAACTCAATGCATTGAGCTTCTGTGCCCAACTGAGAGAAAATCATTCTCCAGTTCCACATAGATCTGAAACAGCAAAAAGTAAGGTATTAGTTTTAAACTAAGATGAACTATGACAAATGACTGCTTTTGTGGTTCAGTTGGTAGTGCTCCTGCCTACTGAACCGAGGGGTGTGGGTTCGATTCCAACCCAAACAAACACGGGTAGAAATAAAAAGCTTGCTTCGCTGCACTCCTGCCTCAACCTTCTAACCTAACTCGACTGTCGTTGGGGTGCCCTAAGAAGATTTCTGGGTAGAAATAAAAAAAAATAACTACGAACGTTAAGGCAGGAGCTTGCTTCGCTACGCTCCTGCCTTAACCTTCTAACCTAACTCGACTGTCGTTGGGGTGCCCTAACAAGATTTCTGGGTAGAAATAAAAAAAAATAACCACGAACGTTAGGGCAGGAGCTTGCTTCGCTACGCTCCTGCCTTAACCTTCTAACCTAACTCGACTGTCGTTGGGGTGCCCTAACAAGATTTCTGGGTAGAAATAAAAAAAAAAACCACAAACGTTAAGGCAGGAGCTTGCTTCGCTACGCTCCTGCCTTAACCTTCTAACCTAACTCCACTGTCGTTGGGGTGCCCTAAAAAGATTTCTGGGTAGAAATAAAAAAAATAACCACGAACGTTAAGGCAGGAGCTTGCTTCGCTACGCTCCTGCCTTAACCTTCTAACCTAACTCGACTGTCGTTGGGGTGCCCTAACAAGATTTCTGGGTAGAAATAAAAAAAAATAACCACCAACGTTAGGGCAGGAGCTTGCTTCGCTACGCTCCTGCCTTAACCTTCTAACCTAACTCGACTGTCGTTGGGGTGCCCTAACAAGATTTCTGGGTAGAAATAAAAAAAAAAACCACAAACGTTAAGGCAGGAGCTTGCTTCGCTACGCTCCTGCCTTAACCTTCTAACCTAACTCCACTGTCGTTGGGGTGCCCTAAAAAGATTTCTGGGTAGAAATAAAAAAAATAACCACAAACATTAAGGCAGGAGCTTGCTTCACTACGCTCCTGCCTTAACCTTCTAACCTAACTCGACTGTCGTTGGGGTGCCCTAACAAGATTTCTGGGTAGAAATTAACCAAAGTGACTAGCCCAAAAGTTTAAAAAAGTAACTTACCTCAATTCATCCACATATAGATTGGTACGTCTCCCAGATGAACCCAAAGTCCTCCCCTGATTTTCTTCTTCCAAGAAAGAAGGCATAAATGTGTTAGCCATGCAACTAGGACCAGCTCTCCAGCTAGGACCAGCTCCTCCACTAGGACGAGCACTAGAATCAGCCGCTGGGGCAGAAGACGAGGATGCGGGCTCAAGTGGCTCATTAGAGTCCAACACTTGCACTCGCGAAACGTTAGTCACAAGCGGCTCACTCGAGTCTATCACTTGCACACTACGCGTAGGCACTGAAGAGGAGACCGTAACAAGCGGCTCAATTGAGTCCAACACTTGCACTACACTCAACTCTTCAGACGATGCTGCAGAACTCGACGCCATGGTAGTCACACAATTTGTTTTCGACAGGAGTACGTAAAAACGATCTCAACTAAAAATGGCGGCGTTTTGAGTATTGTTTTACCAAACGCGCGCTATGTTTACTCTCAATCGCAACCGCACCCGCGTAACGGGGAACTCCCCTCCTGGCGGTGACTCACCTTCGGGTTCGAGACTCACGCCGGTCCAAGGGACGCGACTAAAAACTAGCATCGCATCACTTATAAAAAACAAAAGCAAACATACTGTAATAAAATACCTATATAATTTCAATATGCATTTTTCAACAAAAATTAAACCTTATTTTGCCCTATAAGCAAAAAAAAAGCCGAAGGGATTTCATACTTCCGACTGATGCAGTCAGACCAAAAAAAAATTTGCAATTTTGCAATTAATTATCAATTTTCATAATTTTATTTCTGAAAAACTACATAATTCCGGGCTCTGAAACTTCGCACAGTTAATATTGAAAACTAGATCTATTAGCCAAAAAATTACGAACACCCAACTCGACGGGGGATATTGTATATTTTATCCCAAAAGGGGACATTATTACTAAGACGTCGCTGTCCATCCGTCTGGCACCAGGCTGTATCTCATGAACCGTGATAGATAGTTGTAATTTTCACAAATGATGTACTTCTGTTGCCGCTATAACAATGTATACTAAAAAACAGAATAAAATAAATATTTAAGGGGCTCCCATACAACAAACGTGATTTGTTTGCTTGTTATTGATAATGGCAATAGGTAGGTGCTTGAAATATTCACAAAATATTTAGTTATATCACTAACATATGTTTGTCTTGGAAGATGGAAAGTTTTCATACTTTTTATTACGCTTAATATGATTTGTTTTATATGCCATCTGTACACATTTTGCTTTAAACTAAATATGTGATTACTTTAAGTAATGTCATTATAAATATATGTAACAATACTATGATGTAACGCAATATTTCTTTTTATTTATTTTTAGGGTTCCATACCTCAAAAGGAACCCTTTTAGGATCACTTTGTCGTCCGTCTGTCTGTCCGTCAAGACCCTTTTTCTCAGGTATCAAGGTGAAATTTATATTTATAATTATATCAAATACTAAGGTTAAATTTGTTAAAAAAAACAATCATCTAAGTCAATGACATAAAAAAAAAAGCCCAAAATATGGTTATTTTTGTTGCATATGGTTACAAATAAATCAAAACCTATGCGGTACTTCCCGTCGACCTAGAATCATGAAATTTGGCAAGAAGCAATGCCATGTAGCATATATAAAATAAAAATCTGAAAACCGTAAATTTGTTGTTACATAACAAAAAAATTATTTTTTTTGCTTTGTTAAACTTATTTGCAGTTTGTAAACTAACCTTGACCTATGTTGATGAATTGGGACAACATTCCAACAATATTGATTGATTTGCTTCTCTGCACCTTATAATTTTTGCATAAATACATACCAAGCAAAATTTTTTGATAAAACCATAAAAAAATCCATAAAAAGCAACTTTCAGCTTTCCTCCATTACATTTAAGTATAAGGGGATGCATCTTCATCTATTAAAATCATATTCACGCCTAAGTGGCATAGTGCATTGAAGTCAAAAATTATCGTATACCCTTATACCCAATGGAATGCAACAATCACAGGCTGTTTTTGTGAGTTTTGTTATTTTTTTTATTTTACCTGGTTTTTATTAAACATACTAACTGTAGGCTGCTCTCACCTTGTTCCTGGAAAAACCAAGTAACCTAACACTAGTATTTTGGAAGACATTTTTTTTATTTGAATATGTTTTTTTTAAAAACAATTTTCTGCCTCGTTTATTTCATTTGTGTATAACGGGTGTTACTCCTATCAATTGTTATTTTTTTACGCTATATTGACAGGGTGCAGATAAGTAAATAACCATAAAAAAAAGGACTTTACTAAACCCTCTGAAATTGCAAACTCATTTAATAATTACTTTATAGACTCAATTACTGAAAATTTATCAGACAAAACTTCATACCTTGACAAAACAAACCAAAACAATAACAATACCAATAGTCTATTTTTGACCCCAATAGATACAAATGATGTAATAAAAACTATAAAAGTCTTAAAAAAACAAACTCTACAGCATACAATAAAATCAATACTAATATTTTAAGTTTGTTTTTTGAATATTTATCAATACCTTTAACTCATATTATTAACCTGTCCTGGAACAATGCAGATTTCCAGATCAACTGAAATACTCAAATTGTTAAGCCATTATTCAAAAAAGGTTGTAGGTTTTGATGAATAGTTACAGACCAATTAAATTAATATCAAACTTAGTTAAAGTTTTTGAAAAGATAATGTACAGTAAAATCTATAGTTTCATAATGAAATTTAATATTCTGAAAAATGAACGGTATGGTTTTAAAAAAGCAGTTTCACTACACTCGCATGTTTTTTTATTAGTAAAAATAATAATGGAATGTCTTAATTCTAAAGAAGTAGTAGCGACAGAAATCAATCAAAGGCCAA
The DNA here is from genome assembly GCA_946406115.1 of Apoda limacodes. NCBI lineage: Eukaryota > Metazoa > Arthropoda > Insecta > Lepidoptera > Limacodidae > Apoda > Apoda limacodes. The sequence continues at coordinate 6,107,838 of OX291558.1, forward strand.
CTCATTACAGACACAAGCTCTACCTGCCACCCCATAGATTATCACTGTATCAAAACAATGTTTATTGTATGGCAGCAAATATCTATAATAAGCTACCTGAAAATAATATTTTAGCCAATACAAGCACAAAGTATTTAATTTATTACTTGATAAATGTTATTGTGAAATTAGTGAATATATTAATGATACATTTTAGGCTGCAACTAATTAAACTTACTTAAATTTTATATCCAATTGACTTAATAATTAATTTGTTGACATTATTTTGACCTGATTGTATATTTCTTCTCTTTTTATAAATGATTTTATTAAAATAGTGTATTATGGTATATTCTATAATGTAGCTTGTACGTTACAGGGTTCAAGTGTAATTTCATTTTTTATTTTGTAATTTACTTATAATATAATTAATTCATTCTAATTTTATACTGTATTTTAATTAATCATGTCAATTATGTAAACAATGCTAGATTTGCACGCTGGAAACGCTGAACCTATTCCAAATTATATTTTTTTTTTTGTCAACTTTGTATAGACTATATTCTAGCGAATTAAATTTTTTCTATTCTATTCTACAAAATTAATTCAAATATTAATGTTTGAATTCAGGCGCTGTGCTTGCCGGTACAAAGTTCAAACATAAATTTGACGGTACAGGGTACTCGTAAAAACAGTAACACATATAATCTTGCAGTGATCGTAGTCTAAAGTATAACAAATAATAAAAACTGGTCAAGTGTTAGATGAGCCCGACCCATTTACTATCTTAAATCACCATTACCGTGCCATCTAGTTATTATCAAGCGAAATATTTGTTTGTTGGAAACGATATTCAAAGTTAAGCAACGTCGAGCTTGGTCGGTAATTGGATGGGTGACCGCTTAGCGGCAAATTTTTTTTTTGTGTTTGTAAATTACGTAAATAGTGGTAGGTACGGCACCCTCGGTGCGTGAATCCGACTAGCACTTGGCCGAGTTTTTTAATATATGTAGCAGCTGTGAGCATTCTCGGCACCCATCTTGCGCTTGACCTTAGTGATCCCAAAATTGTCGTGAAGAATTTTAAAAAAAGGTTGTATTTGTTACTCCAATGATTTCACCTCGATCAGCCATCCTGGCGTCGTCTTCAAGTGACTTCCTGCCTTGCTTAAAGAGGGTATGCCACTTGTAAACCATATTTTCACTTGGGCAGGAGTCCGCGTAAGCGGATGGCAAATCTTCCAGTATGGTTTAAACTGATTTTTCTTGCTTGGTAAGGAATTATCCCCAAATTTCACAATTTCTACTCGATTGATTTGTTTGGTCAACGATAGCTCAAAAACTAATGACCTTATTAGATAAAACTCGGTATTTATACTAATAATGAGTTGCTCAACTAGTACCTAAGTCAGCGACACAACCACTAATCACCTACCTACCCATTCCGCGAACTTAAAAAACGCACCCTCGTAGATGGAGAGGATCCTGATATGGAAGATCTGGAGACGCCCTAGAAAATAAACTGTCATTTTTAATTCCTAACCGAAATATTTCTTTTATAAGCATGTTTTAAGAGTAGGTAATATGATTACAATATTTTTATGCACAAAAAAAAATGTTGTTTTATTTATTTGTTTCTACTTTATGGTGAAAAAGTTGAAAATTCTATGAATATAAAGAGTAATATGGTTTTTAATATAATCTTTTTACAGTTTGAAAGATTGCATAAAATTATTTTTAAATCAAGCTATATACTTAAGTTAAACAAAAAAAAGGAATTTACAGAACATTTTAAATTTTTTTTTTCATTGATTTGTACACTTCTCCATAGTGAACAATGGGGAACAAGTTGATAAGTCTAATATCATAAACAGAAATACGCATTTTGGACTAACTTAAACTTTAAATTGATACCCTGTAAACTGCCATTTTGGACTTTTCAAGTTATGCCAGCCATGCACGGAATTATATCCATACTAATATTATAAATGCGAAAGTTGCTTTGTCTTTCTGTTACCTCTTAACGCTTAAACTGCTGTACCGATAGATAGTTTTCTCTAAGGACTACAGTATGGGGTTCTTTTATAAAGATATTTTTAGATTTTTAAAGGGTCGGCACCGCGCGACCCCTGGTGTTGCAAGCGTCCATAGGGTACGGTGACCGCTTACCACCAGGCAGACCGCTAGCTTGTTTGCCACATTAGTTTTATAAAAAAAAAAAACGAAATTTTATTTTGTTTCAGGATGCAAAACCAGCAGTAAGAGCCAAATATGAAGCCATTGCAAAACAAGAGAAGAACCGCCACAATATTCCTGAAAAGAAGTTCACTTCGACTGGAATATCTTTTGCTGAAATAGAACGACAAGAAAAGGAACAGAAGGAAGCAGAAGAAGCAGAAAGAAAAGATATTCTGAACTTTGTCAAGCTGAAGGCTTTTAATAACGGTAAATTACTTATTAGCGACTGTATATTGGTATAAAATATTTGTATAGTACCAGTAATAATATCAGTACTGAACTTCTTTTCTGGACCAAATTCTGTACCACCATATTCGCTTTCTTCAGTTATTTCGAATATTTGGCATATTTCATTTTTGTACTGAAATGTTGCGCACTCAGTGCACGGGACGAGAGTGTACAGGAGCTACAGGAGGTTGGTGATAGGGCTCTAGCGGGGGGAGAAAGGGGGGGCGACCATCTATTACGGTCGAAATATTTTATTATTAGTTTAATTAATATATCTGTGATAACTACTGAAATTTCATGTTTTCCAAATATAAAGGTATGACGTCTAAAAGTATTCATATTCATACCGGTATACAGTTCTTGAGTCTTACATATCGATAATAGTATACACAATTTACTTTGTTAGAAGCTGGAATCAAAAATGCATGTGGTTCAATAATTGAAACTGATCAAATGACTTTATATGCAAGTCTATTTACTCTCACATACCTATTTATACCCTGTTTTTTCTTACTTGTATTATTTTGTAAACTTAAAACACAGAGATTGAACTATATTCTAACGAGTCGTTTTTATCATTTGAGTTTTAATTCATAGTTTTCATGATTTTTGGAATACGAAATAAGACAAGTAAGAAAAAACAAGATCTACATAGATGAATCTGTTGTTGTTTTTTATAGTATGAGGTTAGGAGTATGTTTTTACATTTCATTATAAGGTGAAACATTTTCAACCGTCTTTTCAAATGTCATGAAACAATAAAACTTTGAAACTTTCTGACCAAGGTTGTTAAGAAGGCTATGGCCCCCCATGATGTCATTGACTGGCCTATGAACGCTTGTAACTCGTGGATTCGTAAAGCAACCTCACCCCTTCATTATCTGATATAACACAGACGCGAAACAGGAAGAATTTCGTTCAATGACCGGCTACTATTTGTCTCTGTTGCACGCGCATAATTATTTGCCGTCGCGTTCGCACAGATGCGATGACCGACGGCTGTCATACGGTCCGCCTGATGGTAAGCTGTCACCGTAGCCTATGGACGATTGCAACACCAAGGGCATCACTCGCGCGTTGCCGACCCTTCAGAAATCTTATAACTTCTTTTTTGAAGAACCCCATACTGTAGTCCTTAGAGAAAACCTTGGCAGGGAGCTCATTCCACAACTTAAGCGTTCGCGGGAGGAAGTTACTCTGGAACCGCACTGTACGCGACCATTTATGTTCTAAAGTGTGAGAATGAATTCCCTGCCGATGGCGAGCGGTGCGATGATAAGTAGCCAAAGGGCATCATTTCAAACAATTCCTCAGAACACAACCCATTGTACAAGCGGTAGAACACACACAGGGAGGCAAAGTCTCTCAGACTTAGGGGCTCGATACCGCAAGTGAGTTTTGGGTTCGTCGACAATTCTCACAGCCCGTCGTTGAACCGAGTTAAAAGGGCCAAGCTGGTATCCGGGTGCACCTGCCCAGAGATGGCAGCAGTACTCCATATGGGGCCGGACTTGCGACTTGTAAAGCAGCAACCTTTGCCCCGACGTGAAGTACTGCTTCGCTCTGTTGTCTACACCAAGTTTTTTGGACGCCAGCTTTACCTTGTCTAACAAGTGATCTCGGAACTAAAAAGTAAAAGGTCAATGTACGAAATTCTTTGTGCTTCGCGTCCGTGCTATAGCATATTATATTGGTACATGTACTATTAAATTTCTCAATTAACTTTAGGTTATTGTTTTAGATATACTAACACAGGACATATTCTTGATGGATGTAAACTCGTACTGCCTTGTTAATGGTGACTTTATTGTTGGTGAGAGCACAGTCTTGAGGTTCAACTTGCGGGATGGGATCAGAGATTATTACCATGAAAATATTAATCCAGGTAAGATTTTTTTTTCGTTTGACATACACCGAAGTATTACATGCAAATAAATAATTTTGCTATCTTTACCCATGAAATCGTACTTCGTTTTTTGGCTCGTGCCACGTGATTTATCCATATTGAAAGTGTACCTTTCGTAGATCTACCAAGTACTATTCGTAAAAAAACGGAATTCTATAAGGTTGCTCAGTTGTCTGTTTTTCTGTCAATGCATTTATTTTAAAAACTGTTCTTAAATAGAAACATGAAATTTTACATTGTCATGAATTATATACATACAATTCATATATATTGTTGTTTTTTATGGTACGCTGTGTACATATTTTAAATTGATATATTCACGGCTTGTAAATAGCGTAAAACAAGCAATAAGTATAATTTACTCATTAAGAATCCATATATAATAAATTTTTTTTCAATAAAATAAAATATAAGTTTAGGGGCCATTCTGGAATATCCTGATATTTGTGTTCCCTCGTGGGAATCAAGCCCGAATTTACGATTTAAATGAAGTTCATTTTTTAATGAACCTGCTATAACAGGTTTAATCATCTATTAACAAAATAACCAAACAGCTCAAGAGTGTAAATTAAATGACTGACATGCAAACACATAGACAAATGACCAAAATATAAAAATATTTGAGTATGGAATTCTAAAAATATTTAAATATAACAGTGTTTACCTTGCCTTGAGTTATTTTCATAAATAAAAACGGCATTTTTACCAGCTGGGTATGCAGTAAGAAATACCGTAGTTAGATATTTGTAATTTCCTGCTACAATTCCTGATTCAACAATCAATGGCTTATGAGTATTTAACCCCCGTCGAAAGCAGTAGGGGTGGTAGGGTGATGAGTTTAACTTCTATACGTGCGAATCTGTTTTGGCTTCGTAGCGCCCAAACGAATGAACCGATTTTGATTTAGTTTTTTGTCTTAAAGCTTACTTGATTGAGAGTGTTCTTAGCATGAATTACCTGCAGATAATGACACTGTTTACGAGAAAGATGTGAAAAAATATATAAAGGCGATGCTAGTGAGATGCTACATGTTTCTTAAACAATGTTTTTATATATTTTAGGATTTATACCGACTGGGTACGCATCGGATATGAAGATAGCCTCAAAAGAACTTGGTATTGAGATGCCTAGCGACCACACCACCCCGGAAGAAGTTCATTACAAAGAACTAATATTGGCCAAAATTATTGACTATTTGGCCCATAAAGAAAATAAAATGAAGATGCCAGCGATATATACCATGCCTGATAAAGTGGCCCAAGTTCAAAATTTCATTAGTCAATTGTGCTATAAAGCTGGTATGTGCGATTATCTTTCTGTTATTTTTATATAAAACATTTATGAATTAGAAAATAAAGTCTAGACTAACCTAATAATAATTTGGCATTAAAATTTGTAGAATAGCAATTACTTGAGCAACCGGTGGGCCAACTTGTAAATTTTTAATGCTACTTAATTGGTGTTTCAAAAATTATTTTCCTTAAAAATTAGTACCTATCCATCTTACATGTATCATAATAATTCAAATAGTTTTTAAATTTCTTAGACTACAACTAAAACAGAGTAGTTGTAACATTGCGTGTTAATCATAAAATATACGCATTTGCAGATTTATTTGTGTAAAAACAATCTGATCAAGGCTGGAAAAATCTAAGAGTACATGCCATTAACCTATGGGGTGTTCCAAACCAAAAATAGCTTGGGTCACAGAAATGCTAATTTTACCTCTGAGATCAAGATTTCCAATGTGTTGCATGTGATAGATATCACTGATTTATTTAGTACTGCAAGCTAATCTTAAGTCCCAATTAACGGTTTTTGTCAAAAAAATCTATTTCGACGTATTCTAATTCCATTCGATAAGACAACAGAAATGGTACACTTGATTACTATTATAAGGATATCAATAAAAAACAAAAATCGTAAAGCCGTGCATATTATGAAGTTCACAATGTTAATGCTGCTTATTTCTTTCAGAAGAAGACGACACTATATTCCGTGTGTACAGACTGGATACTTTGTTTTATACACTGATCAATGCTATAAGGGGGTCCGTAAACGAAGGGTTTCCAAAGGAATCTCTGGCTCTGGCACAGCTGAAGAAAGACAACTTCAAGTATAACCCAGGACTTGGTTGTGCGGTATGCCTCAATTATTAATAACAATCTATGGTCATATTTTTTACTCCTATCCGGACTAATTGTGCCACCCTTAGTCTAAATGCTCTGTAACAGAAGCGGTATTTTTGGGAGGGGATCTATTATCATGCTTGTCTAAAATGGTTGGTAAAATGAGGCTGATTCCCATTTTATAATGTGGTTGTGTATCCAGTCACTGGTGATTCAATTTGGGGATTAAAATCGTAGTCAATGCAGTGTCCAAATAACACTGATCAACGAAATTTTTTTTTGTCGCACGAAAACTCATACCAAATTTTTCAATGTGCTGTGGCCACCAAACAATAATATATCAATGGAAAAAAATTGACACATTAGGTTTCTTTGTGACATCAGGACATATTTTTTTTATAAAAAGTACAAAAATCACTAATACTTAGAAAAAATATTCCTTAATGTACAATAAATAGCCTAATAAATAATTTTCGTGAAAGTTTGACTTCTGTCTCTTTTTAAGTCTACAACAGTAATCTGCTAGCATTCCTGGACTCCATTTCCAAATGGACGAATAAAAAAGTAAAATAGACCTTATTACAACTTTGCCTAAAGTAGGTCGTTAAATGATATCGCCGATATATTGGTTCGGCTTTTGATATAAGCCGCCTTCGCCGCGGTCGGTGCTTTTGAGAATGTAAACAAACAGAATAATAGCAACCTTATTACTCACTTCCTAAAGTATATTTTTAAATTCTGCCACATATTAGACGTTCCGTCTTTTGATAAGAGCCGCTTTGCGTGTTTTATTGTTTCGTGTTTCCATTCGTTACAAAAATTGTGATCGAGTAACACGTCTCTACCGCTGTCTTTTTGATTTATAATGTCGACTAAAAAAATGAGAAATTAGTTTGACACGAAAAAAATCTGTGTTACCGCTTGAAGTGAAAATAGAAATGCTTGATCGTTTACGCCTTGGAGAGTAGTTTGCATCCATATCACGCTCATTCAATGTCAAAGAATCAACCTAGGAACGTATCCCCTATAATTCCATATAAATTACCATTCCATATTCACGGAGTATTCGCGGTTATTTATGGAACGTATTCCCCGCGAATAAGGAACTTTTACATAATAACTGAGGAAAGACTCTTTTTTGGAGCATCCTATTGTGTAACGTATCGTATTGCTGGGCTGAACTTCAGGTGCAAAGTGTCTACTGCCACCGGATTATTAAAGTAATATATATAAAACTTGGCGACCTGGTGACCTTCGATTTTCTTTAAATTCATACTAAAAACACGAACTGCTGCCCAATTTTAATACATCTATTTGTTAAAAAGACTCGCGTGTCACCTATTGTAGAATAGTAATACTAATTCAGAAACCTTTCTGGCCGTGTGCACTGCATAACAACCAACCAAAGTATCATAATAATTACTTGAATGTTTAATAGGAAACGAAAAAAAATATTGAAGATACATTAACTCTTGTCTCGAATCAGTATACATACAATGCGTATAACGTTATATTTGTAGGCATCGGTTTTTTATAGTTAGAATTATAAATCATACCACCTTACATTTGAATGACCCTCCATATTAAAAAAAATATGTTTGCAAAATCACAATAATTTTAACATTTGAATGACCCTCCATACTAAAAAAAGTATGTTTGCAAAATCACAATAATAAAGTCTTTTACACTAGCCTTAAGTTATCCCAGAAAAGTATAATATTATGGACACCAACATGACCAATAAACGAATGATAGTAGTGGAGCGCTGCGTATAACGTTATATTTGTAGGCATCGGTTTTTTATAGTTAGAATTATAAATCATACCACCTTACATTTGAATGACCCTCCATATTAAAAAAAATATGTTTGCAAAATCACAATAATTTTAACATTTGAATGACCCTCCATACTAAAAAAAGTATGTTTGCAAAATCACAATAATAAAGTCTTTTACACTAGCCTTAAGTTATCCCAGAAAAGTATAATATTATGGACACCAACATGACCAATAAACGAATGATAGTAGTGGAGCGCTCACGCCCTCTCCTTCACCACGTCTGCGGTCTGCCACCCACCTAACCTAAGCCTAGCAGGTATGTACTATTCAACTTACCAAATACTCCGGATGAATCAATTAACACAAATTTTACCTTACTGACCTAATTAACCTATTAACACACGTTCACATTAAAACCTACAAATACTCTTTGTTATGATAACTGTCTTTAATCACTTAATCGCATACCTAAGTGTCTAAATAATGTTCATTTTCATTCAGTCTATTGTAAACCTTACTACCTACCTACTCGCAAGAATTGGGGCTTATTAGTCCAAAGGATGTTAGGTTTTTGTAACAGCTAGTTTTTTACAATTCCTATCCTCTGTCAACAAATATAGTAAGGGTACTAAAAATACACGTTATTTTTTTAGTCTTTAACCTCACCACGTATCACCAAGGGGGAGGGGGGGTTAAAAAAACATCACGTGATTAATGGACGACCCCTAAGCTGTCAGTCTTGCAAATGCACCACATAAACAAACTAACACCATTTAAAATATAACACTGCACTGAAGTAGGTATTGTCTTCGACATTGTGAATCAGGTGTTTAAACACGCAACTGAGTCAATGAACTACTTAGAAAAGGAGACGTGAAAATAGATTGAGGTCAGGTATACCATTAAACTGCACCGTGCACTATGTGACAGAACCGTGCGTATTGTCTCGAAAATAGGTTTAACGAAAGTTTCTTTTTGTTAACGTATATGACAAGGCTAACTGAATGTCTAATATATCTTCTATAAAAAGTAAAATTGATCATTTCGGTTTTTTTTACAATAAAACTGCTTTGAATTGGTCGCTTAAAATAATGTAGATTATGTAAAACAGAGCACCACAAGTTTACATGATCATATTTTCGTTATTTTAAAGCAAATCTAATGTGTGATGTATGGTTAGAATGATTATGAAGTACTATTTACTATTTCAAAGTACACAAATAAACCATTAATGTGAAAACTGGAGAGGTACACATATTTTTTGACAGGAACTATAGTTTTGCCTTTTAAATAGTCAGCTATGTCTTCCTGTGTCGTTATTTTGCTTGCAGCACATAAAGCAGTTCATATAAAAGACAGGGCAAAAATAAAAAGATTACCCCTTAGAAATCGGGCAAAAAAATGGTTATGGAGGCAAATAAAAAAAAACAATTATTTTTCCATTTGATTGGTGAGGTTTTTCGATGATTAGGTTTGATATTTTATGACTAACAATATTGCCTTTTTACATATGTAGGTGATAAAACGGGGTAAAGTATTAATTATTATTTCTATCATTCGGTCTTAATATTTCGGTGTTATTTTGTTATCATAGTGTGAATCATAGTCAAGTAGTTTATGTACCTACTTATTAAATCGAGGAAGAAACACAGGATATGGTGGTTAAAGTAGTTATTGCACATCATATCAATACTTCCAACCAACTTATAGATAGTGGTAAGATGCGTAAACAACCGCCTGATAAGTACTTATTTTCCTTACGGAACTTTACTATTAAAGATATTGAGTTATATTGTAATTTACCAGTGCTTTGTTGTGCTTCGACATACAGATTTTACCATCTTCGGTTAAAAACAATATTAAAAAGTACTTACCTATATTACAAAATGAGTGAATTTGTTGTGTCCCGACGAGAATTATGCGTTTGTTTTCCTGACCATGGGACAAAATCTGAATTTATACAAAGATACTTAGAAGAACACCACCATTTGTCGTCTGCATAAAGTCAAGTTGTTCTGAAGCGTATTTAAAAGTCTATTTTAAAGCCGAATGGGATTGCACAAGAACATTGATAAACCTCGGCAAGTAAGTTGGAACAGCAATGACGGCAACACAGCTCGACGTTTTTTTGAGAACTATCATTGCCCTTCAGAAATTACAAGGATTGATGAAGATCTTATTAAAAGGATCTATGTGATTCTTCAGACTTGAGCATTTAGGATTACTGTTAATCCAGAAAAAATCGTTTAATAGACACGCACTACTGCACAATTGTACGTAACGAAATAAATGTGGTATTATATGCCCTCTTCTGTACATAACATCTTGATTCATGGGGAAAGTATTATTAGACATTTTGCTGTTCTCCTAATTGGTAATTTATCTGAGGATGCTCAAGAATCGCTTTATAAAGATTACAAAACCTCTAGATCTGTCCCATATATATATCAAAAGATTAGAAAACCATCAGCCACTATTTCCAAGGTAGGTACTGTTAGACGAAGCGAAAAACCTGCTAGATATTTAATAAGAAGAAATTGTATATCAATTTAAAAGTTTCCTAATTTTTATCCTTTTTAGGAGATTTAAGTTAACTAATTGTCATTTACGCTAATGTTATTTTTGTAGGTAACAATAAAAATCTCTATAACCGTTTAATGTAATAAAACTCTAGTGGAGGCGTCCTATTCAACTTCTCGTTCTTCGTCTTTATACTTGTCATAATCACTACACACAACACTAACGGTGTCCTTGGGTATGTTTGTTGGTGAAATTCGAGAGCTGTATTTTCCTATGACTAGTATCCATGCAGGCGACAGTTTGTATCCATTCTCACGATTGAAGTTCTTATCCTTTGTAATTCAATCGCTTCGCGTACCTTCGGTGGCCGAAAAAAAAAACCTTAGACTGGTGGAGCTCGATCCAGTGGTTGAATTTTGAGTTATTTATATATTCTGCTATAGCTGATATATATGATATGATATGAGCAATATGTTCTTTGACCCTGTCCGCAATTGTGCGTTTGGTCTGGCCAGTGTAAGAACTGCCACTGCTGCAGTCAATTTTGTAGACATGTTCATGACCCTGAAAATTTAGATACTAAGCTGGCACACGTTCAGGAGGCACTCAAGAGAAACGGGTACAAAACGAGTAGAAGTAGTTCAGTTCGCCGTAACACACGTACGAAGAATCCAGAGGTTAGCAGGCAGCCAGCGTTAATGCCCTATATCAAAGGAGTAACGGATAAAATTGGATCGCTTTTAAATAAATTCTTCACTAAGACTGTGCATATTCTCCAAAATTAAACAGCATGTGCGCACGCCGAAGGACGTAATCCCGTACCACTGTAGTTTACAAATTTATAGTAATGTCTATATTAAAACACGCGCGGCGTCGCGGTGCGCGGAGCGGATTCAATTTTGTCTATAGGCGTCGGAACGGCTGACGGCGCTCTTTTCGGTGAGCGTGATGTGACCTTACACTTGAGCGGGCGTAGTATGACTGGTCGGTGTATGCAACGGGCAGCGTGTCGGGCTGTAGGCGATGAGTAGCCTTAGAAAGCCTTTCCCTTGAAGGTGTCTTCGGAAGGGTCACATAGTCATGTGCATTAGCTAGCGGGTTCTGTATAATTATGTCAGTTTTTACGTACGGTCGGTAGTCGGGTGTAAGGAATTTATTTATTTTATATAGAACATTTTTGAGCAAATTCGAGGGGCGGATTTTAGCGCACACTATTATTACCTAAAATATTGCGTTTATTGTCTATGTGGTCTAACAAATCTTCAAAAATTTAACCAGTAATAGAAAAATGTAGAATATAAGACGTCCTAATAGCAAAATTATTTATAAGCAATAGGCGAGTGAATCGCTTCTGTGCTACACATTTGACCGCAAGCTAAATTTGGTTGTAATAGGAAATATGAGGGAATTTCTAAAATAAAAAACAGATTTATCGATATATTGGTTTTTGTTTAAAAAATAAGTACATAATAATAAACATTGTGACTAAATTTCTTAAGTTGGGACGTATAAAATTCTTCAAAACAAATATCTAATATATTGTTATTATTACCACATTGTTACAGCTTCACGAAAATGCAGATTTGTCTATCGAGTGTACTACCTCACGGACTAAGCGATGGGCTTTCTCCATCCTGGACAGTTGCTGCCCAGTTGTTGGCATACCTGTGGAACCCGGAAAGCATGTCCCTCCAGATTATGATATTGATGTAAGTTTCTAAACTTTAATTTTTAGCGTAGTTCCAAAAAAGATCGGGAATGAAGGTATATGTAGAATATAGTGGCTGATTAACTGCTGGTTGACTGTAGTCACGCTTCGTCAGTCTTAGACCAAAGGCGCTTTATTTTCTTTCTTCGGCAGTGGGTGGAAAGGGGGGCGGGCGCTTAACCCTAACGAAGCACCCGTGCCGTCAACTGTACATACAGAAGGTACATTTATGACGTATAAGAGTTTTGGTACGGCGTAGCCTCACTACATAGACGTTTGTAAAACGAAATGCCATAGGCGAAATCGGAAGGTTTCGAGCATTGTTAACTATTCCTCTCGACAGTTGATATTTGTAATATCTCTGTCCACTCCCTTGGAGCTAAGTGTCATGGTGATATATTACCTATTGCTTTAGCTATTTGCTTATGCTTAAAGTTTGTATAATCATATTTATAATGTTGATTTTGTTTTTTTCCGCGCAGACTATCCTTACATATAAAGAACAGAGAAGAGAAAGGGCTGCTCCTACCGTTGCGGGAAATAACTGGGTGAGTGGTCCAAATTACAAAGTCCTAAATCAATATCCTTTTGTGGCTCATTCGGCTGTGATAGATTTTAGTTGTACAAGCAAAAAAAAAATGCGGCTCATGAAAACCTGGTCAAATTATCCCTGGTTGCGTTCTTTAGTGTGCCAAAGTTTGTTATTAAAAGTTATGAAATATTCAGAATAACAACAAAATGGTATCCCAGAGCCGTAAAAAACCTTAAAGAAAATACAAATTGTATCTTGCTAGTGCGGTCTGTCTTTCATAAAAAAATGTTTTAAATCCACAAGGAAAATTGTTAGGGCCACCAGTATTTGTTACAAAACAAATTACCAAAAAAGTGTTCAGTTAAAAAGTCTAAAGTACAAGTTTGCTAATTTACAACGTTTTTCGATAGATATTCTTTTGTTTTTAAAGTCGGCTAGAATTATGCGCACACTATAACTGTAGCCTGTAATTCCCGCTGATATCTTATAGTTATATTATGTATGAAGAGCGGTAAAGAGGAAATTACAAACAATGGGCTATTTAGAAGAGATGATTTAATTGTTTTGGTTCATAATTCCTGTAGCGTGCCTTTGTTACATACAATGCTTTTCATCACGTTTGCGAGTAAATAAATAAAAATATAACGCCAAAAAACTCTGAAACACAACTGAAAGTTAAAAGGGAGACCGATATACAGCCATGATTTCAACAAGTATGTTCATTTATTTCTGTTTACGAGCAGGTTTGATGAAAAATTAGTTACTGCACTTGCAATAAGCGTTAAAGTTTGTTGCAAGCTTTACTATTATTTGTCATTAGTACTTTAAGCTTTTAGCCAGATGAAATACAGTTATTGTGTTACTCTTCAGTCCAGTGGTATAGCGTATAATGTTTTGCAGGGACCTATATCGACGACTAGCTCGGTAGTCGATGATTCAATCAGTGATACATCCAGCACTGTCACTTTAGAACGTAAGTACTCAAAAGAACTAAAATATTCTAATTTTTACAAAAATATTTTTTATTTACAAAATGCTTGTGTTGTACTAGCTGTGTGCCGTATAGTTTCAGAAAGAGAGAGAGAGAGGAAGAATGATAAAAGTATTGTTAGGTGTTAATCTAGGCCAAAAGTCTTTAGATACAGTGTGCACAGTGGCGACCGCGGTCAGTAGTAGAAACGTTTCTACGATCGCCGTCGACGTAATGCACACTTGTCTAAGAAGTAATGTTCGGTGCCAAATTTTATCCAAATCCTTTTAGTCGTTTATGTCATTAATCAAGTAGTCACAAAATTTAAACATAAAAACTAGTAAGGGAAGGAGGATGTGTTTTTGAAAATATTGTATAACTGTTTTTGATAAGTACCTTTTGTACATCATCATATTTTTAAGAAATTTTTTTTTGTATTTCACAGCTAAAAAGGAAAGGGTTCATCAACCTCTACGTCTGCCCAAAACAAATTGTAAGTTCATTCATGTTTTATACTTGATAAAATGTTTTAGATTATATTACATAATATTTTATGGATATTAAAAATAAAGAACTCAATATTACTATCGCCTAGGCCGCATACATCGCGCTAGCGCGAAACTTCGGGATTGCGCGATGTATGTAGCCACACCTTCGTGAATAATTCGGCACTTGGTGCAAAATCGCAAGCAAATCGCTTCGCTGTCGGTAAACTCTCGCAGCTCTAAGCGTTTTATCGCGATGTACTTCGCTTGTGTGGCCACACTTTAGTCGGCCCACCAACATTGTGCGTAGCGGACGTGTTAAAAGTGCGATATAGGCCAGAAAGATAATTTCTGTAATACTTACGATGTGCATGTAAATGTACTAAAAATCATTACATAATGTCATATACAAACATTAGTATGAGATATATTCTTTATATACTTCTTAAGTAATTTATGCCATAATGACGAACTTTTTTAGCTTTTTGTATTAACATTTTTTGATTTTTTGTTTCAACCTAGGGTCAATGCACTAGATTACAAGTTATTGTAAATATTTAAACAACTTTCATTACAAGCAAATGCAATATACAATTTAAAAATTTGCACAAGTGTTGAAACAGTGGTAAAATACAATAAATGAAATCATTCAGTAAGGACACAGGACAAACTAGACAAAAGCAAGTTTTATAATACCCTTTTTTTTATTTTCAAGGAATAGAGTAACGATAAAGTTTTGGAATTATTAACAATGACGAGTCTGAGCCGATATTGTGGAACCCAAAAGATGTTGGCCACATGTGTGTAGCCTAGGCATACATGATATAAGTTTACCACTTACAGAACGATATTTGCCTAATTCTATATATTAGAAATGTTAGTAACATTAAGAACATAATTAACTTTTTTGAACTTTATTTGCAGTCTCTCAAGCGATGCGCCCTGCACCAGAAATCACTGAGGCCAATTTCCCTAAACTGACTTCAGGCCTCGGACGAGGTAACTTTTTTTATAATAAAATTAACTAGTTTATAAAATATTTAATGATTTTAACAACCAGTAAGTATCTTTAAGGTGAAACCATACACTTCGAGATACTATAGTTCCATAGTAATAGACTGCGCAATAGACAAATCTCACTACTCTTTTAGAGAGAGACAAAGCGACAAGACGGCAACTTGTCAAAAGACACTACTAGATCCATATCGCTTTGTCTTTTTCTCACACCGCGTGTATAGACGGATAGGGAATGCACAGTCCAATTTCTATTATTTATGGGTGAACCGATTCAGTTTTTTATATTTAAATTGAGTTAAGAAATTGCACAACACAAAATGCATTGTCCTATATCGCTGTTTATAAGCGCAAAAATCATATACATCCATAAAACGCCAGTGAATTATTGAATATCCAACTTTTATTAAATACATTTTAATTAATTTAATCAATATTTATTAGTTTATTTAATAATGCGCTAGTATTTAATTTTAAAAATAAACAAGCATAAGATTATTGAACCATTTATGTGCAACCTAGGATTTAAACTAAGACCGTTGCCCCGTTATTTAGATCCAGATAATTACTCTTTTTATCAATTCCAGGTCGTGGCTTATCTGGCAGCTTTGGCAAGATGAAACTTGACAAGTAACCTATAAATAAATGTAATACTTTTCACAGGGTTTTATATTTATATATTAAGTATAAGAACAAAATCTTAGTTAAGCTGTCGTTTTCTTTTTTTTTATATAAACTTACCTAAGAGGTGCGTTCAGAAACTTCGCCGGTCTATGCTCGACATCCCACCGGACCATAGAATATTTAGTCAAAACTAAACTTTATATGAAGTCAATACCGTTCAATTGAAAATGCCAAAGCTTGGTCGAATTTCGGTGACGTTTCTGAACGCGTTCTTGGCTTCTTGCTGTTAGTTGTTATAACTAATAGCTGTTCAAGTACGGCCAAAACTGATAGCCTGTTTGTATCACCTGAAACTACGACACGAAAGGTGTACCGGTTTTGGTCATGCTACCTGTTACCAATGTCTTGAACTACTTATTTGCGTTCCTAAACGACATTTTGGAACAACGTTCGTCAAACTAAATGTACTATTTCTTAAAGTATTATTTGAGATTTATCATTCCTAACAATGTTGTAAAATAAAAAAATAAAAAATTTTTAAGTGGCCACCCATGCGCTATATAATTGCTGCCCAGTGTGACAGAGACAGCCAACGCGTAAATCTTGAGAAAAAATTAATTATAAAAAATGTAATTGATAACAGATATTTTTGGAAGAAATATTTAAGCATCTCAAGATTAAAGTATCGAGTTAAAATATCAAACTCATACGTACTTGTGTGCTGAGATCTAGGGAGCCTAAGAAACTTAACTCAGCATAGGTGGCCCCTTAAATGTGGTCTTGCAGATCTGATGTACAAAACAAAAATAAAATGAATAGTGACTGGTAATTTTTTTATCTAAACTAACCACATATTAAGAGAATAGTGTTCGCAGCACCTCGCAGCGTGCTCCATACAAACGAATTTATCTCCTTTATTGATACTAATTACATCAAATACCACGAAATTTCGAATACATGTTCTAACATTAAATGTACTAGGTCTACGGTGTGTCAGTTTTCTATTTACTATTATAAGTTAAAAGTTAATACAGACAATACAAAGTTAGAACAGTTTTTTAGTTTTTTATACAACTGGTCTCAACTAAGATTTCAAGTTAATAAAATATTTTTTCAGGATTTTGGAAAACCACAGGGCTAGAGATTATGTCTACACTATTTCATTATTTTTCACTGGTAAATATCAAATCTAAGTGAGAAATAAGTTTGTATGAAGCACGCTGCGAAGCGCCGCGGGTCATATTCTCTTAATACCTCCTCTTTTTCTTTTTTTGCTTTAAATGAGCGATTGTGAATCGTGTTTTAATGATAAAGTAAAGGTTACAAATGGTGCTGGTCGTAAAAAAACATATATTTTCGTATAGTTTTACAAATAGAAAAAAAAACTAAACAGTCCTATTTGGTTTAATTGTAGGTAAGAGTTAAAAATTGATTAAATCTAAATGTATAGAATAGAGAAAACTGAGCTATTTATAAGATAGTTCAGTCAAATCATTAGGCTAAGAAATGCTATAAAAACCAACAGAAAATGTGTGTGTGATATATTTCAGTGTTTTGTCGCTTTCTATCTTACGCAAATTATCGTTCAAAGGATTAAGAAAAAAACTAAAAAAAAAACTAGGTATAAGTTGAATGTCGTCTGATTATTGTTAAGCGTTAAAATATCGTAAATTTAACGTTATTTTGTATTTTTGTTTGTCATAAAACACTATTAATGTATAGTTTATTAATAGAGTTCTAATTCTTTATCAACTAAATTTGGTAATATTAAAAGTTTAAGTTACTGTGTCTCATTTCAGAGTTTTCTTTTGAATTTTAGCATTTTAATTTAGTTGAATCATACCTTACTTGTTGGTAAGGTCGTATTAAGGTCAGCGCACGATATGTTTCGGTCGGTCGGTAGTGGTAGGAGATGAGGTTCGAGTCCAGCATGTACTAATAAAACTTTTTCTGAATTTCTTAAGTACATTAAATGTTCAAACCTTATGATTGCGGCCAAGAATGTTAATATATATTTGTCATAAGTATATTATTTTGCAGTGATGTAAAACTTTAAAAAAAATTATAGCATATTGTTGATTATTAAGAAAAAAAATATATGACTAAGTATTTTCCTCATTTTTAGATTTTTAAATGTGATATTAGTTAGTCTTTCAGCTAATTTTTTATCTTTCAAAGTACTGTCTGTGCCATATTTACATAAAAATCATAGAAAAGCCAATTTAATTTTGAATTGTGCCCTATTTCGTATTCAGTTTTGTGACACGTTTGTTTCATCACAATGAGGGCTTGTATTTATACACATGACAGCGCTGAGAATTGAGGTACGTGAAAATTTAAACCAATTGAACGCCGGTATTCACGAGTTGAAAAAATTGGGGCTATGATTGGTTTATATGTACGTAAGGTACAACAGTTGTGACCTGGGGGCCTAGCACGATTCTTATCGTATTCGAATAGTTATATACGTGAATAGCAAAACTAGTGACCTAAAGAAGACAGTGAACAACGCCATCTGTTGGCGTAAGTACAAATTAATTGAAATCAATCCTTTTCGTACTCATGCCAAGGAGTCAATAATGGTGTGATTTATTTTAAAAGTTGCGTTGAAAACTACGTTTCTTAGAAATGAAACGTCTCGCGCTCGATGCCGTGATAACGTAATGTACAGTTAAAGAGCTCATATTTTGAATCGGGTCATGCCATAATGTACAGCAGAAGAATGAAAAGGTTCGTTATCTATGAGGTCTATTTTTGCCTAACCTGTTACTGACATACTAAACATTTTATGGTGAAACGAAACACTACATTTTAGAACTCGAGTTTGTAAGAGACAAATACGAGAGATAGTTAAAAACAATTTAATGTAGCGTTATTGGTCCAACATACAGATTCTATTGACTTGCACTTAATTTGACTTAATTTCAAAAATATGCACCAGTAATTTCATGAGTTAAACTACTGCCATACCCGCGTATTCTATACTTTACCCGACATGTAGGCTTGAGCAAGCAATCTACACCCTGGAAACTTATAGTGTGTAAACAGGCAATTTTTCGCATTCCTGTAAAAAACAAACTCGGGCTAGCAAGAGCAGAACTGGCAACAGGATACCAAATACATTTTTCTACAGTACCGAAAGAGACTGCAAGAAACTTATAGATTTTGAACGCAGGTTAGAAATTAATGAAAAAACGAGCGGGGGCTTAGATTATGCTGAAACAAAAAGCATTCAATGTTAAATACGTCAAGTAAAAAATTGCTTTGGTTTTTGTCAGTATAATGTATGAAGCCAACCCATACACTTTTGTAATTTTGTTACATATTTTTTTGTTCTCATGCAACTCGTGCACGCACATGGACATAGATAACTGGACAACTGGACTCGTAGCCAGCTGTAAAAAAAAATGGCCACAAAAGTGAGACAGAGACGAAGCGAATCTGCGGTCTCTTTCCGGCTTGTTTTAAACATAAACTATCAAAGCGGCAGACGGTGACAGAAAGAGGAAATAGACCGCAGGTTCGCTTTATCTCTTTATAGAGAATGGTCAATTATGTAAGGCAACTGCGCAGTCCATAGGACAAATTATACAGAACACGGTAGACTATGTGCACGTTTTTGTTTGGTATAATGGCGGCTCTGTTATCTTATAATTTTAGTTATTTTTTGTATTATACCTAATCAGTGAAATCTGAGTTCTTTATTTTTATTTTGTAAAAGTACTATGTAATTGCTACTATTAAAACTTATTGAATAACGATTTTTTATTTCTCAATGTTTCCTAGTTTGTTTTCATTGTTCCAACGTTTGTGCAAAAGCGCATATTGCATTTTGTTTGTTAAAAACTGGGCCACAATTGGCCTTAACTAGGTCACAAAGAAAAAATTACAACGACTTACCGGTTGGCATCAGTTGTTTATGGATAACGTTTTGTGTAAAATTGTATATAGTGTGTGTGTGTATGTGTCTGTGTGTTTATTTGTTTCACTCACAAAAAACAACTCAATTACGTATATTTGAATTATTATATATTCGAAAATAATACGTATACCCGGATACCAGCTTGGACCTTTTGACTCGGTTCACCGACGGGCTGTGAGAATTGTCAACGATCCCAAACTCACTTGCTGTATCGAACCCTTAAGTCTGTGGAGAGATTTTGCCTCCCTGTGTGTGTTCTACCGCTTGTACAATGGGATGTGTTCTGAGGAATTGTTCGAAATGATGCCCACGGCTACTTTCTACCATCGCACCGCTCGCCATCGGCAGGGAATTCATTCTCACACTTTAGAACCGAAATAGTCGCGTACAGTGCGGTTTTAGAGAAACTTTCTCCCGCGAACGCTTGGGTTGTGGAATGAGCTCCATGCCAAGGTTTTCTCGAAGGACTACAGTATGGGGTTCTTCAAGAAAGAAGTCATTGGATTTTTGAAGGGTCGGCAACGCGCGAGTGATTCCCCTGGTGTTGCAAGCGTCCATAAGCCACGGTGACCGCTTACCATCAGGCGGACCGTGTGCTTGTTTGCCACCTTAGTGGTATAAAAAATAAAAAAACGTATATAATTAGCTCGAAAAAGGTACGACAGCCGTGCCTTCTGAGCGACTGAGGCGCCGGTGCACACAGAGTGCGCGCGCTATCTTACCCGTCACGCCGGTCCAAACGATGAGTCATGAATCTTTCCCGAACACATTTAGTTGTGAGTAAAAGTAATGAAAGTAGGGAAAATCATTATAATAGTATTTGTTAGGTATCTAGTGTATTACCTAAATTGTTTATAGAAATCAAAATACAAAAATCGGAATGGTTTAAGCCGTGAGTATATGGTATGGAATTACTTATGGAACAAACACATTTCATCATTGCAGAAGAAATGCATTGCATCTGAATCCTAAATAAAAACCTTGAAACGAGTTAAAGTATTTACAAAATTCTATTTTGATTTCAGTTTTTGAGAACACACTGTTAAAAAGCTACGTGACAAAATTACAGAGGTTTCGTTTTGGCCATTTGGCTACGGAAACCTAAAAATTGCTCGGTTATGGTGCATATAGGTATCAGCTATTTAGCGACGCTATTTGATATTATTTATATTCTATTCGTACAAAGCTTATTTAAAAAGTGTACAAGTAATTTATAAAACTAGTCCTAAATTAAGTTGAGAACATTTTGTGTTGTTTCTGAAACACATCTGTGAGCTTTAGCCATCTTCTCTGTTTAAAGTAGCCAGTTTCGGCAGAAATATCAAATAAAACTCACAAATGTTTTTCAGGAACAATACAAAACTATTATAAAATAGCCCATGGTATAATACATTTTTGAAGTTAGCTAAGAGAGGAAATAAATAATGTGGCTGATATATGCAAAGCAAATGGAAGTATAAATAAGACATCTTAGATCGTCGTTTATCTCCAAGTTACATGACAATATGATCCTATTTACAAGCGTGTTATACTAGTTGGATAAAATTCTTATTTTTGCTGAAAGTAGCGATGTACCTACTGCACTACGCATTACACTGTGCGAACTGGCTGTTACTTGTGTAGATATTTTAATAATAATAAAGAATAAAATATTTTTGGACACTACACACAGCGCCGTCTGGCCCCAAAGTAAGCAAAGCTTGTGTTATGGATACCAGACAACGGATATAAATACATATACATTACTTTTTTTTGTAAATAAATACATAAATACACCCAGACTCAAGAAAACACAAATTTTTATCACATAAATGTTTGTCCAGTGCGAGAATCGAACCAACACCCTCTGCACAGCAGCCGGCCACACTACCAATTAGGCTGCGAGGGAGATATTTTATTTATATTTTAGGTAATTTCGATTTCGAAACATATTGTAGAGTTTTGTCATAATTTATTTTAAATTCAGTAACATCACTTTGAATCCTTATTTTTCGAATCGTCTATTCTCAGTAATCTCTTCAAATGTCCCTTTCTCTTTTTTCGTTCTGGCGCAATTTTCGGTAGTACTGGCTGCGTAGCTTCCGGCAGTGCTGGCTGCTTAGCTTCCGGCGACGACGGTTCAGTAACTGTTTGGATTTCCGACTGATTTTGTGTTTGCGACTGGGATTCGGGTTGCGATTCCAATCGTGCTTCGGGTTGCGATTCCAATCGTGCTTCGAGTTGTAATCGTGATTCGGGTTGCGATTCCGATCGTGCTTCGAGTTGTGATCGTGATTCGGGTTGCGATTGCGTTTGGGGCTCCGATAGCTTTTCCACCGCTTGATCAGGTTGTGTATTTGACAGATTTGGCGGATGGATTTCTGATTGTGATTGTGTTTGCGATTGTTTTTGTGTTTGGGGTGGTTCTTCAGGTGCTTCTACATCTGTATCAGTCCTTTTATTAATATTATTTAAATCAACTTTGTATGTTCGTTTGCTGAATCGAGGGTTAAAATTAAAGGTTGCTGCTTCTCTTATTTCTACAATTGCGCTTCTTACTAGGACAATCACGTAGCATTGGAATACTGTAACAGAAAAAAAATAGTTATGAAATGTAGATCATTGAGTAGATATCTACCTCTACATGTCATGAATAAGGACCTTAGAACCTTCATAGTCACGCACTGTGCTTTTTAGATGTCCTTTCGCGATCGCTTAGGTGGTGGAATGAGCTACCTGCCGAGGAGGTTACCACTAAGTACTATAATTATAGGATTCCTCAAGTAGTGAGGTAGTTTTTTTAAAAGGTCGGCGAGTACCGCTTAGGCTGCTTAAAATCATGCAGGCCGTAAGCTTCTTGCCACCTAGTGGTAAAAAAAACATATGAAATTGTCTGGCGAGAAGATTCTCAGTAGAATGAATGGGTACCTATAGGTGAGTTATTATAAGTTATTCATATGGTTCAGGTGGCTAATAACAAGAATGTAATCGAATGTTTACCTTTATCTTGTATTAAAGCCAAACATTTTTAGGGCTCCGTAGTGAATAAGGAACCCTTATAGTTTGACCATGTTCGTCCGTCCGTTTGTCTGTCTGTCTGTTCGCGACTTAGCTCAGAGATCATTGGTACTAGAAAGCTGTATTTTGGCATGGGCATACTTATAATACATATTAATTAGGCTGACAAAGTGGTAAAATATAATTTAAAAAAAAAAATTTTTACAGTACCTCCCACGTAAAGTGGGATTAAATATCTAAGGCTCAAATTTTCTTCTCGATTTTACTATCCAAAATATTATATTTAACGAAGAAAATGATTGGAAAACATTTTTTGTAAAAAGGTTTAGGAATACTTACTAACTTTTTTACAAAAACAGGAAAAGATTCCCACCCCAACTGACTTCTAATACACAAAAACTATTTTTAAATTCTTGTGCTGATTGGGTTCAGTTAGGTATTAACGATACTTGTTACTTGTAGTGATATGTTTCTGATGATTATAAGTAGGTGCTACCTTCGTTATTTTAAACATTTTTTTTATACCACTAAGGTGGCAACCAAGCACACGGTTCACCTGATGGAAAGCGGTCACCGTGGCCTATAGAGGCTTGCAACACCAGAAGTATCACTCGCGCGTTGCCGACCCTTCAAAAATCCAATAACTTCTTTCTTGAAGAACCCCATACTGTAGTCCTTAGAGAAAACCTTGGCAGGGAGCTCATTCCACAACCCAAGCGTTCGCGGGAGGAAGTTTCTCTGAAACCGCACTGTACGCAACCATTTCGGTTGTAAAGTGTGAGAATGAATTCTCTGCCGAATGCGAGCGGCGGGATGGTAGAAAGTAGCCGTGGGCATCATTTCGAACAATTCAAACATGCAATTACAATATTTTAACCAGGTATAGTAGGCGATGTGTAATCAACAAGCGATTTATTTGGTACTTATTTTTGAGCGGGATTAAAATTTACAGTCAAGCACGGCATGCCCAGTCCACTTCAGCTTATATTCTACATTTCTACATGCTGAGTTACAGACACTTGCGTTCTTAGTGCAATACTTACGAGTGGTAAATATGATGACAATTTTGATCAGCACGTCTATCTGAGCTATGACTAAGGCGTACAGGATGAGCGACATTACTATAACCGCTAGCGAATAATACATGTACACTCGCAGGAGTACGACGTCATTCTGTCGAAAACATTAAAAGAGTAGGTATTGTTTGTACTTGACAGTTATAAGTAAGTAGGTATGTAGATATGACTGAAAAGTAGCATATTATACTGCTCCCGACATAGCAAACACCTTTGTGGTTACTGCTTTCCTAAGTCTAAACATTATTCATACAGCCATCTATGGCGTCTAGATAGAATAATCGTGAGGTGCGGTGAGCGTCGAGGCAACTTGGTATATACCTATAAATATCTACCAATAACCAGATATATAAGTATAACTACCTATGAGTTAAAAAACTATTTTTTTCTGTATTACTAGTAGATACAGTGCGGCTGATGCAGCCATTACTGCTACACCGGACTTTTCGGGCGAGACTCTGAAGGAGACTGGAATAATGGGACAGTATCATCATGAAAGGGTATTCTCTCTGGTATTTGTGGTTTCTGGTTATTTTGTAACTAAAGAACTTAGCACGAGTTTCTATCGTAAAGTCAGACAGTACGATTTTGCATAAAAATAGGTAGGTACTTTATAATGATAATATGTACTGGGCAGTCGAGATACTAGAGCGGTCTACAGGCGACACGTAATCGCTGCAACTCCGCCACAGGTGTGGACACTTTCTTATATTTCCCAAATTCCAGACCCAGACAGCGAATCAGCGCTCTTCAGATTGGCAGGTAGTACTTATATTAAAAAAAAAAAAAAAAAAACTTATGCGTTGAAAAGACCAGATCCCGACCAAGACATCGAATCCGGATGCAGTTACCTACTACTACCAATAGAGCCACGGAGACACCGCGCCGCAATAAAAAATTTACTGTGGTTACATCCAACTCCGATCCTAATTCTATTAATCCTTATATAATGCCATGGCCATCCATTACAGTATGAGATGAGTACTATTAGTACAAACTTTGGTGACTTACCCTATGCATAGCGACAATAAGCAGCACACTAAACCCAAATTCAATAGTATAAGCGAGAATGCACATGGTACTAGAGGCTTCACCCTCGGTTATCTTCCCTTGAACCTTTTGCAGGGTCGGCGTGAAACTTTCTTCAGCCGATCCCAGGACATATATCAGCTAAAAACGTAAAAATATAGATGCAGCACAATTTAGAAACTTAGGTACTCCTAATCTATATAGTTTCTTTAAATATTAATGAAAAATGGGGTATTTTTGCGCCCCCCTTTAGCTGTACTTATCGAAACTCCAGCTTAAAAACATTTCAAAATGTTTTTGACAATTCGTTCCAGCGGGCGTAACTATTACCGAATTCCGATTTAACGAACTCCTTGATTAAATATACTTAAATATATATAAATATACAGATAGCAGACATCTTACGTATACTTAATCAAGGAGTTGCCGTAAGAATGCCACGCCGATAGCCAAATGTAGGGCGGGCGAAGCCGCAGGCAAAAGCCAGTATTATTATTTTAAAAATCAGTGCGAGATAATTAATTCTTTTTAGCGCGGAAATGATCTATCGGAAATGGGCTCTACTCCGCAAGCGCGAAATAGTCGACCGTGATTTGTATACAAAGCCAATTGATTGGCTATCAAAATTGGCACGAAATGGTCGTTGAATCCAACACTTTAGGTAACCCCCGTTCTTGCAGTCGGGTAAAAAGACAGGCTAAACTTATAATAACTTACCGATAGCATTGCATTGTAATAACCTATAATCAACACCCCAATCCGTATAGGGGCAAGCCAGCAACAGCTGTCGAGCTTAAAGCTTACTACACTTGTTCTCACATATTCGTAGAGACGTTCCATTTTCACAGCGCACGTCCTTTCGCGTTCCCATTCGCGGAAATTATTAACGAAATGCCCGGCAGTAATTATACGTAATTAGGATGTTGTATAATCTCATATTAGGACGTTTTGACCAAATTAATAATGTCTATTTTAAACTTGTTGCTTACCTAACATTATATTAATAAAATTGTTACCTATTTGTAGCTAAATTATTCTGGGTTCACATATAGGATTATTAGCGATCCGCAGCTGAATGGCGAAAACGGAAGCATTATAGTTTAGTTAAGTCCAGTCGCCTGTTTAATAATAGTGCCTGCAAGACCAAGCTCTGCTTGTTTCTTTAACAACGCCATCTATTGTCAAGTAGCTTTAGAGTTGCTGTGTCGGTAAAAATAAAAGTATTACTACTCGCCAATAGATGTCAGAAAGAGTCATATTTTTCAGTTTTTGAAACGTAGTTAGTTCAATTTATCACCCCCGAAACCCCTTGCATAAAACATGAAAATCGTTTGAGCCGTTTCCGAGATTTAGATTATAAATATATATACAAGAATTGGTAAAATCTAAAAAGTATTAGATAGGATAAATCAAAAACTCCATTCCATATATAGAACTCCGGGACGAAATTATTATTTTTTATGAACCTTAGCGTGTATGATTTTGTCTAATTGATCAATAAAATGTGCTTTAAAGGTCTCTTATTGATTTTTTCATTGAGGTGTAAGTATATCAGTTTTAATCCCTCCAGCTGTCCCTGTGCCAAAAACCTGACTTAAGTACAACGTAAAGCTAAAGGTATAGTACATACCTTTTTTCGACAGACTTGATTTAAAATATAGATATTACGACCTCAAAAGAATTTCGAGAATTGTTTTAATACTAGTCTCTGTACCGCGGCCTAGCCATAGCTTAACACAGCAACCTCACACGCGTCTAGTCGACACACCACATAACCATACAGCTAGCGTGCGCACGACCGTTATTTCGGCTATTTTGTATAGGACGCTCGTGTAGTTCCGAGCGCTTTGTTATTATACAGTGATGCTCATGGCAGCTATGTTACTAAGCTGTGCCGAAGATAAATCGCGTGGAGGCACTTCTCTTTCCCCCAATGTTCATTGGATCAAAGGCGCAGTACAGCTTTTGCGGTAGGACTATATAGAATTACTAACACACCGCGGAACCCCTACAACCATTTGCCTCTTTGTAATACTACTAGAGACAAATTACATACATACGGGTCAAATTGATAACCTCCTTTTTTGAAGTCGGTTAGTAAAAGATATGTAGATTTGAAATAAAACAAGGTGAAAAATGTATCATTTTATTTAAATTGATTGAATCAATCACATGATTATAAAGTCTCAATACAGGAATGGTAAAATTTGTAACGATAACACTTCATATAAAAAAAATAACAAAAATATGTTTTGGAAAAAAGAAGCGAATAGGTATAATATATTATTGAAGTAAATTGCTTTTCTATTAAAGAAACCAAGCATTATTTAAACAGTTTAATAAGATAAAGTACTTTAAACAGTTTAAGAAAATAAAGTAGGTACAGATATGTTTTCGTATAAATAATAATGTAACATATCGACACTTATCATCGAAGGGGTAATCAGTATTACTAAAGTATGGTCGTACGTAACATTCACGTTCTACTGATGAATTCCGTCCCACAAACATGATAGGTAGTGAACCTAACGCCATACCAGACACAAACCAGAGTCGAGACAACTTTACACTTTGTAGTTGTAATAATATTGGTTACCCCTACCGGGAATCGAACCCACGACTATCGACATGGCCGCCGAAAGTTTTACAATTGCGCAACTCAGTCAAATAAACTATTATCATTATATTTGTTGGTTTAATTAATTATTAACAAGGGCAGTGTTAGAGTTCCATATTCTATGTAATCAATATCTACTTCCTTTGTTTACAAAACAAGGCACTGAAATTAAATATTTACTATATACTTGCATAAACATTGCTTATTTAAATTATCTAGCATATAAATAGTTATATTTATTATTAACAAAAATAGAAACATCATTTTTAAAATATGTCTAGTTGGTTAATAAACCCTGCAAAACAAACTCCCATCTCTTGGTTAAATCCTGTTTAGATCCCAAATTTCGCAAGCCATTTTAGTTTAATATAAGTGGGCGTCCATTAATTACGTGATTTTTCGAACGCCCTTCCCACTTTGGCGAGATGTCGTGAGATTTGGCTCGATCCCCTCCCCCTACCCTAATCTCACGTGAGATGTTTCAAAATGCTTATTTTAAGTGGAAAAACGTTAATCAGTGCTTTATTGCGTTTGATTTATTAAAAAAGAGCATAACTTGCTACTTTGCAGCGTTCGAATAGCTGAGATGTAGGATTTGGCGATATTTGACACAGTTTTCTCGCAATTCTACAATGTGATATTTGGCGTAAAAACGTGTTTGGGTGAAATTCTGCTTAAAACTCTTCGCAACTTAAACGAATCACGTAATTTATGGACCTAAATGTATCCAAACGTAAAATAATTTAAAGATCGCATTTATCAAAGATTAAATCGTTGTATCGTTCACATTTTAACAGAAACCATGTTGATATGTTATCACGTTTTAAGTCAAATGATTTTTTATCGGGTTCAAAACTGACAACAAATCTACATTTTCATTTAGAGAAATATAATCCTTTTGGAATATACAATTTGTACCTTTATTACAAAATGATCAGACAATTCTATACATATTTTTGTTTGTTTTTATATATTTTTACATTAGACTATGTAAATTGATGTTAAAAAAGTAGGCGGCGATATAGGACCCTCAAATAAAATCCATACCTGCTGTTGTTGCATTAATTACAAATAACTGTGCACAAATTGATAAAACTTTACAATTAAATAAAACACTGCACTCAATAGAATAGAAAAACTTGTTTTGGTTGCTTTCGCTGTTTCAATTCAGTATATTTATTATATTGGGACAAATTCACTATAGATATAAACTATTCAATAGGTTTATTTAAAAATCTATTCGCTAAAGAACTGACAATTGTCTTACAAACCTTGAAGTACTACTTATAAAATATCAAATTACTAAAATTAATCTGTTAACTCTTTCGTTAGGTAATTTTAAATGTTACAAACTATTTACCACTTTAAACCAAAATCTACAAAAAAAAAATTGCAAACATAGACCTAAAAATCACCAAACACCTAAAATTCTATCACTAATAAAATAAAAATCCTTAAAAAATATCTGTCCCATTTTTATGCTAACGATACTTGTAAGAAAAAGGCAAAAGCAACCAAAAAGAAAGAAAAAAATCACTTCATCAAGGCGTGGACGACGGCGTTAGCGTTCAACGCCTTCAAATCTGTATAAGTCTGTCCTGTACCAACAAAAACAATGGGCTGCCCTGTTATATACGTCATAGAAATGGCCGCACCTACTTTATCATCTATAGTATCAAACTTGGTAAGGACAATACCATCTATAGTGTGTGGATTAGGCGAAGAGCTGTAGTCGGCTAAAGACTGATTGAATTTGACTAATTGATCAACAGCCTCGTTGCCTACAAGCGCCTCTCCAACAAAAAGGACCATATCAGGTTGATTGACAGTGATCAGCTTGGCTAAAGCTCTCATAAGAGGTTCGTTGTCCTGCATACGACCGGCGGTGTCTATCAACACTACGTCTATTTTTGTATCTGAAGCGAATTTGATTGCTTCCATTGCGATTCCAGCTGCGTCTTTACCTGTATAGGGAAAAAATATTGGTGACTTCTTGGTTGATAAAATAAAAAATGGTAAAAAACATTGCACACATACAGGGCGTTCCATTTAATTACTTCGTCACAGAATTGTTAGCGGGAAGCGTTTTATTAGCTTTTGGCAGCAAAATTATAGCTTAATTTTTTGACTTTTAGCGTTTCGTTAAAGCAGTTTTACAACGATGGACACAAAGGAAAGACCCGAAATATTGCTACCCATGCTAGGTAGTGGGTATTTTGCACTACTTTTTGACAGCTGTCAAATGCGTTTCGTTTTAACAATAATAGCATTGCTGAAATTATCAGGTGCACTTATTGCAGGCATTCTTACACTTCGATACAATACAATACTTATACACTGGTTTTTCGTCTCTAACCATGGTTTATTTGTTGAAATAGCAAAATGATAAATCAAATTTTAGAGCAGATTAAAATGTCACAATATACAACAATAAAACTTTGTCGTCACAAATAGCATGCCATCCTAAATCAGTGATGTTTTAAATATTTATGTTTGTACTAAATATTGTTATTATTCGTAGCAATTATGACAAGTAAATAAATAGATTTTTTTAAATATAAGGACCGCAAAAAAAAAAATTTCTAATAAAAAGTTATTTGGCTTATTTCAACATGTTAATTTTTAATTATTGTTTGATAAATTCAATATAAATATATATGTATTTTTGGGAATGCGAGGTTATGCTCGGTTCTCATCCTAACATCTACGCAATAGGGTAATTTCCAAATAACAAAAAATATTAATTGTAAACTAAAGGATGAAAGGCACCTATTTCTGACGAGATATTTTGTTCGAGCGCCAATAGTTCGAGGCTGAAACGAGCCTTTCACCAGAATTAAACACTCTACTTTTCATTTGGAATATGAGGAAAGTAAACACAAGCCAAATATGAAAAGAACATATTATTCTACTTTTCATTGCGAATGAGGACAGTAGACACAAGCCAAAATTATGAAAAAGGTTCACCTTAGTGATATAAAAAAAACTAAATCGCTAATACTCAAATACGTGCCTATAAAAATACAAGAGTTCCCTTGATTTCTTCTGGATCCCATCAATATATCCTGACCTGATGACCACGGGACAATGGGTATCCATTTGTTGTATACTTAAACCTTATCCAGAATGTAACGTATACTTTTCTGAAATCCGCATCAAAATCGATTCAGCCAAACGCGAGATAATCGCGGACAAACAAACATACATACAAACATACGGCTCAAACTGATTACCTCCCTTTTTGAAGTCGGTTAAAAATAATGATGATCTTGCATAAAACTTGAAAAAGAAGTTTAATTTCATATTTTTCAGACTTAAATTATACCTATGAACTAATTATTTTATAGATATCTTCTAACTAAAAACTAGCCTATTGCAGAGAGTTCTATCTCTGTTACTCACCGTATCCCTTTTCGTAAAGTCGCACCATCTGCCGCCCACCATGTCTTTCCTCTGGATGCAAAGCATTGAGATGTCTTGTGTGAGTACGGAGTTGTTCTACAGCACCAGCTCTGAATGTGTCGCAGGCCGCTATCAACACTGACAGGTTGTTTTCAATCAACCAAAAGCAGATTTTTGCTAGATTTGTTGATTTTCCGACACCATTCACCTGTTAGTGTAAATTGATTGTTAGTTAAAAGTGTAATATATACCAATCATACAATAAAATAGTGCACTATATTTGGATATAACCCTGCTACAAAATAATTAAAAAAAAATGTCAAAGATAAAAAAAATTTGTTCAAGTAGATTTTTAAGAAAGCTTTGCAATTGGCAAAAACAACCTATATTTTTACATAACAATTACGATCTTTACCGAAAAAAATTTAAATTTATTTTTACAGAAAAGAGTCAGCAAGGCAGTCGATATTCTTCTTAAAAAAACACTTAATTTTCCAATACTTTGTAAGTAAACTAATAAAAATAAATGAGTGGCTCAGTTCTCGAACCAATAACTTTGCATGGATATCTGCTCATGAATTTGCTCTGAACTATGGATTCTCTCAGCTGGTACTTTCTCCAACGAGAATACCAGATATAGAGGACCATACAAGCTCCTAACTGGACCTTCTGCTGACTAGACGTCCGGACGGATATTCCATCTCAGTGGATGCGCCTCTTGGCTCCTCGGACCACTGTCTCGTTCGGACTCAAGTGTCATGCACACAACGCGATCCATCTGGGCCAACTAATTGGCGTCGTGTGTATAAGTCGGCAGACTGGGATGGATTGCGAGAATTTTACGCATCGTACCCGTGGAGGCAGATCTGCTTTAACTCAGAAGATCCTGACGTCTGCGCAGCCGCAGTCACTGAGACAATCCTTGCTGGTATGGAATCCTACATTCCTAACCCGCGAGTAGCTGCCGGCGTCAAAAAACGACCGTGGTTAATAGGTCTTGCAGAAAAGCTAAAATTCTTAAGCAAACTGCATATGAGGCTTGGACAACGGCTCGTAATAATAAGGATCCGAATATTTTTGAGTTAAAACGCAAATTAAATGCTGCCTCGAGGTTCAGTAAGAAAGCAACTGCCAGAGCAAAATTCCAATTCATCGGCAAAATAGGTGGGCGACTTGCGAGCTATCCTTCTGGGAGTCGTGCTTTCTGGTCGCTTGCCAAAGCTGCCGAAGGGAACTTTTGCCAAACGTCGTTACCACCACTGCGAAAGACCGATGGTAACTTGGCCCATAGTGCTAAAGAGAAAGCCAATCTACTGGGCAGTCTCTTTGCCTCAAACTCGAATATGAACGATGAAGGCGCTGTACCACCTACTACCGTGGTGTGGTAAGAACATGCCGGTAATCTCCATAATACAGCTGGAGGTCCCGCGGGCCTTGCTTTCTCCTGATGTTCATAAGTCGATTGGGCCAGACGGTATACCAGCAGTGGTGCTTAAGCAGTGTGCTCCTGAGTTATGTCCTGTACTCACGCGCCCCTTCGCGCTTCCCTACCAACCTAGGCAATTTCTGTCTTCATGGAAGACTGCGAATGTGCACCCGATGCCCAAAAAGGGCGATATATCAGATCCATCGATCGCTATTACCTCTCTCTTCTCCAAGGTGATGGAGCGTGTGATCAACACACAGCTTCTAAGATACCTAGAAGAACACGACCTGGTCAGTGATCGTCAATATGGCTTTTGCCACGGTCGCTCGACTGGTGACCTTCTTGTGTATCCCACACACCGATGGACACTAGCCATTGAGTCAGACGCATACGAACCGTAGTTGACGATAGTTGCTCTGATAGCATGGACATTAATGCTAGTGTCCCGCAAGGCTCTGTGCTGTCTCCTACGCTCTTTCTACTGCATATCAAATATATGTTATCCATCAACAACAGACATTGCTATGCAGATGACAGTACTGGAAAAACTTATTACGCGGGTCGTGCAACATCCCTCGTGCCGTTGTGGAGGAAAATCGCGAAGAACTTGTGTCTCAAATCGAGACCACACTGTCCAAGGTCTCTGACTGCGACCGGGTAAATTTGGTCCGATTCAACCCTACAAAGACACAAGTCTGCGCGTTCACCGCAAAGGAAACCCTATTCACTGTAATCCCACAATTCCAGAACACTCCCCTCTCCATCTCCAAGAGCATTGGGATCCTTGGTGTTGACATCTCCAGCGATGTTCAGTTCCGAGATCATTTACAAGATAAGGTGAAGCTGGCGTCCAAAAACTAGGTGTACTCAACAGAGCGAGCCAGTACTTCACGTCGGGGCAGAGGTTGCTGCGAGAATTGTCGACGATCCCAAACTCACTTGCCGTATCGAACCCTTAAGTCTGAGGAGAGATTTTGCCTCCCTGTGTGTGTTCTACCTCTTGTACAATGGGATGTGTTCTGAGGAATTGTTCGAAATCATGCCCACGGCTACTTTCGACAATCGCTATAGGCAGGGAATACATTCTCACACTTTATAGCCGAAATGGTCGCGTACAGTACTGTTTCAGAGAAACTTTCTCCCGCGAATGCTCCCTGCCAAGGTTTTCTCTAAGGACTACAGTATGGGGTTCTTTAAGAAAGAAGTTATTGGATTTTTGAAGGGTCAGCAACGCGCGAGTGATACCCCTGGTGTTGCAATCATCCATAGGCCACGGTGACCACATACCATCGGGCGGACCGCGTGCTTGTTTGCCGCCTTAGTGGTATAAAAAAAAACTTGATGTGTTTTAAAATTTGACAAAACAATATCAAAGGGTAGATAAACTTACCCCACAGAAAGACATGACGTATGGTCGCCCTTGTTGCTTGGCGTGAAGACAATCTCGCAGGATGTCCACACGTCGCTTTGGAGACAGAATTTGTACCAAAGATTCCGTTAACGTAGACTTTATTGTTTTCGCCACACTGTCGAATGTACCTAGAACCTATAAATCATTCATAAATATTATTTATTTATTTATTTTTGCACCTTACACCTATCATTACAGGTTTTTCGCCTAATGCGATAGTGAAGCTAAATAATTGATCTGTAATATTATAATTCATACACCTTTTTGTAACATATTTCTAACAATGCAATTCTTGTGAAATCACTCAAAGCACAAAAAACAAATCTATTTCTCTAGTAATTTGGTAAAGAGTTCTAAAAGCACGTGAAAGTGGTGCCTGTTTCTTTAGGTTAGTGCGTGCTTGCCGTCGTAGTAATAGGTTGGGTTGTCGCTGCGTAAGTCATGTGTCATACGAAGTATCATACCTAATTTCTGTAAGTTTTTTAGACACATCAATAATATGAGCCCTAAGCGTGAGACCACTGTTTAAGAGTACCCTAAAATCTTTAACTTCACTAACCCTGACTATTGGCAATCCAGCAATGTAATAATGGCCCATAATCGGATTATGTTTGCATGTAAACGTAATCAATGCGCACTTTGCGATATTTAATTGTAGACAGTTTATTTGAACCCGTTTCCTACTCTATTAATGCCCCTTTGTAACCGCTAACTCAGGGTTTTAATGTCCATGTACAGCTTCAGGTCGTCCGCAACATGTTATAATATAAAATTACATATAACCATTCGGTACAACTGCACGAAACTTATTTAAAAAACACAACATACAATATATGACATTGTAAAAACTGTCTTCGCAACTGCGACGGAATTTTATAATAATATTTAAAGTAAAATGTAGAATTAATTTCCATAATTATTTTTTTAATGTAATGTATAGACATGTAAATTCTTTTTACGAAATAAATGAATGTGAATATAAATTTCATAAGACAAGTGCCGCAAACCAGGATACTGTGATGTTTTGCTGTCATCGTACATATGAATGCTTGTTAAAGCAGTGTCAAGTGGAGAAACACGTCAACCGTTAAAAATGTTATGACTTGCTTCATCAAAAACCGCATTCTGCTCACTAGGGAAAAATACTTTGCAAGAGGAAGCACCTAAGAAATTGCACAGTCCGCGATTAATTCAAAAGTTACCAAGAAATACAACAAAAACTACCATAAATAATGTAAATATATATTAATATAAATTAAAAAACTAAATATGTAGTTACCTTGCCCTGAAGTTTAACGGCGACGGAATCACACAGCTTGTTTGCGATATCGGCTGCAACATTTTTAGTAATCAGATGGTCTTTCATCTTATCTAGTACAGGCCGCATCGTTTCTTCCGTTAGAGCCTTTGAGCCGACTAAACCTGTGTCAAGCAAATAAATGTTCAAAGAAGATATAGATAAGATATTTGAAACATATGGCAAAACATCAATATTTATGTGGTCAATGCTACTAATTGGTTTATTACTCGTTTATGCCACCACAACTAAACTGATTTGGAATGAAGACAACTAATATGCTGAATGAAGATCGATTTCATCAGAAGCAGTGGCCTGACCAGCTGTCACGTAGGACTAAAGTAATTGGTGAAAAGAGGCTTTTTCCCCAATTGTTATGTAAGTTTATCCAGCCAGTCTTCTGGGAGGAAAAAGCGTGAAGTTTTACAATCACATACATACTTTACAAAGACATCTCTCATCCTATGCCGACTGCATGTTTTTTTTTTTAATAGATAGAATTGCATTTTCGATTTCTTGGGTTAATAAAAACAAAAACTGTTTTAAGTAAATACTGCATCTACTTTTTCAATGCTACTTGCATTTTTCCTGCCGCGTACACGTGTCCAGTTCACACACTTGCAAGGCACATTCCAAGCTGTTTTTAAGTTCTATTACAATGCGTTGCTTTGAGGAACTTCGTGATTCTAATTTTAATTATTTTTTTTCAGTCAAAAAACAGTGCACAAACAATACTGACTGACCTTTGAATATGCTAAACATGCCACCAGATTTTTTAGCAGCCACCTGAGTCGATTCCACTTCCTCATCGTCGCTGCTTTCATCTGATTCCACCTCCAGGTCTCTTATTGCACCTTTCATTTTTCCTATCAACTATCAAAATAAAAATATTGGTATTATTGCAAAACATATTGGTAAGTATATTTGGTATATTCTATAACAAATCAGAGAAAGGTATGTGTTAGATTGCATTTTTATTATTGTATTGTTACAAATTATGTGACAGCAATTATCAAACCCTTATGGGGCAAAAAATCTGACAGTCGAGTGCATTGGGCACCCGCGGCGGTCAATGGCCTAAGCCTTCCTTCTATAACACGAGGCTTGCGCAGTAACGACAATCAACGGCTGTTAATTGTCACAAGTCATTCATAATTATACTGTGAAAGGAATCTAAAGATGAATCAACTATTTATTAACCTGTGTATCAGCGGTGACTGTATTTGTAGCATCTTCTGGTTTGTCGGTGCTGAAGTCCAATGTAGGCAGATCCCTCGAGTCTCCACCGAGACCCCACACACGAGGCTCTTTTACCCGATCTGCTTTTGAGACCTTAGGGGACTTCCTGAAAAATTGTAATTGTTATGTAATAGAATAACTACTGTGAAGAAAAAAATGACAAGTACTCCATTTAGGTGCAGGCTACATGCATAAGTCACTTACTTATTTTATTAAAGACAGACCAATAGGCTTTGTGAGTAAAGTCAAGTAAAACGACGGACAAGGATCTTGAGTGGTGTTACTTGCACAGTAAGCATTAGTACATGCATTACTTGTTGGACCCTCGTAATTCTTTACACAATGCATAAAACCTGCGCAAGTGCCTCAACTTACCCACACCTAAACCATGTACAAGAACAATTAAAAGTTAAAACAAAAAGGAGACTGGGCAAAATTGTATGGACCTTGGTCAAAGAAATTAAAGTGTTGCCCCCTCCATATTTTCTTGTATTTGACCGAAAAAACTATACCACAAGAAATGGAATATACTGCTGTTATTCACCTTAAATTATAGTAGGAATAAGTAATCAAATAAGTATGTTTATTCCATAATGAAAAAAACTGCTTTATTTATCATCTATAATATAACCGAAAACAGTTTGGCGCATAAGTCATGGTATTGTCATTGTAAAGCAATATTGCGGTTATCTCATCAACATAAATCGTCACTGTATAGTTTGAATAAGTGTTCCATATCTTGCTTAGGCGTTTTATTATGGATGCTTAGTAGATAGCAAGACCTCATCAAATATAACAATAAGTATATAATTTTCATTGGACATGCAAAGCACTATGGCAGAAGAGATTTTGATGATCCAATACAAACAATTATGTAATTAAACTGTTTCAAATCTACACGTCAATCCATGAGGCAGACAGTCCAGTCTCTATTCAAAGGAAAGCAACACATAAAAAGATAAAGAATTTAATCATTTAGGAACTTACTTAGGTTCTTTTTTTCCTTTTGAAGCTATTTTTTGGGCCAATTTAGCTCGGTTGACTGCAATTGTATCATCTTCGGGTTCTGGAGATTCTTCTTCTTGCCCGTTTGTCAAATTTTTAGACTCCACTATTTTTACTGAAAAGATATAAAGTTAAGTAATAAGTTAGGCTAGGAAAAATATTACTGTTTTTGTTTCTTCTAAAACCTACAACTTTTAGAATTTGAGGAATTATTTGCACGAAAAATTAAAGAAAAATATAGAAACAAAAAGTAATTTTAACAATCTCATTCCTTCAAACTTTTCTTTCTTTCTTTTGCTTACTTGGTTAACCGATTTTTTGCAATGTGAGAGAATAGTAAATATTTTTTTTTAACCCAACAAATCTAATGTTTCCAACTAAAAAATAAGATATATAGTCCATATTTCTTAGAAAGAGTGTAGCTTTTTTGAGTCACTAACATCATGTAAACCAACCATAACATCAAATTACCTGTCTTCTTTCCTTTATCTTCTCCTTTACGCTCAATCATGGAAGCTACAGTCTTTTTGGACTTTTGGGAGTCCTCAAAAGTTCGCATTTGCTTCGGAAGCTTAGCCTGTGTCTTTGCTAAAATCAAATTTTATTCTTTTTATACCACTACAGTAGCAAAATGTTTGTAACACTAGGGGCATAACTCACATGTTACCAACCCTTTAAAAATATTATTTTGGCTAAATATTGTCCCATCATTTAAAAAATCCTATGTAGGAGATATCTTAAATTCACAGATAATTAGACTGGTAACCTAAACTAACCAATGTATAAGTTATGTTTTAATGATTAATATATTGGGTAGTTTTGGTTACCACACCGTAATTTCATTTGTATTCTATATATTTCAAATATTATCAACATAACATTTTGTAATAAATTAACAAAAAACAACATATATATTCAATTTATCATTTATCTATAGAGAGTGCAACTGATACCCTATGCCAGTATACCCTTCACATTTGTAGGTTCAATTGTAACACAAATTACTGTGATTCATTGCAACAATATACATGCCTAGTCAATGTGTCAACAAAAGCTGCCACCATTTAGGTAAAACTATTTATAAATTATTAGCTTGTTAAAGTGATATGTTATTAAACCCATATCAGCATATTGAGACTCTAGAATTAAAAAAAGTTAGTTAAAGATGCTTGTTTTTAAACCACTTGAGACTGTCTCTTTGACACAAAGTAGTAGACTATAATTTAACCTCTAAGATGCAAGGACTTTCATGCCCACTGGACCTTTGAAGTGCATGATATATAGTTTCCCACTCTCTAAGTTATCCCCGCGGTGATAGAATGCCCTATATTTTAAACTACATAATCTATTATAAATATGCTTATATCATTTTGTAGCTTATTAAATATCACACACTAATATTAATAATTACCTGTCTACTGTCTAAGAACTATTTACCTGGTTAAGAGAAGTTTCCTTTTAAAACTCAAAAATAAGAACAAAGAAGTATAACTTATTGTAATTTACATCATATCACTTTAAAACAAAATTACTAATATGAGACGTAGACCTCAGGCGCTCAACAGAGACAAAAGGTGTGGTACAAAGTTAGTACCATGGATATTTCAGTAAGTATTCAGAAGTGAAGCCAATGGCCTGTCCTTCGTTCTAGTATTTTTGGGTGGACAATATTTTGTGCGTTTAATATTTTTTTATCAGAAATTGTTTTGGTAATTTGATCCGGCCGCCATTTATATTGCGCCATTTTGAGTTGGATTTTGGATTTTATTAACAGTAGCATAGTGTTCATTTCGACCCGGGTAATGTGCTATAAAACTATGCCTTTTTTTAGTAAATAAATTTATTATTACTTATTATATTTATCATAATCTTATTCTTATTACTTTTTTTTTATACTGTATATATTAGGGAACATACCTTAAAATAAATAAAGAGGAATAAACATAATAAAGTTAGGTGTATGTCTGTGTGTACGCGGCAAGGGCAGATAATTTTCTTAGTACCGGGACGCTTGACGGGTTAATGCAATGAAAAAATGAAAAGTAATTTTTTTATTCCTTGCAAATTGTCATTTTCAGCTTCCCCTCATACACAGATGGAAATCAGAATTTCGGCATAAAAAGAAATTGTTTTTGTTACGGGTTTCTCTGACCTGGAACTAAGACTACACACTGGTATTTCTATATCCTTTCATATTTTAAACAATTTTAAAATTACAACCACAATTTAATTCCAATTGAGTATAATAGGGAAGCTACATCTCCAAAATCACAAGAAATCATGGATTAAGTTGGTGTGAGGTAGTTTTTACCGTTTTAAATCAAATGGAGAGGTATTTAAAATTCAATATGGACAGCTGAAATACAAACTATGGAAAAAACTAAATACCATGCTATGACCTGTATTTATGACGTCATTTGGTCATTTGAAGTCAAAATTGTGATCTGTTTATGTGTCATGGACAACTCTGTATATTAATAAAACAAATTTTATGCAAAAATAACAGTTTGCAGAGAAGTAAATATTTACCAAGTGATGTTACAAAAACTCTTACCCCATTCTTCACTATCCCTTAATGTTCGTTCAAAAATTCTTCTGAAATCAAAATCCATGTTATGCCGACCTCCTTGGAGCTCATTTTTGTATTTATCTCTAAACTCCAAGTGTATATCATTTAGGAATTTATCTATGTATGATAATTGTAGTATACGTTGATATGCCACAACAAACACCAGTTCAAACTCATTGTCAAGTTTATATTGCAGTGATAGTGCATTATGATTAAAAGAGTTATTCCCTGACCGCTCCTGTAAGACAAACGATAACTTATAATTTGACTAACATAAAAAATATTAAAAAAAATTAATATATCAAGCTAGTCAGTTAGTACATGGAAAAAAACCTCCACTAATGAACTTACTTGTAAAATAACACTGCGAATTAATGCGTTCACAGACGGAGAGAATATATCGCTTGTACTTTGAAAACACCATAGAACTATTCCTCCTTTGCTGAATATGCTAAATAAGTCCAACATTTTTGATAATAAACAGGAAAATTAGTTAAAAATTAATTATTGAATTTTTTTTACGAAACAGATGTTTATCCGTCACTTTTCTTTTACGTCGAATTCGAGAAATTGACAACTCAGACATGCGTGGCGAAATTTGTACAATTTGGACTTATATAACTAAGGAATAGCATGTCGAGAACAATTCGGACTGAGTGGAAAAATTATCGGCAACACTGTCTGTTGTTTAAAAAAAAATGTAAAGGAAATTTGTCAAATCATCTTTTGTGTTGAAAAATCTTATTTTATGTAAAGAAATTGAATTTAACTTGATCATTAATTATCAACTAAAATGAATATCACATCAGCAGCAGGGATTATATCTCTGCTTGATGAGCCGATGCCAGAAGTAAAAGAATTCGCCTTGAAAAGGTTAGACAACATCGTAGATCAATTTTGGCCAGAAATATCTGAATCTATTGATAAAATTGAAATCTTACATGAAGACAAAGTCTTTTCACAGCATCAACTTGCTGCTTTGGTAGCTAGCAAAGTTTATTACCATTTGGGGGCTTTCGAAGATTCATTGACTTTTGCATTGGGAGCCGGAGATCTGTTTGATGTCAATGGACGAAGCGAATATGTTGATACTACAATTGCCAAAGCGATAGATTTCTACACTTTAAAACGGAAGGCAATCTTTGTGGACAACGCTGCAGAAGTTATTGATCCACGTCTTGAAGCGATTGTGAATCGCATGTTTCAGAGGTGTCTTGATGATGGGCAATATAGGCAAGCTCTTGGTTTAGCATTGGAGACACGTCGCATGGATATATTTGAACAATCTATAATGAAATCTGATGATATACCTGGTAAGTATTAAAATTCTACAAAGCAGATAAGTGACCAGTTTCAAAAAACAAATGTCCCTTAAGAAATGGCAGTGGCTTTAGTACCATTGAAATTCTAGCCAGTAATCAACATACTAAAGAAAATACCATTTCAAAAAAAGAGAAATGTTTGACTTTTGAAACCACCTAAAAAAAGAGTTTTAACAGATTCTTTAACTATTTTAAATGCCATATTTCTCTAAAACAACCAATTAATATTTAGAATGTTTAATTAGCAACATTTTATTTGACTACAAATTTACTGCTATTCAATTTAATGTAACATTGTTCAAGCCCTTTCAATAAATTTTAGTCAATTTTTTTTATTGAAATTGGTAAGTGCTATGTTTTATATTTTGTCATAAGAATTTGCTATGCGGGTGGTGATGGAATTTAATACAAAAATACTCATTCTTTTTCTGAGTCATTTGGTATATAAAATGGTTTATTTCATCATGTCTATGTATCTAAAAAATCTCTAAATAATCTCTAAAAAGTCTCTATATAAATATATATATATAGAAATATTTGTATTATTTTAAAAAACACTGGAAATTAACAGTTTGGCTGCCCATACAATTATGAAAAGTCAGTGGGATGCCCACTTCCTTTTTTGTGTTATCTAGCTTTAAACATATCCAAATATAACTAAAGCCGATCCAGATAAGGGGCACTCGCTCTACACCTCGCTTCCTGCCCCTGGACTTGATGTGCACTCTAACTGTTAAAAGTAAAATAGCAATAGTATCTGCCAACTGTAAAATATAATTTATTTGCAAAGCATAAGTTATAATTTGATATTTGTTTCAGGAATGCTTCAGTACGCCTTCAAAGTTGCAATGAGTCTGATCCAGAACAAAGGTTTCCGCAGTACAGTCCTCCGGTCTCTTGTAGGCTTATATCGAGGACTTAATGTCCCTGACTATGTCAGTATGTGCCAATGCCTTATCTTTCTTGAAGACCCTCTTTCAGTAGCTGAAATTTTGGACAAATTGACACATGGACCACAAGAATCTGTACTTATGGCTTATCAAATAGGTTTTGATTTATATGATTCAGCAACTCAACAGTTTCTTGGTAGAGTATTACAAGCTTTGAGGAGTACTGCACCTATCCCAAGTGCCCTAGGAGGAAAACCTCAACCTCAAGGTGGTCCATTCCCTGAATCATCCATGGAAGTAGATCAGGTACCATCTGAAGAATCAAACAAATCTGAAAGGGATATTGAAAGTCTTAATGATGAAGAAAAGGAGCACCAAAAAAGGGTTGAAAAGCTTATCTCTATTTTAGGTGGAGAAGTATCAATTGGTCTACAATTGCAATTCTTAATAAGGTCAAATCATGCAGATATGCTTATACTAAAGAACACCAAAGATGCTATTAGGGTATCAATATGTCACACAGCAACAGTAATTGCCAATGCATTTATGCATGCAGGAACCACTAGTGATCAATTTCTAAGAGATAATCTAGAATGGTTGGCTAGAGCTACAAATTGGTCAAAATTAACAGTAACTGCATCTCTTGGTGTAATTCACCGAGGTCACGAGAATGAATCCTTAGCTCTCATGCAATCTTACCTGCCTAAAGAAGCCGGACCATCATCAGGCTATTCTGAAGGTGGTGGTTTATATGCTCTAGGTTTAATTCATGCCAATCATGGTGCCAACATCATTGACTATCTTCTAACACAATTAAAAGATGCTCAAAATGAAATGGTGCGACATGGTGGCTGTCTTGGATTAGGTTTAGCTGCAATGGGTACCCACAGGCAAGATGTTTATGAACAACTCAAATTCAACTTGTACCAAGATGATGCTGTTACTGGAGAAGCTGCTGGTATAGCAATGGGCATGGTTATGTTAGGATCAAGAAATGCAGCTGCTATTGAAGACATGGTTGCTTATGCTCAGGAAACTCAGCATGAAAAGATTTTGCGTGGCTTAGCTGTTGGCATATGCTTCACCATGTATGGTAGACTTGAAGAAGCTGATGTTTTAGTACAGCAATTATTAAGAGACAAAGATC
Organism: Apoda limacodes; assembly: GCA_946406115.1. NCBI lineage: Eukaryota > Metazoa > Arthropoda > Insecta > Lepidoptera > Limacodidae > Apoda > Apoda limacodes. The sequence continues at coordinate 6,151,297 of OX291558.1, forward strand.
CATTATTGCGACGTGCCGGTTGTTACACTATAGCTACGGCTTATTGTGGTACTGGCAACAATGATTCTATCCGAACATTACTGCATGTCGCAGTTTCAGACGTAAACGATGACGTGCGTCGTGCAGCAGTTACAGCACTTGGCTTTTTGCTATTCAGAACACCAGAACAATGTCCTTCAGTAGTATCACTGTTGGCTGAATCTTACAATCCCCATGTACGTTATGGCGCAGCTATGGCTTTAGGTATTGCTTGTGCCGGTACAGGTAATCGTGAAGCTATTGGACTCTTGGAGCCAATGGTTAAATTCGATCCTGTTAACTTTGTTAGACAAGGAGCCTTGATTGCCTCAGCTATGATCCTTATCCAACAAACAGAAGCACTTTGCCCTAAAGTTACCTATTTTAGACAACTTTATGCACAAGTTATTTCAAATAAACATGAGGATGTTATGGCTAAGTTTGGAGCTATATTGGCGCAGGGTATTATTGATGCTGGCGGTCGTAACATGACAGTATCACTTCAAAATAGAACTGGGCACATGAACATGCTTGCTGTAGTTGGAATGATGGTGTTTACACAATATTGGTATTGGTTCCCACTAGCCCATTGTCTCTCTCTAGCTTTCACTCCAACCTGTTTGATTGCTCTTAACTCTGATTTAAAGATGCCTCAAATTGACATAAAATCTAACTCTAAACCATCTTTGTATGCTTACCCTGCACCACTTGAAGAAAAGAAACGAGAAGAAAGAGAAAGAGTTACCACTGCAGTACTTAGTATTGCTGCGGCGAAAGCTCGCAGAAGAGCGCATGGTGAGAGTTCTGCCAGTAGTGTAACCTCATCATCAGCTACAAAAATGGAAGTTGATGAAGAAGAAAAGAAACCATCAAAATCACCTAACCCTAATATAACTGTACATGGCAAATCAGATAAAGATGCAGGGCCATCTAAAGAGACAAAAAAAGAAGAAAAAGAAGGGGACGAGAAAGAGACTAAAGAAAAGAAAGAACCTGAACCTAACTTTGAGATTCTAAATAACCCAGCTAGAATAATGAGGCAACAGCTCAAAACAATAACTTTTGTTGATGGTTCCGGATATGTTCCATTAAAAGATATTACCATTGGTGGTATAATTATGTTAAATCATTCAGGAGAAGGAGAGCAAGTATTAGTTGAACCCGTTGCAGCTTTTGGCCCAAAAGCAGAGGAAGAAAAGGAACCTGAACCACCAGAACCTTTTGAATATTTAGATGATTGATATAGTCTTTTCAGTTAATTATTTTCATTCAGTAGATTTTAACAATTAATTACGATTATATTGAACAAGTGTTATAACTAATAACTTTACATATATACCTAATTAGAAATTGTCATGTAGCTTGTTTTCAATAAACAATTATGAAATTAACCAAAATATTTTATTTCAACTTTCATGTCTTTTTAGGCGCGTTCTATTGACGGCATTGAAAGCTATGACTTTCTTCTTGTTGCGGGCTGATTTCCGCACTTGCCACACGTAGATGGTGGCTTTGAGTGTAGCAGATGGCCGACTATTGCAGCCAACCCAGTTCCTTCCAGAATCTCGACAAGTGACCCACATTGCTGCCGGCCTCCTGGAGCGTCCCTGGGGTACCCAGGTGTTTTGCCCTGTCGTCTTCCACCCCAGCACAATGTAGCATTACGTGGGACGGCGTTTCTTCGGCCCCCATGCATGCATGAGGGCCCCGGCTGTCGGTGGCACCTAAAAATAGATGTCGGTTAAGTGTGATCAGTAAAGATCCCTGCTACCATTCTTTGGTTATCCCTGTTCATCCGGAGCAGGGTCTTAGTCTGGGGTTTAGATTGGGTGTTGAGTCCTTGGCCTGTCGGCAACCTGTACCACTCACCCATTCTGATTGATGTTGTTAGTGTGTGTGCTGTCTAAGCCAGGACCGCAGTTGGTTGAACGGTATGGGTATGATTGGCTCCGGCCCTATCGGCGTCGAGCTTGAGCCGGTTATTGCTAGATCATCAGCCGCATCGTTGCCTAATGATCCACTGTGGCCCTTTATCCAACCCACCGTCACGGTATTACCGAGTGATATCACCTGTAGAGCTTGGTGGCATTTAAATAGTAGTCCTGAGTTGACTGTGTTACCATCGAGAGCTCTCAGGACAGCAGCGCTGTCCGAAAGAATTTAGATTTCAAAGTCAGTGATCTTCTTGCTCGCCATGTCCTTTGCAGCCTCGATTATACCTACACATTCCGCTTGGAATATCGTGTTAAACTTACCCAGAGCTGTGGATGCGTGCAAGTTTAGGTCAGCAGAGTACGCACCGGCTCCCGTACACTTCCTTGTTTTGATCCTGTTGATTTTATGTAGCTCGATGGTGTAGTGTTGTTAAAAACAAACCTTCTCGGTTTCCTGTCGCAGGGAGCGTGCAGTAGAGGGAATGCAGCTGTTACCTTGTCTAGGATGCTGGTGTGCTTAATTCCTGTGTTACTCGCTCCGCCGCCTCTGTTGAATGTGTAGGTGGAGCGGTGGGAGCCCTAGTATAATTTTAAGGCTGCAGTGGGAGTTGTTCTCATACATCCAATTATTGCCACACATGCCAATCTCTGGAAACGTTGTAGGTTGAGTTGCTCGGTTTTTAGCGTTGTCCTTGGCCATCAGACGATGGCTCTGTAGGTGATCGCCGATCTGATTACTGCTATGTATAGCCATTGTGTCGTCTTGGGGTTTAGGCCCCAGTTCTTGCCCACCAGCCTTTTACACTGCCCAAAGGTTATGCTAGCCTTGGTTAGTTTGTTCTTTAGGTGGTTGGTCCAGTTCAGCTTGTCTAGGATTACCCCCAGGCATGAGACCTGTGAGAGAGACAAACTTGTGCCAAAAAATATTGGGGCGATGGCTTTGCTGGTTTTTCTTTTTATTATTCTGTTAGTGAAAAGTTCTGTTTTTCTGGGGTTTACCGCCAGTTGGTTTTCGTTGCACCAAATTTCCACTTTTAAAAGTGCTTCTTCCATGAGGTCATTTAGTATGCCGTCATCTCTGCCACTGATAAGTATGGGCAGGTCGTCAGCATAGCCCACTGTATAGTGGCCGCTTTCATTGAGCTTGGCAATCAGGTCATCTACAACCAGATTCCATAGAAAGGGTGACAATACACCTCCTTGAGGGCATCCTTTTGTTACTATGCCCCTTGTTGAGCTGCTGTTCACAGTGAACTGTATTCCTCTCATGTTTAGCATGTTGGTTATCCAACTGACTAAAATAGGATTCACTTTGCGTTTGATGAGGGCTCGGTTTATGCGTTTAAAAAGCGTTTTGCAAATGCACCCAGTGTTGATTGCCTATCTACCAGCGCCCTTTCTATCTTTTCCACAACACAGTGAAGGTTTCTGTAAATTTCTGGCGCAGTAGGCATGTTGGTTGATGTTGTGTTGTATGTTTGTAAGCGTCACGTCCCTAATCTAATATGTCGGTCGCAGAACCTTTCCAGAGTCTTTAACATTAAGGAGGTGAGGTTTATTGTTCGGTATGCCTTCGGAATTGTGTTATCACTACTGGCAGTAGTGATTTGGGCAGAAAGATTACCTTTACTGTCCTCCAAGTATTTGTGTGCGAGGCAAGCTCTGAAGATATGTACCAGGGTCTCGGCAATAAGGTTTAGTCTCCACAGCAGTAGGGCTGGGAAGATGCCATCCAAACCCGCTGATTTGAAGGGGAGAAAGGTTTGGATCGCCCAGACTGTTTTTTCCTTATCCACTACGTCTGGCGCGGCTCTCCAGTCGTCTTCCGATGGTTCCTCCTCTTGGTGGGGTTCCCAGTCTGCATCCGTGATTGTGCAGCCGGGAAAGTGTTTTTTTAGTAGTAGTGTGCATGTTTCCTCGTCCGATGTCGTGTAAGTGTCGTCATCGAGCTTTAGCGAGCCTAGGTTTCGATGGTTCTCGTTGCTGAGGATTTTCCTTATCCTTGGAGCTTCTTTTCGAGATTCGATAGAATTACAGAAACGTCGCCAGCACTCTCTTATACGAGTTCTTATGCGTTTCTTGTATTCGGTTTGTGCTGTTTTGTAGGTTTCCCTGTCTGTCTGTCTGTGGTGACTAATAATTGGTGTTGTCTTTTTGTTCCTTTGGCTTGGGGAAAAAGCAAGACTGATGATAGGAGTCCAGCAGGGACTGTGTCATCTTTGTAACCCTCTGTTCGATCAGTGTTCCTCCTGTGTTTGCATCTGTTGTGTCTAGGTTACGTTTTAATACAGCCTTAAATTCCGTTATATTGGTTTTGCGGGGATTCCTTCTAAGCTCCAATATTGTCTTCTGTAGTTGGATCTTATAGCAGATCCTTCTATGGTCCGAACATGAAAAATCGTTAGAGACGTGCCATCCTGTTATGATTTCCTCAGGTAACAAGATCTTTTTAAACTTTACCACTTTGTTTGTGAAATTTTGTAAGTCGGCTAGCTCCTTGTCGTGCATCTGTAGCTTAGCGAGCATTTCGTAATCTTTTGTTGAATGACATGTAATTGTCTCAATCCTACTCGATGCATCTGCTGGTAAGCTTAAACTAACCTTCACGTATTGTATATTCGCCTATATATACATGAGTTGCCTAATAGGAGTTTCTTTTTCGTTATTTTTCTTTGCTAACGCGTATATTATAACGCGTGGCTTGAGGTCGGTATATACTGCGAATTATCGATCTTCTGTCATGCATCTAAAGTGCTGTATCGCTAAGTAGATCGCTAACAGCTCTCTGTCATAGGTACTACCTATACTTCTTCTGTGCCACATTTAATTATTTTGCAAATATCCTAGTGGCTGCCATTTTTCTGCTTTTAGCGTTTGCAATACCTACTGCTCCTACACAATCATTGAAGGTATCTATCATCAGCGAAATTGGCCCTGCTGACGAGTAGGTTAATAAGGCTGCGTCACAAAGCCCTTGTTTACATTTTCGAAGGCTTCTTTCGCCTCTTTATTCCATTCTATTGCGGTTTTATCTTTTTTCTTCATGCTGTGTAAAAACATATCCGATTCGACTTGATTTCGTGCTGCATACCTACGGAATATGGGATATATAGAAATTTAACATTCCTAAAAATCTCCTTAACTGATCGACCGTTTTGGGTTCTGAGAAGTCTTTAACCTGGATTTTGCTTTCCAGCGGTGTCATAGTTCATATGTGGTGTGACTTGGTATCCCAAAATCTTTATGTTTCCCTGTCCGAGGCTGCATTTTGATAAGTTTATAGCTATACCGCATTCCTGAAATCTTTCGAATATGGCTTCTAACCCTGTAAGGGGAGCACAAAAACATACAAAATTACTACATAAGAAACAGAATTTGAGCAAACGCAAAGAAATGTCAATGCGTAATCTTACAAGAAAAAGGAATGCAATATATATTGCATACAATTTCAAAGGGATCCCTATTAACAGAACCGATACGGTGCTAGATCTAGGAATTATAATTGACAGCAAAATGAGCATGAATAATCAAATTAATTATATTACTTACAATACACTTAAAAACCTCGGCTTCGTTACAAGAAAAGAAGAAAGAAAGCTCAGTCTTTTTTAACCCACATTACCTTAAAATATTGTATTTTGCATATGGTCGTTCCATCTTAGAATACGATAGCTCTATTTGGTCACCTCTGTACAACATTCATAAAAAGTACGAAAGAAATTAATACAAATACTTAATTATCGTACTAAAGCAACAACCAAAACGTACACTCCTAGCTGTGCCGAATATAATCTAATGTCTCGTGTGCAACGACGATCCTTGTTAGATATGACTATTATTTGACATTATTAATGGTCACTTGGACTGTCCGGAGCTGCTAGCAAATATAAAGTTCCGAACCCCAACGAGGCACACGCGTCAAACTAAATTGTTACACCAACAGCTACATTTTACTAATTATGGTCAAAATTCAACGGTTTTCACGAAGTAGACCTGTTCTAAGAAACCAAACAAACATTTAAGTGTACCCTTACTAAAATCTTACTTAATCTCGAGTAACGTTTATTGTATGTATGTATATTAAATATATAAATATGCATATATTTATTTGTATAGATTAAAAATTAACATCTTGTATATTGTTGTATATGTGTAAGTTTGTGTGTTGTATATGCATATATGTATGTAGGTGTATATTTATAAGCATAATTATCAATTAATGCACATACAAATCAAATCTTGAGAAAAATTTTGAAATTTTACACAAAACACGATTTAATTTTAAATTTTTTGCTTTTTACACACAAACAATTTAGACTAATAGATGAGATCAATTAAATGAAATTGTAAATTTTTATTTATCATAAATAACAATAAATTAAACAAATAAAAATGCCTTTTATATTTATAAAACAGTATGTTCATAAGATCGCACACTGTTTCAATTAAAACAAATCGTAGGTAATTAACTTTCAATACAATTATTTTAGTTACCTAGCACAATTAATTGATTTCTCAAGTTCTCGAGGCGTTGAGTTTTGTTCCCTTTAACAAAAGACTAATTTCTCGGGAATTCTGGAACAGAAACCCTACTCTTGACGCTTTCTTACCTCACTAGGCAATTTACAGTTTAAATTAAGTAAATATTATTGTTGGCGTCTCGCAAGTCTTTGCTGTCCATCGGCAACATACATTGATATGTCGGAGGCGCTTATTACACGGGCCGTGCAAACATCCCTCGATCCGATGTGAAGAAAAGTTGTGGAAAACATGTGGTGATCCTCGGGGCCAAGGTCACCGATTGGGAAAGGAATAACTTGGCCCGATTAAAGCCACCGAAGACACTGGTATGCGCGTTCACCGCTACGAAAGTCCCATTCTCTTAGGTCCCACAATTTTAGACCAGAATATGCCTTGGTGTTGACATCTCCATAGATGTTCAGTTCCGCGATCATTTGAAAAACAAGGTGAAGCTGGACTTCCAAAAACTTGGTGTATTCGGTAGAGCGAAGCAGCACTCGCCTCGGGGCAAAGCTGTATTGAACCCTAAAGTCTGTGTTCTGAGTATTTGTTTGAAGTGAGCAGGGAATTCGTCCTCACACCTTGGCAGCTAAATGGTTATGACCAGGTGCGGTTTGAGAGGGACTAACTATGTAGCTAACGATTAAATCGTTGAATGACCTTCTTGCCAAGGTTTTCTCTAGGGACTACAATATGGGGTTCTTCAAGAAAAAAGTTATTAGATTTTTAAGGGTCGGTCGGCAACTCGCGACTACTCGCCAGTATTTTTATCGATAGATTTTTTTTGTATGGAAACAGTGATTCCGTAAAATCGTTGCAAACGTTTTTACACTCAACTGACAGTTTGTGATAGCAGCTTTCCTCATGTTGATAGAAGCTAGTCCGACGGTGTTTCTTATCGATTTCATATATTCAAAAAATTAAAATGTAAGTATTTTAATAAGGTTTCTTTAATGATTTCAGTGTTTTGTACAATAAAATTACCCTAGTAAGTATTATGTAGCTGTTTTTAGCAAATATCTTTCATTTTAGTACCACAATGGCACGTGCGGTTTTATTGGCATACGCTGAGGAGGAACGGCGCAAAAATATATTTAAGTTGTGTCGTCGAGAGATGAGGGACGCCAGCAACCCTTTAGCACTCCCTGGCAACGAATTCGTGGCTCAGTTCCGCCTCACGAAAGCTGCTTTCGAAGAGTTGTGCAGCATATTTTAATCATTTTAGAATTATCAGTACTGCTAAAAAACCAATAAAGTTAGTCTAGTCGACAAGTTAAAAATGGTACAAAATAGAGATACTGCTCTTAAAATTACGTGCGATAGCTCATTGGATCCGGAATGACGTCTAGAAAAATGTGCCAAAAGCGTGTATTAGCACATAAAAAATTGCAAAAGTTATAAACAATTAAAGATGAAAAAAAAATGGCATTTCGTTTTTTGCCAATATTTCATAAACTATTAATATTTAAGAAATTTCAAAAAAAGATTCTGAAAGAGGAGGAAATTTCCAATAAAAAACTCCTAACTCCCGGAACTCTATCTCCATTATTTATAATTTTAATTTAACGCTGAAAATAGGTCTGCGCGCGACATTTTTAGGTTGCGCGCGCAGCGCCAAAAGCGAGTACGGCACATTAATTAATTAATTTAAGGTAATTAATATTTTTTTTTAATTTTAAAAAATTATGGTGTGTTCTGAACACTATAAATAATTCATTGCCGTTGGAAATTTTACTTAAAGTCCATTTTTCAACAAGTTAAACAATTGTTAACTAACAAAATTTTCTCGAACTACCGTCTTAATTGTAAGTGAAAAAAAATGAAGTAATGTTGTTAAAAAAATTTTTTTTTTCTAAATCATGTTACCGTTTTTTTATTAATACAAGATATTAATTGATTTGCAAAAAAAATTTTTCCCGCCATTTGTTGATAAATTTTTTATAAACAAATTGATTAAATCAATATTTAAAAAAAAAAATTTTTCCTTAATAACAATTTTTAATTGTTTATAATCGTTTTTTTTATATTTCTATTGTTTAAATAATTAGTTAAGAAATTATTTTTTTTCTAAAAATCATAATTGACAGTTTGAAATTGAATTTTATAAGTTTTAGAAAAAAAATTAAAAAAAGTTGAAAATTTGTTTATAACAAATTGGTAAGTTAATAAACAATAGAATTGTTGATAAAAATTTTTCTTTTTTTTTGTTACTTTATAGAGGACTGTCAATTATGATTTTTAGAAAAAAAATAATTTCTTAACTAATTATTTAAACAACAGAAATATAAAAAAAACGATTATAAACAATTAAAAATTGTTATTAAGGAAAAATTTTTTTTTAAAAAATCATAATATTTATAATGTAATAAAGTTGTGAAAAATGTTTTTTTAAAAATATTGATTTAATCAATTTGTTTATAAAAAATTTATCAACAAATGGCGGGAAAAATTTTTTTTGCAAATCAATTAGATCTTGTATTAATAAAAAAACGGTAACATGATGATTTAGAAAAAAAAAAATTTTTTTACCAACATTACTTGGATTTTTAGGTTTTTGTTCAAGTAAAAAAATTTATTTATAAACAAAGTATAAATATTTTTTTAACTTTTATGGCACGATCTTGTTAAGTATGTATGTAAGAAAGGCTCTACGAAGCGAAAATTTTTTACGACCATTATTGAAACATTTTTTTTCACTTACAATTAAGACGGTAGTTCGAGAAAATTTTGTTAGTTAACAATTGTTTAACTTGTTGAAAAATGGACTTTAAGTAAAATTTCCAACGGGAATGAATTATTTATAGTGTTCAGAACACACCATAATTTTTTAAAATAAAAAAAAAAAAATTAAATACCTTAAATTAATTAATTAATGTGCCGTACTCGCTTTTGACGCTGCGCGCGCAACCTAAAAATGTCGCGCGCAGACCTATTTTCAGCGTTAAATTAAAATTATAAATAATGGAGATAGAGTTCCGGAAGTTAGGAGTTTTTTATTGGAAATTTTGAAATTTCTTAAATATTAATAGTTTATGAAATATTGGCAAAAAACGAAATGCCATTTTTTTTTCATCTTTAATTGTTTATAACTTTTGCAATTTTTTATGTGCTAATACACGCTTTTGGCACATTTTTCTAGACGTCATTCCGGATCCAATGAGCTATCGCACGTAATTTTAAGAGCAGTATCTCTATTTTGTACCATTTTCAACTTGTCGACTAGACTAACCTACCTGCTTAACTAATTTATTTAGTCAGTATAATTAAATCTTTAAATTGTTTTATATTCACTGGGACTGTTTGATCTATTTGCAAATAAATTGTTTTTTTGTGTTTTTTATTTTAACTAGACTATAAATAATGTTTTTTCAAATTCAATATAATTTATTCAGTTTAGGCTACAATAATTGAGCACTTATGAATGTCACTACGCCATCGGTTCGTAAGTTTTCAGGGCGGGAGACCTTGTACTGAGAAGAACCGGCAAGAAACTCAGCAACGGACGCCAGCAACCCTTTAGCACTCCCTGGCAACGAATTCGTGGCTCAGTTCCGCCTCACGAAAGCTGCTTTCGAAGAGTTGTGCAGGGAGGTGATCCCGTTGTTACGAACCCGCAAAAGGAATACAATGATTCGCGAAGAACTTAAAGTAAGTCAAGCCGATATTACGCGGATCAACAATTCTATTGACCATTGAATATATAACCAAACACGTCAATCATTAAAATTACATTCAATGTATACTAAGCACATTGCAATGTTGCGCCATCTCGTACCTTTGGTAATTTCGTGAATCTGTGACTAATTAATACATGAGTAGAATAAATAAAAAGGGATCCTTAACAATTTTCACAGTTTAATTTAATTTTGTATTCCATAAACACTTTATGCTTGAAAATGTTTCAAAGATTGCCTGAAAATGACTGGTGGTGCAACCACTTAAATACCATTCTTGAAATACACTTCTGCGGACCTGAAAGAGTATGCTTCGCTGCTGTGTGCGGAATGAGTTATTATTCAATTTTAATGTTTACACATTTAAATCACATTGAACAATGATTAATATTGTTACCATTGCAATAAAAGCTTCGGTGAATTTAGGCTTTCAATTAGATTGCACAATTGCATGGAATGTATATAATGTATTTAGATGTTTCAATCAAATTAAAAGCAATATTGAACCGAAATTGAACAATGTAATATCAGCTTTAGGTTGTGTTCAAGTTTCTATATCCAAGTCATCTTTATTAGGTACTAACTTGTCTATTTTTGTTTGTAGGTTCTTGCAGCTTTATCTTTTTTTGCCTGTGGTTCATATCAGCGTGGTGTTGCTTCATCTTACCTCCACAATATGTCCCAGACCTGTTTGAGTAGGTGCTTGGAAGAAGTAACCAATGCCATTAATACGGAGGCAATTTTGAAAAAATATATCAAGTTTCCCTCACAAAGACTCCAAAGAGAAACTATTATGGCAAAGTGAGCACCCACTAAACCATATAATATATAAACTTATTTATACTGTAGAAATATTTGTTTCCTATTAAGTCCCATATAAAAAACATTTTATCAGCAAGTTGATATCGTTAAAATGAAAAATATTAAATCAGAACAAAATTTTTATTGGGATTAACCGATAATATATATAAAGTAACCAACCTGACCTATTAAGCCAAAAAAAACAAACAATTTAATTAATAATAGTAAATAATTTTAAGTTTTGATCTTTTCTAGTTTTATGGACATGAAAGGTATCCCGGGGATAATCGGATGCATAGATGGGACACATGTTTCTATTTTTCGGTCCGTGGACCATGAGGAGGCTTTTTTAATCGCAAAGGATACCATTCCCTCAATGTATTAGTTGTAAGTGTTTATAACATACATTTTTTTAAGACTAATACAACATATTTTAATTTATCAAATATAATTTATAAAGTACCTGCCTGCTCAACTAATTTATTTAGTCAGTATAATTAAATCTTTAAATTGTTTCATATTCACTGGGACTGTTTGATCTATTTGCAAATAAATTGTTTTTTGATTTTTTTATTTCAACTGGACTATAAATAATGTTTTTTTAAATTCAAATTCAATATAATTTATTCAGTTTAGGCTACAATAATTGAGCATTTATGAATGTCACTACGCCATCGGTTCGTAAGTCTACAGGGCGGGAGACCTTGTACTGAGAAGAACCGGCAAGAAACTCCGCAAGGGCATTTCTTTTTTCCCTTTCTCTTACAGCGTCCAATTAAAATATTGGAAAATGCCCTCCCTATCATAAAAGGACACTTTCCATTACAAACATAAAATATAAAGCACAACATAAAAAAATATCTAATATAAACAAAAGACAGTTTATGTATTCATTACTAAGAAATAATCAATGACTTACAGTATTTATAAACAAAACAAAAAAGTAAGACTAAATACTAAGAATACAAAGTAGTTTGCAAGAGCAGACCAGCCTCCACAGTTTATTATCTATTATACTACACTATGATAAATAAGGTTTCTAATATTACAGATATGTGACCGCTATTTAAACATAACATATGTTGATGCATCATATGGTGGGGCAGCTCATGATAACTTTATTTGGGCTCAAAGCCCACTAAAGATGTATATGGAGCAACTAAACTTAAATGGCGAGAGTTGCTGGCTTTTAGGTATGTAAACATTCATACTAGTCCACTTTACTATACTAATATTATAAATGCGAAAGAACCTGTGTCTGTCTGTCTGTTACTCTTTCATGTCGCAATAGAGCATCCGATTGAGCTGAAATTTGGCACAGGGATAGTCGAAAAGACAGAAGAACATAGGATACTTTTTATCCCAATTAAGAAATATATTATCTTTCATCAAGAGTTTATTATTTATTGTTTATTGTTTAGTTAATATATTTTTTGCAAATCCTGTCTGTCCTTCCTTTGCGTCGCAACGGAGCATCTTAACCGCTTAACATAAGGTGGGCCGCAAGCTTGTTTGCCACCTTGGTGGTATTAAAAAAAGAAATGAATAAATGAAAATGTAGAAGTGACTGCATCTATGAGATTAAGGGTTTTTTGTTTCCAGGTAATTCTGGTTTTGCCGACGTTTTTTGTTGTTTATTACAAGCTGCAGAAGGATCGGCAGAGGAACATTACACAAAGCATCACTGCAGCACTCGTAATGTTGTTGAAATATGTTTCGGCGTCCTTAAGTCGCGTTGGCGGTGTTTGTTGGGACACCGCGTGCTTCACTATAACCCTACGAAAGCTGGGAAAATAGTGAATGCATGTGCTGTGTTGCATAATATCGCCAACACACATAAGGTTCCTGTACCCAGGCTAACTAATGTTGACCTTCAACTGATCCGGCGTGGTCAGCTTCAGCTAAGGTACGACATCAGTGACAATGCAGATGTCAGGAGCATGCTTGTACAGACGTTATGGTCAGTAAGATCATAGTTACTGATTGACATAACATCATGGTTGAGGGAAGCGGTGGCTGATTCATGTGTCATACTCTTGAACGGGTGCCGCCTGTTGAGACTGGTCTGCTCTTGCAAACTTCTTTGTATCCCTCTATTTAGTTTTACTTTTTTGTTTTGTTTATCAATACTGTAAGACATTGATTATTTCTAAGTCATGAATAGGTACATAAACTGTCTTTTTTTATATTTTGCAATTAGATACTTCTTTATGTTGTGCTTGTGCATTTTATGTTTTTTATGTTTGTAATGGAAAGTGTTTTATGTGGACGCTTTAAGAGAAAGGGAGAAAAGAAATGCCCTTGCTGAGTTTCTTGCCTGTTCTTCTCAGTACAAGGTCTCCCACCCTATAAACTTACGAACCGATGGCGAAGTGACATTCATAAGTGCTCAATTATTGTAGCCTAAATTAAATAAATGATTTTGAGTCTGATTTTTTGATTTTCATGTATTGTTCTCCCTTCAGCCTTCTTTCTCAACTGGCACTAAAATAATGGTACTACAACCAATTGTGCTAATATATTTTACCCAATTCAAATCGTGGTTAGGCGACACAACCCTGTAACAACACAATAACCAGTGGGCGGAACAGATGGACCGCAGACCAACTAAAAACTACTCTTACATCCCTGGACGAACACTTGTCGCATAAGTTACCACAACTCAGTAGGAAAAACCTACGCTATATAGTTGGCATAATAACAGGTCTACGGCCAACTAAACAAACATTTCATTAATATCGGCGTCACCAACCAGAACAGGGGTGCAGGGGCTGCATGGAGGTCAAGAAGACACCTACTCACGTGATCCTGCGCTGCAAAAGCGTGAGCAACCCACGGGCAAAGTTCCCTAACGATCTACAAACCATGAGAGATTTCTGGACAGACCTAAAGTGATATGAGTAACCAATGCGTATGAGCTGGTTACTTACGTACAATGGCCTAAATATGAGGCTCCTTTAACCGGTAGTAGAATAATAATAACATTTGGCATGTCATCATGGTGCTAATCTGTTTATTTATTGTAAAATTTCGGTGTGATTTGTATAAATTTTTAAAATATTTTGTTAATAAAATATATCGTATATTTTATATTGTAATTTATTTTTGTTATTTATAGTTAACAGTAATTTGCTACCTTTATGGTACCTTGATAACAAGAGAGCCGTAACAATCGGTCAGCGACTTATCTTAATAATATTGATTTTGTGGCATAAAAAAGTTATAAGTAGTTAATTTGTTGCCAAAATTACAGTGTCGAAAGTTATTCCTATGTTCTTGTCATATGACAGCAGTCGTTAAGCCTCTATTGAGAACTTGCCTGCTGCTACTCTACAAGCTTCTGCAGACATCCGAACATAGTGGTTTATTTGATGCCAAAATTACAGTGTTAAAAGTCACCCCAATGTTCTTGTCATATGACAGCAGTCGTTAAGTCGTCGTCTCTATTGAGATCTTTTTTGCAGCAGCTCTACTATCTGCTGCAAACTTCCCAATATTGCCCCCCCCAAGGTCTCCTCCAGCGTGATGCGCCGCTCCTCTAGTGCAATGCGCCGCTCCTCCAGTGCATTGCGCCGCTCCTCGGCTGCGATGCGCCGCTCCTCAATGGCGTACGCCCAGCCTGGCAAGTTGTTATCACGATCTAAACAAAAATTACTATTGATATTTGCGTAATCCGAGAGAGACTCATTCATCAGAATTTATGCAGATTTCGCGGGATTATAAAGCTGTTGGGATGGACGGAAGAGATAATGTTTAAGATCAAAAAAAAAAGTTTAGTATGTTTCTCCTTCGGCGATTTTACAAAATTTACATTGTAATCCTAACAACCATGCTTCAAAGCTGTTGTAAACTAGTAGGTATAAAAGTTAAATATTTACTTCGCCTAGGTCTGGACCTCCTTACAGGAGCCATTGGGGAACGGCCGGGGAGCATCTCCCGTCGCTCTGAAAAACAAAATATATATAAATAATATTAAAATTTGTTATTTAAAACAAAGATTAGTAATTACTAGATCTTTTTAACCAGTCAATCTTTTTAATCAGTACTTATATCAGCCTTATGAGGTTATTTTTTACTTTTGAGTGCAATTGAAGTTTTGAAGAATTTGAGTACAGTTGAGGTCGGTTTATGAACGAATAAATTTTCTTATTGCACAATTTAAA
Source organism: Apoda limacodes (assembly GCA_946406115.1). Lineage (NCBI taxonomy): Eukaryota > Metazoa > Arthropoda > Insecta > Lepidoptera > Limacodidae > Apoda > Apoda limacodes. The sequence continues at coordinate 6,166,408 of OX291558.1, forward strand.
TAGAAATACAATAAAAAAGCTAGAAAAATAAAAAAGTACAAATAGGCGACCTTATCGCTAAAAAGCGATCTCTACCAGGCAAAGGTTTTCGGTTTAATTTTTTGTTAAAATGTTATTTATGGTTCCGCAGCCACATGGCAAAAAAGGATTATTAAACCTATTTATTTTCCTTCACTCGCATTTTTCATCAGATTCTGATGAAAATTTACAGGAAGCCTATGTAAACCGCCATAAATTTGTATTACGAAAAATTAAGCGTAGCTACATTAAATTGAGGGATAAATGATTTTTTTGGCGCACGTTGTTACGTAAGTCCAATACATTTCAAGTTTTTTTAGGCTATCCTTTTCAGGTCATCAGCCCATTTGGCTAGAGGGCGACCAACGCTGCGCTTACTGATGCGTGGTCTCCACTCTAGAACATGACATTGTCTGCCCCAACGGCCATCTCTCTGCACAAATGTGACCTGCCCATTGCCACTAGATTATTCTGAGGGCTATGTCAATGAATTTGGTTCTTTGTCGGATCTCGTCATTTCTGACCATATCCATCAGACACTATAAACAACTTTTAACATATAGGTTGGCCAACTGTTAGTGTTTTTACGTTCTTGCGCCATAGGTCATGACAGGCAAGACCTATGTTAAAGACATTTGTCTTTAAACATTGGGGTAACAAAAAAAACATACGCCCAACTCGCACTTGTTGGTTTTTTTTAAATAATAGCTCTTTGCGGACATTACCTTGCGCAGTAGGAGGTGCGGGCTCAGTGCTGGGAGCTGCACTTGCCTGGGGTGCCTCAGTCAGAATCTCTGAAATATAAATATATTTTTTAAGCTTATTTAAAATAATGTTTAAATAAAGTCTGTTTCTGTGGCAGATAGACAAACCAATACATTGGTAGTTCTATAAGTATTCCGGTTGAGGACATCCCAGCGGTTCACTAGCGCCGCCATTAGATATTTTTGATTTTCTCTTTGTAAAAATTGTAATTTAATAATTTTAATGAACCAAAAATAAACCTAGTCATAAACTTTTTTCAGAATGTTTTGTTTTGTTTCTAGAATATGTCTCAGAGTTTTAAAAGCAACGGCAACTTTTAGGGAATATTCTATTTACAACTCAGACATATTTTAGATTTCTTTCGTGTTCTCATTAAGCTGGAGCCTCCCTCAAAAAAAAATATTTTTTGACAATTTGTATGGCTTTGAGTAAACAAGATGCTTATACTATGAAAATTTGAAGACTAGTTCTAACCGTTTGGCTGTATACCCTTTGTGACGGACATGTGAGTAACAGCAATAGAGCTACGTTTGGATCCTTTGAGTACGGAACCCTAAAAAGCTTTCAAGTTTATTAAAAGGTTTGTGCAACTAGTCTCAAACCCACAGCATTGCATTCGGTTGTATAACTATGTGTATAATTTTTTTGGCCACTTGTAGCAGCTTACCTTGCACGGTGTAGTGAACCAGCTCTAGCTCTGGCTGCTCGGGCAAGGTGTCTAGAAAGTAATAATAGATAGTTAACGAAGGAGTGAGAATCCAATTTGAGCGCTTTGAGGGTTCTGTATTAAATAGAAAATTTTATATTTCTCTGAGAAACCTTAACTAAAATATTGACACGTATTTTCACAGCTATTATGGTGATTTTTTTATTTTTTTTTCAGTCAGAATCTCTGAAACATAATTATATATTTTTTAAGCTTATTTAAAATAATGTTTTAATAAAGTCTGTTTCTGTGGCAGATAGACAAACCAATACATTGGTAGTTCTATAAGTATTCCGGTGATCGCACGCAAAGTCAGTCCTGCCGAAGGGTCTGACTCCTCTCTACCTACATGTACTAGGAAAGGACCTACATCATCTTTGGAATACTGTCGGTCTTGAGCAACCAAACTGGGGTGAGTGTATACTGTCTGAATTGACGGGGAAGCTGTATCGGGATTGGTTATAGTTTTTTTACTGGATGATATACTACTTTCATCTCTCACGTTTGCGGGGGTTATCATTAGTCTGTGTGAATAGGCCTGGAGAGGGCGCAACGTTTAATACATTGAGTGAAATAGAGGGATCCGGGGGCTCAGGGGGGGTGAAGTTGTCCATTGTCCCACAAAAATGGAACAACGAACAACCCAAAGTAAAAAAGTATAGTACTACGTACTTACCAAATACCTATATGAATTGATTACAACTAAATATGTACTAAGATAGCTCAATTTACAAATAAATTGCCGAGAAATCAAAATCCGCGTTCTATGGTGATTTAAGTGTCAGATGGTATGTCCACAGATAATAGTATGGTATGTCAACGTTCAGTAATCAGAAAATGTGAGTAAAACGTTATTAATCCTTTCACGATTTTTATAAAAACTTCATAAAGTCAACCCTTCTATTAAGGTTAATAAAATGTTATGAAAAACTTTCTCCTTCCAGCCGGTTTTGTGCTATTTTCGAGTTTGGGAGTGTTTTTTTCTATAACTTTATTCTATGGCGGATTTAATTCGATGAAATTTGAAATAATGTTGCCAACATATTGCGAAAAATTTACTATAATAACTTTATGCGTCAAAAAGGAGGCAACTTGGAACACTTGTCCTAAATTAGCTTACGTGTCCCAAGTTGGAACAATTATTTATATTTTTTTTTTTACAGACAATTATGCCGTGAAACTACATCCGCGCAATAGGTAAAAAACCATGTACCAATTACACGCAAGATTAACTGAATAAAGCATTAATAGCCGTTATTAATGGAGCAGCTTTACGACAGGCTGCATAAAAGTACGGAGTTTCAAGATCTACTCTATCACGATTTTTAATGGGAACCAGAACCAAAGAAACACAAGTGACCAGAATTAAGAAAAAGAAGTGAAACCTTAAACCAGGTGCTAGTGTTACCAACAAAGAGCTTTTTGAAGATGACAACAAAGAAAACAAAAGACCACAAAACAAAACAAAACCGATAAAGATAAAGGCGACAAAGAAGAAGGAAATAAAGGATGATTATCCATATGAAACTGATTTCCATTCATGGTTCGGATGACGACATCGAATTCATTGAAATTTATAGCAACGATGGGATAAATTTCGATGAAAATGTGTCGATTTTCGATTGTCGTGTTAAATAGATCCTCTGCTATTTGCTGCTATAAAAAATCCTATTATTTAAGAAATAGATCCTATTTTGCCTCAGACTGATAAATTGCGGAATTTGATAATTAGTAAAAAGAATTTTGTTTCGTAATTTTGTTTTTGATTAATCTAAATAAAAAAATTCTTTTAAATGGTGTTTGATGTTTTTCCTTAAGATAAAAAACACTTTTTTAAAACCGAAATTGCGTCCCAACTTACTTTATTGCTTGTGTAACTTAAGACATAGCGGCAGAAACAAAGGTGTCCCAAATCACCCCCACCTGTAAGATAACTTGGGACACCATGTTATATAAATAAAAAAAATACTAAAACGCGGACTATGTGCTAAATCAGTCATGAACATGAAACTACGACAACTCACTGAACTAAAGATAAATTAATATATGCGAAATAGCTATTCCCCTGTATTTGACATGTCGTTGAACTTTAAAAGTGTTCCCCCTTTGACGGTACCTATCTATAGTTCTCACTATAACTATAATTTTTCTTGTTGTTTTTTCTTATTCTAGTAAGACAAAGGGATTTAAGTAATCCATTGAGTCAAATTTAACTGTCGTGTTTTTTCTGTTATAATGGAGAGCGTTTCTCATTACAAAGGGTAGGGTTACTTAGACGTCTGACAGTAAATTCGTCCACTTTGGAGTAACTGTATTCTAAGATAGTATTTAATTTAAAATAGTATTAATATTACAGTCACTGTAAATACTCAGGACTCAGTTGGTACAAGTACTTGCAATTTTAGTGTTCAAAATAATTAAGCAACTAATCTACTACACAAAAATAGCAAAACTAAATAAGTTAGAGACACATAACACAAAAAAGGGGACAACAGACAAAAAAATGGTTTTTTTTTTAAATACTACAAAGTACTATAACTTAAGAGCGGTTAAGTTTGAAGTACGGTGTTTCATAGTCTAATCAGTCAGAAATTATGGAAACTACATCATCTTAAAGGATATAGGTCGACTTAACCTTTAACCCCGTATACTATACCAGAATTAGAATCAGAAATATTTTATTTGCAAGAAATTTGGTACTTACATAAAAGATGTTAAATAGAGCTACAGTTTGGCTAAAAAGCATGCAAATTTTACTTTTATTTCACTAATTGAATTGTAATTAAGGATGTCAAAGTCGAAATTTAAAGTTTTTTAAATAGGCTTTTACATGGCTTAAAGGGATCAATGCCATATATAGCTGGAATGCATTTCATTTGAAAACTTTTTTAATTTCGCAGAAGTTACCCCAAAGTATGAGGCTGTACCTCAGTACTTAAGGCTACATAGCCATGATAGGAAGTGATAGCTGCATTTTCACTGACTGTTTTACGCAGCATCTTAAGGGCATAGTGAAATTTATTGATATTTTACATGCAGAAGTGCTATGAAGTTTCCAGTTAAAATGCTGATTAACATTCTATCTTAAATTTAACCTCTTCAGCCTTTTCTTTTTCTTGACCATTGCCTGTTATATTCAAGTCTGAACATATTTCTTTATGTAACTTGTAAGCCATATTAAGGGCGAACCCCAAAGGCGTAGTTTTCACATTTTTGTATATAACATACCGTGTAACTCGCCAAGGTTGTGGATTAGTTTTTTTGAAAACCATCCTCTAAAGCAGCCGCGATTGCCTCTACGTTCATCTACACGGCCAACACAATGCAAAATGAAACACGCCGACCAACGTGTGATCAGGGCCTCGCCTAATGTACTGGGCCCATAATGGTTTAGAGGCAAACTACGAAAATATTCTATTTTTTTAAATTTGATCTTGTAACACTCGGAAACTAACCTTACTTTTAACCTTGCATATTTGTTTCATAAAACTAATTTTAAAATTTGAGCTTAAAGTATAGTAAAAGCTAAACGTCCACCTTTGCTCTAACCTACAGCACTCAGGATGAATTGGGATTTGAATTATGGTGAGCTGTCACAAGATAAAGATTTTGTTAACAATTGCGAAAATCTCAAAGAAAATTTAATAGAAGTTCAAAAGGTTTTAGATCAACTTTTACCGCTAAAAGAACATTACGATAAAATGACCCCACCGGCACAAATAGAGCTTGATTTGTTTTTGGCATTCACATTAAATTCATTACAATGGATTCATCTTCGCATACAAGGCATAGATCCTATGACACATCCTATTAAAGACGAACTTCAAAGAATAAAGGCTACAATGTTAAGATGGCAAGAAGTACAAGATCGTGACAAAAGACCAAAGGTGAACATTGATGTGGCTAAGAGATTTATAAGAAGTGGACTGTATGATCCTAAAACTATGCCGAGTGAACCTCAAAATAAGAAAATAAAATTTGAAGATCATGATGACTAGCTCTTAAGACATTACATACCACTGTTTTCACAAAGACTGATCCTATTACTAAATCTGTAGTTTAAATACTATTTATTCTTAGTTTTTGGCACAGTCCTGTATAAGATAAATTTGTTTTATTTTTATTAATGTATCAATAATTTTAAGGTACCTATCTCATAAGTTCTGCACCAGATATTGTTCATAATCTCTAGTGGATGTTTAGGATTAAAAGTTGATTGTTTGTTATAAATATTACATATTTTGAAAAAACATGTTTTACTTTTTCTGCCTAACTAAATGAATTATTTCTTGCTAATTAGCACTGCAATGAATATTTTTAAGTTTTCCTTTAAATAATGTGTATTTCAAAATTGTATTTCTACATTACTATGGAACTAGTTACAAGCTATTTTTAGTATACCTATGATTCTCTTTAGACTTTTGAAACATGTAGACTTTTAGTACAAGTGTTATTTATAACTATGATAGATATATTCTAGAAAGTACATAAAACATTTTAAAAATAGCTTATACAATACAGCCATAGCAAACGATCTTACTATAGTCAAAGATTTTCTGTAGAAATCTTACTGATACCGGAAGCTAGTAAGTTTATATTAAGGCTTAAAATAGGCATAGAATTAAAAATTATGTTCTGCACTGGTAAATTGCTAGGCATCCATTTTGCTGCTAACTAGCTTTAAGCCACTTTATCTATATGGATTTTGGTCATTGTGTTTGGATTACTATGGTAACACTTTAATTAACTGGAATGGAAGGATACTAATGCTCTATTCTATTTTTTAGTTATCCCTATACTCAATAATCAGGTCAGTCTGTTTAATTCCAATCTCTCATGAAACAATCAATGTGTGTTTTTATTATTATTTTTAACCAACTTCAAAAAAGGAGGAGGTTCTCAATTTGGATCTTCATATTTTTGCTTTTATATATGTTCGGGCATAACTCCGTCATACGACTGGAGTTTTCTCTCTCTCTCTCTTTCTGTTTTTCTCAGTCTCGGTCTCTGTCCCTCGGTCTCGGTCTTACATACTTAGTTAATTTTCTCACTCTACTAATATGATGGTAAATAAAAACTCTAAAAAACTAAGTAACAACGTTATTCCTTGCAGTTTCCGGAATAAACTACTTATCACATCTTTTTATGTGACAAAATCAAATTGTATTTTATTGAGATTAATCGTCACCAAATATAATTGCTACGTTAGTATTTAAAAGTTAATTATGGGATGGATAAACGCTTAGCTGCACACTTTTATTTTTGTTTGTGTTCGTAACTTACGTAAATGATAGTACGGAACCTACGGTGCGCGGACTCTCGCACTCGCAATTGACCGTTTTTTATGTAAACAGTTTCAGAGATATAGCCCTTTTTAGATTTGCGGCTGTCATCCGAAATAAGGGTTTTGATAAAATCTAACATGTCTTCAAAGAAACTGCTAGTCTGCGATCAATACTTACGGGATAAAAAAGTCCTTTCTAGTTTGGGTAGGAATTAAGCATTTTCATCAGGGCTAATGTCGGTTTTAATGGTAAAAGAATTTTTCAAATCGGTCCAGTAGTTTCGGAGCCTATTCAATACAAACAAACAATCTAATCTTTCCTGTTTATAATATTAGTGTAGATTATATATAATTCTGCCAGCGGCTTCGCCCGCCCCGAATTTGGTTATCGGCTTAGGATTCTTACGGCAACTCGTCAATTATAGAAAAAAAAACAATCAAATCTTTCCTCTTTATATTATTGGTATAGATAGAAAGATAGATTAGGTAGGCATAATACATTCGTGTCTGAAACCGTGGAAATACCTATATAACATTTCAACCCAATCGGTTCAGCCGTTTAGAAGTTGTGTGGATAAGTACGGCAGGATAATTATTACTATACCCATTGTCCTATTACTCGTTTTCCCGTATTCGGGATAATGTCGGCTTCCAATGGTAAAATGATTTTTCAAATCGGCCCAGTAGTTTCGGAACCTATTCAATACAAACGATCAAATCTTTCCTTTTTATAATATTAGTGTAGATCAAAAGCAAAACTGCATTACCTGTTTGAGCCAAGAATCGAACCTGTGAAATATAATTCATATAAGAAACGGTCTGTCTGTCTGTCTGTTACTTTTTATTTTCATACTTTTTTAAGCCGCTGTAGCGATTAGAATAAAATTTGGCATGGCGATAATTTGAGTCCCAAAAAAGGACGTAGGCTACTTGAAAACGTCAAGTGTGAGTCGTTTTTTTTATATAATTGAGGAGTTGCCGTTGAAATCCTACACCGATAACCGAATGTAGGGCGGGTGGAACCGCGGGCTAAAGCTAGTAAAAAAAAAATTAAAAAAAACTGTAACCCGACTACGGATATAAAAAGGGATCAAGTACGAAATAGGAAAGTAATTCAGAAATCAAGAAATGCATAGGTACAAAAATTGTCTAGATAGAGATTTTAATTTCCATAGTCGGTTTACAGTTTTTAAAATTGTTTTATACTTCATACTTTTCTTCTTAGCAAACAGCATTAAAAATCATTACTATTTATTGATATTTGATACGAATCGGCTCGAACGCAAGTTTGACGAATTCCAGACCACGGTTTTCGAAAAGGCATCAAAGACCAAATACAAACCTACGCTACCAGATTACATATACAGAAGATTAAGGAGTTTAATCGGCCCTTTCGTTTGGCGTTCGTGTAACATTTCATTTGATTCTATATAAACTGCTAGTCTAAGATCAATAGTAAGGGAGATATAGCTCTTTCTAGTGTGACAGCAATCATCAAAAATAAAGAGCTTGAGATCTATTATTTCTGTAAAGAAACTGCTAGCCGAAGATGAATAGTTACAGAGATGAAGCCTGTTCTAGTTTGACAGCTGTCATCTAAAATGAAGATCTTGATGAGATCGATCATTTTTCTAATTTGACAGCTGTCATTTGCAATAATAATGAAAATAAAAAACTAAAACTACTATAAACGCTCGACATATCCCACCGACCGCACTAGTTGTGCCGTTCAGTTGGTCGAAAACTATCTTTTCGTCGTCAATCCATTGAAATACAAACACACGTCAATCTTCTTAGATCGTACGGAACTCCTTCTCGCACTTGGCCGGTTTCTTTTTGTATTTTTTTCCTCGATTGTACTATTTAAACTTTTGAACGGTGCCATGGTAGTGCTAGCATTTGTAAACAGCACTACCAGTAGTGCGGCTGGTAGTGCTATCTGCAATAAACGCATATTTTCACTCTGCAGCGCTCTTGTATCTCTCTGCATCTTATTCAGTCATTCAGAGTAACGCGCCCACATGCACTTCTCAATGCTCTCATTTCCACAGCATTAATTCTACTCTCATCTTCCACCCATACAAGAACCAACTCACCCATGAAATATGAATACCTGAATGTGCATTATCAAATAACATCTGACTATCAAAGGTATGCAACGTCCTATTCACAAGATTTTATAGGACCTTAATAACTTTTCATTCTGTGACGGTTTTATTCCCTTCAAAAACCTTGACTTTAGATTCAGTTAAGGTGAAACATACATTTATTAATATTCATTTCCTTTTTTCCCTACATAATTGTTATTATGCCTTATAACTTTGCTGCTATCGTTGCGCATATCACCAAGTTATCAGCACAGAGGAGGTACTTGAATAGTAATTTATTTTTACTCAAACCAAATTTCGTGTTTTTCAAATCCAGGAACCTAGTAATCAGATTTTCGGTAAAAGCTATAATTATCTTAGGACAACGGTTCCAATCACACGCGGCAAGTAATACATGCCATGAAACGAAGATCCAAGTAGTAAACTGAACCAAAGCAAGATTAGAGTCTATTTGGAACAGCTTAGGACAACAAAGTCCAGGTGACGGAAGTATTACGAAAATTGAGCTTCTAAGCTGAGCTCCAATTGCTTTTTTAAAAATTTACAAAGCTCTTTAATGTCGTCATCTGTAAGTGCAGTACCACTGGAGATTTGAAACGAAAGTGTGGTGATTTTATTCCTCAAAAAGGGAGACTAAACCCTTCTTTAGTACTATCAAAACCGACCGATATCACTCCTAAGCGAGAGAGAGACCTCATATCCCCGAATCGGCCAAAAGAAACTTTGACAAGGAAGCCATAGGATGATCCAGTTAGTCAAGGCTTTCGGCAAGCTTTATCAAGTCTTCTCGTCACCTGCAGCAGAGCCTGAAGAGGAAGGACTTTGGCCAGAGATGGGCGCGAGCGGTTATGGACCAGCCTATGTTCAGCAGTGGACGGTTGTTCGTTACGTCAGTTTACCTCGCACTCAATTAGTTTTTATTTTGTTTATCACTCACCAAATTACAGTGTATAAGTTAAGAAACTTATTTTATTTTAAATTAGCAACCTGTTAAGAATATATATGAAAAAAATTAAGGAAACTATAAGCCAATAAAATAATAATTAATCTTAGAAACGATTGTAGCTCTAAGTATCTGTTGTATTTACACAGACCATTGTATGACTGTTTGTTCACTAAATAAATTAATAAGAATCTGGCCTTCTTTTAAGATAATAAATAATTTAGAATTGAATCCTTAGAAATGACCTTTTTTGATATTTGTGAGGTTCGACTCCCGGATCCAACAGTATCAATCCAAAAATATTTGAATGCAGATCGTATAGTAGCAACTTGAGATAATAAACTGTTCTCATAATATGATAGCAGTTGTTGAGCCAAGTCAGAGGCCTTATGGGCGGTTTTAAAACGCTGACAGTCAAGTGAGCACTAGATCGACAAAGATCCGCCTATTCGCACTGAGCCAGCGCGGAGGACTATGACCTAAGCCTCTTTTTCTAAAGACAAGCCTATGCCCGTGTAGTAGGGTGTATAAAGGCTTATATAAGAGAATTCTAAGAGTGCTGCCTCTGCCTTTGTTCTTTCCCACTACATAGGGCATAGTCCTCTTAGAGAACGGTAGCTTAGGTCATAGCCCAACACGCTGGCCTTTTGAATTGGCAAAAGTCCAGAGTGTAGGCAATTTAAAAGTGTTTAAACTCAGTTGCGATTGAACACAACAGCGGCATTCTTTAAATTTTGGGACTGCTCTAGGTTTTATGTCACTATTTTGACAAATACTAACTTATAATAAGTAGTAGGTTCTTTCTGGGTTGCCAACGTCAAATAAAGTTGGTTCATATAAAAAACTACGTTTTAACCTTTCGGGTATAATAGGCAGCCTCAACTTAAAAAAAAAGGATAAAGGCTAGGGAAATAAAGTCGAAAGTAGTGAATCAATTATTAGATGATTTAACAAAATTTTAATGTTTATTGTAGATAAATTGCATGTCAAATAGAAAAGAATTGATTTTTAAACTTGCCAGGTAAGATAAATTTTCTGATGAATGGTAAAAAATCCCTACGTCCAAATTTTGATTGAAAATTTAATACAAATATGCAATCTTTAACACAGTTTCCAACAATATCAGGAATGTATAAAGTATAAAAATGTTAGTTTACATGGCTCAATTTAAATTAAAACTCCTTCTAACCCTAATGTACTGTACTCATAAAATTATTGGCAAACTTATTCATAAAATATACAATTTTCAATATCCTCATGGCACAAGACTATGAAATAAAATAACATTATCAACATTTTAGATAAAATATAAGATAGCAAAAGCAAATACACCATCATAAAAATTTAAGATCTGCCATAAACACAGATAACAATTTGTTCGTAACACAATTTGTAAATTATCAATAACAAAATTATCATTGATAACTATTAATTTAATTCGAGGATTTTTGTCTTAGTCGAATAATACTTATTTTAATAGGAAAAGTCAACCGAAAAATATAATATATATTTTTGGAAATAAGTACATACAAACACCGCTTAAGAAACTATTAAAAAACTCATTTCAAATATAGGAATGTTCAAACCTTCATAAAACCAAATTTAGCCTCATGATAAACTTGTATTTCTACATGTTACTTTGTATTTGCAAACTACCATAAAAATATTATAATAAATAACTTAGGTGTATAAAAATAGAAACCAATTATTGAAGCATAAGCATAAAAAACTACTAAAAAAATAAATAATGATATGTAACTTAGTTATGGCATAAGAAATGTTATGACTTAGTTTCATTTTCAACTTGTAACACTAGACCAGCAGCTGAGATATTATCGCCAGCACCTGCAGTCAGTTGAGCTTCTGTGCATATCAGCACTGGCGCTATGCAAATTTCTACACTATCCCCATCTAATACTTCCTCCCAACAAGCAACGGGTTTGCTTGGTTCAAAGAAAACCCTGTTATTGCCATCACTATTTGTTGTTGTTGAAAAACTGTCATCTAATAATAACTTAGATTTGTCAAGAGCAATGTTTTGATTGTTACACACATATCTGTGTGCTGTCAAAGATGCTTTAGCTGCTGCCGCTTCAGTCCTTTTCCACTCTGAATTTTTTACTGTTAATATTGCTTGATAAGCTAATGTGTGGACGTGTATACGAGTCAATTTTCTTTTACTACCATGGTCAATGTTCTTACTTCTTATAAGTAAAAATGTGCTACGCATTTGATCTAGTGCTGTAGCCACTCTTGGGTTGGAGTCAGCCAAAACGCTGACTTCTCCATGATCTAATACACTGTAGAGATTTGATAGTTCTTGTTCATTCATACCCACAGAGTCTACGTAAGGTAATACTTTTGAAGTCAGATGCAACAATAAGTCCAAATCAACATAACTAGCCATTTCAAAGTGAGTCAGTGTATTCAATGGTTGAGATAAAATTTGTTTCTTTACTAACTCCAGTCTTTCTGCCCGTAAATCTGAAAATTAATATAGCCATTTAAAACTTTTTTGTAACTAAATTTATAAATATAGAGGTATGAATTTAGTGTACTTGAAATATTAAAAGAAAAACTTTACTACACAAAAATATCCTTGATTAACTACATCTTAAGACATGACTTCCTTACATTTTGACATATAAAAAAAATTTCCATAAAAAACCATAGTACAAATAAAAAGTAAGTAATCTTCACCATCTATATGTATGCACACTTTTAGATATGTCTCACTGTACTTACTTAATCAATTACTAGATACTGGCTTGTGTTGTTTTATTTGCAGGAATGGGCTGAATACAATATTATATATTTGTACTATGCTATTACTGAACTTTTGATTAACATAGCAATACACACTTTCATAACAATATTGTTATTAACACAAAGGTTACCTTGACCATCACCTTTCTTAAATGGATAGTTATCCATCATCTGCAGACCGCTAATGACTAGCAAATTGGGATTAAAATCAGGTAGATGCTCTCCAAACTTTTCCAGCGAACTTAATAGTGGATTGTTCTCATCATTGTGAAGAATAAATCTATTTGCTCTTGGGGCCTTATACACACCAAATTCTTCATCTGCTTTATATTCCAGTATCATATGAATATCATCTCTAACTTCCTCATTTTCATCACCACCTACTATTTTAATTTTATTAGGAATGTATGACTTCAGTTTATTACTCATTTTAGCAGCAAGCAGTACTTTCCAGCCTTCCGTAAAGAATCTCTTTGCCATGAGAGGTGCATTTCCTCCAATAGCCCATCTTGAGTCTGATATTTTTAGAGCTTTTTCAACGAAGTCATCAAAAAGTTCACCATTTGGCATAAAACGTCTGGAAGGAAAAAGAAAATATATTTAACCAAAATTAGAAAGCTGGCAGCAGACCAAGTAAAGAAAGAACTAGGTATGAAAAAAATCACTGTCATTTTGTTGTTAAGGTTTATTCTAGATTTATTGGTTTTGAACTCGTTAACTAACGGTCATTTTTAGTTGTATTATTTTATTAGGTAGGAATTTCTTATTTAGGATTTTATATCAGGTTTATAACAGGATTCACATTTATTATTGTTACCATGGGCGCCAGGAAGGGGTTGCGCCCAGGTTTAGTTACTAAGCTAGTTATGAATTACCCTGATTCTTCTGCAAGTCGGCTTAGGACTATTATTTAAAAAATGTAAGTTTTATTTGTTTAATGTTCTGAAACATTAAATTCAAATTAAAAGTCGAATTAATGTCGAATTAAAGAAACTGGATTCAGTCTTACAGATAAATTGTGAAAATACTACATTTGTAAAATGCAGCAGGTAAATATTTACTGCTGCATAACAAGCAATTTTTGCATAAAAAATGTCCTAAATGATAAAGAAGCATCCCCAAACACACAAATAAAATCAGCAGAAACCATTTATTTATTTGTATTACTTTTTGAATTTTTTTTTATGCAGTTTTTGAAAAATTTTGCTTGGCATGTTTGAAACACACCTCTCTGTGAGCCGCCTTCGCTCCGTTCGGTAACCGAACGTAGCCTAGTATTTCAGTAGACTTTTTAATTTTGAATTTTTTTTGTTATTAAACTATATTTTCAGCCAATTTTGGTATTTCATTTGTGTATAAGGAGACACTTCTATATCGATTTAAAAACTTTTTAAGCAAAAGCAGCTCATGCCCAAAACGTAAATATTTACCCCAAAAACTAACCGGTGCCTAGAAAGGAAAGATTTAACTGCATTTCCTTAAAAAGTAACTCACTCAACTGCTGCCCCATGTTTGAAAAAGTACGCAAAACTCTTCAGGAATTCTTCCTTTGTTCCAATTTCGTTGAAATGCTGAGGGTTGCCTTTCAAGTCTTTAAAGCTTAATAATGATGTGGCATTGACGAATAGATCATGGCATGCTCCATAACCTAGTGCAACTTTTGGTTGTTTAAATCCTATTGCTACTAGGTTCTCCTTCTCCAAAAACAAAAGATGTTCTTTAACTAGAGACAGTCTTTCATCTCCGATGTCATTTTTTCGATAGAATATTGCAAATAAAACAATACAGAAAGAGATTATTGAACCCAACTTGACTGGAACACCGGCCATTGTTACATCTAATTTACATATATTTCAACTGGAATGTATCAGTACCACCGCATTTACAAACAAGATCCACGTCACCTCATTTTTATTACTCAGTAAATATTTAATGAGAATAGATAGTTTGGAGGTTCTTTCATTCTTTCATCGTATATTTTCATTCAACCGTAAAAAAATGGTACTGACAACAGGATAGCACATTCAACTTTACCTAAGTGTAAGTGAGACACCATGAAAAGTGACGTGGAGGGTTGCCGCTTTACTCATTGATTTTTACATTTTTTCTCAGTCATAGATGATAATACGAGAATTTAATATGATTACACTATAATAATAGGGCTTTTACTATTACACCACTGAATTCACAGATCCTAATAGACATGGAGGAAAGAAATTAAAGGGGTTGAAGATTTTTCTTAGGAAGCTAGATCAAGTGTTTATAAAGACCCTTATTTTAAATCAAGTAAGCGGCGCAGTTTAAAAGTTACACCAATAAATAGAATACAATTAAATAAACAAAAAACATCAATACAGTAAAATGTCTTAAGGTGATGGCATACCTAAACGAGTTAAGTTTGCAAGAATTTGATTAATTTTGTTACAGTCCTGAGCACACTTTTTACCATGAAACTACTAATATTATTATAATTTGGCTATTAAAACAGTTGGATAAAAATCTGACACTCTATTTTTAGACTTATATTCAAACTAGCTATCCCGGCGAACGTTGTTCCGCTGCCGTCCCTCTGTACCCGGCGAAAGTTGGTTTTTACCTATAGTGCCCGAGTCCGGCTCGCACTTGACATATCGAGATAAAAACTATCCTATCTTTTAAGTTGGATCAAATAACAGATATTTACGAAGTTTGATCAAAATCGGTTCAGTAGTTTAGGAGGCCATCGAGGACAAACATTGTGACACGAGATTTATATATATTAAGATTGAGAAAATCAAGATTTTTAACGTGCGATCACGTCGTACGTGGAACTGTGTGTCTTTGTATGCTTCAATAGAGTAATATGTCTGTGTAGAATGGGCGAAACGGCACGCTTTTGCTAGGGTATGCCATAGCCTTAAAGTGTTGTGTTACTGAGTTATTTACAGTTAGATTTTTCATATAAATCCACGAAGTATTGGTAATGGATATTAAATAGGTAACCTACTGTACCGTAAGTATGTACGGGAAGGTTAACAATATTCTCAGGAATTGTATAAAAAAGCAAATCCTATGAAAATTATGAAAGAGCCACGCTCCTTCTGAAGGCGAAATTTTGGAATCGCAAGTTTATTTTATTCCTAGTACTAGCGTTGTGTTTGTCACTATTTTTTACAAATAAACTTAGGTTCTTACGTACATACAGTAAGCAGGCGTAAAAATACTGAGAAGCTTAGTAAGTATATTAAATTTTTTAAAGAGGTCACGAAGAGAATCTCGGCGCGGTAAGTTATACATTAATCTTATTTCGTTTTTTTTTCTAAAAGCGACAACCCAAGCCTTCAGAGTCTCGCCCCAAAAGCCCGGTGGAGCAGTAATGGTTTCATCAGCCAACTGCTGCATAAAAATAGTTTCTATGTCAGCCGCCATTCCCCACAATAAAATACCATATGACAGAAGAGAATGGAAATAACTAAAGTATACTAACCGAGCAGTTTCTATATTAGTAAAAAGAGCAAATTTTCTGACAGCATAAGCGGCTGAGCTAAGTTTTAGAACTAAGACAGAAATATGTGAATGCTATTGCAATTTAGTATCTAAAGTGATGCCCAAGAAGACTGTTGACTCAACAAGTTTAAGTGTTTCACCGTTTATATATAATTGTGTTGGAGTATCTTTGACTTTTGGTAAAGCAAACTTTGTACTTTTTGTTTTCTGTGCATTCACTAAAAGATTATTTGATGTGAACAAATTAAGAACTTGCGAAAGTGTATGATTTATATTATCATATGTATCTTTGTTTCTATTATCATTAAATATCAAAGACGTATCATCTGCAAACAATACAATTTTGAAAAGGTTTTCTACACAACAAGGCAGATCGTTAATATACACAAAAAATAAAAAGAGACCTAGTATAGAACCTTGGGGTACTCCTATCACAACAGGTGATCCTAAAGATTTCACTCCATTGATTTCAAGTTTTAGAAGAGATCGATCACTTAAATATGTGAAAATAACTTTACGAGCCGTTTCTACAACGCCATAATCATTTAGTTTTCGAATAAGTATTTTGTGTTCAACACAATCAAATGCCTTAGACAAGGTTTCTCGTACAGTGTCAGAAAGGAGAAATTGGCATTTCGCCGTCGCTATGTTTTTAAATATTTTTAAATAAATATTGTTGGACATTACACACAGCGCCGTCTGGCCCCAAAGTAAGCAAAGCTTGTGTTATGGATACCAGACAACGGATATAAATACATATACATTACTTTTTTTTTGTAAATACATACATATCATACATAAATACAACCAGACTCAAGACAAACACAAATTTTTATTACACAAATGTTTGTCCAGTGCGGAAATCGAACCCACACCCTCTGCACCGCAGGTGGTCACACTACCAACTAGGCTGCGAGAAGATGCTAAAAACAAATGTCATGTAATAGATCGGGTAAAATATCAGTAACAGTGCAACAAACTTTTTGTCCTTCTGACCTTGGGCATTACGTGTCGTTGTCAGATTATATTTCAATATGGTGACTGTAGTTTTGAATTTTGACTGCCACGTCAGAAAAGACCATCGAAGATGGCAAATTCGATAGAAAACCCCTCTAATAGACCCGATCGAATGCCTTCGCTATATCTAGACTACTAGGCAATGCAATCTCAAACTTGGTGTGTGACATACACTAAAGGGTCACCCCAGTTGAGCGACCATGGCGAAAAGTTTCTTAACGGCAGGGAAAGCTTGCAAGTCACCTACCTATTTTGTCGACGAATTCAAATTTAGCTCTGGCAATTGCTTGCTTATTGGACCTCGAGACATAATTAATTTGCATGGCATCTTATAAATATTCGGATCATTGGAAGCCGTGTTCCAAGCCTAGACTTAGACTTAAACTAAGGGGTGCAGGTTCTAGCCCTGGCTAGCAATGTTTGTTTATGTCTAAAATTTATGAACTTATGCTAAATTAGGTATGGTCTACTTCCATATAAATTAAATGATAAAAGATAAGACGTTAAAGGATAAAACTTACAATAGGCACTTAAGAGACAAAACAATTATATACATAATTTTCAAGAAAAAAAAATTCTGCTTATAAAACAAAGAGGCAAGTCACGTACTAGTGTTATTGTCACCAAATTAGTCAGATTATCTTCATGGAGTCACTGTCTGGCGCCGTGCCCACGGCTAATATGGCTTATGTACCGTCAGCTAA